>OY728133.1:481654345-482887773 GCA_963277665.1 Viscum album
AAGAAATTTTTTTCAATATTTCTTCAAAAAAATTCAAAGTATTTTTCAAGGAAATTGTTTTTTAAAAGGTTTTTAAGATTATTTTATAAGTTTTAAAGGAAAATTGTTTTCAATTTTTTTTAAAATAAACATTATAAGTTTTAAAGGAAAATTTATTTCAAAATTATTTCAAACATCTTTTATAGGTTTTCAAGTAGAATGGTTTTCAAAAAAATTTCAAGCTCATTTTTTAGTTTTTCAAGGAAAATGGTTTTCAAATAATTTTCAATGTTTTATTAAATTTTTTCAAAGAAATAGGATTAAAAAACGTTATTAAATATTTCTTTATAAGCTTTCAATTTTATGATTTTTAAAACGTTTTTATGTTTTAAAGAGCCTTTTCTAAATAATAAAGGATATTTTCTTCAATAAATCTTTTCAAAATATCTTTTCATCTTATTTTCTATATAAGATGACATATTTTGATGTTACTCATTCCCTTATAAAAATGATCCAAATGTTTCATTCATTTTTTCTTGAATGTTTTATGTTTTTATAGAATTATGCTCATGACACCCATTTCTCTTCCACAGGTTATTTTCTTTTGAAACCTGTTCTTTTCACAGGTTATGTTTTTGATGAAATGATTATGAAACTTGTATCTTTTTCCACAGGTTATGATATGATTACATGTTTATGATACCCATTTCATTTCATGGATTATGATATGATTTTTTATTATTTGTGGTATATGTATGCATTATTTCATTATGAGATGGGTGGGACCTATATCTCCCTAAAATTCATTATGTAATGATTTATATCTCGTGAGATAGACATGGATAGAGTGATAAATGAACTCAGTTTAGTATTACAAGTCCTGAATGAGAAATGAACTCAGCTCAGTATTATAGGTATGGAATGAGGAGTGAACTAGGTTTAGTAATACAAGGCTAGAATGGGGTGTGAACCTGGTTCAGTAAAGGACTTTTTCCACTAATATGGCCTTGGTAGTGATGCCTTGACTACTATATAAATCATTATATTTTATTATGATTCTACCAAAATTCCATTTTTTATTAATATTTTATGCTTTCATGGATTATGTTATTTATTTACTAATGATTCATATCTTATGAACTATAAATATTTATGACATTATTCATGTTTATGATCTTTTATATATAGGGTATGATCTTATATTTGCATGATCATGTTATCATACCCTTGTGATCATGATTATGCTTACATTTCTCCCTTTTTTACCCCTATAGAGAATTTTAGGTCACCCCTTTTATGTTTATTTACCCAGGTTTATGAAGATATGTATTATGTTTTATGTGTTTAAGAAGGTTTCTAGGGAAGAATAATAGAATATGAGATAATTTAACTCATTTATGTAATAGTGTTTAGGTTTCCATGTTTCCAAAGTCACTAGACTAGTACGGTCATTCAGTATCTATTTTTATAATGTTTTAAGTATTCCAAAAAAGTTATGTAATGTTAATGTATGAAAATATAGGGTCTCTATAGTAGGTATTAGGGAAAAGGTTTTGTTTTTTTTTTTGAATTTAGAATGATAAAACCTTCTTGAGAACACGGAGAAAATTTATAAGGATAAGTATAAGGATTACAAAAAATATAGTAAAATTGTTAAATAAATTTTTTAAAGTATAGAGTGAGTGGTTTCCTAGATATAAATCCATGTCTAGGTAATATAATTACATGTGGAACTGGAATAAATGTACCTATGAGTAATAACTACAACAATATGTTTCGAGCCTAACTTGAGGTAATCTGGTACATGACAACAGGCCTTTCTACATACCTAGTTTGACACTCCCAGGTATATTCTTTGGTAATTAAAAAACTCTACAAGAAACATCATGAAGTATTTAAATATAAGTTATATATGAATAACCTTGGATGAACCTAGGGTGTCATATATCAAGGAAGGTTTATGTATTTAGAAATCATATAAGTAATTATTTTTAGGACTATGTGGTTGGTTTCTATGATAAGTAATTCTCACACTATGCTACATGTTTTATTCAATGGTGGGAATGGGAAGTAACTAGATTAATGTTGAATATGAAGGACTTTTTTTTAATGAGTAGTTAAGTGGGATTACCACTAGAGTGAAAGATGTTTTTATCATTACTAATCAGTTATCATGGAACATGATTAACAATGTGTACATTAACTAACTCTTAGACTCACGAAGGAAAATAAGGAAGGGGGTCACTAAGAGTTTGGATAATGAAGACCATGGATGAAAGAAGATTCGGTTTCCATTGTGCCAAAAATTTGTAAATAATCACCTTTTTGAATGTATTAGATGAACAAGAAGATTTTTTGGCTATTGAAAAGAAGGACACAGAGAAAGTGAATTCATGGGAAAAATGAAGAGTCTGGTTAAAAAAATGGATGAAAATATTGGAGTCCCTAAGGCATCATAGAAGGTTAATTGTTTTAAATATGTAATATACGGTCATCATGCAACTCAATGTATCAAGAGGGAGGCTCCTAAAGAGAATTAGAAAGGTGGTGTGAGTTATGATTATATTATTGATGATTATAACACTATATATAAAATGTGAAATGAAAGACATATTAAGTAATAGGATGAGATATAATTCTTATGGATTATGGATGAAGTAAGTTTTTATGTATTTGGGATTCAGGAATTATGTTATATAAATGGTGAAATAAAAAAGTATTGTTTATTTTATGTTTTTCTCTAAGGATTTAATAATTAAGTTGGATATTTTCGATGGACTAGAAAAGTGATTTAATAATAAGGTGATATTTTGACTAAGGGGAGATGACCCCTAATATGTTACTTATGTTAAGATACTTTTGTTTGGATTAAAATATATGGGATATGAATAAGTAAATTGGATGGTACTGTTTAGCTTGGAACTAATTAAGGACTTGTTTACAAGTAGTTCGTGCTATCATGGGTGATGCTTACAACTTCTTAGATTTATGTAATATATCTAGTAATCTATGGAATAAGGAAGCATTCATGTTTTCCAAAATTATTTATGGTAATTCAGGTGGTTACCATGTTCCAATAGAATTTACCATTAGGTTTTTCACATGATTGTAATGTGACAATAAATAGGTACTTTGTGATATATGGGGGACCAGTGTCAAGATGATTGCGTGACTTTATTTCTAAAGTTTTTAATTTCATCTTTTAGAGAAATTATATGGTTAACCATTCATGAAAACGTTAAGTTAAACTTTAGAGGAAGTATTTATGTATTGACATTTAATTGAAAACCATGGTTAAAAGGCTATTTAGTAATTAACCTTATTTCAAGTATATCTATAATATTTATTTTTTAAATTATATTAGTGTGATTTTATAAAAGGACATAATGTATTTTTGGTGAAAACCAATAAATTTTAGCAAGGTCGTGGGTCTTGAACCCATGACCGAAGGAAGATAAGTGTTTTACGCCTCCCACTAGCCTACATGATGTTTTGGTTAATATATTATTATTTTTTATGAATAAATATTTATGATGAAACATTAGTGTTAATTTTTATGTTTTGAGTTTATTGTATTAACCATAATGATTTTTAAGTATAGTTAGAGAAAAATAGCTATACTTTTCATTATTTTAGGGTCCTTAATAACTACATAATGTATATTTTAGTTCTTCGGGGATCAATGTTAATTTTTGGACATCCATTTTTTCGAGTAATGGCTGAATTAGGAATAGATAAAATAGAAAATATTTAATAATAAAAAATTTATAGAAATATATCATGTAAGTATATTTCTTTATATTCTTGTTCAATAAAATAATTACTCAATGTTTGGATTATGATCAAACAAATAATGTGATTTCCTAAAAAATTAATTTTTTGTACAACCAAAGGCCATTTAAATCATCATATATTTATGAATTTGAGGCCCTCAACTATTATTTGATCATTCACTTGTTTATGATTGATGACCTTAATCACTCCCTATAAATATTTACGTTTTTCCTCTATATCTAATCTTCACTCCCAACATATCTTCTCCTATATGGAAACCTATTTATATGTTACATTGGTTAACCATTATGGTTCCAACTTTCCCCTTTTAAAATAATTTTTATTATTTATTTTTATAATGTAGGATTATATGAAATTGTCTTTTAAGTATTAAACCTATTATAACCCATATGAATTTTTAGTAAAAATTTTATTTTCGTGGGGTAAAATGTAACACCCTGAGATTTTGTCAAATATTTTTTTGAATTAATTTAATTTATTGATATTTTTTATTTCATGAAACACTAAAAATGGTTTTTTATATCAAATAAATAATTCATACATTAATTTAACACGTCATAAACTTGTCTTGCACTACACGTAACACTGATTTGGCATATGTTACATGTAACACTGAGTTTCTACAAAGCATTATTTTATTTTTATAATTGTTTAAAAGAGATAATTATAATCTACTCGTTAAACTTATTAATATGAATAGTAATAAATAATTTTCAAATATATTTTTTAATGGTTTTATACAAATAAAACATATTTATAATGAAATATATAATTTTTTGGTAAATTCATTATATGTTCAAAAATACTATTTTATCAAATGAACTACATTTAATGTCTTTCTGGGAAAAATACTAAAATTATTTTTAGACACATTTATAACTTTAATTTCAAAAAATTTACTTCATTTTTAAATTTAAAATTTTGAAATTACATTATGGTGAATTAATGTCATTTTTCTGACAAACTTTATTTTTTGATAAATAGTGGAAAATACTGAATTTTAATTCAAAACTGATTTTTCATCTATTTTATTTATAATATTAAATTATATTTTAATTTGGTTTAAAAGTTAAATTATATAATATTTTTATCAATTAACGCAATTTTTTCATTGGAATCAATTTCACTTTGAAATTGAACATAAAAACATGGAAAACTTTTGACCATTTTTACTTTAAAAACCTGTATTGTAGACCTGACTACGGGATTAAATTTAAATTAATTTCAAGGAATTTTTTATTGGAATTTGGAAAATTAGATAAAAGATTTGTAATAATCATAATTTCTAATTTCTAGTCAGGTTAAATTAGTTTTGGATGAAAAATATTAGTGAAAGTAACTAAAATTAATTGCAATGATTAAGGTAAGATTAAGCCTAATAAGGGACTAAACATTAATATTATCAGACCAAATGACCTAGAAAATGGTACAAGATCCATTGGATACCAATATTTTTACCATATAAACCCTAGGATCAAATTTTTTTCAATTATTGAATCAACATTCAACATGAAATATATGGGTGGAATTCTGCCTTCAAATATTTACAGGAGTGTCACTCCACCTCCACTATAAAAAGACCTTATCACCTCCTACTTCCTCTTATATCTCAAACCAGTAATGTTATTCCATGATATACCCAATCCAATCCTAAACATCCCTCACTTCCTCCTTATATAATACTTTTTGGAATAAATCCTTCCAAAGAATCCCACTGGTGCAGACCAAAAGGAGTTACCCGAATAAGATGTTACATTCTTCCTCAAGTTATTTTATTTTGTTTCAATTCTATACCCCTTAGAACTTTTTATTCCATTATTTTATAAAGTCATAAATATCATAAATATACTATTATTTTTTTATTCTGAGTTTTCTACGTACACTTACACAAACATCCATATAATGGGTAACGGATATATTGTTTATGTGTATGGTGAACGACCGCCTCACAAAATGATGATTATTCCTTTTTCCTTTACCGCATATCATGGTGGAAATTATGGTGGAAAATGTATTTATATATGTCATATATTATATTTATTATGTATTTGAGATCCGTTAATCCTCTTAAAATGCATATCTTTTTACTTTCTATTTTGTGTGAATACGATAATTTTGTTTGAAAAGTGTGGACTACCGCTCCCTCAAAGTGATGTGATTCGTTCACACACAACATTGAATGTATTAAGGATGACTTTGGTGAAATTGTATGATATAAATTATATAATCATGATACTGGAATAATTATATATATACATATATTTCATTTACTTATTTTATTTCAAAATGACTATTAAACAGAAATAGTGTTCATGCATACATACGACCTACCGTCTCTAGGAATAATGTATTCTATTTAATACTAATATATTATATAGATAATTATAATATAGATATAAATTATATAAATTATTTTTATATCATGTTTTAAATTCTATCAATCATTACATAATTATAAGGACCAAATATATAACAAATTAAGACACATGCGAAGATCAATGCGGATATTACCCGAAGTGAAACCATAACATAGAATTATTAACAAGTGGGTAATATAAAGTCATAATAAAACCATATAAGATATTAGATATAAAAATATGGTTATTTTATAGATGTATAATAAACTTATATTTATTATATAGGAGATTTTTATGAGTAATATGAGAGTCAAGACACAATGTAAGGGAATTCCAACTCACTTTTTATTTCCGTGAGTAGCATGCTTTATTCACCACCCATTACTTTTGTGTTCTGTCTATACTGACCATGGATGTATTATATGATTCATATACTTAATATTATAGTTATTTACAAATCAATTTTATGATATTTCTTTTATGTGGTTTATTTTCTAAAGGTTACCAAATTGGTAAAGTAATTTTGTCTCAATTTTCCTTCTTTGAGTCACATGCCATGTTATGAACCTATATTTTTCAATGAGGTGTATATACTACCATTGAAATGTTATATCATGAATCTAATTTTTTCATGATATTTTAAGCTTCATGTAATTTCATTTTATTATATGTTTAGTATGGTTCAAAGTTACCAAGTGGTAAGAGTTTATTGAAAAAATCTCATCGCTTTTTGAGATTGTTTATGTTTATTCTTCCTTTGATGAAATCATATGATCCATATATCAAGAAAATTCATGAATTTTATTATCCTCTAGTTATTCAGGATTTATTCATGTATTGTTACAATTTTTCTTCTATTTGGTACATAATATAGTAAATAAATTGTTTTTAATAAAGCCCGACTTAACCCTCTCTTAGGTTGGAAATATGTGTTCCTTCAAAAACTTTTTTTCTAAAAAGGGTTTCTAAGAATATCATACTCTTCTCCTATAATAATTAAACGAAATTTTTTCCATTTTTTCTTTTACCAATGTTTTAAAATATATCTTATTGTATCTTTTATAATAAGTCGTTTTTTTAACTTTTTAATGTGCAAAAGGAATGTTCTTCTTACCTTGTAATGCATGTACAGATTTACCCACCGTCATTTCTGTGAATCTTCCATTGAATGTTTAAAAGATTAATTTTTTAGAAAATGTTTTAAAAATATAAATTTTCAAGGAAATTATTTTGATTAGGTTTTCAAGATTTCAAAATAAGTTTTCAAAGTATTTTTCAAGGATAGTGTTTTTTAAAAGGTTTTTAAGATTATTTTATAATTTTTCAAGGAGAATTGTTTTCAAAAACGTTTTCAAACATCCTTTGTAATTTTTCAAGGAAAATTGTTTTCAAATTGATTTCAAACTTATTTTATAAGTTTTCATGGAAAATGGATTTCAAATATTTTTCAAGATACTTTCATAAATTTTCAAGGAAAATGGTTTCCAAAATTTTTTCAAGCTCTCTTTATATGTTTTCAAAGAAAAATGATTCCAAAATATTTTCAATTATTTCTTTATAAACGTTCAACTTTATGATTTTCAAAAGGTTTTTAGGTTCTAAAGAGACTTTTTTAAATAAGAAAGGATATTTTCCTCCTGAAATGTTTCCAAAATATATTTCCAAGTTATTTTTTATCTAATATGACATATGTTGATGTTACTCATGCCCTTATAAGAAATAATCCAATGGTTCCATTCATATTATTTTTTGAGAGGTTTCTGTTTTGATAGAATGAAGCGTATGAAACCCTTTTCACTTATATAGTTTATATGATTTTGAATCCCACTTTTGTTCATAGGTTATGTTTTTGATGAAATGGTTATGAAACCTATATATTTTTTCAAAGGTTATGATTTGATTAAATATTTATGATACCTATTTCATTCCATGGGTTATGATATGATTGTTTATGATTTTGTGGAATATTTATATATGATTTCATTATGAGATGGGTGGGACCAATATCTCTCTTCAATTCATTGGGTAAAGATTTATATCGCATGATATAGACATGGATGGAATGAGAAATGAACTCAGTTCAGTATTATAGGGCTAGAATGAGAAATTAACTCAGTTCACTATTAAGATACATGTTTGAGAAGAACCAAAAATTAAAATAAAATTTAATAATTAGATTAATAATATAATAACATTAAAAATATTTAAAAATTTATCTTCTCATGAAATTTAACCAAACACCTGATGCGCATAATTTTTACATTACGCTTACTGTAAACCTCACATTCTGGACCTAAAAAAAGTCTTAGATTTCTCATATGAGACACCACTTGGTAGATAATCTATTTTTTAAAAAAAATAATATTTCTTTAATAAAATATATTTATTATCACATGTGATCTAACCAAATATCTTATTCACACAAATGTTATTGATACTCTACATCCCATAAAAACTCATTCTGACTGAGCGCTTGACATCAAAAATACTCCATTGATTATTCCAAGTTGTTAACATATATTTTACCCTTACATAAATCCTTTAAAACATTTATTAAGTGATTTTAATTAAAAGAAATATATTTTCACATAAAAATACCCATAAATTATTAATAGAGAGGGTTTTTATTATCTATATAAATTAAGGATATTACAGGTTCAGTCGTAAACTCCAATGAACAATAGATTATCCAATGCGGCTAGATGTAGATGATGATCATCATTTTTATTGAACCATATGCATTGATCTGATATGGTTTCTGTTTTTATTTATATATCTTTTTAGTAGTGAGCTATAGTGTACACATCCCATGTCCCATAATAGATATCTTCGATTTAGAGTGATACCATACATGAAAAATGATTTTATCCTCTAATTGGCGAGTAGCATGGGGTCTGATCCCATACCCACATTGCACACACCTACCTCATGGACCACGCTAAAACACTCTCTCCCACAAACACCTCCATGTGTGTCCTACGCGCACCTTGTTCACACCTTTGTGCACTCTATAAGCACTATGCATGTGGAATCTCACACCCTAGTTGTTTTTGGATACAATGGTCAATTGAATACCATGTGTTTGTCCCCTTAGGGTCCCATATGTGGTTTTGGTTATCCTTGTTTATCACATGGTTGGCCATTTTTTATTAACACTTCGAAATTTTATCAAAAAAACAAATTATAAACCTCAACTCAAGTATATTATTTATGAAATACTTCCTCCTCTTTGGGTGGAAATTTTCAAATGATTATGAAATAATATTTTTATTTCATGTCCTTTATTTTTAATTCTTCCATGCCAAAATCTTCATGAAAATGATTTTTTTTCATGGCCTTCACTTATTGTATGAAATGTTTCCAACTTAACACATGTCTTTGAAATTAAATAATAGTTCAATCAATTATCATATTTATAAGGATAATTTCTCAAGTATAACATTCAATTCCATCATGTGAATCCATAACAATTATACATGCAACACCACTTCATCTTCAGCTTACCCAAAACACATGTTGAAACATCATTTAAAATAAATGAAACACTAGGTTAAACATTATTTTATAATGTCTTTATTTTCTATTGACTATTGTTTTATGTTTTTAAGCCTATCTATTTTCAAAATGTTTTAATAATTGTCTTATCTAACATTCACATATAGTTTTTTGCTTTCTTAAATATTTTTTAACCGATCTCTAAACTTTCTTTATTATCTCACAAAAAAGACATAAAAATATGGATAAACATAAAATCATAATGTTTCCAAATATTTTTTTTATAATTAAAATCTCTTTTATAATTATAAACAATAAATATTTTTGTCTTTATGATTCTATGGGTTTTTTATCATAAAAAAGGGGGAGATATTTGGGCATACAGAAGTTGATCCAACAATTTCTCATTAATTTATCACTAATTTTTATGCTCAAAACCACCCTCATTTGTTTTAATAATTAATTTGGTTTATGTATCTTTTATTATTATATTTAATTGAATATTTATTTCTTTTACCTAGAAATCGAAAACTTTTTTACTTATAATTTGGGTGATTTTTTATTCTATAATGTATTCTGGAATCACTATTGAATAAGTGATGTGGAAACATAATGTTGGTATCAAACTCTACTTTTGGAACCCCATGTTTAATTAAAATGATATGTTTGGGAACCTAACTTTTGATGAGGAATGTCACATTTAGGTACCAAAAATGACCTTTCAAACATTATGTTTGAACTGAACATTAGGTTTTGGAACATAAATTTTGTGGAGAAACACCACATTTGAGTATCTAGAATTTGATATATTAGTCTAATTTTTTTATCGAACCTCATGAAAAAATATTATATGTTTAGAAAAAACCATACACTGTGAACCATGATTTTTTAGTTACCTTCAAGAAGAGAAACCACACATTGAATTATTCATCTACAGGATTTGAATTTTGGATATTTTTAAGATTTATGTTAGGATTTCTCTAGAGTAAATATCTCGATCATGAGATTCAAAGATAGTTTCAAAGGATCTTTAATAAAGGATTAATTTTTTATATTTATATTGTAATTTATTATTTTTCATAGACAAATAATTTTTAATTTAAAATATGGTGAGCATTTTGAAGATCATATTTTATCTGTATATTTTTTCGGATCTATTTAAACAAAAATAAATCAAGATTCTTATTTAATTTTCAATGGATGCTTTATAAATAGAGGAACCAATGATCGGATATATTATTTTGTTGTATTGATAAATATCTATGAAAAATAAATATCTCTTTCTCTGAGAATAAGTCATAATTTTTTATTTATAGAGGAAGTTGTTTTGTCCATTACAACTATGATTATTTTTATATAATATATCTATTGCATTTTGTTGATTCTTCTCAAGATCACACATTGCGACATACATGTTATAAGATGTTGTTGTGTATTGATCCTATTTCTAAGAAGTATTTATACTACTAATGTGTTATCTGTACTTTCTCTACAGTAACTCTAAAATTCTTGGAGAGGATATTACTTTAAAGATATTATTTTATTCCATTAAAGATATATATATTTTATAGTTTCAAGATATTTATCTGATGAATTTCAAAGATAATTTATCCAACCAAATAAAATCCATTTAGGTTTTAATCACTCAAGTGTGGATAGTTTTGATGGTTTTTGGTAATCCTATTTGAATCAATGTAAAATATCTTGTGTTTCAGTTTCGTTCACTCAATTATTAAGATTCCTTAAAATATGGTATTCTAGTGAAAATCATCAAACTCATTGAGAAATTATTAGTGGAGTGGAATATGGGATATTTTTTTCCCTAAAAAACTAAAAAAAATTATGTGTTATTTTCTTTATATTCTACTACATAATCTATTTAAATAAAAGGTAATAGGATCTCTTTCTAAGTTGAAAAGGGGATTGGTTAAACATTATTCAACTGTTTTTCAAAGGAAAAAATTCATCCCCCCCCCCTTATGACTTTATAATCATTGTAACTAAAAGGTGTGGCATGGTTTCTTGGTTTCTTAGTTTCATGAATTGTTGATCATGATGATACTAGTTGTTGGTGTTGATTTTTAGGATATGGTTCCTTGGGGACACAGTGGGTGTAATACATGGTATTATGGGTGGTTTTTATCACTTAGAATATGGAAATAGGTTTTTTGGTAAATTGTAGATTTTTTTTACCATTATTACAATCATAAATGTGGTTTATTGATTTTTAGTTGTAAAATATTGGTGATACCGCTCACCATGGGGATGAGTTTATTGGGGTCGTGTGTACAAGATATTGGAATCACGTAGTGGTGTTGACCACTCATTGTGGTTGTGAACTCTATAGATTAATATTCATTAGGTGATGGTTTTTACCATAGGTATAGAGTATGGGACACACCATCACTACCCCTGATTAGTGGTCTGTCAAACCACCAGATGGGGAAATAAGGCTCCCCATAAATGTTGGTTCCAATGGTCCAGGTTTGGGAGAGTGGGTAAATTTATTCCTTGGATTCATTGGGATGTTGAAATAATAGTTATAAAATAAGACCAGAAGACCATGGGACTTAAGACATGGGATGTGGCTATACCTTTGGGTGTTTTTATGACTCATAATGGTCATATGGATGTGTTGGCATATAATTATGGGTAATATGGAATTGTTTTTAAGGTCAAGGTCTCTTCAGTTGTGATATATTGTGGTCGTATCATTCCACCCTGGCCCTAGATGAAGTATAAAACATATCACTCAAGGATATTTGGGAACAAGTGGGTGGGTGGTGTAATATGTGTTAGGATAATTTTTATGGAATTATTTCATACACTTGTTTATATATGGACATTAGTTAGAGACCTATTATTGGTGTCCTACTGTGTTCATACTCACACCCAGAACTGGAACTCCAGAACAAGTGCATAATTTATTTTTCTTGGTGTTAGTAATGGAAAATATTTTACATCTGAAACATAGTGTAAAGGGTTTTATAGATAGTAACTGGGAAGGATATTTAATTTTTTAGATTGTTCGGGTGGTTCCTTAGTACTGGGATGATGGTTTATTTATTTTATTTTTAACATTTACCTATAATATTGTCCCAAAAGTGATCATGAATAATCTTGTATGACTATAAAAATAATGTAGATACTAATTGACTAGTTTTATTTGTCTATATATATTTCTATTTCAATTTATTTTTGTTTCCTTCACGATGTTTCTATTATTATTGTTATTTTTACTAGAGGGTATAGTCTCCCCGCTATCACCCTATAAAATCTAACTTCTAGTCAGCAGCCTTTCATATATGTGCATGTGTGTCTAAGGTTATCTAGTGACATATTCTAGACACTGGGGGTGGTTTTGGGTTGGGGATGTTACATATTTAAGGTAATTTTTATCTCTCTACCATGTTCTATAAAATTAGTAAATTGAAATATGTAAATGTGGTAAATAGAGACACCCATGAAACATTCTTAAGTATAAAATTTATATAATGTTTACTAAAATTAATTAATTAAATTATTATATCATTTTAATTAATATAATATATTATTCGAAATTATGATTTGGAGGCACTAGAATAAAAACAACCCGACATTTTGGGCCCAAATAATCATCTATATCGGGTATTAGGAGATGAAAATTGAGGAGGGTGAGATATAAACTTGGTAAGAGTATTCTAACATCAAAATACTTGTCTTTGGGTAGTTTTTCTTCAATAAATGGTTATTTTATAGTTTCATAGGAATAAAATAAAATTTTCATCAATTAATAATAAAAATAATTTTCTTGATCCAAAATATATAAAATGAATAGATCAAAAATGACATGTATGTTCTTTCTTCTTCACTTCCATTAGATAGTGTTATGGATATTGATACATGTTTGATAATGATACTCTATGTTTATAGGGGTTCATATGCTCCTACTATCGATTTAGGTGTGAATGATGATGGTGATGATGATGATGTTGGTGTTTTGATAAGATATGTTGATGAGGAGGGTATTGGTTGTTATTAGGATGGTTCTATTAATACTGATACTAAATATGTGCATCATTTTTATGTTATCTATATTTTTTATTTGTGACAATTATATTATACTTTATTAAGTATTTTTCATTCGTTTTTTGTATTACTAGATGTGTTTTAGTCATTTTCTAGGATTTTTATGAATAAAATAGTACTAGTTCTTAAAATCAATACACCATGGAGCGACACGAATAGCTCATGGTAATATGAACATATCCATAATCATTACCCAAGGCTCATGGATATTAGTTTACAAACATAGGTTATGCATTTTTCTATAGCCTCTTGATCCATGGAAATCGATTTCCATAATAATTATTCTCATGGTAGTATATATATATTCACAAGACCCATCCATGGATACAAATATTTTTCCACATACATACCCATTATTGATTCATGTGAATATATATATATACTTCCACAAGCAGTGGTCATGGATATATATATATATATATACTATTACAGGCCATTCCAATGGCTATAGACTCCTCGGCCATAGAACCATATTGCTATAGAAATAGAGTTTATCACTAGCCTGACTGTGGAAACAGCTTAAGACTTTGAATTTTTGGTTTATGACTATGTATTTTTCCAATGTACATAGCCTCTTTTTTATTTATAATTTTCATTCACTTTTATACAATATGAACTCTTCATGTTATCATTATCATGGTTTTAATTTGAATTCCTTGGTATATTTGAATTGTGTGACATTTATAAATACTTTAATTATCAAATAATAAACATTTCATAAATTATGAAACCAATTACATAAATCAAAAAATTAAGGTTAATAATATAAAAGTTTTATTTTTATAATTTTTTTATAATCATAATTCAATATAAACATGTCATAGTGTTCCCTAAGTAAAATTTTTTTATGGGTAACATCATACCTCTTATGCATGAGCCCAATCGATTTTGGTCTTATGGACATACCATAATAAAAACTATTTCAAGAAGCTATTATTTGGTGGATTCATTTTTGGTCAATCATGTCATTTTAGGTAGACCATGACACGGTGTGATTATATATACCATGATGATATAATGAAATCACATTTCATACTTACCAAGGATGTTTTCAATCAGATCCAATCTGTTTTGGACTACTGATTTTTGATATTGATCATAACATAGTTTATTATAATGGTTTACACAACCAAGGTGCATAAACATACTGATTATGTCATAGTGGAGTCATTTATGACTCTATGTTATTTTTAATGTCTTAATATAACTATTATTATTAAACAAAATTGTGGTATTATAACTTTTATAGGAACAGAGTCATTTTATACAACTATTATGCCATTTTTTAGAAAAAACTGGAGAATAATGCCAAATTTGAACTAAACCACACCTTGAATTCTAGATAACATATTTTACTATTTTTATTCATTTATTTAAAACAGTATTCAAATATTGTGAAAAAATAATCCAATTCCATTAAATTATTTCATAGGGATAACAATAATCCTAATTTTAGTGGAAGTGAAACTCTAAAATCCTATATATCCTAGGATCCATCTATAAATTTGTACTGAATAATAAAATGAAGAAATAATGGAATAAGGTATTCTCTATTGATCTATATAATCCACATTTGTTTTATAATCATCATTGATAAGTAGCTGAAGGACTCCCTCCTCCTAGGTTTTCTATAAGAGACATGAATCACCAAATTACTAGGAAGTCTTTTCTATTCCTCATGGTTTTCTATAACTTTTAGTTCCAAGAGAGAGATGGGGAGAGATATAGGTAAAGAGGGGGAGAGATGGAGCTTTGGATGAGAATTTTCTCTGATAGAATTATATCCGACCATCAAAGGATTGACCTTGTTTAAATAGTCAACCAAATATCTTATTTAAAAATCTAACATTCAACTTCATTTATGATGAATTTATAAAATTCTCAAATATGACAACCCATTGAACCATATAGATCAATTATATTAATAGTAATTTAACATTTAAAATATTTTAATAGGTTTTTAACTCTTATAACCATCATCATATGATAATACAAGATGGTAATGATAGCATAGAGAGGATGAGGGAAGCATACCCCTTCATTGTTTCATAATATAAGTCATTTCCATGAACATCACCATCACATGGTGACATTCACTATGTCACAATAAATCCTGGAATATACCATGTTATGGTCTAAACCAATATGTTTTGGTGGTTATTTTAGTGAACACTTCCAACAATGATATAAATAATAAAAAAAATACACATAAAAAAATCATACATCATGTTTAATGCACATATAAAATTTCATTTCAATAAACTTTTCAATAAAACAATAATACCAACATATTTCAAAAATCATTTTCAACATTATTCAAAACAACTAAAAAACTTATATTGACTTGTTTAATTCTCCCATTCAACATGCTATATCAACATTAATTAAGAAAACTTAATGTTTATTCTAAAATCCCAATTTGTTTTAAAAAATAAACTTTTAAATTCAAAACATTTAATTTACATAAAATAATATATATGATTTCAATATATAATAAATTTATAACAAATTAAACACATATTTTGTGAAATAATTTCATAAAAATTATTTGAAAAAATATCTCATTAGGTATATAATATATTAATCAAACATGATTCAAATATCATGATTACGACCCAAGAATAATCATGCTTAATTATAAAATTTTCAATTGTTATTGAAAAAATACAATTGTCTTATCATTATCATTTACTTACTTCCATGTTATATTTCCATGTTTAAAAACTTGAATATATTTTTTTCTCATTTATTTCCTCTTTAATATAACTAGCACATTTTTTAATTTATCATGACTCAGATATCATATCATCATAGGCATGATTTCGAAATAATCATAATGAGGCATAATATTCATCATGATTTTTATTTATAACCAAATATTTCACTATAACATCATGTATTCATTCAAAAAACCATTGAATGGATCGAAATATTCATATACCAAGGAGGTACATTATGGATAATATTATAATACTACTTTTTCATCCATTTTCATTGCATGATTTATTCCAAAACAATGAATTGAACACTATAGCATAATTCATATCACAGTTATAAAAATAACATATCCTTGTAATAATTAAATACATAACATGACTATTTAATCAACCAAATACTTATAGAAACACCAATTTAATTACTTATCAAATAATAACCCTATAATCATTCCCTCTTTCAATTTACCAATAAAACATGGAATGAATGAAGGATCTATACATTGAAGAAATTATTTTTTATGATAACAACTTTAAAAAATATATTTAGATTTAATAAATGACTAACATATCTGTATAATTTTTTCTATGGTACTAGAACAAAATTTGTGTGTTGTTGTAAACTAAATTATTACTGTAAAGACAATTACCTTGATTCAATCTATTCCTACTTATTATTATTGTTTATCCTTTACATAGGGACTAAACTTGAATCCCTATATTGATATCCACATGTGAATCTATAAAGATTGAGAAGATCATCTCAATTCATCAAGTGTGAGAGTGATGGATCTATATCTATACATCATCCCTGTATCAATCACAAACATTGTAATTTTTTGTTTCTATTATATATCAAGTGAATTAATAGAATTGTCTTTATTATGAAAAATAATATGTCATTGATGTATTAGATAAATCTAGAGTCCTTAACCCTACTACATTGAATAATGATGAATTTAAATCTAGGGTTTAAAATGTAGAAATTGAAAAATAGTCTTTGGCCATTCACCTATTCTTAAAATAAACCTCATACCACCATTAATAATATATTAAATATTTTAATAATTGATATTCATGGATTTCATTACTATTTTATATATTAATTATTAACTAATTTATTTACTTATTTAATAAATATATTAAATAAATTTTCACATGACTAGATAATTTGAACCATTAAATAATCACACAGAATCATATCATTAAATAAGTCTTACTTCTCCTGTAAATAAATATCATTTTATTCATTAACATTAATAACATGTAAATATTAAATAGATATAATTCAACACCATTATCCAAATCAAGAATCACTTGGTTTTTAATTATAATAAATAACTTGAAAATATATTTATCCATGAACTTTAATAGATTCTATTCTAACGATTATATTGTTCTGAATCTAATGACCTTCAAGAAACACTTAGTGGGTGATCCACTAATATTATATAATGATGGAAATGGGTCTAACTTGATGAAAAATAGTGGTATCTAGAAACACATCACAGACCTTAAATAAAAATAGATAATTTATATGAATGATAACCTATTGTGAACATTATAATGTAATATAGTCCATTTTCCAACTAATATCTCATCATGACATATGCATACCTGTGTCGTCATACCTTAATGTTTGACTTATATTTCTTTCAGTTTTTTAGATTACCTTTTATATAAAAATATTGTCCATGTATTTAATTAAGTTACTTTTATCTTATCCAAATAACAATAAATTTATTTCTATGTAACATATAAGGACAGATTCTCTCTTGATGAATTAGTTAATCATCATAACACTCATGATGTACCTAACACATGCTACATGTCCAGGAGAATATTAGTCAAGTTTTTCATCATGTATGAATGTATGACCTCTATTATATAAATTGAAAATGACCTCAAGTCTAAGGACCAAAACACATGCTCATATATTGGAATATCCAATGATAAACATGATATGAGAAATTATTATGGTGGGTCTATCCCCATGACATCCTTACTTGGAGATCACCAAGAGTGAAATTCATGAGAATAAGTTTAAAATCTTATAATACCTTGATAGTTTATTGTAAAACATCATCTATACCCTATCAAAAAAATGTTTCTAGATCATATGAAATATATTTAATAATATTTTCATAACATAGTCTGTTTCTCATCATAGTAGGGAACTGGTATGACCTATAAATTTAAAAAATATTATAAGGACATTATCATATAAGGAAAGAAAAATTATAATTATATGTGATAATAAATAACAACCTGAATATATCAAACTTTATATATGTACAAGTAATCAAAATTTGATGAGAAAAAATCTTTTTAGGGAAAAAAACCTAGAAAAAACTAACTTACATTAGAGATAACTACTAAAATTACTCAACTTACTATCTCTCACATAATAATCATGTTTCTGGTGAAATATTGATTTAGTCAATTAGCATATAATATTCTACTCTTTATAAATTATGATAACCATGACTTCATTTTTTTGAGAAATGGTTTAAGTTCAAGCACCCTTTATTGAACATAAAAAAGAAGACCACTTTTAAAAACATGGAAAAGAGGGAACCCATTAAAATCATAGTAAAAGTGCCTTATAGAAAAATGACCCAAAGGTATAAATGGTCTCAAAATTCTAATGGTAATAAATCATCAAGGAAAGAACTAGAAAAACCCCCATCTCCCCCCAAACTAGACAATATAACAATGAAACTCATTGATGATGATGTGTCACCCTCTTCTAAGAACTTATACCATGATAGACCAGAACATTGTGTCACATAACCCTTCTAACTAAAACTCACATATGGTGTAGATCTAGATAAAAGGTTCCAACACACCGTTCTCTCTTTCGATCCACCCACCCAATAAATCATGTGAATAACTTTCTGCAATTTCATCAGGATGCAATGGAAAACTAGACTGAAGACACTGTAAAAAATTCAATGGAATTGTACCCATATATCTATCAAAAATGATGAAATATGGTTGAATGATGGGTCTTCTCAGACTCATTCCTATTTTAAGGTATCCCACCAAGTGTAACCTAAAAAAATTAGCACTACTTTCCAAATTCAATGAAGTATAGACTGGTGCTTGAAAATATTTCTACACCCCAATAAAAAAATCCCAAAATGTCGGTTAAAAATCAATATAACCACACTAGAAATCCAAAACCAAAACAAAACAATGGAAAATTAGGTACCCATGAACTAAAATTTAAACTAGAAACACTCATTTTTCTAGAATTTTTCCGATCATGACTGTAAACTCAAATCTATATTTTCACCCAACCACCAACAAGATCTCTCATCATAGCCCAAAAAGTGGTCGCCTATTTGTCAAAAACTCCAAAGATTGGCTCTGACATGACCACATTACATTTTAAAACTAGGCTTCATCCTCCCTAGATCTCTTAAAGACAACATAGGTGGTGATTCTTCCCAGATCTGGGAGAAACTAGATCTGATGAGTGGAATAACTTATACCCCAATAATAAGGGTGAATAAATAATAGTAGAGGCTAAACAGTATGAGAAAAAATGTAGGTAGAATCCCAAAGATGAAAATTGAGCAATCCCGAACAGAGATACAAACTAGAAAATTCAGCAACAAAGATCCATGATTTATTGAGACCAATCATTGTAAGATTAATCAAGGAAATTCAACCCATTGATGTGTTGATAAAGAGTGGAGAAGAACTTGTCCGCTGTGAGGGGTTTATGAGAAAAAACTATGAGAGGGGTTTTCATTTTTGAGATAATGTGGATCCATCTAGGTTTTCATGACTTCATCTCTCTAAGAAAAATTATTCAACCGATGATACTTGTGAATTATATACATTAATATCTGGTGTCATATTTTCACTTTATCTATAACCATTATGGTGATGTTATCACAATATAATATGATAGGATATTAATTTATTGGCATCACACCAATCTCTGAGATAATGATTAATATTAAAAATTATTTTTAGCTACATATAAAATTGTTATATATTTGAAATTTGTTGTAGAATCAGTTTCTAATGGATTTATTTAGATTCTATAGCTAAATATACCCCCATTTAGACTAAAGATACAACATGATTATGACTTCAAATAACAATGATATGTTTATAGACTATAATTTGTGTTCCCATAATGTCCAATTTCTCTTCTCCTTTATATACTAAGAAAAAATCCTTTGTATGCCTCTAATAATTTAGGATTGTTCAAACTACAACACAACGCAATTCTCCTATGTATTCTTGATATATTCCTTTCATAATCTAGGTGTAAGAAATGAGAATTATAGTACATATCATATAATACATGATAAATCCAATTTCCATGTAATATGGAATTATACTCATTCGTTATTTCTCCTCTTAGGTATATGGACGCATATTCTTATAGATACATAGGCCATGTTATATATGCAATATTCCCCTATTTTATTGTTTCATATTTTACATATTAAATACCTTTTCAATATATATTCTCTGACTTAGTTCGAGTAACCACTTGGAGTTATCCTATATATCTTGATCACTGGAACATACGCTTTTTCACATAATTCCTTTATGGAGAAGAATTCATTTAACTATATATTAACTAATTGTATTATTTTAATATCATTTCCAATTAATAATATGTAATTGATAGATATTATTAAGATAAAAGAGACACTCCCACTATCCACTCTATTGAAAAAAGTTTCACTTTGATTTTTAATGAAATAAAAATATGTTATGGACTCATTAAAATGAATATTATTTTATCTTGATTCTTTTTTATAGCACAAATAAATCTTTACAACTTTCATACATTATTAGATTCAATTAATGTCACAAAATATTATGGCTGATCCATATATACATCTTTCAAAACATTGTCATTCGTGAAGAATGTTTTGAAATCCATCATCCAAATCTTATAATCATGGTAAACATCAATGGAATGTGTAATTATAATATATTTTAGCATTTTTATTTCTGAAATAGTTTCATCATAGTTAATTATATGATTTTTTGTAAAGACATTAACAACCAACCATGCATTATAGGTATTAGAATCACTATAAATGTTCAATTTCTTCTTGAATATCCATTTTCACCCAACAGTATTTACTCCAACCAAAGGTTATACCAAATTACAAACTTTATTTTTTTTTATAGAATATATTAATGAATAAATGGATTCTTTCCATCTTAAACCATCTGAATATAAATATCTTCCTTGTTTGGTAATTGTTTTTTATTCTCATATAATAAAAATTTTATATCCTTAAATGACAATAAACTCATATCTCTAGTTTTCTAACCCCCTTGTGAACCTATTCAGTACTACTATCATTAGAAATAATTATTTCACAATATATTGTAAAACATATTATTATATCAACTTTTGTGCTTATAGAACCTAAAATTCATCCAATTCAATCTTTCTCTCGCTATATATTTTATTGGTGGTATCCCTTTAATTAAATATAGATCATATATACTATTCCATTCCTATTTAATGAATTTTATAGGTAATGTCATTTCAGATCTTTTAGATGTACTATAAAGATGCACTTCAGGCCTCCTTATGTGAATTTTTTGGTAGGATTGTCCATAAAAAATTATTTGCATCCCTATAAATGAATGTGATATAATTAAATCTTTTTCACATACCATAAATCATTTTTGATTCCACATGCCACCTAATTTCAAACTCGATTGAGTGTTTACAATGTTGTCATAAATTAATATCCCCAAAATAATAATGGAAGAAAATATGACTCAGCATTCATCTTATCATTTGAAATGGGGATTGATTCTTCTATTGACTCACATTATTCCACTATTTATTAATAGATTTTATTTTTAATAAAATCCCACACTATTAATTACGATTAATCAATACTAATCTAAAATTCTCTCTACCTTGGTCTGATCAGATATTCTTTATCTTTTTTTGAATTTAATTCTCCAATTCAATTTTTTCATTACTTATATTTCCTAAAGGAATTTTACTTATACCTTATTATATATACATATTCATATATACATGTCATAAATAAAATTTATTAAATAATATAATATTACTCGAGATTCTACTAGAGTTGTTCCATATGAATCTGTATATACTTGTTCTAGAAACTCTTTGGATCAGTCACCTTCACTACTAAAATGTTCCTTGGTAATCTTTTCTTTTAAACAATAATGACACACATACAATTGATTTTACTCCAAATTTTCCTAGTTACATTCTTGGTATAGCATTTCTAAACACTTACGGTTTACATGATTGTGTTCACAATGATATAACATGGAATATTATGATTCATATGTGTTTATTTATTATTTTATTTTCAATATATTTTTTTAATTTTAGTATATTTATTTATTTATTTAGTTGTTTCATACCATAACTTATTTTATATTTACAAAAAACATAAATTTTTATTTTAAAAAATAAAATAAAAAATCACTCATGTCTAAACATGACACAAAGATTTTGTTTGTGGTGATACGAGGCACATAGTAAAAATATTCTGCTACTAGAATCATTCCAATTATTAAAATAAGATGATATTATCTTATATAAAATTTATAAGTACTAGATCAATTAGTTATCTCAAATAACTACTTCACCTCTTAAAAAATTCAATTATATACTTGGTTCCTATATTTGGATAAAAATGAGTGAGCAGTAAGTTGTTTCTAACACCCAAGATATTGATCTCAAAATATTACAATCATTGGGGAATATAAGTAAAGAAAAATCACACACTTAATTCCTAATTTATTATTTATATTTATTTTTCTATTAGCCTTTCTTACCACATACAAATTAGATAGCATCTTTCTTAACGCCCTCTCCTGAAATATTTTTATTATTAAAAGTAAATTGATCTTATCTTTCATAGTTATTCACTATAATATTGAAATATTTTTATTACATCATATTCTTGTCATATTTTAGAATCTTATTTATAAAATATGGAATAATCTTCTTCATATTATTAACCTCATAACAATGAATAAACTTGAATAATATGAGTGGAAATGATGAAATAGTGATTTATGTGAATAGACCTTTATCTAATGAAAATATTGAATTTTACAATTACTCTAAGTAACCTATCATCCTAAGTAAATGGGGATCTGTATGAGTTTCACCTTTAAACTTTCATGTAAAAATGTGAAATAATGATCCCATATATTTCTTGTCACTATTTATCCTAGCATATGTCCCATAGATGAGACAACATGTTATATCAATCTCTATCTAGATGTTCAATTTGGAACTCAATGAATATTATTGAATAAATGATGTAATGACCATATTATGAATCATATATGTGGATCATTTATAATTCCTTCTCACCCATGATGGACTCCAGGGGTGGATAATCAGGTAAAAGAATTCAAGTATGTACAGTTTACTCTCTTTGTGTAATACTATGCTCAATTGCATATACCACTCATAGAAATTTCCATGAGTGAGGTTATTCTGTTTGTATAATATAATTCATTGTTAATTAATTAGTGATGTTAATATACATTCCTACAAAAAAAATACCATATTATTACTTTATATTGATTAAATTTTATAGACATTATTAATTCAATTAATATTTATCCCATTATATCAAATCCTAACACTATCACAATAAAATTTAGAACATATAGTCAAAAGAAATTCTATTGGAAAGGAAACATATTTCTCTAATCATAGTATAAAATATTTATATGCTAGTATATTAATTTATTTAGGTATGAAATAATTTATCCAAGTGAATTAACTCACAACTCCATGATCTATTTACTAGAATCCTTGATCCTAAACTATCGAATTAGAGTTTCTTAATTATTTCCTCTAAATTATACCAAATATACTATAGCCACTTCCCCTTATCGAAATTTGGTTAATATAACTTATCACTTTATTTATAGATCCACAATGACTGGAAGTGATCTCAACTATAGTTATACCAACACCTCGAGTTATGGTTTCATCCCAATCAAATAATGGGTGGCAATGACTAAATATTATCTTCAAAGGATTATTTTTAGGCGTATGTAATCCAGTTTTATCTACTAATTCTTGTTAATAATTTTATATGACCACTTACATATTAAATTTTCCATACACAATAAAATAAATATATACATAAACCATTTTTATCTGATAATTCTTCTTAATTAAAATATTCCATGTGATTTCATAAATAGATAATCAACCATGCATATATAAAAATAAACATGGAATGATCATGATCTTTTAGTCTAGTTACTAGTTTATCAAGTGATGATAAACCAATCAAGACCCTAGGGGGGTAACTCCTTATATATGGATTTACTTGAGTTAAAGAATCTTCGATTCACCTATAGTTTCTTCTGTTTTAGTATCCTTTATCTTTTCTCTTGAACTACCTTCTCATAGGATCTCCTCCTTTAAAAAGATACCAGCACATAAACAAGGGGGTCCATGGGTACGAGGTTACATAAAATGTAATTATTGACACACAACCATGAACATCATAAAATAATGGATTAATGACTCACATATCATCTTTAGTCAATAAATAAGCATCAAAAAAATTAATGTGGTAATTAAATTAAATAATAGAAAAAAATACACAATTTGATCATGACCTCCCAATTATCCATCTTGTAATGATATAAGAACATCTAAATTATATATCATAAAATCTCATTCAAGAATTATAACCAAATAAATAGTATAAATTATTTACTTTTATCTTTAAATGGTCCTTAAACACCCAGTTTATAAATTATAATTAATTAGAATGTTTCCCCTTTAAATTAAGAAAATTTATATTATTAATTATAAATAAATAAAATAAATATTATTAATAAATCCTTTTATTTTATGAAAAAAATAAAGGGGTTTCTTCATACACAATCAACATACTCATATATATTTTGGATGTATCTAGATTTATATACTCCATGAATGAGAAGGTTACAACCAGATATATGTGAAAACTATGAATCTATTTAGATTTGTATTTTAGATCTAAAGATCTAGATCTTGATATAACAAGAATATGAAAATCATATCTAGATCTGTGTGTAGACTATACGTCTCTTCATATATGGACAACAGATCTGAAGATCTGGTTCTAGATGTTTTAAGAATGGAAAAATAAAATTGAGCTCTATATAAAAACTATATATCTCTTTAGATGTGGATATTTGATCTGAATACCTTGGTCAATTTCTTTCATGAATGGGAAAATCATATCCAAATTTGTACAAGAACTGCATATGCCTTCAGACCTTGATACCATCTCTAGAGTTCTAGATGTAAATCTTCCATGAATGGGAAAATTAGAACCAAATCTATGTATGAACTCTTTATATATTAAAACCTAGATGTAAAATCTAAAGATCTAGATCTATGTAAATAAATAATGTGAAAATTAAATCATGATATACGTGTAAACAACATATCTCTTTATATGTAGATGTTAGATCTAAATATCTAGTTATAGTTATACTAATAATGGGAAAATTATATCTATATCTATATAAAAATTATGTATCTCTTCAAATATCGATACCAATTATGAAAATTTGAAGCATGATCTACCATGATTGAGAAAATTTTATCTAGATATTTTTGAAATTAAGAACATCATATATAAAATAAGAAGTTGTTAATTAATATTTTTGGAAATATCTAATCTAAATATAATCGTACAATGATCACAATCACCTAGGTACCGCTTAAAGGATCTAAGAATAGTGAAATTGAATTATTAGTCTTTCATATTTAAAACTTTTATGACTATATAATATAAAACTATCATATCTCTATAATTTAGGCTTGAATCATAAATAATTTCTTTTACACCATCATAAAAAATTATATTATAGTGAAAAAATACCATGGATTGATCTCTTCCCACTCTTTCTATTTTTCATTATTATAGAATCAAAAAATTAATACCAATTGAATGTCCACATGTTAATACACAAATATTATAAATATAGGCTCAATGTGTTGGATACTAGCATAACGGATCCAGATCTCTCCAATGTCCTCGTGTTTAACACACAAACCACACATATGTGTTTCTCTTGGATCTTGAGATAACTAAGATAATTATATTCATTGTGAAAAAAACTCAATCGTTCATTAATTAGAGATATCTATAACTGTTAACCAAAATACATGGAATAATAATGAATTTAAATCTAGGTTTCAATATATATAAACTATAAAAAGATTTCAAACCTTTTCTTATTCTTAAAAAAATCCTCAAGCCACCGTCAATCATTTATTTAATAAATAATTAAATGATCATCATATATTTTAATATTTTACATATTAAATAAATAAGTTATATATTTAAGTAATATATTAAATAAAATTCCCACCTGATTAAATAATTTGAAACATTAAATAATCACATGGAATCAAATCACTAACTCAATCCAGCTTCTTCCATAAATAAATATTTTATTATTCATTCACATGAATAAATTGTGATTGTTTAATAAATGAAATTAAAATCCCTTATCCTGACTAAAGAACACTTGGGATTGAATTATGATCATTACAAACTGAACATATTAAGATCTGAAAACATAGATTGATTCTATTCTAATGACTAGATTCATCTAAATCTAATGATCTTATGAACTCACTTAATGGGGGACCCTCTATGTACCATTTTATATGGTGGTAAGTTGAAATCATTTACAAATAGTGGTTTCCAGAAACACATCATATGCCCTAATTAGGATACATGAATGCTACTGTATAATATTATCCCTTTTTCAACTTAAAATCCTATCAATCAGGATATATTTATATATCATCAACCCTTAATTAATGGATTATCTTTCATTTACTTTCCAATATTAACATAATAAAATGTCCTTAAACAATATTTAAATTGAATATTTTAAAAATAATTCAATTTCATTCATTTCAAATATATTTTTGGTTTATAGTTTTAGAGAATTAGGAAAAACTCTTGAATATCACTCCCTTATAAAAAATAGAAAATTCTGATCAATATAAATTTATTCACAAGAACATGATACTTGAATTTAAACTATTGTTTCACTGAAAACATCTATTCTTATTTAATTTTGAATCCCCATAATGTAAATTTATACCTTTATATAGTTATTATGCATCCATAGGCCTAGTGAATTGTTTTTTGAAAATCTTGGGCTAAGTAAAAATAATATTAGAAAGTGATATATTAAAAATAAAAAACAAACCAATAAGTCTAACTCAAAACCATGAGATCATAAAATAAATGTTTCTTTTAATATTATGAACTGTGATCTCAAATAGTCATTTATTTATTCATGAAACTATCTTTACAACCCAATGTTTTGCATAAAACACTTTATAATAAATCATAATAGTAAAATCATAATCATGAGGGTTTCTTAGAAAATATGAGAACCCTTTAAAAAAAATTTCTTAAAAACAAACCTTTTGTTACCCTTAAAGGGTGTAATCTTCACATTAAAATAATATTATTATCTTACCTTATGAAATAAAAATTTTATTATGAAAACTAGTTAGTAATAGAAAATTTATGTTGCTTCCTTGGGAAATCATCTTCATAAAATTATTGTAAGACCCCTTTAATGTGTAATAACTGACATAGAAAACTTCCAAAAAAATTCTCCTAAGAAAATAATCATTACCCAATGCATTGGAATGATATTCCAAGCTCAAATGTTATTCATAAGAGATTTGAAAAGACCACAAAATTCATGAAACATATAAAATCGTGCATTTTCATAATCAAACTCATAAATAATATCATTTTGAACCTATAAGTAAAACATTTTTGAATATTGATATATCGTTTTCCTTAGAAATAAAATTTTCAAAACTAAAATACCATGAATAAAGAGAAAGGGGTTTTTATTTGATGAAAGTATGGAAGATTTTAAAATAATCTATATATCAAATAACATTTTTAGAGAAAGGAAAATCATTTTTCGTTTTATATGTTAAAATAAAACACTCATTTTTCTTTTCTGTAAAGAAAGTAAAAACATTTCATATAAAATAGATAAAAAGATTAATATTGAAAACATTTTAAAGAATGTAAAGAGAGAAAAAATTACCTTTATAATTTATTTATTCACACATAAGTATATATAGAAATTATTTTTAATAATATGGACATGGAAGTAAATTATTTAGAAAATAAACCTTTAAAACAACAAAAAAAATGTTGTTAAGGTAAATTGTCTCTTACCTCAAGTCTGACTCATCACGTATGTTATTTATCATCCTAAATAATAAAATTATGTTAATTATTTTCTTTTTTAATAACCTTTTTTAACTTTATTATTCCTTATATTTTATTTATTACCATGGTATACATAATTACTTAATAAATTAAGTTCATGTTGAATGTTTTGATGATAATCAGCTCATATGTCCAAAATGACTTTTGTATGTTGTTTATGGTCAAAGATAACACCATTTATTAATATAAAAAATAATAATCATGATATAATTATAATTTTTATTCATTAATTATACATTTAAAACCAACCATTAAAAGTTATTATGAAAAAATAAAATACATTAAAATAATAGAGTTGGTGGCACATACGTACGCATGAGTTACATTTCCATTTTTCAAATACCATGATGGAAAAAAGTTATGTATTATTTCATATTTAAAAAATTATTATTATATCATAAATATAATATTATTTCTTTAAATACACTTATATATTCCATCCATATGATGTGGTGAAGAAAAATGAATCACATCGCTTCATGGAGGAGGTAATCCACACGTACGCACGAACAACATTATCATTTTCCATAGATGGAAATGTAAGAAAATATATAATATCATATCTTCAAATATTTATAATTATTCTATGTATATCATATATATATTAAATCTATCATTATAACCATTCTTGAAAGATGTTGATTGAAAATTAATTATGTCGGTTTGTTAGACGATAGTTCACCATACACACAAGCGGTGGTTTTATTTATCATTTGATGGAATATGAGATTTATTAAGGTTAGGACATTAACATAATAATATCCCATTATATATTAGGTAATTAATTTATAATATCATAATGGTTAGAAGAGTTTTGAAGGAGTCAGAAAAATAAATAAAACTAAAATTTCAGTTAAACATTTTACCTATTTTTCAAACAACCTCATTTAATATACATATTAAGACCACTCAGTTTGGTATTATTCCAAAACTAAGATATATATAAAATGAGGAGGGATTTGGGGAAGTTTTTGTTTTAGGTATTGGTTGAACTATACTACTCTAAATTTGTGAGGAAGAGAGGAGATGAGGTTCCCTTTTATAAGTGAGTGGAGGGGAACTCTTATAATTACATAAATTATTAAATTAATATAAATTAAATTTCATGGAAATGTGGAAAGAAATTATATATTTTAAATATAATATGATAATGAGTAAAAATTGTAATATCCTATTACCTTTATATTAGGTACATTTCAAACTTTTTCGTGGTTTTCATTTTTCATTGTCTGGGTTGGGTCAATGAGGAATTATGAGAATACTTATAATGTTGAAGTTAGAGATTTGTTGGATTATTAGCATAAAACCTATTGGTTATATATCCTTCTAGGGATTTAAACACCATTTAGTGTGGTTACATGAAGTTTAAATTCTAAAATAATCATAAATAGATTTTTTTTAAAAGGTTATGGGTTTTTGGTGATTTTGGGATTTTTCAATTACATGACGTGTAATTGGGTTAAAATTCATGTAAAGTATCAGGGGTTGTTTTTAAACAGGAATCTTGGATGAAAATCCAATTTCCTTCTCTTCATAATTCCTTTATCTCGACCCAAGATTTATCCCCAATAAATTTTGGAGCCCTCAAACCCTTCTAAGTACTTTCGTTCAGCAATTGAATGTTTTTTCAATTGAGGTGTGACTTTCTAGGTAATTTTGCTCCATCTATCTTAATATATTTCTATTTCCCTCAGTAGAGTTTGATAGATCATCTTCTGATTGATGGATATAAACCTTCTGTTGTTGAATATTGTTTCTATATTGAGTTCCAAGATCCTTTACTCCTTTATTATTTTTCGTGGGTTCCGTTGTGGGCTTTTTGCTTTCATGGAAGAGGTAGGTGATTCTGTTATGATAGAAAAATTTGATATACCTTGAATTTATTCATTTAAATTCAATTTTTTTATTTAAAATCAATTATTTGAAACTAATTTTAATTATTTTAAGAAAACCCAATTCCATTAAATTGGGGTATCTGAATGTGTACTTGGTTTTTTTGCATGAAATTAGTTAAAACCCCTAATTGAATTGAATTGGGGTGTGTTGTGAAATTGGATGGAAATTTTAAAATTTAATTGTGGAATTTAATTTTTGTAATTTCAATTGTGAAATTGATTTAAAATTGGCATTTTAGGAAAATGGATTAAAATGGTTTTGATAGAAACTAAGTGGTTTTATATTTTAAAAAGGAATGTTTTTATTAAAATCCATTTTGGTTTTTAAATGGAAAATTGTAACTTTTTAAAAGGGAGAATGGGATGAATTTTATTTTTAATGGTTTGAAAATTAATTTTTTTATCATTTATTGTATTAGAGCACATGCAGGACTAGGTATGCAGTGTGTTATTGGGATAACACTCTTTCGATGCATTATAATTGGAAAAAATAGTGTAATATGTCACATCCCCAATGAGATGGTGATAAGTCACATTCATCCAGTTTTAGGGGAATGTGTGTATACACATATTTCCATGATCACTTTGAGTGTGTGAGGATCCTATATCCTATAACTATCATACCTTTTGGAAGGTGACTTTGTTTATCACTTATTTATATTTGAGATATAAATTTATGTAAATTTTTTTAAACTATTTTATATGCCTTATTAATTTATATAAACTTTTTTATATAAAAATGTTTATCAATCTATTTGTTTAAAGTGTTTACATTATTTGGAATGAAAATAATGAATTAATTTAATTATTATCTGAACTTCCATACCTATTTAATTAAACTTTATGGTTTATTTGGTTAATTAAATGTTGGAATATTATTATGAAATCCTTGGTGAGACCCTAGTAGGATTTTGGATCTAACCCTACCCCTTAGGTCAGGTGTTTGTAGATTATCATCTTCCAGGTTCGATTAAGGGTAAGGCACCACTTAGAGGTGGTAGTAGCTATTGATCATTCGGATGAAAGATTTTTGTCCATTAGGAATTGGGTTTTTATCCTATTTTTAGTAATTTGTTATAGTAATTTGGGTTTTTCTTACCATTTTGATTTCTGATACACTACTCCCTATAGATTGTTTTGTCTATGCATACTGACTTTTTTATCTATTTAAACGGTGTTTATAGAAAAATAATTCCCAATTTCATGTTGTGTGATTCCATGTACTATTAACCAACCCATGGGGATCAAGAAAACCCTTAAATCTATGTTGAGATCATCTTGGTTATCAGGTTTCCATGCTAACTGGGCTGGTTCATGAGTAAGTGGTATCAAAGGTATCGTTTTCCCATCTTGCCTTGATTCCAGTATGCATTTCTATGACCATGTCAGGACTGAATAGGTAGTTTCAATTGATTTACTAGCCATCCATTACTAAAATGAGCCTTAAGTCACTAGGGTGGTATTGAGACAGATGTATTGAGGATTAGTTTTATTCTTTTCCCTTATTTTGATTTGTATAGATTGAAATCCAAATCTTATGTTCTCATATGTTGGGATTAATTCTCCCTTGATACTGAGTGTTAAATCTGATGTATTCCTTCTTGTTTTCTAAAGTTGTGTATCATCATGCCTCCAATAAGAAATGAAAAACATAACCATGAGGAAGCTACTATTGAACCATTGTAAGAAAATATTCTTGTGAACCCAAGTCTGGTCAAGGTGATTGTGCATATTGTCCAAGATCTGGGATAGGCACATGCACCAGTTCTCGTTCAGGATCCAACTATGGAACCACAGAGGGATGTTATCTTGAATAATTATTAGTATTTTCTTTTCTAGAATCCACCAACATTAAAATACCCCAACTATCCTCAATAGGGTAAGGAATTGTTTATAATAATTTAACATTTATTTGAGTTCATGGATACACCTGATGAAATAATGGTAATGTGTGCCACCTTTATGCTAGAGGGACTTAGAAAGAGTTGTTGTGACATGATGGTGATGGAGAAGAATAATGATGGCTTATATTGGGAAAACATTTAGTATATTTTCATCGACCAGTTATATCTACAGTTGATGCTTTTATGCAAGTATTTAGAGTTCATCGAACATCAGTAGGCTTACAGAACCATGTTAGAATATGTGAATCGTTTTACTAAGATAGTGATTTTTTCACCTAAGGTAGTATAAAATGAGAATATGAAGAATAAATGGTAAAAGTTGGGACTTTGAGATGATATTTGTTCTCTGGTTTTCTTTATAAAGCTTCCTTCTTATGTTGATGTGTTGGATAGAGAATTTATGGTCTAAATGTACCAAGATAGAATATCAAGGTTATCGAGAGAACTTTTTTCTCCTATTGTCATTTTGGATTCATATAAAGGAAAGAAAAGGAAGTGTGATGATTTTCATGGTGATCCTGTAATGACCCGAACTTTTGAATAATAAATGTTTCATAAATTTGTGTGTTATTTAATTTTATACTCAACAAAACTATATCCTTTAATTAATGAAGTGATACCATTGGTTTTTGGCTATTATATGACCGTTAGAAACTAAAATCTTAACATTACAATTATTGATTATAAATACAAGTGGTATTGGTTAATTTATATAGAAAGAATAGTTGATGGCCTCATCTAGTAGACTCGGGCCATAAAAAGCCCATCTGTCAGAGCTTGGGAAGTAGGTAGCATCATTGGGCTTTTCTCTGGACCAAGCCCAATCTGAGCTTCAACATGTGAACCTTTAATGGAATCTATTAAGGGAGAAGTTTAAGCTAATAGAAATCACCAATCAGGTAATGTTTTCCGATCCTCCACAAAATTCTATCACCATAGCACACCTTACACTTAGGTCCTATGCAGGTGTTATAAGGGGCTATGTAGCGAGGCCTTAGATACTTTTTTGTAATCCATTGCTATAAATAAAATTTTTATTTCTTATTATGGTAAAATTTGGGATTTTAAAACTTATGGATAAATATAGGATGAATATTATTGATAAATTTTGGGAAAAAGGGTATTTTAAAATATTCATGTAAACTCTAAATAATTAAAAATGTTAAATTATTTTTAAAAAATGGTCTTCTACAATTGTAATCAGTTAAAAATTAATATTCTAATAAGATCAACTTGATTTTTTTAGTAAATACTAATGTATGAATTGTAACATGCCCTTATGAATAGTAATGAATAGTAAATCAACCAAAAAAATAAATAGAAACTTCACTCATTAATGTATAAATACAATTTAGACATCATAAAAGTGAAAAAAACGTTCATAGTATAAGTTTTGTTGTTTTTGTAAGTCATAAATATTTTATTTACAATTTTAAAATTAATTTAATAATTTAAAATGAAAATATATTTTCATAAAATGTAATCATAAATTGTTTCTTTATTGTCTTATGGTTATATGATAGTTTTATGGGACCTTGAATACTTTTTCAAGGTGCTACAAAGCAAGTTATAGTTTTAGAGTTGTTTTTTTGAATAAATAATGATTTTATTTAAAAAATAAATTACAAAAATTTATAAAATTATTTTCATAAAATGTATTTCTTTTTTGAACTCATAGAATCGATATTAGTTTAGGTTAAATTTTTGGGATTTTTCGGAAACAGATGAATTTTCAGTGAATAGTGAAAATACTGTTTGGAGTTTCAGGTGTTTAATGACATCATTAATGATGTAATGTTAATTTAATCAATATGATATACTTTTTAATAATAATATATTCTTTTAGGTTTCCCAAGTGTCCAATACCATGGTCAGATACCATGGTAAATCCCATGGTTTTTCAAATACCACCGATGAGGTGTCCCTTGGAAATTAATTAAATATTCCCTCACTTTTCCTCTAAATACCAAGCCTTTCCCTCATTAATTTCATTCCAAAATCCTCCTAAACAAATTTATAGTCCTTTTACCTCCCAAGGAGTCCTCCCAAGGTTCCCTCAATCCCCCCAAAGCTTCCAACCTTCAAGCTTTTGAAGTTACTCTTCAAGGTAAGGGAACCATCCACCCTCCTCTTTTAGTCAGGATTTCCTTTAAGTTATATATTATAATTTCCATATTATTATGTAGGGGTATGTTATTATATATTATTATTAATGTAAATTTTATTTCCAAATGATTAGATACCCTTTCTTCTCTCATCATTTTATTTTATGAATTTTTAAGTGACGCAGTTAGGTTGCTGAATTTTGTCATAAAAAATCACATCTTCTCTTTTCATTCAAGTTTCATTTGCATGTGGTATGTCATTATAATATCCATACCATGTTATTATTTCTTTTAATTATGTACCCATACAGTATTGTGATAAATTTATGAGTGTGTGACTCTTTTCTCCTCTCTTTTCAATGTTTTCTAAAACCATGTTATATAGTCGTTATGCTGCAGAATTTTCATCTCAAAATCTCTCTCTTTTTCTCAAGAAATTATATTTTATTATTTATGAGAATACCCAAATCAATTTTTATTTCTAGGGTTATTCATCAATACATAAAATTTATCTATTTTATTTTGTAATTGACATACATATAACCCGCACTCCCTTTCCATGGGTTATAAATGTCATAACGATCAAGTTTTTAAGCACTTTTAAAACATCACGATTTTGAATGAAATCCAATTCTTTTATTATTTTTGGGTTATTCATGAAATGTTTGATTATTATATATGTGGATCACATACAAATAAATACATATTAAGGGTGAACCTTGATATCGCTCCAATGCATTGGGTAATAATTAAACTCTAGAGATGACAAGTTTCACGATACCTTGGTGAATAACCTTGGTAAATTTTTTATGACACCTTGGGGATGAACCTTGGTGATCTATTCATGAATGTCTAAATGAAATTTTTTAGAAAAATATTCATGTTATGATTCATTTTTTTATTATCAAATGCCTCTTATTCCATTTCTCATGCCTTTAAGTTTTTCATCAAGTTCTTATTGATATCAGAAGTAAATTGATTCCCATGCTTCCTTACTGGCCCTTCAGCTCACCCTTTCTTTTGATGTATGTCTCCAGGATATGAGGTGTAGTAATTTTACATATGATGAACTTATGATGTAGCCTTATAAGTGGTTTAGAATAATGTTTTATGTTGTTTTAAAAACATAGGATCTTTAAAGTCTAGTTTCTTGGAAATCAGGAACATAATACATGAAAAAAAAATAAAACATTCTTCTAAACCACTTGTAAGGATTCATCATAGGTTCAACATATGTACAATTAATGAATCTTATATCTTGGAGACATACATAAAAGGAAAGGTTGACTTCTACAAAATCCTTGTGGGTGAGTTCTCCCTTCTTCTTTAACATCATCTCTTGATTTCTCCTCTTTCTCAAGTTATCCTCGGTCAAATTGGAGAATGGACGCTGAAATCAGGATATGTATAATTACGTCTCATCAAATGATACGTCTCATCTATGTTCTCTGAATCAACCACTATCGATTTTGTTGGAATCGCATCGGTGAGTTATCCCTTCTTCTTGAACAGCATCTCCTGATTTCTCCTCTATCTCAAGTTATCCTCAGTTGAATCGGAGAACGGATGGCGAGTTGGGGGATCGGATAATATTTGCGGTCATACAGACACTCTCAGATGAGACAGAAGATGAAGAAGTGTGTTTTGTCTATTATATGTGACCCCATACCATTTAATGAAAAAAAATTACACTATGTGTATTTTAAAAGTAAACAGTGTGCACTTTACTTTTCCGGCCACCACTTTTGGCGGTCTCCAGGTCACCCCACACGACCATGTGTTTGGCCATTTCCTGGCCAGTACAAAGTCACCCGCAACAACTAAGCACACGGCGTGCACTTAAAGTACATGGCGTGCACTCTTGAAATTTCCAGAAACTCCACTTTTTCTCAAAAATGAAAATAAAGAAAAAATGTACCTGAAAAGAAGATATGGGTTCTTACAAACTTCCCCCCTTAAAGAAATCTATCCCCAAATTTCCCTAGCGAGATGGCGTAGAAGATGTAACCTTGAGTAGCTCTAGCTACTACGATTGTACATCAGCCTCCCTCTCCCCGGTCTCATCCTGTACTTTCCCATGCTTCCATAGCACTTGTACCAGAGGAATAGACTAGCAATGGAGAACCTTCACACTTCGATCAACAATCCAGATAAGATTCTCCTCGGATGACGTGTCCACCTCTAACTCAACCACCTCGGGTTGGAAAACATGAGACTGGTCTGAGAAGTAATGACAAAGCTGAGAAACATGGAAGATGTTAGGCATAGCCTGACACCTCTGAGGTAACTACAACCGATAAGCAACTAGCCTGACTCTCCCCAACACCTCAAATGGCCCTACATATCTTGGTGAAACATTACCCTATCTCCTAATCCTCCAGTGTCCCAACCTGAGTGTGGCAAGCAGGAAAACCTGATCACTGACTTCAAACTCCAGAGGTCGACTCTGTCGATCAAAATAAGACTTCTATCGTTACTGTGCATTATACATCCTCTTTTGAATCAACTCTATCTACTTAGTGGTCACCTGGACCAGACGAGGTCCCAGCATAGATGCCTCTCCTGCCTCCAGCCAGCATAAGGGTGATCGGCATGGCCAACCGTACAAAGCCTCATAAGGTACCATCTGAATAGTTGCTTTAAAACTATTATTGTAGGCAAACTCCACAAGAGGTATATGCTTCTCCAAAGAACCTCCAAAATACAGGATGTATGTTTGAAGCATGTCCTCAAGCACCTGAATCGTATGCTCGGACTGGCCATCTATCTGGGGATGGTAAGTTGTACTCAGAAGTACTTATGTCCCCAATGCCCTCTGATGTCCCTTCTAGACCCGAGAATTAACACGGTCATCCATGTCTAAAACAATGGAATGCGTAACTCCAGGCAGACGTATGATCTCTCGGATGTACAACCTTCCCAATTCATCAACACTGAAGGTATCCTTAATTAGAAAGAATTTAGAAACCTTCATGAGTCTGTTAATCACAACCCAAAATACATCATTCCATCAAGGTGATCTTGGTAAACCTGTCACAAAATCCATCATGACATCATTACACTTGCACCCGGGAATGTGTAACTGCTGCAAAAGCCATGTTGGTCGCCAATGCTCTTCCATCATCTTCTAACAGGAGGAACACCTCATGAAGAAAACAACAACATATCTCTTCATACCTGGACACCAATAATGATGGTATAGATCAGGATACATCTTGTTGATTCCAAGATGAACTTCCCAAATTGAGGAATGAATGTCCTGAATCAACTCCTCACGTATGTCTTATGGAACCCACATGCATCCATGAAAATTATAGATCTCATCCTCACCTATGGTCCATCCAGGAATAGGGTCCTCTCCTGTCACGCTTTCTCATAGTACTAGGCCTTTTGAATCTGATAGCTTCCTCATTCGCACTCAATCAAGAAGAGTAGAGGTAACAGATACAAAGGAAATAAACTTCTGCCCCTGTATGTCGTGCACCTCCAAGTGCATCTTAGAGAACATAGCCATAAGCTTCCAATCACTACTGGCCTCTTGAACTTCCTATATCTGAGTCCTCTTGCTCAGTGCATCAGCCACAGCATTGCCTTTCCCAAGCGTATAGGCAAGCTCAAAGTCAAAGGACTGAAGGTACTCAAACCACCTTCACTATCTCAAATTCCGGTCATGCTGAGTGAAGATGTACTTGAGACTTTTTTGGTAGGTGAAAACCAAAAAATGATCTCCTATAAGATAATTTCTCCAACAGTGTAAATCATGAACAACTATAGCCAACTCGAGATCGTGAGTCAGGCAGTTCCTCTTATGTGACCTCAACTGTCGAGACCAATATGCAACGAATCCTTCCCCAACATAAGCACAGCTCCCAGCCTAAAACCTGATGCATCACAATACACAGTATAGCTCATTCCTCGTTCTAGAAATATTAGTATCGGTGCTGAAGTGAACAACCCTTTCAACTCTTAAAAGGCTAACTCACAAAAATCTGACCATAAGAACTTCACAACCTTCTTATTCAGGACCTTAGGTGGTGCTACTAAGCATGAAAAGTCTTGTATGAAACATATGTAGTATCCATCCAGCCCTAGAAAACTCTATACCTCAAAAACGTTCTTCAACGGCTCCCAGGAAACAACTGCTCTCACTTTCTCTAGGTCTACTTATACTCCTGTCTCTGAGATAACATGACCCAATAAGTGAATCTGATCCATCCAAAAGTGGAATTTTGAGAGCATAGCATATAATCGATGCTCTCTCAATATACTCATAATGATCTCAAGATGTGTGGCATGGTCGTGTCGAGTGTGAGAGTACACCAAGATGTCATCCACGAAGACTACCAAAAAAGAATCCAAGTATGGATGGAACACTCGGTTCATCAGTTCCATGAAGACTGCAGGCATATTTGAGAGACTGAACGGAATAACAACATAATTGTATCGACCATACCTTCTCTAAAAGGCTGTAAGAGGTATATCATATGTTCCAACGTGCAACTGATGATAACCAGATATCAATACAATCTTCAAGAACACCCAGGCTCCTCAAATCTGATCAAAGAGATCATCAATCCTCGGCAAGGGATATCGGTTCTTGGCCATCAACTGGTTTGTCTTCTGATAATCCACACAAAGTATGAGGATACCATCCACCTTCTTCACAAACAGGATAGGTCAACACCAAGGAGAGGTACTAGGTTGAATGAAATCATTTTTCCTAAAACTCCTCCAACTACTTCTTGAGCTTCTGTACCTATGGTGTAGCCATCCTATAAGGGAGTAATGGACACTGGTGCCACTCCTGGAACAAGATCAAAAGAAAATTCTACCTCACGCTCCAGAGGAAAACCTGAAAAGTCCTCTCGGAAGATGTCACTGAAAGGATCTACCCCTGGAGGAAAGTCCATCTATGAAGTCCCCTGGTCATCCAGATATAAACTAGTAATCTGGGTGGTAACTCCTCCCAACCCATGTTTCTGGGGTCCCACTGTACTCGCTTGTACATCCCATTCACCCTTATAAAGAAACGATCTGCCCTTTAGTGATGTGAAACTCACCCTACAGTGATAGCAGTCGATAATAGCACAGAAGGGAACAAACTAGTCCATTTCGATAATTCCATCATAGCCCATCATCTCTAAGCCATAGAGGTCCCAAAAGAAGTGACACCCACAAACCTCTAGGGGGAACTCCTTGCACTGACGTACACTAGCCATTCTAGTCCCCAACGGAGTGTCTAGAATCAAGATATCAGCAAAAGAAAAGATACATATCCCAAGGATCTCCACAATAGCAACAGATATAAAGCTATGGGAAGCCCATGTATCGAAAAGGGTGGAAGATAAAAATGAGGCAACTAGGATCGTACCTCGAACTATAGAGGGTCTGGGATCCTGCTCTGGTTGGGTTTGCTCCACTAAAAATGTATGGCATGTACCGCGGACCTGTGACCCTACCTGGCCACTCTGAACTAATCCACCATGTTGTTGCTGAAATCTTGGTGACTGACCACCATGGCCGCGACCTCCACCTTGGCCTAAATGGCCAGAAGAACTCCAGTTCCCTGACTAGTGATATATCGGTGGTGCTTCTACTGAACGTAGGGTCATGGAAGACCCCCTATCACCATCTTCTGGTGAGAAGATCTGACAGAAGCGCTGAAGATTCCCCATCTTTCCACAATATCAGCACTCCACTGGGTCTCTCAGGCAATGTTTCCTCGTATTCCCACTCTTCCTGCATATGTAGTACACCACCTGGCTACCATAAGATGCATCTAGCCTCCACGGATCTCCACGCGTAGACTTCCTATGGTGCTTCCTGTTGTCAGTAGGAGGGATACCAATTCAAGATATTGAACCTCCCTAGATCACGGCTCCATAATACCTCAGATTTTTCTCAGTGATTAGCGTCCGGTTGGCTATAGAAGTGATGGAAGTCAATCTGAATATGTTCCCCTGATATCGGATGACGTTCCTAAGACCATCCTCAAACTTCCTTGACCAAAATAACGCATCACCTCTTAGAATGGGCATGAATCATTTCAGCTCTGTGAAGCGATAGGAATACTCCATAACAGAAAGAGTACCCTGCTTTAGATTCATGAACTCTCAAGCTTGATCAGACCTTACAGTTTTTGGGTAGAAGTAGTCGTATAAAGCACACTGGAACTCATCCCAAGACATGAACTACTGGTGTCCCGCCTGTGAGATCACATCCCACCATCTCTTGGTGGAACCCTGAATTATATACGTAACGAGATTCTCCCTCCTCTTTAGAGGTATCTTCAGATGCTCGAAGATAGAAATCATGGATTCTAACCATGACTCTGCAGCCTGAGGTCCTCATTCCTCTGTGAAGGTGGGAGGATGCTGCTACTAAAAAACCCACGTCAACTCTGCCATAGAAGGGGAAAGAAGCGGTACACCTCAGAAGGTCTTCATAAACCTCAAGAAACCCTCTTGAAACTATGCATCAGCACCTGTGTCTGGAATAACAGTTGGTGCCAAGACTGGCACAACTGGAGGATCTGCTAGTAGTCCTTGATCATCCATGTCTGGTTTTTGATCACTGCCCTTTAACTAGATGGAGACTAGAGGACGTCTCAGTGGCATGACTCTGCAAGTTCAAGCACCCCCTTCAGATCAAGACGATAAAGGACTGAAACTTATAATTGTTACAAGGGAACAAGATAAGGAAATCATTCATGTTTTTTAAAACATGGATACATGGAGTGTATAATGCATACACGACTTGTTCTCTTAAGCCTTCACATGGGCATGTACTTTTTCCAAAAATGGTCGTGTAACACCCCCAAACACAGAAAGTGTTTTCCTAACACACGACATGTAAAGGAATCCTCTTCCCCTACCCGAGTACTTCAATACAGCTAAGCCACATGGTTTCACTAGAACAAGACTACACGACATGTTAGTGCCAGACACGGCATATACTAGATGAACTTCACTGACTTGTGTTGTTAGTCACACGTCCAGTTACATGACTCACTCTACATTATGTGTTCTGGATGGACACATTGTGTACTTATTAGGTTTTAACTTCTTGTGTTGTTAGTAACACGGGTCAACGCGCGGCTGACTATACACGGCTTGTTTATTCCATACACAGCATGTACAAGAATGATTTCACCGACCCGTGTTTCTCATTACATAGCCGGATTGAAGGGTTACACTACACGGTTTTTTCAAGCTTGACACGGTGTGTATAACTTACATTTTATCCATCCATGTCATTAGTCACACAGGTGTATACAAGGTCTACACAACACGACAATTACATCCAGTACACGGCGTGTCCCACCAATGAATTCCCAACCCCGTATCTCAGCCCACACAGCTAGTGACATGGTTAGAGACTACACAACATTTACATACAGTATATGGTTCATCACATGGCCTCAAGCGCATTTCCCTAAACACCATTGTTTCCTAACTAGTAGCGAGGGACATGGGTGTGATAGTATGGAAACTATGCCCTCATTGGCAGAGTAACACAACAGAAGTAAAACAGATAAATATTCCCTCATGGAAAACTGATTCCCATGCTTTCCTTACTGGGCCATCATCTCACCCTTTCCTTTTATGTATTTCTCCACGATATGAGTTTCATTAATTGTACATATGATGAACCTATGATGAATCCTTACAAGTGGTTTAGAATAATTTTTTATACTGTTTTCATGTATTATTTTCTTGATTTCCAACACACTAGACATTAAAGATCCTCTGTTTGTAAAATGTAACGAAACGTTATGTAATAAAAAGGCGGGATTCCATAGCTTCCCAATAGAAATGTTTCTCAAAACCTCTTATAGTTCCTATAAGAGGCCCTTTAATTTTCTACCAACGTGGAAATCCTTATAATTCAAATATGGTTTTCCCTGAGGAACCCAAGATCTGTGGATTCTGTGGAAGCTTAGGTCACTTGTATAAATTCTTCCATGTTTATTCCACTCCGTATAGTGGCACAGGATCATCAGTGCCTGCTTAAACTATAGCACCATCAGATGTTTCACAAAAAAAGGGGCTCCAACCACAGGTATCCAGAATGAATCTTCTTCACATAGTGGAAGACTCTCCAGATGAAACATATATGATTCTAGAGACTCTGATAGATAACATCACAATATATTTATCATTATTTAATACTTTATTTGATACTGGTGCATCTCATTTTCTTATTTCAACCTGTATTTTTAATCTTCTAAATCATCTTACATATCTTTTTTTGACAAAAAAAAAGAGGGAGAAGGGCATTGATAGTCCCTTTTGGGATTTCTCTTTATCGTATGTTGAGCTTTCTTGGAGTTTTCTGGTTCTTAACATGAAACTTATTGACATCCTATTTAGGATGGATTATAGAATTTCCAATAAAGCTCAGATTGATTTTTATCTTTGATGGGTCTCCTTTACTAAACCCAATGGTGTATTTCATATCATTCAAGAAGAATGGGACCCAATCTCATGTAGAGCTGAAACTTCTTATCCCGAGTTGGGGAAACCCATATATATGTTTTCTTTTGATCTAGAGTGAGAATATTTGAGTAGTAATCTCCATCTAGTTGTCATCAAGTTTCCCGAAATGTTACCTTTTGACTTCTCTGGTCTACCATTAGTAAGAGAGGTAGAGTTTTCTTTCAATTAAGTACCTGGTACTCAACCAGTGTCTATTATTTCTTACCTAAGGGCACCAAATAATATTACAGTGTTGAATATTTAGTTGGATGATCTTCTAGAAAAATGATTTACACGCCCAAGTGTGTCGCCTTGGGCAGCACCAGTTCTCTTTGCTAAGAAACATGAGGGTTCACTTCTATTTTTTTATTACCAAAAACTCAACAAATTCATAGTGGAATAAGTATCTATTTCCACATATTAATGATACATTTGATTATCTGAAAATGTAATAGTGGTTCTCGAAGATTAATATTTGATCTGGTTACCATTAGTTGAGGATAAAAGAATCTTACATTCTGAAAATAGATTTTTTGGAGTATGTTCGGCTATTATAAGTACCTTTTCAAGCCTTTTGGGTTAAATTATTATATAGGGTGATATTTTCATTGCTTATAGATCTCATTAGGTTAGGAAACATGAGAATAATTATCTAACCCATGACATTGAACTTGCAGTTGTGATGAACGCTCTTAAGATTTGGTGACACTAAATTTTTAGAGAAAGGTTTACCTTGTATTCTAACCACAAAATCTTGAGTTATATCTTATGTCAAAAATATTTGAATCTCTTTTAGAGTCATTGGGTTGAATAGATATAATATTTTTATTTTGACTTCACCTATACCCCATGGAAAGGGACTATCATTTTAGATGATTTGAGTGGGAAACATTCAACCCATTCCATAAAAGAATCTTTAAAAGAGTATAAATTTCTAGATATATTTTTACAATTACATATTGGAGTCTATGAATTGGGGGATGAGGTTGATTTGGAAAGCATTTAGCTAACACCCTCTCTTCTCAAGATGATTCTTCAGGAACAGTAGCTTGATGATGAGTTCTGCAGCTTTAGGGACTCTCTTTGTGGTGGGGAGACCATACCTAACTGGTAATTATCCACCGAGGGAATTCTATGCTACTACAATCACATTTATATACTGTTAGTGGTAAAGAAATTTGTGATGGTGTTCTACAACTCCTATTGGTAAGTGAACTTAGGAGCCATGAAGTTGTTATATGGCATGAGATGATGATTTTGGTGGACAGGTATGAGATGGGACATTCCTAAATTTTTCTATCATTATTATACAAGACAATAGGTCAAGTTTGAGCACTAGAAACCTTAAGGATTGCTTCATCCATTTCCAGTTCTCGCTTGGAAGTGGGATAAAATCTCTATAGAATTTTTGGTCAATTTGTCATGTAACCAATGATATAATAATGTGATATGGGTTATGATCAATCATCTATCAAAACTACCTCACCTTTTTCCCATTCATGATACAACAAAAGCTGAGGAGTTGGGAAACAACTATATGAAATAGATTGTTTTCATGGAGTTCAATATTCTATAGTCTCTAGTAGGGATCGTCGATTCACTCATCTCTTTTAGAGAGGACTTCTGGAGGAACTAGGATCTCAGTTTTATTTGATTACGTCATACTATCCTTAGTCAGATAGCCAGATTGAAGGATCTATACAGATTCATGAGTCCACAGTCCATGCATGTGTTCTCAACTTTGGTGGAGTTTGAAATGACCATTTGATACTAGTTGAGTTTTCTTATAACAATAATTACCTTTTTGTGATCAGAATGGATCCTTTTGAGGCCTCATATAGTTAGACTTAGAGATCTCCATTGTATTGGTTGGAGATTAGTGAACGTTTCTTAGATAGACTAATCTTGGTTAAGGCATGAAAGAAATGTTTTAGTTTATTTTTAGATAATTTTGATGGCACAGATCCATTATAAGCCTTATGATGATCGTCCTTATAGATCATTGTAATTTTCAGTTGGTGGCCATTTGTTCTAGAAATTTTTACCCCAGTTGGGTCATTAACGGCATGAGAGGAAAGGGAAGCTTGTTCCTAATTTTTTGGGACCTTTTGAGGTTGTTGAGAATGTGGGTAAGGTTTATTACCATTTATAACTTACACCACAGTTGACATCAATACATAATGTGTTCCATGTATCTTATCTACAAAAGTATCTATCTGATCCATCTTATGTTCTGAGCAGAAGTGATATTGAATTTGAACATGATTTATCTATAACTAAAAGAAAAATTAGGATAGTTGATTTTGTAACCAAGGTATTTCATGGTAGAAATATAACTTTGGTTTTTGTGCTATGGCATAATAATTTTTATTCTCATGAGACATGGTAGTGCGAGTCACTGATAAGAAAGCAGTGGCCTCACCTTTTTTGTATGAAATCTTCTTAATAGGATTTTTGGGGGAAGAAATTTTTTATAGTGGGGTGGTTGTAATATATTGTTACCTTTATATAAATTATCTTTCAAACCTTGTCATAGATTTATATTTTCATTGTCTGGGTAGGTCCATGGAGCAATTTGGAGGATACCTATAATGGTGATGTCATAGATTTGTTGTATTCTCAATATAAAATCAATAGGTTTTGTAGCCTGCTATACATTTACATGTTGTGTAATGTTGTTACATGATGTGTAAATTCTAAAATAGTAATAAATCTATTTTTTTTTTTTTAAATATGCAAGTTATCATAAATTTTGGGGTTCGTTAATTACATGATGTTTAATTTGGTTGCATGTCATGTAAAGTCGTAAGTTTTTTTTTAAATGGTAATTTTGGATGAAAATTCTATTTCCTCCTCTTCAAAATTCAATTCTCTCAACCTAAGAACCATCTCTAAGATATTTTAGAGCCTGCAAACCCTTTCATATCATTTCATTAAACTATTGATTTTTGTTTCTATTATGGTGTTATTTTTTGTGTAAGAATTCTCTATATCTCAACATCCCTTTCTCTTTCCCTCCATAGAGTTTAATATATCATCTAGGGTTTGATGGATCTAAACCCCATGTTTTTTAATATTGTTTCTAGGTTTATTTATTATATCCCTTGCATATTCATTCTTGTTGGTAGGTTTTGTTGTGGACTTTGTGTTTCTATAAAAAATGTAGGTGGTTCCATTATGAGGTCCAAATTTGATTAACCCTGAATTTCTTGATTTAAATTCAATTTTTTGATTTAAAATAAATTACTTGAAACTTATATAAATTGGTTTATTAAAAACCCAATTCCATTGAATTGGGGGATTTAAATGTGAAATTGGAATTTTGGCATGAAATTGAGAAAAACACCAAATTATATTGAATTGGTGTGTGTTGTAAAATTTTATGCAAATTGTTCAAATTAAATTGTGGGATTTAATTTTGTAATTTAAATTGTGAAATTGGTTTGATGAAATTGATTTCAAATTGGTATTTGAGAAAAATGGATTAAAAGATTTTTGATAAAAACACAGTGGTTTTATTTTGGAAAGAGGCATGTTTTGAGTAAAAACTCATTTTGGTTTTTAAATGGAAAATTAGAAATTTTGAAAAGGGGGAATGGGAATAATTGTATTTAAAAAGTTATGACATAAATTTTCCATCATTGATTATATTAGAACACATCAAATCCTAGGTAGTTAGTGTTTTATTGGGATGGCACTCTTTTGACACTTTACAATTGAAATAAAACATAGTGTATTAGGTCAAATCCATGATGGGATGGTGACAAGTTTCCATTGCTCAGTGTTAGAGGGACATGTGTATACTCATATTTTTGTGATCACCTTAGAGTGTGTGAGGGACTTCTATCCTAAAATGATCGTGCCTTTTAGTATATTACCATGTTTCTCACATGTTTTTATTTGAGATATAAATGTGTGACAATGTTTGTAAAATATTTTATGTATCTTCTGAATTCACATAAACTATTTTATTTAAAATTTTTATTAATCCATTTTTTAAAATTAATTTCATAATTTTAAATGTAAATCCTGAATTTTTTTAATTATGATCTAAACATCCATACCTGTTTATTTAAACTTGAAATATTTATTTGGTTAATTAAATATTGGCATCTTATTATGGAATCTATGGTGATTCCCTAATGGTTTTTTAGATCACACCCTACCTATGCCTTTGATTTTTTGTAGATTATATTCTTTTAGGTTTGAGAAAGGTTAAAGAACCACTAGGAGGTGGTGGTAGCTATTGATCCTTGGGATTGGAGAGTTGTGTCTGTTGGGACTTGGGTTTTTATCCTATTTTCTATTACATTAATTTAGTACTTTGGGGTTCTTTACCTATTTAAATTATATTACACTACTCCATGAGGATTTTTTCTTGTATGCATATTGAATCATTTTTCCTCTTCTATAATGTTTGTATCAAAATAATTCCCAATTTCATGTTGTGTGATTCTAGGTGCTAGTCTCCAACCCGTGGGGATAAAGAACACCCAACGATCTATATCAGAATCAGCTCAGTTATCAAGTTACGAGGGTACCCAGTCTAGTTCATGACCAACATCCTATCATCCAATAAAAATTTTACTTATTTCTGTTATGTTTTCACCACTATCACTTTATATAAACCCTTCATTAGAAATTTTGATTACTACCGTGATATCAAAGGTTTTTACTCCTTAGGACTCAAGAAAGATGCTATAAAAGGACACTGAACTGTAAATGGACCATTATTGATATAATAAACCATATCTCATTCACTTAGTTGAATAAATTATTTTTATTAATTTAAAATAATTTAATAAAATATTCATTATTATAAAATATCACTGATGTCATTTTTAGAAATACTCATTTAATTTGACTTTAAAGTCATAAATAACCATTAAAAGATACGTAATATGTTATATTTATCTATAAAAAAATTCACTATAAATCATCAAAATAATATTATTTTTAGAGTTTTAAAAATCATTTAGTTGATTTTTCTACTGTTTACACGAGTGTTATGTTGGCATTGCGTAAATATTTTAGGTAATTATATCGTCACTAAAAAATAAAAATTAATTACTATCATAAAAAAATTAATTTAAAAATAAACCTTTATATTCATTAAATATTTATATTTTATCCTATATATTTCATGACAACTTATTTATTTATTTTTTACTTTTCTAGCCTTATGCAACCATTGCACAAGCATTTGGATAAGTCACTTGTTATATAACTCCAAAATTAATATATATCAAAAAAATCATAAATAATATTTCATATTTATTAACAAAGTCTAGAAAATACATCTCTCTTCTTAAATATTATCTTTATCACACCAAATATGACTTTTCTAGTATAAAGTAAGCACTGAGTCGGCACTGAAAATTATGTTCTTATTTATCATGAAAAAAATTAAAATTTATATTCATTGAATTATTTTTGAATGGTTGTTTTTTATATTATCATAAATTAGTTTTTATAAAAGTTTAATAAATTTTAATATCATATTTATGCCCTGGTGATATCATAAAAGATGCCAAATTTCAAAAAAATTGTATTTTTCTTCTATTCACCAAAATTTCACTTCGTTAGAAATATCTAAAATAATCATACTAGGATAAATTTTACATGATGAATAAAAAAATTAAATATATTTAATAAAATTAAATTATTACAAGTTAAAAGTATTACGTTTAATATTAATTTGTAAAAGTGAGTAGTTTTTAGAAAAATGTGTTTTTAAGCCTAAAAATAAATTTATACCAAAATAAAGTATAAATCTAATTCGTATTTAATTATTTATTTATTTAAAATAAAGGAATATTATATCAATTTTATATCCAATTAAAATCATAATGGTAATTTTCAATAATAATAAATGATAATTTTACAAAAAAAATGATATTTTTCATTATTCAATTAATAATCCAACCTTTCAAAATATCCCAAAATTTCACCCTAAACTAATTTTGATATAATTATTTCAAAAATTATATCTTTTTTACCAAATAAAATTTCTAAAAACATCAAAAATTAATCATATTATATATACACAGAAATCAATAAAACCCATTTTTGATGAAAATGTATTTTTAAAGCATAAAATGACCTAATTATCATTACTTTCATAATGACCATAATTAAATTAATTTTAATTAATTAAATTGAATAGATAATCTAATTATCTCATCATAATAATTTATCAATAATAATAAAAATAACCCATCAAGATTAAAACACATTGTGCCCATAAAAAATAGAATTATTAAAAATATATTTCTTACCTTAAAAAGATTTTTTCTCCATTTATAACCAGTTGATAATAAATAAATAAATGGTTATTAATTTTATTTAAGAAGAAAATTTCTATAATTATTTTATAATATGATTATTGTTATTTATACCTTCTAATTTAAAAGTTATGTTATAAAAGTCACATTTAAAATATAATATATTATGGTGTGTTTATGCTCAATGTTGTGTGTTGAATACACTATCAAACATAGTGTTATTTTAAAATCCTAGGGTGTTACATTTTCCCATCCATCCCTAATAAATTTTGTACTCAAATGTTGAACTTCAACTTCATAATAACGTGTTATAAATTTTGAAATACCTTTGTCGAAATCCCACATTGTAAAGAGGGTTAATAAAACATTCTTTTGAAAAGAAGGAAAGGGAAATATTAATATTATTTAGAATAACAAATAACTAGGTTTAAAAATACTATAAAATTAGAGATAAGTAAAAATATATAGATGGTGAAAAAAATAATGGCCAAATAATGATGCAGAGTGACAGAGAATATTGATCACATGAAACTGAATGACCATGTGAAAGTCAATGACCAAAAATCCTTAAACCAATGAAGTGTGAAAAAATACTATCAATTCATCAAAAAACAATGTAATATGGTAATAATTTTTTCAAGCTCCTTTTACAACAGTTGAGGAATTTATTTACAATATAGACTAATAACACTATTAAATATACTTACATGAAAAGTATAATTTCATCCTTTAATCAATTTCAACTACAATCTCATTTTCAACTTCTAATGATGAGTATTCAAGATAATTTCTTCATTCTTGAACACTATAATCAATTTATAATGGATCACATAATTCCAAAAATGGTTAACAAGTTATTCCTCCTATCTTTAGAAATTAACCAAAACCAAAAATTGTTATCCAAAGGTAAGATAATACACAAAAATGAATAAAAATTAATATTAATAAATATATAATTTATATCCATAGAATCAACAATAACACGCAATGTTTCAACATAAATCCTTCCATAAATAAATAATATTAAAACTCTTAAAAATATTCAAAAAACAAATAAATCAAAAGGAATTTATCACATATTTTTTGAGATCAATTAAACATTTATCTCCAAACAACAATAGTCACTCAAAAGGTCATATACCCAAAAATTTATATTCCTTAATAATATTATATCCAAAATATGATAATAATTTCCATGAATAACCTAAATCACTATAAAGCCACATTAAAATAATATATGTTTCCAAAATATAATTCAACCTTTATTTGTCAAATAAAAACTCGTTTCGTCTAGATGTATTTCTATATAACTTAATCATATAATGTTTCCAAAATAGTGAACTTCTTCAAAAATAACATTAATTACTTAGTCACAAAATAATTTTTCAATCTCAAGGTTAACTACATTATAAATTGTACATTCCCAAAATATAATGACCCTTTTATCCATATTAAACATAATTACCTAAACATCAATGATCATCTTAATTATAAATGTTATCAATACATTTAAACATATGTCTATAAAATATAGAAGAATTTTTCATGAAATAAACCTCTCACTAAAACAAATACTAAAACTTAGGGTTTTATTACCCTAAAATCCTCCCAAAATACTCTTAATCATATTAGACTTTCATCACTTAAAAACTAAAAAGGAGTTCTTATTCCTTTGAACAGATGATCAACCATAAAATTATACACTCATGATGGTATCCATGACTCTTAAAATAACCTCACCTAAAAACATCCAAATCTCTAAATTTATCTAAATCATTCCTCTGATATCAACAATAAGCACCCAACCTTAAAAATCTGAAAATTTAATATTTAAAAAATAAATCACATTATTTATTTTTAATGATGTTTTTGGTTTAGAGTTTCAGATAATTTGAAGAAAAATTTATATATCATACCCTTATCAAAATATAAAACTCCCCACAATATCCATTTTTTATCACAAAAAAAAAGAATACTTAAATTTAAACTCTAGTTTAATTAGGAACATGTTTGTTTCTTTACTATTGAATCCTCATATTGTAAATTTATACTTTTATATAGTTCATACTCATCCTTATCCCAAATGAAAAATATTTTAAAAATTTGTATGATCATAAAAATATCAGTAAGGGACATATAATAATGAATAAACAACCATGTTAGTATATTTCAAAACCTTGAGATCATAAAAGACAGCTTAAACTTCAAGCTCAAAAAATAATTTACTTACATGTGAAATCATCCTTACAACCTAAATTTTTTCATAAAACAAATTATAAGAAAATATAAAGGAAAAATTATAATCAAGTGGTATTCTTCGAAAACATGATTACCCTTGAAAGAAAATATTAAAAATATACCTTTTTTAAACCTCAATAGGAATAATCATTCTTTTAAAAAAATTATTATTAGTTTACCTTTCGAAATCAGACTATTACTGGGAAAACTCTTAAAAAATTAAATAAAAATCATATAGGTTATATGGTATATCATCTTTATATAACCCCTACATGTGGAATAATTAATATGATTAAATTCTAACATAATTTGTCACAACATGTCCCCCGGGGCCAGTGTTGTGACTACCCCAAGCCAACCTTCCATAGGTCAGTGGTTGGCAACTAGCACCGAAAAGGTGTATCCCTAAAATGGGAAGGCATGTCCTTTAAAGCTATACAAACACATAGCCTGAGAATACAACAATATACAACCATTAAGTAAAACTATAGTAGTAAAAATGTGAACTGAAAGGGGCCGGAATACAAGACCAACTAAAAGATACAACTACAATAGATAATATTAAACATCTCATGGAATTTTCCACCAAGGATCAAACCTTAAGGGTAGGTACATATCATCTCTCCATCTCTCCATGTCAACTTTCACCACCATCCACCATCAGGTCCTAGCTCCCCGAGTCTCAGTCAAGGCTGCTCATCATTTGCACAAGACACAACAAGGTGTGGGAGAATCTTGTGTAGGGGTGAGTATAAAAATACCTAGTCGGGACCCCAAGACCCCCAAAGGTCTCTCATAATTCCTCAAAGGAAAACCACAAATCGTGATCTCAATAATAAATCACAAAGAAAAATACTCATCTCAAACAAGGTATAGAACTCAGAGTTCATGAATAAATATGATTAGTCTGAAGCTATGTCATTTTATTCTGTTAGGAAGTTTCCAAAAATGAACTACGTGGGATTTTTTCCATTGTCGATCCACACAGGGTCGTATATCACTGATCCATGATGGGTTGATCTAAGGTCGGTCCTCGCCGGGTCACGCACTGCTAATCCGCATAGGGTCGCTAGAATTCTGATCCACATAGATTCTCTATGGTGTTGATCCACACAGGGTTTCTAATTATTGATCCACAAAGGGTCGCTATAATGTTGATCCAAATATGGTCGATATGATGCAGATCTATAGAGGGTCACTAGATGCTAATCCACACAGGGTCTCTATGATGTTTATCCACACAGGGTCACTAGATGTTGATCCACAAAGGGTCGATATGATGTTGATCCACATAGGGTCACTAGATATTGATTCACACAGGGTCTCTATGATGCTTAACCACACAGGGTTGATAGATAGTGATCCACACAGGGTCGTTATGATGTTTATCCACACAGGGATGCTAGATGTTGATCCACATAGGGTCATTATGATGTTGATCCACACAGGGCTGCTACTCAGATGACAGTCATCCATAGTATTCCCCGCACTCAGTGTGCTAAAGTTCCGTAGTATCTTCTCCTCTAGATATTGATCATGCCTCAACTGTTGGGAAGTTCTAAAAAGTAGTAACCTAAAGTACCGTCATGTCGTAAGGGTTTCAGCACAATATACGATGTGTAAATCAGACACCTGGTCTCTGAGTTATATGCATTTTGGTATTGAGGGCCCGGTTGGTTTCAGGTTCGATCCAACACGATCTTACTCCAACATTCTCCAAAACTCATGTGGGTTATCTCCAAAGGACCTTCTTGTTCTAAGGATTCCAGTGTCACAAACGGTTCATCAAACAGACATATGATTTGTGAGATATGACCTTTTAAGCGTAACTAGGACGAAATAGGGTCCAGGTTCGGTCTGACTCGGTCAGACCGACCCGTCCTGGGCCGACCCAACTCGATTTTGGTTGAACTAACCTAGTTTGGGCCTACCTGACCCAGTCAGGGTCCGTCCCGGCCCGAGTCTGACCTGATCCGGGTCCGACCGGCCAGTGTCCGACCCGATCTGGGTCCGACCCCACCTAGGCCGGCCCGGTTGGGCTGGGTCACGATGGGCTCAGCCCAGTGGGCCGAGGACCATCCTGGCCCAGCCTGCACAGGCTGGGCTGGGCCATGGTGGTGAGACCCGCAAGCTGGCATGACCCCTGTAAGGGGCACACTGTCCGCCTCTCGAACGGCTCAAAGAGATGTTCGACTCTTAATTAGAAGCGTCAGGTGGTGTCATCTAGCTGTCTGAAGGACTGGTAAGAAGCGGGTCCCCTCCCTTCACCGCAGCTTCGAAGATGTGACCTGCCTCACCGCGAACCATGACAGCGCGCCGCCTCCGAACTCTATGGCCGGCTGAGATCTGGCCGCCTGTCCGTCCACCGCGGCACCAAGCAGCACAGACCCCCTTCCATGGTCGGTGAGCACTGGCTGCCTCCACTGGCATCATTCGTCGGCACCATGCCGGCGGATCTTCAATGGGCCATTGAGTGATCTATGTTGGTCTGTTCTCCCTTCCTCTCATGCCTATAGGCCTCCTGGGATGCCTTCATCACTGCACAGCTCCCAGATTCAAGGTTTTTGTTGAATTTGTAAATTTTTTCCCGAAAAACGCAACAAGAACGAAGTGGAAGAGGGTTTGAGCCTTGTTCTTCTGGCTGGTGTCATTCGCATTACCATCTTAACAAGTGGTAGCAATTTATTTCATCTAATATAAAATTTAACATATAAACCCCCTTACCTTGAGAATTCATCGATGATCACTACAGATGGTGGTGCATCCACGTTCGAGGGTATTATGGACGAAGGAGAAGGTTCGTGTGTGTTGTCATTCATCAACCATTTACCTCCAGATCAATTTCTCAAAGGGAATTTTCAATTCCTCTGTTCTTCATTGGAAGAAGGTTTGTTGGCTCTTCGTCGAAATCACCACCAAATTCCTCACAAATCTCTCTTTACCCACATTTTAATAAAACAAAGTAAGAGTTAAGGAATTAATTCATCATTCAATTAAGGGCCCATTAATTGGTCAAATTAATGAGTCACTTTAGTTGAACGTGGTGTGGTTACACAACCAGTGATTCAATCCATTAAATGTCTTGAAAACCCAGTGGTCTAACCACTGCCTCTCAATTGATGGAGAAAAATAAAATAACAATTTCATTTTATTTTAAAAATATTTAAAAAAATTCTAAAAATTGACTTTTTCTCCCAACTTACTGCGGTTGAAGTGAAAATCATGGCACTACAGATTCAACGGTGTCCTTGGATTTCAATTATGATCATCGTTCCAAAAGTTAGAAAATGACACCCAGACATTTACTAAACATAACTCAAAAATAGTTCAAAAACGTGTTCTGGGCACACCAGGCCTCGAAATCAAGCGTCGTCAATTTTCACGGACTCGCAATAATCCAAAATAATTTAAAAAAAATATTACCTGGAATTTCTAGGTCTTTCCATTCTCCCCAACTTAGTACTTTTCATCCCTAAAAGATACAACAAAACTAAGGGAAAAAATGGGGATAATGAACATGTATCTAGGCCTCCCACTCCCATGTGCTCTCCTAGAGGTTCTCGTGCTTCCAATGATCTCACACTAGTGGGATCGACTGCCAATGAAAAACCCACTCCTATAAATCCTCTATCTCTACCAGGAACTCTGCAAACGTCACCCCATCGTTGATATCTGACTCGCTGCAGTTGATAACGTGTGATGGATCATGCATGTACCTCCTAATCTACAACACATGTAAAACATTACGCACCTGATGCATCTTCGGGGGAAGAGCTAGATGGTAGGCCACCTCGCCTACTCTACTGAGGATCTAGAATGGTCTGATTATCCTCGGAGATTGATTTTTTCCCCGGACAAACCTTGATAACCCTTATTAGAGTGAGACCTATAGGAAGGCATGGTCTACCTCCTCAAACTATAAGGGTATTTGTCTCCTATCAGCGTATGAATTCTGCCTAATCTGTGTAGTCTTCATCCTCCCCTGGATGATCTGCACCTTCTATGTGGTAGGCCGTACCAACTCTGGACACATAAGTTATGACTCCCCTAGGTCTTTCTAGCATAGAGGTGATCTGTATGGTTGTTAGTACAAGGCCTCAAACAATGCCATGTCGATGCTGGAGTGATAACAGTTGTTGTATGCAAACTCCACCAGTGGTAGGTGGTCCTCCCAACTGGGGCCAAAATCAGTGACACAAGCACAAATCATATCCTCGAGTGTCTGTATGGTCTTCTCCATCTAACTATCTATCGGAGGATGAAAGTCGGTGCTCAAGCATAGATGATTCCCAAACTCTTCTTATAATCCCTTCCACAAATGGGATGTAAAATGAGCATCGCGATCTGAGATGATTGTTGGAGCTCACCACCAAATTCCTCCCAAATATCCCTTTTCCCACATTTTAATAAAACAAAGAGTTAAAGAATTAATTCAACATTCAATAATGCTTCCATTAATTAGTGAAATTAATTTTTCACATTAATTGAACATGGTGTGGTTACACAACAGATGAATCAATCCATTAAATGGCCTGACAACCCAGTGGTCCCACCACCGCCGCTCAACTGTTGGAGAAAAATAAAATAACAATTTCATGTTATTTTATTATTCTTTAAAAAAAATCTGAAAACTAAATTTTTATCCCAACCTACAATGGTCAAAGTGAAGCCTCCCTTAAGAGAATCTTGACGTTGCGGATTCGATGGTGTCCTCGGATTTCAATTCCAATCATCAGTCCAAAAGATAGAAAATGTTACCCACACATTTACTAAACATGCCTTAAAAAAGTCAAAAATCCATTTTGGGCACACCGGGCCTTGGAATCAAGTTTTTGTCAATTTTTGAGGACTCGTAATAATCCCAAAAAATTTAAAAAAATAAAATTTACATGGAATTTCAATGTCTTTACCTAATTTTTCAGAGTACATAATCATTTCCCAATACATTAGGGAGTAATATCGAGATCACATGTCATTAAAGCCAAATTGAGATCACCTTCCATTCATAAACAATGTTCAAGTACCATAACATATATGAAATATATAAAATATTTCATTTTCATCATCAAAATCATAAAAAATATCCTTTTGAACCCATAAGTAAACATTTTCATATATTAATATCTCTCTTTCATTTAAACCCCAATTTTCAATACTAAAATATCCATTAAAAATTTAAAAAGGGTTTTATTTGAATAAAACATGGAATGTTCTAAAATAATCCACACATCATATAATGGTTGCAGTGCTGGTAAAAGTTATTGTCTCTATAAATGTTAAAATAAAACATTTTGGTTTCCTTTTTTTAAATAAGGTCAAAACATTTTGTATAAAATAAATATAAATATTCCTTTTGAAAAAATTTCATATAAATCAAAAGAAGACATAAAATTACTTTTATGATTCATTTATTTAAATATAAATACATATAAAAAGTATTTTTAAGAATATTGATATGGAGGAAAAAGTTTTAGAAAATATACCTTTAATACATTTAAAATGAGGTTTTTAAGGTAAAGTGTCACTTATCTTGAGTAATACTCCTCACATTTGTTTTTATCAGCTGGAATAATAAAATTATGTTAATTAATTACCAGATTAATAACCTTTTTTATTTTTATTATTCCTTTTATTTTATTTATTACCATATTATATATAATTAATTGATCAATTTAGTTCTTGTGGTATTTTTTAACGATATTCAACTCATATGTCCAAAATGAAATTGATAAGTTGATTATGGTCAAATAGGTCATTATTCCATATAATTTGGAATAATAATAATGTCATAATTATCATTTTTATAAATTAATTATACCATAAAAACTATCTATAAAATATGTTTATGAAAAATGAACTATGTTACAATCATGGAGATTGTAGCTTGTACATACGCATGAGTAACGTTTCCATTTTTTAGAGATCACAAGGTAAGAAGGTAAGTATTATTTTAAATTCAAATAATTATTATTAAATCAAAATATTATATAATTTCTTTAAATACACTTATATATACCAACCATATTATATGATGATGAAAAATGAATTGCATCACTTTGTGGGGTTGGTAATCCACATGTATGTATGAACAATGTTATCACCTTTAAAAGGATGGAAAGTTAATAAAATAGAGATTGTATTATATTTATATAATTATAATTATATCATTAATATCATATATATATATACTATTAACTTGGCATTATAACCATCTATGTGAACCATTGATGGAAAACAAATTATATTGTTTCGCAAAACGATGGTCCTACATACACACGAATGATGGTTTCATTTCCCATTTGATGGAATATGAGACAGTCTAAGGTTAATAAATTAATATGATGATATATTTTAAAATTTTATATACTATTCTTATTATATCATAATGGTTAAAATAGTTTTTAAGTATGTGGAAGAAGAAATAAAACTAAAACATTCTATTAAATTCTATACCCATTATTCAAAAAAACCCTATTTGTTTTACACCTTCATCCCTATATGGTTGGTATTATGATTAAAATAATACCTCTAAAAAGTGTGTAGGGATGTTTGGAATCTATTTTGGTAGGTATTGGATGAAATAGACTTCTCAAAAGGTGTGTGGAATAGAGGAAAGAAGGTGACCTTTTATAAGAGAGGGGAGGGGAACTCACGGAATTACATAAAGTATTAAATAAATATAAATTAATTTTCTCGGAAATGTGGAACAAAATTGATATATTTTTAATATAGGACTACAATGAGTCTAAATCCTCTCATCCAATAAACTTTTTACTTGTTTGGGTTATGATTTCATCATTTTCACTTTGTTATAACCCCTCAATAACTGTTTGAATGATTATTGATGAAATTCATGATTTCACGTATATTATTCTATAATTTAAGGTTTTAATCCCAAAAAAATTCATATTTTAAGGGTGATTTTCATAATTTTAGTTTTTAATAATAATTTGATCTTAATTTTCAAGTTACATAATTTTGGAATTTAAATATTTTAATATCAAATTGGAAGTTAATTTATAGCTTCTTTTAACTAATCCAAATCATGAAATTACTTTTTTGTAGGATAAAATAATTGATGGTATAAATCTCATTTTATTGGACCCAATGCTCAATCTAATATTTTGGAACCAAACCCATCTTATGATCCAATCATTGAAATTTTTTCTTAGATCTAGATAATTTTGAATATGGAAACATATCTCAAAAATTGGATTCTTAAATGAGATGAAATTTCACATAGATATAAATAATAGTTCCCAGAAAAAAAATTAAATAGTTTACATGTGTTGTTCTACCTATTTAAAAGTCATAATTTTATGTGAAACCAAATAATAGGAATTACAAAATTCACTAGTATAGACAAATATTTTATGAGTAAAATTATCATAAATCATTCTATATGTAGAAATTGGTGATCAAATTTGGAGGGTGGATATAAGATATATTCCAAAAGAGTATTATAGTTTACCACATTCCCATATTATCCCATTTATTAGGTCGTAAAATTGAAAAATTGAATAAATATTCTTGGCGCAAAAATTTTCCACTCTCCTCACTATAAATTTGCACACCCTCTCAATTTCACAGGGTTGTCTATTTTGTTTAGCCATTTTTATTAAAGATAAAGTTTATTCTACTATAATATTTTTTACATGTTTAAAATATTTTAGTTCATCATGTTTTCTTGTATTTCATTTTCTATTTTTTGTTCTTCCATTTTCCCTTCTCAACACCATAAAAATGGAGAACTGGATTTGGTGCTTGTTTGAGGGGGGAGTAGTGATGATTGAATTCATTCACTATAATGATTTTTCATTATTCTATTCCAATAAAAACAGTTGTGTTGAAATTTATTTTGATGTATGGTTTACCCATCATTCACTGCTATTTTATTCTTCTTCCCATTAATTTTTATTCCTCTCTTTCATCATCATAATTATGTATACAAGGTGGAGTAGCATTATAGAGGTGATTTGAGGGAGTATTGATGTGAATGCGTAGGGTCGGTGTGGGATGATAACAATTAAAATGGGTGGGTGTTGAGTGAGAGGTTTGATCTCAACATTGGATAAAATAGTGAGAATTTTTTTAAATAACACTGATATAATTTTTAAGAACTCTTAAGAATAGATTCTTATTTCTCCTTCATTGAATTTATTGTGTTTTGTTTTCTTTTTTTCGTGATTCATTCATTCATATATATATTAATATCATGAATTCCATAAACCCCCAAAATAAATTAGTATTTAATTAGTAGTATATTAGTTTGTTTGAAAATAATGACAATAGTAGAATAGTGTGTGTGAGAAGCCTCTATAGAGAGATTAACCCTTGGTGTGCACTGTATTTCAAAATTATGTAAATAAGAATTTATTATTTACAAATTGGTGACAAATATCTCTCATTATTTTCTATGATATCAAGTTTTTTCCTCTTTGCGGGTCTATAAAGTTACTATAATATGAAAATTGACCCTTAAATGGACTGTGGTGGATAAATTCAACCATATCCCTATAGTGTGGCTGGATAAATTATTGTTTATGAATTTTAAATCATTTAATAAAATAATTTTTATTATAAAATATCATTAATGTCATCTTTTGGAACTATTCATTTAATTTCAGTTTAATGTCATTAAGATAAAAATGTAATTTTAATATAAACATTTAACACATCCCTAAAATGTTATATTAATCTATATAATTTTTGGGATACTCTAACTCTCCCAAATGATATTACTTTTAGATTTTTTTTAAATTATTTACTTGATATTTCTACTGTTTGTATAAGCATTATGTCGGAATTTCATAAGAATTTAAGGTAATTATATAGTCAACAAAAATTAAAAATAAATTACCATAATAAAAGTAAAATAATTAAGTTCAAGATAAATTTTTATATTTGTTCAATATGTGTATTTACACATATATATTTTAAGAAAACTTATTTAATATTTTATTTTTACTTTTCCACCAATATGCAAGCATTGCACAAGAATTCGGATAATTCGATTTTTATATAACTCTGAAATTCATATATATCCATAAAAATAATAAATAATAATTCGTATTTATTAATAAATTTTATCAAAGACTTATACCTTCTCAAAAAATATTTTTAGGATACCAAATTTGAATTTTCAAGTGTTATGTAAGCACTATGTTGGCACTAAAAATGATTCTCATGTTTATCAAGAATTAAATTATAATTAATATGAATTAAATTATTTATTATATGATATTTTTATATTATAATAAATAATTCATTCATAACTTTAATAAATATATATATCATATTTATATCTTTGTGATATCATAAAATATATCGTATTTCATAAAAACTATATTTTTTACTATTCACTGAAAAATTAACTTCTTCATAAAATTATTAAAAATAATTCTAGAATAAATTTTAATTTATGAATTCAAAAATTAATTCCATTTTAGAAAAACTAACATTAATTACTTTTATTATAAATGCATTAACTGCAAGAGTTTTGAGAGAAAAATGCATCATTAATCCTAAAAATGAACTTATAGCAAAATCAAGTATAAAGATGATTTCTATATAATTATTTATATTATTTCTAACTAAAGGATAATTTTATTAATTGGAGATAAAATTCCAATCATAATGATAATTTTCAATGAAAATAAATTCTAGTTTAACAAAAAACAGTTTTTTCACTATTCATTGAAAAATCAATCCTTTCAAATAAATCCTATAATTTCACCCTAAGATAATTTTGATATGATAATTTAAATAATGAAATATTTTAAATAAAAAAATTCTAAAATTTATATAAATTAATTATATTATTCACATACAAAAAACAATAAAACCCATTTATAAAGTGAATGTATTTTTAAAGCATAAAATGACATTATTCTAATTCATTTTCTAATAACCATAAATAAATGAACATTAATTAATTCAATTGAATATATAATCTAATTATCACATTATAATTATTTATCAATACTGATAAATTCTACCTATTAATATTAAAATACATTGTTCCCATAAAAATAGTTTTATGTAAAATATATATTTTACATTCAAAATATATTATCTTAATTTATAACTAGTTAACAATAAATGAATAGTATATTATTATTTTTATTTAAGGTAATAAATTCAATATATATTTCATAATATGGTTATTAATATTCATACCAACCAATTTAACGACTAGGTTATAACATACAAATCTATAAAATAGTATATCATGGTTCGTTTAAGCTCAGTATTACGTATTGTATATCCTATCAAACATAGTGTTATTTTATAATATTATGGTGTTACAATGTCCATAAATTTAACCACCGTGTACATGGATATAATTAAGGATATTTTATCTCAATTATAGGGCCTATGATATATTTCCCCATAACTAAGATAAGATAAATCCTCTCTTGATCATTTATTCAATCATTATATCACTCACAACTTACACAACACATGCTACTTCAATGAGAAATAGTATGTATAGGTTTCCATCATGAATATAAGTATTCCATTCATGATATTCATTAATAATTACCTCAATTATAAGGATCTATATGTACACTCATGGATATGAATATCTAATCATTTTCATGATATAGAAAATTCATATTATTGATTTATCCTCATGACCTCTCATCTTGGAGATCCCTAGCTGATAAAATCATGAGAATGAGTCTCAATGATTATGTTCCCCATCACCTGATAGTCAAAAAACATTTTTATCTTAACATAATTAAATTTTAAGACCATATGATGTAACGTCCCAGTTCTGGAATCCACTCAAGGGTGCCCCATACCCGGTTAGTCACATGGCCTCAAGTGAATTTCCTCGAATGCCAGAGGCTAATGACTAGCAGTGAGGGCCTTGGGTGTGATGGTGGGGAAACTATGCCCTCATTAGAAGAGTACACAGTGAAAGTAAACAATACACAATAGTGGAAGTAGTAAATATCCAACAACAGTAAACAGTGGAAGACTGATAGAGAAACAACTGGGGCATAAATTTATATAAATGATGCTTGATAAAAATATGTCTAGTAAAGAATCCAAACAAGTCAAAATGCTGAATATAGTAATAAACCAAATTACAAAATAAAAACAGATGAGAAACTCCTCAACATCGTAAGCCTCAGCTTGGTCTCATGCTCCCCATCTCTAATGCAATTAGGTACCTGAAGTCGAAAGGTGCTTTCCCTTGTCTATATCTGTAGCAGTATAATCTATTTGGGCCCAAAAACATGGCCCAAATAGAGTTTGAGACTAAATCCCATTAAGAAACCACCCAAAGATCTGTTCCTAACATTCAGTGAGTATATGAAAGGTAAAAGTACATAAAGCATTAAACAAGGAAGCACTAAGCCGTAAATAATCCATAGTTAAGCATTAAAAACACCACACAGAGTGCAACAGATAAATAGATAACAGAATAGGTAACCCTATGGGATGTACCGATATCCTATCCCCTCTGGTTCTACCTATCAAGAACAAGCAACCCTATGGGCGGCACACACAGTCTCACCCCTCTGGTTCAGCTAAAGTATAGACTCTCTGGGGAAGCACTCACCATCAATTCCCCCTATAGTATCATATCGTACTAAAGGTGCTCTAGGGAAGCACTCAACGTCAATTCCCCTTGTGTCCCGCATCGAGGAACTACAGACACTCTAGGGAATAACTCAACGTCAATTCCTCATGTGGTCCCGCATCGCATAATTATAAAGACACTCTAGAGAATCCCTCAACGTCAATTCTCCCTATGGTCTATACACTATGTTCTCACGGCCCTGTGTAAGTCAAGAAAGCATAGCATCACGTAATGGCAAAATTAAACCTCAAGAACTACTTGTCTAGCAGTTTACAGCAAAAATCATGTCAGAACAAAATTCACTCCATCCTACAATACTAGGCATGGGAAAGCAAACAGCAGCCTAACAGGAAAACAAGACCCAAAGGCCAAAACAGGAAAAACATGCATGGGAAATACATCCAAATCACAGCTAATTACCCAATTCACAAAAAATAACCTCTACTCAGGCATAAAAGCAAAGCAGGAAAACAATAGGGGCGAAATAGTAAATGAAAAATACCCCAATCAAGGGTATTGGGTAAATTTTCTCATAAAACTCAAAGACTTTCTACAGAAATGCACAAAACACCTACCTCGTGGTTAGGAGATCACTATACGTGAATCTTGAAGCTTGAATCTCCTTTGAACGTCATAGATCTATAAAAACGAATAAAATTTTCAACCCATGATAACATGGAAAAGAGGATTAATTGGAAAACGATGCTCTAGAAGAAGGAAGAGCTTGTCATTGTGATTCCAATGCAATCAAGAGCAGTCGATTCGGAGAACGGATGTGCGACCGGGGTCTCAGGGAATTCTCGGTGTCATATGGGTGCTCCGAGATATTTCGACTGAAGAAGAAGACACCCATGTCCATTAGACGTTACCCCGGTCCATTTAATGAATAAAAGAAAATACATGGTGTGTACTTTTGAAGTGCACGGCTTGTAATTTCCCTTTCTATACTCCACTTTAGGCAGCCTCCACGTCACCCCACATGACCGTGTGTGTGGCCATGACATAGCCATCACACAGCCTCCTGTGCCAACTAAGTACACAGAGTGTACTCATAAAGTAAACGGCGTGTACTTCAAAAAGTTACAGAAACTACTCTTTTCTCAAAAACTCCAGAAAACGGAAAAAAATCTAAAAAGAAGATCTGGGTTCTTACAAACTTCCCCCCTTAAAAAACTCATCCTCGAATTTCCTTAATGCGGTGTATAAGAAGAAACCTCGAACAAATCTTGACATTGCGATCGTAAATCGGCATCCCTCTCCTAAGTCTTGTCATGTACTCTCCCGTCCTACAATAGCACTCGTACCAAAGGAACAGACCGACCATGGAGAACCTTCATACTACGATCGACAATCCGGATAGGATGCTCCTCGAAATATGCATCCACCTCCAACTCGACTTCCTCGGGTTGGAAAGCATGAGACCGGCCTGAAAAGTAATGTCAGATCTGAGAAACATGGAAGACGTCATGCATAGCCTGGTCCCTCTAAGGTAACAGCAACCGATTGGCAACCGGCCCAACTCTCTCCAACACCTCAAATAGCCCGACGTATCTCGGCGAAAGCTTACCCTATCTCCTAATCCTCTTGTGTCCCAACCTCGGGGTGACACGTAGAAAAACCTGATCCCTAACCTCAAACTCCAAAGGTTGTCTCCACTGATCAGCATAAGACTTCTGATGAGACTGTGAAATATTCATTCTCTTCCAAATAAACTCTATCTGCTCTGTGGTCTCCTGAAAAAAGATGAGGTCCCAGCAAAGCTGCCTCTCCTGCCTCCATCCAAAATAAAGGTGATCGGCATGGCCTATAGTACAAATCCTCATAAGGTGCCATCTGAATAGTCGATTAAAATATATCATTGTAGGAAAACTCCACAAGAGGTATATGCTTCTCCCAAGAACCTCCAAAATCCAAAATGCATGCTTGGAGCATATCCTCAAGCACCTGGATCGTACGCTCGAACTGGCTATCTGTCTGGGGATGGTAAGTTGTACTCAAAAGTAATTGTGTTCTCAAAGCCTTCTAAAGCCCCTACCAAAGCCAAGGAGAGGTACTGGGTCGGATGAAATCCTTGTCATGAAACTCCTCCAAAGGTTTCTTGAGCTCCTAAAACTCTAGTGTAGCCATCCTCTAATGAGGAATGGACACTGGTTCCACCCCTGGAACAAGATAAATAGAAAAGTCTACCTCACGCTATAGTAGAAAACCTAAAAAGTCCTCTAGAAAGACATCTCTGAAACGATCAACCACTAGAGGAAAGTATAACTGTGAAGTCCTCTGGTCATGCAGATAAAGACTAGAAATCTAGGCTATAACTGCTCCCAACCCATGATTCTCTAGACTTGCTCTGCTCACCAGGATATCCCACTCATCCTTATGAAGAAAAGATCCACCCTCTGGTGATATGAAACACACCCTATGGTGATAACAGTCAACGACTTCCTGGAAGGGAACTAACCAATCCATTTCGAGAATGACATCATATCCTGTCATCTCTAGAACATAGAGATTCTAATGGAAGTGATACCCACCAACCTCAAGATGGAACTCCTTGCACTGATGTACACCAGATGTTCCTGTCCCCAACGGAATGTCTAGTGTCAAAACATCATTAAAAGAAAGTATACAGAGCCCAAGGATCTCCACAACAGCGAAACATATAAAGCTATGTGTAGAACCAGTATCGAAAAGTGATGAAGTTAAAACCAAGGAAACTAGGATCGTACCTCGAACTGTAGTCGGGTCGGGATCCTACTCCAGATGGGTCTGCTCCACTGCAATAGTCTGGCCAGCTCTGTGGCCCTCTGACCCTGTCTGACTACTCTGAGTTGATCCACACTATTGTCACTGGTGTCCTAGTGACTGACCACCATGGCCGTGACCACCACCACGGCCGCGACCTCCACCTCATCCTGAACGACTGGAAGAACTCCAGTTCCTAGACTGATGAGAAACTAGAGGAGCTAATCCTATATGAGGAGTCATAGATGAACCCCTATCACCAGATACTGGTGGAAAGATCTGACAGAAACGCTAAAGGTGCCCCAAATTTCCGCAAGATCAGCACTCCACTGGGTCTCTCTGGCACTACGGCCTCGTATTCCCATTTCTCCCGCACTAGTAGCACACCACATGGCTACTAGAAGATGCATCCCGTCTACTCAGATCTCCCTGTGTAGTCTCCCTATGGCGCTTCCATCTATGAGTTGGTGAAGCACTAACTCTGGAAGTCAAGACGCCCTGGCTTGCAACTCCAGATTCCCTTAGATTTCGCTTCATGACAAGTGCCTGGTTGACGATGGAATCGATGGAATTCAACCTGATGATATTCACCTGAGATCGGATGTCCTGTCTGAGGCCATCCTCGAACTTCCTTGCCATAAATAACCCATATCCTCTGAGAAAGGGTGTGAAACGCTGAATCTCGGTGAAACAAGAGGATTGATATATAACTAATAGGGTACCCTTCTCAAGGTTCATAAAATTCCGGGCTCGATTGGCCCTCAGGGTCTCCAGATAGAAGTAGTCATAGAAGATGCACTGGAACTCCTCTTAAGCCATAACCTCTAATGACCTTACTGTGAGATCACATCCCACCATATCTTGGTGGAATCCCATAGCATATAGGTAGAGATATTAACTCTCCTCTCTGGAGGCATCTCCAGATGCTCGAAGATTGTCAGCATGGCCTCGAGCCATGACTCTGCAGCCTGAGTTCCTCCTTCCCCTGAGAAGGTGGAAGGATGTTGCTATTGGATGACCCGCGTCAAATCAGCCATTGATGGGGAAGGAGGTGAAACTCCTTGAAAAGTATTCATCATTCTCATGAATCCTTCCCTGAACTGTGCATCATCACTGGTAATAGGTATAACTGATGGTGCCCAGACTGGCACAACAGGAGGATCTGCATGTGGTCCCTGATCAGCCATGTTTGGTGTCTGATCACCGCCTAGCAACTGGCGTACCACTGGAGGACATCTCAGTGGAATGACTCTGTAAGGTCAAACATACACCTTAGATCAGAATTATCATAGAGTGTAAGAATAGAACAGGAGGAATAAAACATTCATGTTCTACAAAACATGACTACACGGTGTGTACACTACCTAAACGGCGTGTTCCCTAACATCATTCACATGGTGTGTTCTCAAAACACATTGTGTGTACTTGAATCCTCTTCCCTTGCCCGGGTCCTTCTACATGGTTAAGCCACACGGCTATCCTGAGACAAGACTACACGACATGTTCAAGGTAGACATGGCGTGTATTGGACAAGATTCACCTGGCCCGTGCTGTTAGTGACACGGTTAGACACACAGCTCCAACTACACGGTGTGTTCCAGATGGGCATGGCACGCATGAGAAGGGATAACACTGACTCGTGTTATTTGTGACACGAACGGGTACCTGGGTCAGACTACATAGTGTGTTCAAGGGGTACATGGTGTGTATAAGAAGAGACTCCACTGACCAGTGTTGTTAGCTACACAGTCGGGTTCCTAGGATTATACTACATGGTGTGTTCAACACGGACACAGCTTGTTTCCACTAGAATTTTCCCATCCTGTGTCTCTTCCCACACGGCCTACAACACGGTCAGAGACTACACTAAGTGTACATAAAGTACACAGTGTGTACTTAAGAAAAACTATTTCTTCCTGAATAGAAGAACACATGGTGTGCACTTAACATTACACCGCATGTATTCGTGATTTTTCTAGACAATAAGCCTCAGAAACTACTCTGGAACCCATAAAACACTAAAACAAGCATTGAAAGTGCCAAACTCTGATCCGTGAGAGCCCATACTCCTAGCGAATCAAATTCTGGCATCTTATACATGTTATAAACAAGAATAATAGTGCAATGATCCACCAAATTCCTATCCATGAGGGCCCATATCACCTCAAGAGCCAATGTTTGGCATTCATTCAAACAAAACCTTACACACAATTCCCTATAAAACACATGGTATCTCTATCAAGGCATCTATCACAGCAGTTTTCAAATTCTACACAACATCTATCACAACAGCATGAAGTCGCTAGTGCATCCTAGATGACATGGAAAGAATGCCTGACATGTGATTTCTAGCAAGTGCCTATATGATGCATGAGATGGCATACCCTTATCTCATCGGGTTACGACATAAATTGATCCTCAATAACATCAATGCTAACTGCACAAAACATGTGAATAGCCCAACGGTGAAATTAAATCAACTATAAAATTTCAAACTAGAAAAATTTCAATAACGAGGTAGATTTGATTTTACCTATACACGGGTTAGCTACTCCTAGGCACAGCTTATTATCAAGTACCAATTCCTTCCTATCCCTAGATAAAGGCTCCAAACAATAATTCAATAGAAAATAATCCCTCTGATACCACTTTGTAACGCCCTGATTCCAGAACCCACCCAGGGGTGCCCCATACCCGGTTAGTCACATGGCCTCAAGCGCATTTCCTTGAATGCCAGAGGCTGCCGACTAAAAGAAAGGTCCTTGGGTGTGTTGGTGGGGAAACTATGCCCTCATTGGTAGAGTACGCAGCAGAATTAAACAACACACAATAGAAGAAGCAGTAAATATACAACAATAGTAAACAGAAGAAGACTGATAGAGAAAAAACTAGGGCATAAATATATATAAATGATTCATGATACATATATGTCTAGGAAATCATCCAAACAAGTCACAATTCTGAATAAAGTACTAAACCAAAGTACAAAAGAAAAACAGATGAGCAACTCCTTAGCATCACAATCCACGACTTGGTCCCATGCTCTCCAAGTCCAATGCAATCAAGTACCTAAAGTCGAAGGGTGCTTTACCTTGTCTATACCTACAGAAATATAATCTGTTTGGGCCCAAAAACATGGCCAAAATAGGGTGTGAGACTAAATCTCAGTAGGCAACCACCCAAATATTTGTGCCTAATAGTCAGTGAGTATATGGCAGGTAAAAGTATAGAAAGCAGTAAACAAGGAAGCACTAAGCAGTAAACAATCTAAAGTTTAGTATTCAAAAGACCACACAGAATGCAACAACAAAACAGATAACACAACAGGTAACCCTCTGGGAAGTACCCACAGTCTATCCCCTCTGGTTTTACCTATAAATAACAAGCAACCCTCTTGGCAGAACACACAGTCTCACCCCTCTGGTTTAGCTAAATTATGGACTCTCTGGGGAAGCACTTACCGTCGATTCCCCCTATAGTCTCATATCGTACTAAAGGTGCTCTCGGTAAACACTCAATGTCAATTCCCCTTATGGACTAAATCAAGGAACAAAAGGCACTCTGGGGAAGCACTCAACGTTAATTCCCCCTATGGTCTCGCATCGCATAATTATAAAGACACTTTGGAGAAGCCCCCAACGTCAATTCTCCCTATGGTCTATGCACTAGGTTCTCACGGCCATGTGTAATTCAAGCAAGCATAGAATTGTGTAATGGAAAAATTAAACCTCAATAACTACTTGGCTAGTAGTCTACAATATAACAGCATGTCATAACAAAAGTCACTATATCCTACAATACTAGGCATGGGAAAGCAAAAAATAGCCTAACAGGCAAACAAGACCCAAAGGTCAGAACAGGCAAAACGTGCATGGGAAATACATCCAAAGCACAGATAATTACCCTATTCGCAAACAATAACCTCTACTCAGGCATACAATAAAAACAGACAAACAATAGGGGAAAAACAATAAACGCGCAATACCCCGGTTAAGGGTATTGGGAAAATTTTCTCATAAAACTCAAAGACTTTCTACAGAAAGGCACAAAACACCTAAATCGATGTTAGGAGATCAATATACATGAACCTAGAAGATTGAATTTTCTTATACAATCATAGATCTATGAAAATTAATAAAATGTCCAACCCACGATAACTTAGAAAAGAGGAGGAATTGTAAAACGATGCTCTAGAAGAAGGAAGAGCATACCGCTGTGATTCTAATGCAATCGATGGGGGTCGATTCGGATAATGGATGTGAAATCCGGGATTCAGGGAAGTCTCAACAGCATATGGGTGCTCCGGGATGTTTCGACCGAAGAGGAAGAAACCCTTGTCCATTAGATGCAACCCCGGTCTGTTTAATGAAAAAAAATACACTATGTGTAATTTTGAAGTACACGACGTGTACATGCCATTTCTGTACTCCACTTTAGGTGGCCTCCACATCACCCCACATGATCGTGTGTGTGGACATGACACGTCCAACACACGGCCTCCTACGACAATGAAGTACATTGTGTGTACTCATAAAGAAAATGGTGTGTACTTCAAAAATTTCCAGAAACACCTCTTTTCTCAAAAACTCCAGAAAAAGGAAAAACATACCTTAAAAGAAGATCCGGGTTCTTACATATAACATATCTTTAAAATATTATTTTAGCATACCAAAATTACCACCATAGTGAAGAATTTCTATAAACTATTTATATGATGAATATTTTAGTGAAATTATAATATAATTAAAGTAGATGTGTAAATAATATGTGATAAGAATAATTATCATGAATATATCATACTGTATAGATATAGTTGTATTCCAAAGTATATAATATAATGTTGTTTCTATGTAACCAACCCTAAAAAATCAATCACACATCATTCTCATTAATCGGAATATATCAAATTATCTCAATATCATCATTTCTAAAGCACATATATATAAGTAATTAATCAAATAAGTTCAGTCTCATCACATTTTCAAAATTATCTTATTTATTTTAATTAAATAAGACTTTAATAATTATTTATTCATTAAAATGATGATTAAATTACTTTTAATTAAATAATTTAACTAAATTTCAATGTTCCTAGTCAATTTACAACCAAAAACAATCACATGATATTTCATAGCATCAAATTAAACATGCACCCAAATTTAGTTTGGAATAATTTTCAACATTTAAATTTCATGATATCATATATATTTATCCATATAATGATGAATTTAAAGTAAATAATATATCGATTTATCAAATTAATTAACTCTAATTAATCTATATCATTTTATTTAACTAATTCATCATTAAAAACATTATCAATAAAATATTATAAAAATTAATAATGATTAAATCATTTAACTAAAACAAGATCTACTAACAAAATAATAATAATAATTAAAACACATGCACACACAAACATTTCATGTCCCTGCATGTTGAAAATGCTGCATGAACAATACACTATTCACCACCAATATAGTAGAATTTAATATAATATAATATCATTGTAAAATAAATCAATACAATCTAATACTTCCCTGGTGACTTGAAATTCCACTATGGTTTTGTTGGAAAGGAATAGACACACAACCTTAATACCAAGTCTTAACTTCTAGTTCTCTTACTATCATGTTCTCATATATGATGACCTAAGTAAATAAACTACTTTAAAACTATTTTTTGTAATGCATTACCCTAACATGTCCCTTATTCCAAGGAAAAATGAAACATGACCTTATTTCCACTCCCTGGTTATAAGAGGTCATTATAAATTTAACAACCAAAAATTAGTATATCAATATACTTTTCTTAATTTGAATCTATTTTGTAAAACCAATTTAACTATATAAAATTTTCACTACTAGTAATATTTGATATTAATATGTAAATAATTTTTTTAAAGTTCTAGAATGGTAATATTAATATTCCTCTCATTATTAATATACCATCTTTTTATTATTAAAAAATGCCAAATAAATCCTATTACAGGTTTTTTATTTAATTATCATACCTAAAACTCTAATGGAATGACCCAATAAATTAATAAATCATTATAAAAAAATTATTATAGTACCTTGAACATTTTAGAGACAATTAATTCATGAACATGTAATGATAATTAAAATATTTTTACTGACGCAAATAGGGAACAGTTAAAACTACTAACTCCAATGATAAATATTAACTAAAAATAAGTAATAAATACATAATATATAAAAATAAAAGATCAATATAAAAAGTAATTAATATGAATAATTTTTTGTTATATATGGTTAATGAATCCATGATTATTATACAATAGTTATTTGACCATAAAGAGATCCTAGGTAAGGGTTTTCATCTCAATTCTCCTTCATTGAGTCATGTTTTCACATGATGAGACTATTCTAAGATAACATGGTGTATTAAATTCCCTATTGAATTTTTTTCATAAATCACTTTTTAATCATGTGATTTACAATTTCACTTAATAATATCTCTTTTAGGTTCTTTTTATTTATACACAACTAGAGTAATAAGGGTGTCGTTAGCTCAATGACCTTTTCATTAGGTCACAAACTTTCTCCATTGACTATACACTTCTAAGTGTCAAGGATTCTTCCATTTATTTATTCTATATGGTATTTCCTCTTTATCCTTGGTAATTTTACATATTCACATCATAATCAACTTCATTGGTGAATTCTTTCATCATAAAAATATGTTATTGTTAAGAATAATTCTCATCCTTTTTAATGTACCTTTCTCTTCTATGTCCATGATCTTATTACAACAAAATTTGTATTTCTTATTTTTAAATCAAGGTATATGTAATCTTAAATAATTTTTTATATCTCTCATTATATATTTATAAAATTGAAATTTTTTATCTCTTTCTCTTATGTAGTTTTTTTCCTTAACTGCCTAAAAATATTGAAATGGAATTTCCTTTCACATTTTTTTTGTTTTCATCTTCCATTATATATATATATATATATAATTAATTCCTATCATAGTTCCATTATTGTGGATTCATTTACATTGATGTTTTAAAAAAATCCTTCAACCTTCTTGAAAATGATTTTAGAAACTAAATTATAACTTTTAATTTTATGATAATAATAAAAATGATTTATTAAAACACTTTTTATGATTTCGCTTACATTTTACTCTATACCCCCAAAGTATCTACCTCTTATGGATCAGTTTTTATTATCATCCTATAAATTATTTTTTTTGTTTTTGGGATATTGAACTTTGGGTATCAACCGATCTAATCTTGATGACTTGTTATGTGATATTTTTTGGAAATGATATGAAAGACGATTTATTTCCATTGGTTTTCCATGATATGTTGTATGATTGATTTCATGTGGAAAAAATATTTATGTTATATCATTATTTGATGTATGGGGTCATATATATCCCTCAAATTCGTTGGGATTTATCTCATAATATAATTATGGGAAATAAGTAGTGATGCTCAATCCACTATAGGAAACAGGTAATGATGCTTAATCAATTATGTTATTAGAAACAAGTAGTTATTCCTAAGAAACTATATTATTATGGTCTTGGAAGATAACCTTTTCATAGGTTATGATTTCTTATACTTGTTCTTATTCCACATTTACATGTTAATCCATATTTCAATGTTTTGTTTCCATGGTTTAGGATTTCTTTTTATATGTTTCAAAGGAATGGTATATGTTTTAAGATTCCATAATTTTAATTTTATGGTCATATGATATCATTTCATGATCTATGATTCTATATAATTTCTTATTATTATCACTTATTATTCTTTGTTCATTTTAATAAGATATTTCTATCATTTTCATGTTTTATCACTTACTTTTGATTCTATCCTCTATGACTCATTGATAGGTTCTCCCTTACTTAGAATTTGAGCTCAATTTTTTTCAATTTACTAAGAAATTATATATAGAACCATATGTATAATGAAATTATATATAGAGTTTTCAGTGTGAGATATTGAATCAACACTATGTAATAAAAACATTTTAAGTAGAAAATTTCCAAATATGAAAAACATTTTGGGTAATGAGACTGTGATATTATTAATGAGATATAATGTTTAAATTGTGAAAATAATTTAAAATATAATAATGTTTATTTTGGGTCATCTCATTTGTTATTACAATGATGTTTCGTTATTTTTAGGGATTAGTACTAGAAAAAATTATTTAAATCCATTAGGATAAATATATATACAAAAACATAATAAAATTTTAATAAGTTATATAGTTTGTGGTTTCTTATAAATTAAATTCCTATTTGGATACAAATAAGTGGATACAGGCTCTATCATAGAAATATATAGGGGTAATAATCTCAGAAAAAGGTTGCTTGGGTATTAACTCAATCTGAACTTAATTTATAACATGTATATCTAACTACACACCATGTCTGACACTCCTAGAAGATGTTCTTCGGTTAATTCTGTAATATTTATGAACTATTATGAATTATTTTAATACATTTCAATGGTATGGTTAGAGAAAAAAATAGGAAATTGACCACAAATAACCAATATCAAACTTAGAAATTCATTATTTAGGGTATACATGTCATTTATGAATTAATCCATATAATTTAATATTTTTACATTTTATACCCTTATTAAATTAAGTATTATCATATCTAACGTTACTTTATTTTAGTAAATGGATAGAAATATGATGAACTGAGTTAAAAATGAGTGTGATGGATAAGAAAATGATTATTTCAATGAGAACCCAAAAAGGTTGGGAGTTGGATTAAAAAACATCTTTGTAATGATAAACCAAATATCTCAAGTAATTATAAATAATGAAACCATGTTGATATCTCAAAAATACCAAGGAAGGATAAATTTTATATCAAGACTTTCATGTGACAACATACACCCTCCTTTAGTGGGTCATAAAATCCACTAATTATGAGGAATGTGTTAATGTTATAGATAATATATTTTTTATCATTCCATGTTGAGACCATTATGAAGTTATTTTTTCCATTTATCATTTGGAGGGTGAGACTGATCAATTATGGACCCTCATTAATAATATGATGGAAAAGTAAAGAAATTAACTCCATGGAATGAGGGGAGTTCAATAAAATACTCTTCACCGAATAATTTCCTCAAACTCTTAGACCAAAAATGGAGAGAGAATTATTAATAATAAAAAAAAAATAAGGATGAATCCATTGGTACTTATGTAAAAAACATCTAAATACTCTAAAGGTAAGACACTAGTTTTATTATTGATTTTGGAAGTAATATTGATCATTTATTCCATGGTCTAAAACTAAGTCTTTGAAAGGAATTAACTATAGAAAATTTTAGTAGCTATTAATAAGTTATTTTATGTTCTCTTAAGGTGGAAATGAAAACTAGAGACTCATTATTTTGAAAAAAAATAAATATAAAATATAGTTTCAATGAAACACAAATGATAAATCACACATAGGGAAGAAAAATAAACCACATACATGCTAAAAATATGGGTGTAAAGAACCAAATAAATTTCATGAAATGGATAAAAAGATACTTCATGTTTGGAAGGGTTGGATGAAGTTCCTAAATGTATCATTTAATTCATGTTATAGGTAAACAAATTAGAAATTTGTTTTCTCAAACTATACATAATACTAGGGATTAGTAAATTTGAAGTGTAGGGTCGAACCCGCAAGGATTACTGGTAGGTCAGCAGCCAATTAAACAAAACCCTTTATGAAGATTCCTCAAATTCACTCTTTAGGTTTGGTTTTTACTAAATCTAGGTACTTTGGGTATAATTTAGATAATTAAGAAAGGATCTGTTTCAATTTTAGGGCTCTTACAGTATATAATCATAGATTTATCTTGGGATAGTCCTACATCATAGGATTCAAAGTGGTGTAATATTCACCAATTAGTTTAGGTCAAGCCAATTGGATCTTCCTATGTTTAAACTATCCCATGTTATGTGTATATCTAACAACCTAGTTTAATTATTCATAGTTTCTATATATAAAGCACCCCAATCTAATGGTGATAGTATTTCTAAACTCTAATTAGGTTAGGTTCACCCAATTTCACTTCCCATAGTAAAGGTTTTGAAAAATAATGTAATAAAAATTTATTATTAAACTAATTACAATCTATAGGGTTACCAAGTAAGATATATAGAATCATTATGCTCAAAAAACCCCTTAATATTGATCCTTAACCCTAGGTATATTAGTCATGCATGGTGGTGTTGATAAAAAGTTGTGAAATAATAAACATGTTATGCATATTCAAAAAATAGTTGAGAAAGAAGAAACTGAAGATTAAAAGAAATTAATAATCAAGATAAAACAATTTAAATGAATTTAAATCTAATAAAAATTACTATTCTTGAATAAATAAAGAAGAAGGTATCAATAATTGATAAAGAATAGTGAGCGGGGATGAAATGGACATCAAAAATAGAAACAAATTTACAACGGTAAAATAATGGACTTAGATTTACCAAAAACTAAAAATAATTAAACAAAAAAATTAAAGGAATGAATTAAAGATGGTTTTGGAATAAAAAATATGAAATCAAAAGAAAACAGTGGTAGAAAATGAGAGAGAAAGAAATAATTTGAAGCCTTCTATATGCGAAGGAGCACCAGAATATAAATAGGTTGAGAGTTACATAATGTGTAAGTCATGATCATTTTTTAATGGATCAAGTGACTTATGTATCGACATATACATGTCATGTATGTTTTCTTCACATCATAGAGATGAGATCCATAATTCCCTTTGAAAAATTGGTTTGTATATTTAACCAGGTGAGCCTTTGAACTTTTAATGTCATAAAAACTCTCCATGTCATATCTATGATTCACTTTTAGAGGTATTATAATCTTTTAAATCTACACATCATTTAATGAATGTACACATCGTGTATTAGCTTTACATATTCTAAAGGCTTCATAAACTAGTCTGTGGATCTGCAAGAATGTTGTGAATGAGTTATACATGCTGTGTATTATATACATGGTGTGTAAAACCTGTTTTTCCTATTTTTTAGTATTTATTCCTTTGAGTCCAAAATTCATAATTCTTGTGAAAAAAACTAAGAAAAAAATTCATTATTAAATAAATAATGAATAAACCTAAAATAATTGTATCAAATATGTGTATATAAATTCAAATTATCAAATTCACCCACTCTTGAACAATTTCTTATCCTAATGTAAAAAACATCTCAATAAGGATTCCAAAAGAGAAAAAATTAAATAGGAAACATTCATTAAATATATGAAAATATAACTAAGTGTAATTAGAAAATTTTAGTCCTCTAGAATCAATCTTGTAGATAAAATAAGTCATGACTCATAATTTAGTTCTTTATCTAGATTCATTATTCTTTTAATTAAAATTTCAAAACTTTTCCTTAGAAACTATACCCATTTTTAAATTTGCATCACAATAAATTATCTCTCATCATTCAAGTTAAAAATGAAAATATATTTATGCTCATACCCTAAATACATTTTCCTAACCATAATCATACATTGGTTCTAACATCTCCAATTCATAAATATAAATAATAAATCAATCATGATGGCTCAGAAAAAAGGGTTCAAATCACTTTGAGGCTAAGGGAAGGTGTGAAAGTGATCAAATTAAATCACAAATTGTGGGTAATATATAAATTAAAATGCATGTAATTCATGAATAGTGAAATAAAGTAACTCCTCCTTGACAAAGTGTGTCCATGCTTCAATAGATCATGGTGGTTCCATGAGTATATCAAGTAACTACCAAAAATGTAACACGTTCCTTTATTTTTCTTCTTATTTATTATTCAAAAATCATTTCTAATCCAGGTCTTACATCCATCCCCTAACCATATATGATCAATCACAGGATTCATCGATCTGGTAATGGTGTTTTTTGACCATTATAATACATAACCCAATATCTTTTTCTTTTTTATTCTATATATTTTTCAAATGGATAGGGTAGGTATGGAAAATAAAAAATTGTAATCACAGACTATATCATATCAATCTAAAAAAAGTTCCATAGTACATCACCTCAAAAAAAACATCTCATGTCCATTATTGGTTCAAATTATACAACACTTGTTTAATGTATAATACTGAATTGTGCCATGAGCAGGATAGGAAGTGATAATCATCTTGAAATGGCTTCATTATAACAAGGTTATTCATGGATAATATGGTTTAAAGAATGAAATATGTGAACATGGATCTTAGGAAAAATTGGCTCAAAAAATATTTCCTTAATCATATAAAAATGTATTTTTTCAATCATAGCCTCAATAAGATCTCGTTTCAAGTTCTTATAGGTTTACATTTCCCAAGTGTCTCTTAATAAAATTCTCAAAAAAAACTATATAAATTTTGTGTCCACAATCCTTTCAGGAATGGGAGTATGTGAAAATATCTAGCAATTAATCAGGGAAAAAATCTAGTAATAAGACAATCAAAAAAAATTCAAGAATCTAGAAATATATTTAATTTACTAAACTCATAAATTATTATAATAATCTAAAATTGAATAAAAAATGGATATTTTCAATTTCCAACCTAACATTATATTATATTTAAATGGGTGTAATGGTTTTTTGTGTTTAAAACATGGTTTCATTGAAAATTGTCACCTAGATAAGTGAAACATCATTAATTCAAGGGTATCGACATTAAATCTCATGAAATACTCCCCTACAATTAAAATGAGACAGCTTCCACAATGTTATTGGAAATCATCTTGGGGATATATCAATAACAACATAGAAAACAATTAAATGGAAACTTGAATTGAAATTAGCTAATCGAGAGCTCCCCCTAGTGAATGTCATGCTATGGTTAAACTTTTTGGAGTCTAAGTGGAGTTTTTGAGACCTGCAAAATTTGTCTGAAAGAAAATACATTCACTAGATAATGCATTAATACATAGGGTTAAATCAAGATAAAAGAAGAAAAATTATTAGGTTTATATATTCAAAACAAAAATAAATCAACTTAGAAAATGTATTATTGTGAGTATATTGAATTTTAGTAAAAACCTAAGAACAAGATTATTACAAAAATGATAAAAAAATCCTCAACATGTAACTAAAAATAAATAAAACAAAATTATGTGTTCCCTCCAATAAATCTCAAAAAATTTATCATAATCCAGACTCATTTATGTTTAGGATAATTTTATAATGACGAAGCATCCTTCTTGGAAAAGGCCTAGGTAAATTCCTAACCTTTTCCCATTAACCATGAATGGTTGTTCTTTTCATTTATAAATCTTTATAACTCTATAAGGTAAAACCTTAATTACTTGTTAAGGACCAATCCATTACGGTTTTATATTTATAGAGAATAATTTTAATCAATAATTGAATAATAGAACTTTATACCTTAGAATGAATATTCGGTGCATGATTATTTGGTCATGTCACTTCTTTGTTTTCTCTTTAAAAATTATGGAATTATCATAGGCATCCTCTTTAGTTTCTTTTAGCCCATATATATGAAGCATTCTGACTTCTCTAGCTTTTTTAGTACCCATGTCCAATCTTTTTATTTCCCAAAATGATTGGTGTTGTGATTCCAGGGGAAAATGCTATGGATTTTGGTACACCAATTGGAATGGAGTAGTGATGATGGTCATTTTGTAAGTTTTGTGATGCGTCCAAATTGTGTCATCTTGTTTGATACTCTAATCCTTTCCACTTGCGTTCCCTATCTTCTCTATGATTTGTTTAATTTATTTTTTTTTATAATTCAACCATCCCACTTATTTTTGGGTGGTGGCGAGTACCATTATTATAATTAATTCTATACTTTTGAAGAAATAATTTCACACCATTATTGGTGAAGTAAGTTCCTCAATCATAAATGAGTAATCGGGGAAATACAAATCTGGAAAAAAAATCTTTAAGAAGTTCATTACCACGTTTTCAATTTCATGGGTAGTGGATTCGACTTCAACCCATTTGAAGATGTATTCAATGTCAAATAATATGTAAATCTTATAGGTTCTATTTGTAGCGGAAGCTTGCAATGGACGATGCCCAACATAGATTTTTTTTATGATCGATGATAAATATGAGATCTACATGATGATAAACATTGTGATATATGTGATTGGATCAAATAAATCAGACAAGAGTAATAAAATCGGAACAAGAGGGAGGATCATCACATATCATTTATAATTAATTTAATTAATTTAAGAATTTCCTTTGTTGGAATTCTTCTTCATTGACAAATCTAGTGACATATCTTCATTGAACTGTTGTTTCATTATAAGAATCAAGTGTAAATTCCCTCTAGTAGTGATCCACATATTTTCTATGAATCTCTAGACATCACTGAAGTAATATTAGGGTTCTAACATGATATATCCTTATTCTTGTGTCATCCTCCTTTGATCTCTATGATAATTGCATCCAAAGTATCCTCCTTGATCAGGTGGAGGAATATTTCTCTCCATTATTAGGAGTATTCATGGAGAATGGAGCTCTTTTAAGCTTCATATAATTCCCCAAATCTATTATACACAACCAAAAAATGAAATTGGATCATTGAGAAAATAATATAAATGGGTTTATATATAACTAAGTTTAAAATTAAATAATAACATGAGTTCCCTTCATTATTTCTTTAATCCCTAAGGAACCCCATGTCAAATGATAATATTATTATTATTATTTCCTAACATATGATTAACTCGAAAATTATATTAAATAATATTTAATTAAATAATATTCAATATTTATTATTTCTCACTAGACCTAGAACCTTGGTCTATCATTCCTCTATATTTATTGGGTCTTGAATAATGAATATTTATTTATTAAATAAATTTCACGGAATTATTCACCAATAAATAAACAAATATTATATTTAATGAATATAAAATAAATATTTATTAAATATTCCACTTATATTATATTCTATCGTATAACTGGTGATGAAATATATGAGATCAAGCATACTTGAATAATTATTAAACTACTTTTGAGAATAATATTTATTCAACTTGTTAAATAATAATATATTATTTAACTGAGACTTTGGATACACTTAGTGTGTGACCCTCTAGGCCTCTTCTTTGCTTCATTAGGCGAAGCAACCTAAAGTCCAAGTTTAGATCCTAGAAACACCCCAAGGAACCCATTGAGAAAGAATTTAATTATGAAACAACATGATACCTCATATGAATTCTTACTATGTAATATAATCCCTTTTTCATGATATCTTTAATCAATGAGGTTGCATGTCGATTCCATCAAACTATGTTCTTAATTTATCCATCTTTGAATTCTAGGAAATTGATCTTGACTATAGACCACCATGGACATGGATTTATTTAGGCAATATAATTTCCATCAAAAGGCTAGAGATATCAGATTACACTAATTAATGGAAGGGACAAATCCTTTCTCACATTATTCATTAATTCAGTATTAGTTATGATGCACTAACATATCCTACCTCACTACGAACATACTTCATCACAGTTTTCATCGATATATATAAATGTGTGACTCATAATAATCATTAATAATGATCTTAAAGTCTAAGGAATAATACACATGTCTGTATATAGGAGCATCCAATTACACATATAAATATGCATTTCCTACTGGTGGGTCTCATTCTTAAAATATCCTACTAGATATTACCAAAGGCGTACACCAAGAGAAGGTGCCTTAGAGTCCTATGAGTCTCCATCCCTAATATCCTGTATCATTTTTTCATTCAAATGATATCATCCAGCTATAGAACATTTATTAAAGAGTAGTGTCATAGAACTTTTGAGTTCTCACCATATTTGGGAACTGTTATGACCTTTTAGTGTGACAATTACTTTTAGGAAATTATCACATACAATGTTACACAGAAGAATAATCATGATGTGATAAGTAGTTTTTTAATATTAAAATCAATAAATGAAAGTTATCATAAAGTACACAGATATAGGTTCCAGAGAACCAAATCTAACAGACTCCAACTTACACTAGATCCAACTACTAACAGCCTTCATACCTCTATATCTCACATGATACTCATGGTTATACAGATATATGCCTTTATTCAATGGTTCTACCATGTTCTCTTCAGTAGGTAATCTACTTACTGTAACTTCACCCCTCTGATATAAATACCTCAAGAGGTGATACTTCTGGAGTATGTTCTTTATCTGTTGGTGTGACCATGTCACTTTTTCATGAGCCACCACTGCAGTATTATCATAATAAAATGTGATAGGGCCTTTAATACTAGGTACTACATCAAGATCTTAGAAAAAATTTCTGAATCCAAAAAAATTTCTTGGATGAATCATAAGAATCTATATACTTTGACTCCGCTGTAGAATCAGCAACAACTTGATGCTTTGAACTCTTCCATCTCACATCTCCTTTATTGAGACAGAAATCATATCCTAATGGCAACTTAAATCATTCTGATCTATCTTAACACTAGAATCAGTATAACCCATGATGATCAGCTCCTCGTCTCCCCCATACACCAAGAACATATTATCCTAGATCTGCTTTATATCTTCCTACCATGATCAATGCATATGAAACATCAAGTCTATTATATAACATGGGACACATGATTGATCATATCGCTAAAGCATATGGCATATTTCTCATTCTCTCTTTCTCTTATTGTGTCTAAGGACACATTTTCTTATAAATATGTAAACCATGTTACACTAGAACCAATCCCCTCTTTTATTTTTCTATACTAAATCCCTTTAGTATCTTGTCAACATATTTATATTGACTTAGTCCAAGATACCTCTTGGATCTATCACAAATGATCTAGATCCCTATAATATAGTCTACTTCACCTATGACCTCCATGGAGAAACATTTGTTTAATTAGTCTTTAACAAACTATATGATCGGTATGTAATTTATAATAAGCATTAATTCATCAACATTTATTACTACGATAACGACTACATTTCCACAAAACCTCCTGTAAACATGCGGATCACAATCATTCTTAATGAAACCATGTTCTTTTATGGATTCATCGAATCAAATGTTCCACGTCATGTATGCTTTTTTCAATCTATAAATGGATATTTGAAACATTAAAATCCTTTTGTCATCACATGGAGTCACAAACCCTTCTTTTTGTGTCATATATACATCTTCCTAAAGGTTCTTATTAAGGAATTTAGTTTTGACATCCATCATTAAAATCTAATATTCATGGAAAGTTATTATAATAAATATAATTATAATGGATTTAAACATAGAAACATGTGACAATGTTTCATCTTATTCAATTCCTTGAAACTATTTAAACCCTTCAAATAATATCCTTGCCTTATAGGCGTTTATTTTACCTTCCATGTCTAGTTTCCTCTTGAATACCCATTTTCTCCCAGTGCACTTTACATCAACTAGCACATCGACCAAAACCCAAACTTGGTTCTAATACATGGATTCCATTTTAGAATTCATGGATTATTTCCATCTTGTAGTTTCTGATATCTCTACTTCCTCCATATAGAATAGATCTTCATCATTTTCAACCAATAATTATTCACCAACTTTGGTGACTAGAAAAATATATCACTATGGTTCTCTTACCTCTTTTATGCTCCTATGTATTGCTTGTGTTTCAGGAAATACTTCTTCCACAGGGACTTGTGGAACCTATTCATGATATAACTCTTCTGTATCTATATCATTAACTCCATCTAAGATAATCTTCTCCAACTATCCATTTCTATTATGTTCTCCCTCTCAAGAAAGATGAATTTTCTAGTGATAGTCACTTTATTTTCCAAGGGGTTGTATAGGTAGTATCCATTTGTTTCCATGGGATACCCTATAAAGATACACTTTATGCCTTGAGGTGAAAGTTTGTTTCCTAACAAGGCCTTAACAAACACCTTTCAACTCCATACATGTGTATGTGACAAAACAAGTTTCTTTCCACTCCATAACTCAAAGGGAATTCCTTTTTTGGTTTAGTTGGAACCCAGTTGAAATTGTAAGCTGCATTTTTTAATGTATATCCCCAAAAGGATAGTGGAAGATATTCATGACTCATCAATGACATTACCATTTCTAACAAGGTATCATCCCTCCTTTCACTGACACAATTCCATTATGGTGTATAAGGTGGAATGAGTTGACATAGAATCCCAAAATCTCGTATAATTTTGATGAACTCTTTGTTAAGATATTCACCACCTAAATCAGATTAAAGATTCTTTATCATCTTGACAAGTTGATTCTCTACTTCATTATTGAATTCTTTGAATTTATCAAACGACTCGTACTTATACCTCATTAAGTAGACATATCCATATCTAAGCAAGTCATCATTAAAAGTTATGAAGTAAGAATCTCTACCTTTAGCTTCTACTAGAAATGGTACACACACATCACTGTCTACCAATCCTAGAGGCTCTGTGGCCCTTTAACCCTATCCACAAAATTGTGGTTTGTTTTTTTTTTTGTAAACAAGCATGACATCTATGAAGTTTTTTCGGATCAGAAGAGTCTAAATAGCCATCTTGATAGAGCTTTTCCAAATGCTTCTCATTTACATTTCAAATATAGTGATACCAAAGATGGGTGTTATATGATTCGTCTGAACATGATTCAACATCAATTTACAACACTTGGTTTATTTAATTTAATACATAAAGATGATTATTTAAATGTTCCATAACATAACATACATTGTCCTTATAAAATAGAAAAATATTATTTCCCAATTTTAAAATAAACCCATTTATATATTGGAAAGATGTAGATATTATGTTCTTGGTAACTTTAGGTAAATAATAGAAATATTTCAAAACTAAAATAATTTCTATTATCCATGAGAGATGGTAGTCACCAATGGCCATAGAATCCAGTCATGAACCATCAGCAGCTCTCAGATCCACGTCTCCAATGAAAATATTTTAGAACCTACTTGGTTCATGCATTTGGATACAAATGTGAGTCCCAAAAGTTGTATCTAATACCCAATGTGTAGATATTTAAGTATTACACTCAATAAAGAATGCACATCTTTACCTTGTTTCTAGGTGTGTTTCCTCTTCTAGTGTTCTAACTTGCCACATGAATAACATACTACCTAGTTTTCCTTTCCCTACCTCTAGATCTTCTTATTCTTAGAAAGATGGCTCTTGGGATCTTTAGACTGTTTATAAGTCTTGGGACCCTTTTCCTTGTTTTTTATTTTCTTATTCACCATAAATACTATGTTATTATCACACCCAATGTCCTTATCCACTTGTAAAATTAAATTAAGAAGTTATGAAATACTCTTATCATTATTTCTCATATTTTAATTAACAATAAAACTATAGAAGTTATTATGAAGTGATTAAAGTATGATATCTACACAAAACTCGTCTGGGAATTTAATCCCTAATATGTACATGCATTCAATGTGGAAACTAATCTTTACTACATGAGGCCTAACTAGAACAGACTCTCCAAGATTAGTTGTAAAAAAAGCATTGGAGATCTTGTACCTCTCTTTTCTCGCCATCTCTTGATAGTGATCTAGAAGGTGAAACATCATGCTATAGGCATCCATATCCTCGTGTTTCTTCAAAATATCATTGTACATGGATGAAAACATGAAAAATTGAACATATGTAGCATCATTCAGATGTTTCCCATAGAGAGATGGTTCTTCATCACTTGCCTCATTTTCAGGCACAACAGGAAAAGGTTCTTCCAGCACATATAATTTTCCTTCAAGGTGAATTATGGAACATTGGGACTTTTCCACTCTTAAAAATCTGTATTTGTGAGAATTTTCTCCTTCTAAAGTATGGATCACAATGATATTTTTAATTCCAATTCATTTCCATTCCAAAAAATAAGATGACTAAAGTTTTATTACTTTATCTAATAAAAGTTAGATAAATAAATAAATACTATATTTATTAGTCTCCTGTTATTTTATCAAAACACAATAGCCCTCACTATTAGATTCATAATATCATGTTGCATGGAAATTATAGTGGAAAGGATCCATATTCCACTTCTCATTACCCCAAATTTGGTTGGTCAAGCAACTTGAATATTTTTAGGTAGGCATTCCAAATTCCAACTGCATTACTTCGTAGTTCCTTGATGTGTTGAGTATACTCCCTAATCCATAAATCACTAATTTAGATTTCCTCAACATTTGCCTCTCAGTTACGCCAAGTCTTACTTTAGCAATCAACCCTTGATGTGAACAAAGTTAACTCAACCCAAAACATCATATTATAATTCCTCAATAATTGAAAGCACCCCAACTTTGGTTGGTCAATAACTTTGAACTATGGTTTGATTTTAACTGAATTAGTGGATGGCTATACCAACTTAATATATATAATTGAAGGATTTTATCCTTATATGAATAAATTTACAATTAGTATCTTTATTAAATTATTTTTAATATAAATTAGATTTATTTAAGTGATTAACCATGGATTAGATAATATTTACACATAAGCCAATTTATTTTAGTTCTATCTTTCATGCTCATTAATTTCATTAAATTATGGGATCAAGACAAAACATACATAATTAAGATAGAAATAAAATAATAAAGTGGTATGATCAGGATCCTATAATAATGATTAATATATTTATCAGTTGATAAACTAACTACTGGACTTAGGGAAAACACCTTGAACCAATTAAGGTTTGTGTTATAGCTTTCCACATGTCCACCTATGTATGTCCTTGGATTTCTTTCACCTCGGCTCTGAACTTGAACCACCTCCACTATATTGGGAAATTTATCCTTTGTATATGTCTTTTACTCACATGCAAGTTAGGGGAAAGGGGGATTATATAAAATAAACCTTGGACACAGAGACCCAGTATAACAATAAGAGAGAAGGCACATAGGAAAACAATTTAATTTAATAATAAATTAAATAAAACCAACCACATACAATGGTATGGTCTATCTCATGATCATCCAATGCATGAAAATAATTATGAATTTAATAAAACTAGCATTAAATTCTTAATCATTCTTATTTAAGATTAAATGCACTCAAATTAATTAATTATTATCTTTAACTAATACATTTTTTTATCTTAATTCTTATCCAAATCTCCTTGATATTATCATCCATTATAATTTTAAACAAATGAAATATATTCATTTAAATTTAATTGTGTACTTTAATTTACCTTGGAGGCAACATGGTGAATACTTGTCTGAATCTACCCAACATATATTATACTCGTATATTTTTTTAATTTTGAGACATATGGAATACATGACTTATCATGTACATTAATGACATGTAAACTTACATGAATTATATGATTTTTCGGTCACTTGTTATGATTGAATGTATATAGAGTAACAATTGTAATGTGACTCATAAAAGATATGTAGATATAAACATTACATCTATATTAATTAATATTTTATTTATATATATATATATATATATTAAAACTCATCACATGGAATTTTCTATCAACTTAAAAACCAAACACAAGAACATGTCTGAAGGTTTGCATAATATAATAAATAAATTTTGAATTTTTTAATTTGGTATAAGTACATGGTGTGTACATTACACTATAACAAATGTACGTCTCTCACCATCTATCCTAGACACATGTCTAGGGATTCAGTGTGTAAATTGTTCCTCAAAAAATGGATAACATGACATGTAAAAGGGATTACATGGCGTGTTTACTCTGAGTTACATGGTAGCTAGTTATGTAGGCCATGTACGGCAATACATGTCCCATCTTTGACTCAAATGGACTACGCGTCGTGTATTTGGGATACATGATGTATACTTTGTTTGACCATGTTCCACCCTGTCCAGGACAACACACAGTGTATGAAATTTAATGCACCATGTGTAATCAATGAAAACTGTTTGAATTAATTTAAAAATTAATTCCTAATGCAATGACCACTAGTACATGATGTGTAATTCTGATTGCATTTAGTGAACTCTTATGTTATCTATCTATAATCCTTATCACCTATAGATGAGATCTTATATTTTATTTTGTTAATTAAATCAATAGATTTGATTATATCTATGAGAAACAAATGAGGAGGGGGAATATCTCTCAATTTGGATTAAAATAATGATTAAACATGAATTGAAAAACTAAATTACAAATGTTTAAATCACCAATGATCTTTAAATAATCATAACTAATAATATGACTACTCTAATACAATTTTTAGGTTTAGGGTGCAGTGGAAGCATGCGATGGGAAGTTCCCAACATGGATTTTTTTCATGATCGATGTTCAATCTGATATCTACACGACGATAAACACCAAGATCTATGGAATTATATCAATGAAATAATACATGAGTAATAACATCAGAACCAGATGGAGTATCATCACATATTATTTATAATTAAATTAATTAATTAAAGAATTACCTTTGTTGAAATTATTTCTTTATTGATGAATATGGTGGTAGATCTGTGTTGCACTTTTGTTTCATTGTAGGAATTAAATTCATATTCCTTCTAGCGGTGATCCATATGTGTTCTGTGAATCTCTAGATGTTGCCAAAAGAATATCCCGGTGCTATCATGATAGATCCTTTCACATGCATCGTCCTCTTTGGATCGTTATGAGAACTTATTTGAAATCATTCTCAATCATCTGGTGGAGGAAGATTGCTCTTCTTTCTTGGGAGTGTTCTTGGAGAAGGGAGATCTCAAGGCTTGATAGGATTCTCCAACTACATTATGCACAACTAACAAAATGAAATTGTCTCACTGAGAAAATAATATAAATGGGTTTATATATTTTTATGGTTTAAATAAAATAATATCATAAGTTCCCTTAATTATATATTTAATCCTTGTGAAACCCATATCAAATATTATTATTATTATTATTATTATTTCTCTACATGTTCTTAACTTGTAAATTATATTAAATATTACTTAATTAAATAATATTCAATATATATTATTTCTCACCAGACCTAAAACCTCTGTCTTCCATTACTTAATATTTATCGGGCCCTGAATAATGACTATTTATTTATTAAATAAATATCACTAAATTATTCTCCAAAAAGTAAATAAATATTATATTCACTATAAATAAAATAAATATTTATTAAATATTCCAATCACATTATATTCTTTGAAATAACTAGTGGTAGAATATATGCAATCATGCATACATGAATAATTATTAAACCAAACCTAAAAATAATTTTATTCATCTTGTTAAATAATAATATAATATTTTAATGAGATTCTGGATTCACTTAGTGTGTGACCCTCTAGGCCTATTTCTAAGTGGTAGTTGGTGAAGAAGCCTAAATTCCAATTTTATAATCTAGAAACACACCAAGACACCCATAGATAAATAAGTTAATGCCACAATGATATGATACCTCATACAGATGCTTACTAGGTAATATAATCCCTTTATCACAACACCTTAAATAAAGAAGGTTACATGATGGTGTCATCAACCTATGTAATTGATGTCTCTTTCTTTGACTTCCCAGAAATTGAACTTGCATATTGAACACCATGGTCATGGATTTATTTAGGCTACATCATTTCTGTAAAAGGGATAGATATATCAACATCCATTAAAGTAAAAGAGGTACAAATCCTTTCTCACATTATTCATTAATGAAATATTAAATTGTGACTCACCAAACATACCCTACCTTGTTGTGAACATTTGTCATCACATTTTTCATTAATACATCTAAGTACGCAAATCATAATACTCATTAATAATAATTTAAAAGTCTACGAACCAATACACATTTCAATAGATTGGACCATCTAATGACGCATAAAAATTTGGATTTCCTACTCATGGGTCTCCTTCTCATAATATCCTACTGGATATTACGAACAGCGTACACCATGAGAAGGTGCCTCAAAGTCCTATGAGTATCCACCCCTGATAGCCTCTATCATTTTTGTCCCTCAAAAGCTATCATCCACCTATATAAAATTTATTTAAGAATAGTGTCGTAGCACTTCTGGGTTCTCATCATAGTAGAAAACTACTATGCCCTTTTAGTGTGAAAGATTATTTTAGGATATTATCACATACAATGTTACATGGAAGAACAATCATTATGGGATAATTAGTTTATTAATATTAATATCCATAAATAAAATTTATCATAAAGTATACTTAAGTTGGTTCTATGGAACCAACTCTAATAAAACTTACCAAGAGGATTTGTAAATTTTCCCATGAAATCAATCCCCCATACATCGAAGAGTTTGACTTCTAGGAAGGGATTATAGGGCACTTAATTTATTTCTAAAATAGTCCCTATCCACTGGAATAGATCACATGATTAAAAAATGTTCCATGAATATTGATGAAATGTGGGCCATAATAACCTATTTTAAAGGACTTTATCCATGGTACATTCAGGTCCAGGATTCCCTCCTATCGGTGATGTATGAAATATGTTGATAACAATTTTTCTTTTATTCTTCTGGGGTGTATCACCACATTAATCCGTCATCATAGTGCTTAAAAAGTAGTATCTCATCCTAGTGGTAATTTGATACTTTGGAAAAAATATCTTCCTCTATTGATAGGTAAGTTTTGGGTAGAGGTATCCCATAGTGAGATAATTTTTAATTTCCAAAAACCACATTTGATTTTGGGTATTTATCATGAAAAGGGTTTCATCTGGGAATTCATCCTTGATGTCAATATTATCATCATATTTGATGTTGAGTAGTGTAGCTCTACATAAATATTCTACAATAATGTTATCAGTTCATTTTTTGTCTTTGATTATGATGCCAAACACTTGAACCAGTAAGATTCATCATATCAGACATAGTTTGGTATCCCTTTTGTTTAGTAGATATTTAAGAGATGTATGATTAGTGTATAATACTACTTTATATGGTACATGGTATGACTGAAACATTTCAAATGCATAGAATACATCCATTACTTCCTTTTTATTAGTCATATAATTTACCTAAGCATCATTTAGTGTGTGACTGGCATGGTAAATGTGACCAAAGATATTTTAGTCACACAGTCCTAAGATAGCGCTAACAGTGAATTATCTGAAATTTAACAAAAATTTGAAGTCCTTGTCTCAATCTAGTGAAATTATGATAGGATTGGACACCAGACTATTCTTTAGGGTATGGAATTCTCATCAGAACTCTTTAGTGAACTCAAAAAAGTGTCTTTAGACAATGTGGGTGCCAATAGTTAGGATACTTCCGCAAATTTTTTGAAAAATTGGTAGTATAATCCTACATGTAATAAAAATATCCTTATTCCTTTCACTGATATAGGCTTAGGTGAGTTTTTCATCACTTTGATTTTACCTGGATCCACTTCAATACCTTTTTTTTAGATTTTATGTCCAAGAACTATACCTCCTTGGACCATAGATTAGAACTTTTCCAAAGTTAATACAATGCATTTTTCTTCACAATGATGAAATACAAGATCTGGATTACTCGGGTAAACCTTGAAGGATATTCCATATATCAAAAATTCATCCATGAATATTTCTAGGAATTCCACCACCATATCAGGGAATATATGTTTCATGAACTGTTGAAAATTTATTGGTGTGTTACACATAAAAAATTACATACATAGATAGGACAATGTTCCAAATGGAAAAGTGAATTTAATTTTGGAGTGGTCATCTAGAACGACTACAAGTTGGTTGAATTTTAAATATCCATATAGGAAATAATAGAATTTGTTCCCTGCTAGTATTTCTCAAATTTGATCCATAAAGGGTGATAGAAAATGATCTTCTCAGGTTATTATATTGCTTTTTTTTATAATTGATTCATACTATCTATACAGTGATGGTTCAAGTAGATATTAGATCATATTCATCATTTTTTTACAATATTTAGATCGCCCTTCTTTGGAATGAATTGTAGAAAACTCACCCATTTAATGCCTGATATTGAAAATATTATTTCATCATCTAGAAGTTTTGGAACATATTTCTTAACCACCTATTTCATTGGTGGGTTGAGTCACCTTTTTTATTGGTGTTCGGTTTTATCATCTTCTTCCAATTAAATTTTGTGGGTCGATATTGTGGGGATGGTCCTCTTGAGGTTAGCCGATCCTTGTAAATTTAAGTTTTTTTAACTTTTTTTCGATTTTAGTTAAGTTTTCCTCTTATTTTTTTGTCATCGTTGAGATAATAATTACTGTCATTTTTGTTTCAGTCTTAAGAAATTATTACATGAGTGTTCTTGGAAATGGTTTTAATTCCAATGATAGAGGCTTAATGACAGAGTGTGTGAATGGTGAGATAGTGTCCCTTATCAACAGTTAAAATTAGTTTACATTCTCATGATCAATGTATTCATCTTAATTAGAAGATAGGGTATCCCTGTCACCCTCAATGGTCATAAACAGATCTCTTTCAATAGTAAAAAATATGGATTTATAATCAAAATAACCATTGTTTTTTATAGTAGCCTTTTCTAAGTCGAACACAACTTGTTCATAACCAAATCTAAATATTGTTTTCTTTTGGTTAGTTTCTATTAAATCATTCCCATTGGATAAAAATGACTATCCTAGAATAATTGAAATGACACTTTCTTATTCCATGTCTAAAATTAGTAAATCTGTAGGAAAGATAAACTTTCCGACTTTAACTTAGATATACTTGATAAGCCTTTGAGGGTACTTGGCTGATCAGTTATCCATTTGATGTAAAACTCTTTTTGTTTAAATTATTTGATCCCTAGTTTCTTGGAGATACTCATAGGCTTGAGATTTATGCTTTCTCCTATATCACATAATGTTATTCTAAAGTAACATGCCCCTATAGTGCATGGAATCAAGAAGCTTCTAGGGTCTCTCATTTTAGGGGGAGGCTTCTATATAATGACAACAGTTCATTATTTATTTAAATAAATGACACCTAAATCTTCCATATTAATTTTTTTGGAAATCAAATTTTTTAATAATTTTGCGTATGTAGGAATTTGATCAATGTCCATAGTAAAGGGATTATTGATATGTAATTGTTTAAACATTTCTAGAACCTTATTCTTTTTTTTTCCTCAATCTTTCCATGCCTCATTAATTCTATGATTTGAATAGGGGTTTTGTATGTTGGTGGTCTGGAATAAACTTCTTCCTTTTTGGGCTTCTCTTTTATTGGATATTTTGTAGTGGGTTCTAATTCCAGACTTATTCCTTTAACAGCTTTCTTTATGTTATCATTGTCATCATCACTAATTGTAACCACCTATTTATCAGGTTCCTCAAGTTTATTTTCCTCCTATTTTCATGGTTTCTAAAATTCCATCATTTTCACACTCCTAAGAACCACTAACTTTGCCTCTTCTCTTGGGTGTATTTTAGTGTTACCAAGAAATGTACCTGGTTTTTAGTCTTATAAGTTCTTTAAAATTTGACCCATTTGGTTCCCTAAATTTCACATGGATACTCTTTGGTTTTTCATATCATTATCAGTGGTTAGTCATATTTTGATCTAATTTATACTAAAAAAAAGTGATAAAGATTTCAATATTGGTCTGGAGAGGTTGGGCTTGTTGTGGTAGTCTTAGTGGATCTTATTGATAATGTTGGTGTTGTGTAGGTGGGAACTATATATCTATAAGAAAAGGTTGCTTGAATTACGATTGAGGTTGAGGATCCGGACCTTGTGGCGGGTACCTAGGTGGTCCCTAGTTCTTTGGTGGCACTTGTCCACTCTTTTTCTAAAAAAACCTTAGTTTTACTAAGGAGTATACTAAACTAGCCTCTACTGATAGTTTTGTTGTCATTGATATTGTTGGTGATGCTGGTACTGTAGGTTTTTTTGATTGTAAATAACAAAATGACAATATTAAAATTGCAGTTCTACAATATCTACCCTATAGTCTTGGTAAGAATGAAAACCTCTACACATCTCATAGGACTTAATTTCCATCATAGGGGTAGGAGGGAGTGGTGGTTTGGTATATAGTTAATAGGATTCTAGCTTCTCTTTCAAGGCTTCTACTTGTGATTCAAGGTAGGTGATTTTCTCCACCTATCAATTCTGCTCCAAGGATGAACTGTATCACTTTTTCACATATTGGAATTGTGGTATAATTCATCAAGAATTGCTCGACCAACTTTGGGAATCATAACCATAAGTCCTCCATCAGTAGTGGGGTATACTATAGTCTGTGAATCCAGTTGAAGTCCCTGGTATAACTTTTGAATTTATAACCACACATCTAGTATGTGATGTATTAACTTGCGGTCCAGATCCATAAATTTATCCCATACTTCCCACAGTGATTCTATGTTCACCTAGGTGAAGTTTTGAATTTCATTCTAGATCTTCCATATCTGTATCGAAGGTAATTATTTTAATAGAAACATTTTTGATAGTTCATAAAAAGTCATTATTGACTTAGTATCTTGACTTTTTATCCAACCCATGGATTGATCGTTCAAGGAGAATGGGAAGAAACCAGATCATATAGAATCTGATGATTCTCACTAGTTAAGAAAGGTATCATAAACCTCTAGGGAGTTAGAAATGTGTTTAGGGTGGTCTTCAATTTTTATCCACCTGAATTGACTCATGTTCTGGATCATTTGAATGATTCTATGTTTAATATCAAAAAAATCACCTTAATTCGTGGGTACACAATTCTTGGTGCTACACTACTATTAGAAAAAAAATACATAATCCATTATGGGGTGATTCTATAATGCTAGATGATCTCCCTAATTGTAATTTTGTGCCTAATTCATGTTTTGGGGTTGTGGTGGTGTAATATCGTTATGCTCAACCACTTTAAAGTGGTGTTGTACAGTCGTTGACCGAACGATATTGGGATTGAAAATAAGTTGTTCTTATACATCTAGGATTATTGAGTGATTCAAGGGTCCCAAGTGCAAGAACTGTCCCTAATGGATAAACAATGGGAGAGAGAGAAAGAGCACACAGGTGCACAGGAATGATAAAATTATAAATGAAAATGGGAAGGGAAGATAATAAAGGGGAAGGGGTGAGGAAATCTAGGGTTTGTCTGAAGGTCACTGTGCCTAGGAAATATTAATCCCAAGAAATGAAGCCAAAATTTGACTTGCCTTCATGAATCATTTAATTATCATGGGTGGTAATCAGATTATAAATCTATAGTCCCAAAATACACTTAATTGTATGGAATAGTAATTTGGGGGTGTGGGGTCAAACCGACAAGGACCACTAGTAGGTTAGCAACCAATTGAAAAAAAAATTCCTTCTGAGGGATTCCACATTTTCACTCTTCAGGTTTTGTTTTTACTAAATCTAGGTAGTTATGATTTAATTTAGATAATTAAGAATGTATTTTTGTCAATTTCAGGTCTCTTTATAGAAGATAATACTAGATTTAGCTTTGGATAGTCCTTTAGTTTAGGCTTCAAGGTAGTGAAAGATTCTCTAATTGGTCTTGGTCTAACCAATTGGATCTAACTATGCTATAACTATCCTAGGGCCAGGTTATATCTAAAAACCGAGGTTCATTACACTATGATTCTATGCCAAAATTGGCACCGTCTAATGATCATATTCCTATTCAACATAAATTTGGTTAGGATCATTTAATTTCACTTCTCATAGTCAAAGTTATTCAAAATAATGTAATGAGAAATTATTATTAACACAATTACTAGACATAGGGTTTCCTAGGTTCAATATATATATTTATTAGGATCTAAAACACCCCTACTCTTGACCCCTAACCCTTGGTAGAATTTTTGTGGATGGAGGTGTTGATAAAAAGCATAGAAATAGTAAAAATGCTATGAATAATAATGAAATAGTTGACAAAGAAAACCCCATGATTAAAATAATTAAGAATCAATGTAAAACAATTGAAATAAGTATAAATCCAACCAAAAACTCACTTCACTTGAGGAAACAATGAAGAAAATCACAAGTGTTGATGAAGAATGGCAAGAGGTGATGAAACGGGCATCAAAAACATAAATGGACTCCCAATGGGTGAAGAACAAATGTACATTGACCAAAAACTCAAAATTATTTGACCAAAAAATGAAGGAATGAATTAAAATGGGTTTATAATGAAAAAAGGATAAAACAATAGAAGAAAAAAAGATATATAAAAATCATTTGTAGCTTTCTATGCATGAAGGAGCACCTAAAATATAAATAGTTGGAGAGTTACATGACGTTTAATTCATGCACATTGTTTAATATCTTAAGTGACTTATGTACCAACATCTTAACATTATGTATGTTTTCTGCACATCGTGTAGACAATATAAAAAATTATCTTTGAAGAATTGTCTTGTATATTTTATTAAGTGATCCTTAAAAGTTTTCATGTCATTAAATATTTTCACATCATGTATGTGATTCATATTAATTTGATTTTGATCTCTAAAATATTCATGTTGTGTAAAGAATGTACATGTCATGTATTGGCTTCACATCATGTAATGACTTCACAAGCTAGTTTATGGTTTTGTAGGCATGTTTTGAATGAGGTATACATGTCATTTATTATGTTCATGGTGTGTAAAAGCTATTTTTTCCATTTTTTATAATTTCCTCCATTGAGTCCAAAATTTTTAATTCATGTGAAAAAAAACCAAGAACCTAGTGCATTATATTATAATTCATGAAAAATCCTTAAATAAATGTATCCAATATGTATATATAAATTCAAATTATCATTTCCCCTAAAGATCATGAATGTTGTAGGGGGTAAATAAGTCAGGAAATAAAAGTGAAGAGAAGAAGACCCCAACTAATGCACCACTTACACTTCAATACTTCGAATTCAAGGAGTTTGGGAATTATATAAATCAATTCCCAAATCCGAGGGCTAACCAGGATAATAGAAATTATTAACCTTCATGGCCAAGGGAACTAGTAAGGTTTTATGTAATCATTATTGTTCAAGTGGACTATGGTAATGACGTAATTAAAGGTGTACTTATTCTCTCATCCAAATATGTAAATTTGTTATTTTATGTTGGTTCTTCGCATTATTTCATATTATGAAAGTTTGGTATGAGATTTTATTCACCACCTAAAACATTATATACTGAGTTATAAGTGAAAACACCTAGAGGTACAATGATTTCATCCAAGGTATACAATTTGTCACTGGTTGATATTTGTGGGAAGATACTTCCTGATGATCTAGTTATTATTTCACTGTTATAATTTTATGTGATATATGACATTGATTATATTTACCTACTTATAGCTCATATTAATATATGGGATAAGGAACTCTCATTTTATATCTAAAAACATACCATTATCAAATATCAATACAAGAATGATTATAAACTTCTTTTGGGAGAGAATTCTATAATTTGGGTTGTAGTACCCAATAACCAGGTACTCTTAGCTCAAATGGTTGGGGAGGAACTCAACATTGGAGATATTCAAATAATGAGGGAGTATATTGATGTATTTCATAATTAACTACATTGTCTTCCCCAATAATTTTAGGTGTATTTTTCAATTTAACTCATTAAAAATTTTATACCAATATTAATGATTCCTTATAGAATGTCCCATGTTGAATTGGAATAATTAAAGAAGCTCCTTCAATAAAATATTCATAAAGTATTTATACTCCCAAGTTCTTCACCATGTGATTCACTAGTACTCTTTTTCAATAAGGACGATGGATAAATACCTATTTTTATTGATTATAATGAACTTAAAAAATCATAATTAAAATAAATTATATATTACCCCAATATTGATAATCTATTTGATCAACTTTGAGGAGATCTATACTTTTAAATATTGGATATTCTATCTATACACCAGAAAATTTTGTTAAAGATAAAAGATATACCCAAGGAAACTTTCTACATAAGATATGTACACTATGAATTCATATGGATTCCTTTCAAACGCACCAATTCCCTTACAATATTCATGGATATGATTAATATATTCTTTAGTGGTTACCTTGAAAAAAATTGTGGTGGTATTTATTGATGATATTCTCATATATTTTAAGAGCATGGAATAACATAAATTACATTTTAGGATTTTGGTAAAGACCTTATTAAATGATAAATTGTATACTAAGTTCAAACATTTTAGTTTTTTCCCACATAATATATCCATCTTGGGTTATATAATCATAAGAAATGGTATATTTGTGGATCCTTTAAATACAGATGTGATTAAATAATGGCCCAGACCGACTACTATGACTGAGATCCATAATTTTCGTAGTTTATCTAGATACTATCAATGATTTAGGATTAATTTATCATGATTTTTGAATCCACTAACTAATTTTATATGTAAGGGAGTGAAGTTATTATAGACAAAATAATTTAAAGAAAGATTCACGGAGATTTAAATGTGGTTGGTCGCTGAACCTGTACTCACATTACCCTTCAATAAATGAAGGGTTTTTCATATATAATTATTCTTTGAATAAGGGATTGGGATGTGTCATAATAAAAAATGAAGAAGTAATTGATTTTTAATCACAAAAATTAAATACCCTTGATCAAAATTACTAAACACATTATCTAAAGTTGGAGATAGTTATCATTTCAGTAATGATTTGATACCATATCTCTAAGTTGAAAAGTGGGATTTAGATACTTATCAAAAGAGAAAAAATTATATATTAACATATTATTAGATAATTATAATTAATCAAAGTCTATTATTTCTCAATAAATTATTATATTTGGAGGGACAACAAGGTGGAATATGCTCTAATGGGAAAGGATTATGTTACTCCATCCTTGCTGAGGATTGAAAGGTAACCAATCTTCCTAGAAATTCAACAGATGGATATGGAAATCATCAAGGTAGGTATAATATCCTATCTTTAAAAACTTATTAAAGACAATCCATCTAGTAAATATCAATGAGGATTGGAAAGTTTATATGGAGCTATGGAAGAAAGTCAGAAGAATTTTCGAGTTCAACTTTGACAACGATGGAGTTATAAGATTTGAGAAACAAATATTTATCCCCTAAAATCCAATATTTAATAATGATATTTTAGATGAATCGCATATCTCATCCTTCTCTATTCACCTAGGGAACACAAAGATGTATAGAGATCTAAAGCAATGCTTCTAGGGGGAAAACATTAAAATGTATATTGTAGAGTTAGTATATTGATGCTTGGTATGTCAATAAGTTAAATTAGATTAAGGTGGATGATTGATTATACCAATATATAAATGGGATAACATCAACATGGATTTCATCACGAATATTGTTAAGAAATATAAAGGAAATAATTTCATTTTGGTTATATTTTATCATCTTGAGAAATCATATCATTTTATTAATATTTAAGAGACTTTCTCACTCAATAAACTTTCCATGTTATACATAAAATAAGTGGTAACGTTATGTGAAGTATTGATTTAAATTTTATTTTATTGAGATCTTAGGTTCACATTAATTTTTTTAAGAATTATTCAACAATAGTTTGATACAAAGATGGTCTTTGTCATGGATTATCATCCCCAAATGGATGGTTAATCTAAAATGACCATTCATACATTGGAAGATATGGTAAGAAACAACTCAATGGATTTAAAATGAAGTTAGAGTCAATATATTCCTTTAGTCAAGTTCTCATATAATAACAATAACCACTCTAGCATCCAAATGTCACCACATGAAGATTTATAAAGTAAGATATGTAGAAATAAAACATGTTATAATGAAGTCAATGAAAGAAAGATTTTATAACCTAATATTGTCTTGGAAATTAAAGATAAGTTTCTAACCATTTTGTGACATAGGAAAGTAGCCAAAAGTCAACAGAAGATTTGTGCTAATAATCATTGATAATATTTGGAGTTTCAAGTGGGTGATAAATATTTTTTGAGTGGCTCCTTGGAAGTGGGTAATGAGGTTTGGGAATAAGGAGAATTTGATCCCAAGATGCATCAGTCCATTATAAATTCTTCATTGTGTGAGGATTATATCTTATCACTTACCTCTTCCTCCAAACATCTCTCAAGTACATTATGTGTTCCACATATCTCTTTTGAGGAATTTTATACTATAACCATCACATATACTAAACTCGGAATCTATGCAATTGGAATATGATCTCTCTTATGAGGAACAATCATTGGAGATTTTATATCGAATAGATAAAGTGTTAAAGAACAAGTCCACTCACCTGGTCAATGTTTAATAAAGAAATCATAAGTTTGAGGAATCTACATGGGAACCTGAATATGTGATGAGACAAAAGTACCCTCAATTGTTTCCATATGAGTAATGAAATTTTGAGGAATATATTCTTTTAAGGAGGGTATAATGTAACATACTGTGATTTTAATATAAATTAATATTTCATTGAATAGCATGTTTCACACACAAAACAAAACTAAAACAAATTGTAATACATTTTATTGAGAAAAGATTATAAGTGTTAAATATGATCGTAATAACATAGTTGTGGAATTAGTGAGTATAAATAAAAGTAATTTCATTATGAAGTATATGTAGAAAAGAGAAGAAACTGCATAAAGCAATGAGAGTCTTCCTTATTGGGATCTTCTATTTGATCTTGGAAAGTAGTTAGTGACACTAGGGTTTACCCTACACCATGACCAAGAAAAACATCAACAAGTATGGCTTGAGAGAAATCATTTATAATAAATGTTAAATCTTGTGAAAATCACTATGAGATATATCCTAGTTGAATCATCACCCATGCTATTATCACCATTTAATATCTTATCATTAGATATTATGTGGAGGTCTTGGTGAGTTTTTCAAGTATAATTTAGGATGGAATAAACATGTAACTATTAATGTAATAAAATTTTACAGGCATACATTAGGCATTTTTATAAAATTTACTTTTAAAGAATGAATTTAATTAAATAAGAAATGGAATATTAAACAAAACTATATTGATAAAATTCAATTATTTATTTATAAATAAATGAACAATTATTTAACACCTATATATTTTAAAAGAAGAATATTATGTTCGGTAACACCCCAGGCTTCTACGGTATGCTTCTCTTGAAATAATGCGATAGCATATGTTGTACGCAACATCGAGTTCTAACACACCACAACCAATCAAACTAGCTGTTATGAATATTAATACCTACTTTTTTAAATTATATATATTTTATATTTCAAAATGGACTTAATTTTTGGATTCAGAATATCAAAATTATCCTAAGTTGAATTTTTAGTCTTTTTCTGAGAACTTCCAATTTTTATGAATAGTGAAAAAAAACATAAAAACAACTTTTTTAATCAAAATAATTTATAGTGATAAATTATATTATTTAGTGGTTTTAAAGTATAATTAGAATATATTTTTACCATTTTATCCAATGGTGTTCATTAGAATTAATTTCACTTTGAAATTGGACATAAACAATTGTCAATCTTTTGATATATATTGTTTCTTAAAAACATGTTATTTGTTATAACAGCGGGAATTAATTATAAAATTAATTAATGCAACTTATATGTTTGTAATTTATTAAAATAGATATCATTTTTGAATTTGGAATATCAATTATATCTTAGGGTGAAATTTTGGCATTGTTCTGAAAAACTTCAATTTTTGATGAATAGTGAAACTACTAAGTGGTTGTTAAAAAACTGAATTTTTCATAAAACTTAATTTTTCCGCTTCTGTGATTGAAATTTTGAAAATCTGAGAGACACGGTTAATATCAAGGAGTAAAATTTGGTTTAATAAAATGAAAATATTTTTTTGTGAATAGTAACTTTTTACTTTTATTTACCACGATTAAAAGTAAATAGGGTAATTAAGGGTAAAAATGATATTAATATTACCCTAACACATGTCCTAATTCTATTGGAAAAGTGTATCTCGACCAAAAACAACCTTAGGAATAAAATATTATCATTTAGGTCCACTTGGAATAGATTAAAACATTTATTATTATTTAATTCAGAGAAGAGTTAAAAGAGTTAAAATCAAAGTTTATTTACTAAAACATTTTTAATATAGGGTTATAAATAAGATTAATTCTTTTGTAAATATTCATTAGAAATCTAAAAAGATTTCCTACATAATTATATTTTATTTATAATTTTTACACATTAAATAATTTAATTTATTTATGACACAATGATGATGCAGTAATTACCATAATAGTGAAAAATTAAAATAATTGATATTATAAATACCCAAATAAATATAATTTGAGACTTTTAATGAATTACACTAATTTTCTAGGATAATATGACATATTAGTATTTATTTAATTGACTTTTTTCGAACTAATCATTCTGTTATGATTTTCACAAAAATCAATTTTCCAAATAGTGTCAAAATTGACATAAAAGAGTGTTTAAAACAAATATTATATTATTAATTGATATTAAATTCCTAAAAATCTAAGGTTCGGCCAAGAGACTTATATCATGATAGGTGTATCATTAATGGACCACTTGGGGATCGATTGGAGATATATAGTAAGTTTATTAACTATATAATATAAAAATACAAAGTGACATGGTAAGTGTCAAACTAATTAACTAAGAGTTAAAACTAAAATATAAGGTTAATATAATGACCCAAACCTGTCTAAATACTATTGGTTGAGTGGTGTTCGACCCATACACACCTTAACCTTTAAATAATCCACTTTGGACCCATTAGAAACCGAATATGAATTTATTATAAAATAATATTTCTAGCTTTTCCAAAGGTGCCCCTCACCCCTCTTATAAAAGGGAACTCTCCCTTATCATTAACTCACACATTCAAAGCCTTTTGGATAGGACAACCTCTGCCCAAATACTCTCTCAACTTCCCTCACTTCATCCTAGAGGCCTTCCTTTAGTCAGAAAGCCAACTTAAGGAGCCCTTTTGATCAAATCAAAAGGAAGAACCCGAAGAAGAGGTAATGATTTCACCACCCTTTTTCAAGTTCCTTTCTTCTTCCACTTATTCTTTCTTCATTATTCCCATTATAAAATAATGAATATTGTATCTTCTATATACTGTAATATTATTATAAATATGGTACAACCATATTCCGTATTATATCCATCCTTTGAATGACATGTCACCATACGTGTGTGCGTACGGCTTACCGTCTCCACGTCGTGGTGTAATTGTTATTCAATAAATTATTATTTGGATGGGTATAATAATGATGTTTAATTAATTTAAATAAGAAATATAACATGATAATGATTCTGTATATAAGATATACCATCCAATTATATATTATTTTAATATCAAAATAATGATATTGTCGCTCGTGCATACGTACGGACTACCGTCTCCACGAACGCGATGAGATTCATTATCCATCGTATCTATTCAAGTATAATTCTCATTTGATGATTAATAATAGTATTTAAGGACTTGATATCATTCTGTATATGAAAAAGATACAACCTATCCATAACAAACACGGCTTATTTAACAAAACATATAAAATAAAACGAGTAAGTTAACACCTGAAATGATGATAATTCTAAGATATTATTAACAAAGCAATGTTAAAAGATCATATATGATATCATATTAATGTATATGATTCTTGAATAATTTAATAACAATTATTTCACCATTATACAGGAGGTTAACCTACCCCCAACCAAGGAAAATTACAAGGTAAGGGTTTATTTCGCAATCTCTTCATTATCCGAGGTTGTTTATACGTAATAATCTACTGGGATATCTTTATCATCCACATCTATGTTTCATAAAAATGTATTTCAAAACATTTTTACTATTTACAAGAATATGGGTTAAATTAATCTATACCCTTGTTTTACTTTTTATAAGAGGTTTATAAAGGAATCTTTCTGTCATTTTCCAAACAAGGTTCTTTTAACCTTTTCGGCAGAATTAAGGTAAGAATGTTTTTTTAACTTATACGGCGTGTGCGGCTATTTTCCGCCGTTATAAAATCTTCGAAGCTTCCCTTAAAAGTTTATAAGAATATTTTCAAATAAAATTTTTTATTTTATAAATATATGACTCTTAAATTATTTCAAAATAGAAAGAGATATTTCTCTAAAAAGAGTTTTGATTTCATTTATGTCAACATCCTTTAATGGATTTTACGCTTATTTGAAGTTGATTTATTATGATACAAAACATCTGTATTGTATTGAAGGTTTTGTGATATGTTTGACTATGGATGTTTTATTTTTATACCATTCAAAGTTTATGGATGAAGTATTTAAATTTCATGTGCTAGTTTTAATACGAATGATTATGTTATGTTTAAACCTTTTCATATGGGAATGCATTAGACTTAATATGTGATGGGTGGAGCCCGCTATAGCTCCTCGATGCATCGGTAGGTCTCATGAGAAAAACTAGTGTCTTGGCACAAGGCCTTGGCAAAATATTATTTGTAGTCTTGGAACGAGGCCTTGGCTATGTGGTTATGATAGTATGGCATTATGCATTCCATCATTATGAAAGTGGTTATTGATTTTGCATGTGATTATTCGATTAGTAGAATATCCATGTGAATAAGTAAATGGAATTATTTCATTTTATTTTTTTCATACTATGTTGAAGTTCAAGTTTAAAAGGCTTTTGTTTTAGTTATACATTGCCTTAAATGTTTATTCTTATTTATGAAAGTTTCCGCTATATTGTTATCCTTACTGGGCATTTGAGCTCACCCTTTTCTATGTTTTATTTTTCCCAGGATATGAAGAAGTAAATTATGAATGACCTGCAGGGATATTATGAGGGGATAATAGTGTGGAATATGGGGACAATATGTTGTTGTAGTAGTTTTTTACTTTATTATGTAATGTAAAACTTTATGAATATATCTAGTGTTTCCAAGGCTACTAAACCAATCGGTCTTTTGAGATTTGATCTTTCTTTTGATCATGCCAATGTTATTTAATAATGCACCAAATCTGGGTAACTTGGGTCGGGGCGTTACAGTTGGTATCAGAGGAAGTTTAGTACAAACCTTGGAAGCTAGATTCAGATAAACTCTGATTAGAGCACGTAGACCTAAGATGAACTTTGGGGATTATTATAGAAGAACTTCCTAGAATTTTGGTATTGTAGAGATTTTGTGAGTTTTCCGAGCAATACATCCTTGTCTAGATACGAGCAGGTAGAGGCGGATCTAGCACAGATGTACCTAGGGGTAAAACCCAAAAACATCACTTTGAGCTAGACTCGAACAGGAACTGGTGCACGACAATGGGCTTTGCTGCACTCTTGGTTACGACACTCCCGGGGGATATGCTTAGGATAACTCTCATTTTATTTACAAATCATTATCAAGGGTTTATGAGTATATACTTCCTCAAAGAAAACATTTTTATGATTATGGATTATATCCATAAATAGTTCAATTTATCTTAAGTGTTTTATAAGTATGGAGTTATGTATTTTGATTCATAAACTGATCTAGTTTATTCCATTATTTAGAAATGGTGCCTAGGGGAAGAAATGGAAACTGAATCAATGAATGCACTCCATGTAGGTATTTCCCTCCTGCTCAAGATAATTATAGTGGAGTTGGTGATGCAACTAGTTCCGATCAGCTAATCACCATACTGGGACAACTCACTCAGGTTATGAATAATAACCTTACCCGTATGGAGCACCCTAATCCGCAGCGTGGAGGATCAATGTAAGATCGATTCATGAGGCAACAACCACCAACGTTCAATGGGAGTATAAATCCTTTAGTAGCTGAGCAATGGATAAATTCCCTAGAAAAAATATTTCAGGCTTTGGGGAGTAATGAAAGGGAAAAAGTTATCATGGCAGTTTACCGCCTCACTGGAGATGCTGATCAATGGTGGTCATTGATTCAAAACATGAAGGAGGATAATGAATTATCAAATATGGAATGGAGGGAGTTCAAAGATCTATTCTTATAAAAATACTTTCCTTGTGACCATCGAGCAGATATGGAAAGGCAATTTCTGAGTCTAATACAAAAGGAGGATGAGAATGTCGCAATGTATGAGGATAACTTTACAAGGTTAGCAAGGTATGATGGAGATTATATACGTAACCCAAGAAGTAAGATTGATCGTTTCTTTGATGGGTTAAAACCATTTATCCGTCGAGCATTAGTCTCACAATCCTTCTCATCGTACGAAGACATTGTCTCATGTGCTATCAAGACAGAGAAAGAATTCTCTAAGTCTTATGACTTTAAAGCAAAGCAAGAGAAGAAGAGATCTTCTGATCAATCTGGGAATGGAAATAAGGGGAAGAAGGTAAAGGTTGAATATCCATCCTGTGGTAAATGTGGGAAGTAACACCCCGGTACTAGCTTAAAGGGAATGGGTGTCTGTTACAAGTGTGGTGAAAAGTCAACCAAGATCGTGAATGCAAATGGAAGAAGGAAGCTACCAATGTTCAATTCTACAATTGTAGGGAGATGGGAAATTATGAAAATGAATGTCCTAAGCGTCAGGGGAACTTACCTCAGAAAAGGCCAAGGGATCAAGGCCAAGATTATGCTATCACTACTGCTGATGTATAAGCTCCGAAAGACATGGTGGCAGGTAATTTAATGGTTTCCTCAAGTTTAGAAAATGCATTATTTGATTCTGGATCATCACATTGTTTCATATCTTCCCAGTTTTCTAAGAAAATTAGATATTTACAATTTGATTTAACATGGGAGTTGTCAGTTAAAACTCCTAAGGGAAGTATCATTGCAACAATGTTTTGTGAATCAGTCCCCATTAGAGCACATAAATGTTCTTTATCCACTGATCTCATCATCATACCTATGATTGAGTTTGATATAATCCTCGGTATGGATTGGATTTCGGACTATGATGTGAAGATTTATTGTAAGAATAAGGAGGTTATGATTTTTGAGGATGATGATGTGGAACACCTTATCTTTAGAGCAGAATCATCACCTCCTAATTCTTATCTAGATCCACCCCCAGTAGCTCAACTAAATTCAATTATTGGGGAGGAAGAGGATGAAATTACAGTGGGTGAGGAAAGGAATTTTCAAATATAGGATGTACCTGTTGTTAAAGAATATGTAGATGTGTTTCCAGACGATTTACCTGGATATCCTCCAGAATGAGAAGTTGAGTTTTCCATTGATTTAATTCCTAGATCAAGGCCTATATCGAAGACCCCTTATAGAATGGCCACTGTAGAATTAGTTGAACTAAAGAAACAGCTAGAGGAATTGAGCAATAAGGTATTTATTCGACCTAGTGTTTATCCATGGGGTGCCCCTATTCTTTTTGTTAAAAATAAAGATAGATCTATGAGGTTATGTATCGACTATAGGGAGATCAATGCTATAACAATAAAGAACAAGTATCCCCTACCTCGCATTGATGATTTATTTGACCAACTGCATGGAGCTCAATACTTTTCAAAGATTGACCTTCGATCTGGATACCATCAGTTGTGTGTAAAGAAGGAAGACATTCTAAAGACAGCATTTTGAACCAGGTATGGGCATTATGAGTTTACAATAATGCCTTTTGGATTGACTAATACACCCTCTGTATTCATGGATATGATGAATAGATTTTTCAAGGAATATCTTGATGAATTTTTGGTGGTATTTATTGATGATATCTTGGTATACTCCAAAAGCTACGAAGATCATGAAAATCACTTGAGCATTATCCTGAAGACTCTAAGAAGACATGAATTATATGGGAAGTTTAGAAAGTGTGAATTCTAGCTTCAGGAGATTTCATTTATTTTCCATATTATCTCTAAAGATGGAATCTCTGTTGATCCTTCTAAGACCAAGGCAATCCAAGAATGTCCAGCACCTACACGTATAACTGAGGTACGCAGTTTTATTGGTTTGGCAGGTTATTACCGACGTTTCGTCCAGAATTTTGCCCGATTGGCTAACCCATTAACAAAGCTCACACGTAAAGGGGTTAAATTTGTTTGGACAAAAGAGTGTGAATAATGTTTCGAAGAACTGAAGAGAAGATTAGTCAATTCTCCTATATTGACTCTACCATCGGGGAATGATGGGTTCGTTATTTATAGTGATGCATCGAAGAAAGGACTTGGTTGTGTCCTTATGCAGAATGATAGGGTTATTGCCTATGCATCACGACAGTTGAAAAGTCATGAGAAAAACTATCCTACTCATGATCTTGATTTAGCAGCTGTGATCATTGCTTTGAAGATATGTAGGCGCTACCTCTATGGTGAAAATGTGAGATTTATACTGATCACAAGAGTTTGAAGTATATTTTCTCACAAAAAGAACTCAACATGAGGCAAAGGAGATGGCTTGAATTACTCAAGGATTATGATTGTATAATACACTACCACCCGGGGAAAGCAAACAAGGCGGAAGATGCTTTGAGCAGAAAATATTATGGAGTTTTGAACAATATGAGAATTGAAAGGGATCCAATTTTCATGGATCTAGTGAAGATGGACATGGGAATAACCAGGGAAGGCGAAACATCAATTATTTTTCAAATGGTTACCAAACCATGTTTACTAGAAAAGATTAAGAGTTCTCAGACCGATGATGAAGAATTTCAAAAATAGATTAAAGCTGTGAATGATGGGAGATTGAGAGACATTGTGTATGAAGTTGGAATTTTGAAATTTGGGAAGAGACTTTGTGTTCCCGATATACCTGATCTAAAAAGGGAATTTCTGGATGATGCTCATAGTTCAAATTTCTCTATACACCCTGGGAGCACCAAAATGTATGGAGATTTGAAGGAACATTTTTGGTGGGACAAAATGAAGAGGGAGATTGCTGATTTTGTGTCAAGATGTATGGTTTTTCAACAAGTGAAAGCTGGAAGGCAACAACCTAGAGGAGTCATGCAACCTATTCCCATATAGGAGTGGAAATGGGACAATATTATGATGGACTTTGTCATGGGACTACCAAAGAATCCTAGAAGGAACGATGAAATATGGGTTATTGTTGATCGTCTTACCAAGTCAGCACATTTTCTTGGTATAAGAGAAGATCTACCACTGGAAATTCTAGCAAGACTATATATTAATGAAGTTGTGACACTTCATGGAGTACCCCTATCGATTGTTTCTGATCATGATCCCCATTTTACTTCAAGATTCTGGAAGATTCTTCAGAAATCCCTGAATACTAAACTTCATTTAAGCACTGCCTACCACCCTCAGACAGACGAACAATCAGAACAGACTATTCAAACCTTAGAAGAAATGTTGAGATCTTGATCACTTGACTTTCAGGGTATGTGGGATCAATATTTACCTTTGGTATAATTTTCTTATAACAATAGCTTCCATTCAAGTATTCAAATGGTACCATATGAAGCGTTATACAGAAAGAGATGTCACACACCAACCTGTTGGGATGACATTGGTGAAAGAAAACTTGTAGGTCCATAACTGGTAGAGGAAACAATGGAAAAGGTGAAGGTAATCCAAAATCACATCAAAACAGCTCAAAGTAGGCAAAAGAGCTATGCCGATAATCGAAGTAAGGATTTGGAATTTCAAGTCGGTGATCATGTTTTCCTGAAGGTATCTCCATGGAAGGGAGTCATACATTTTGGTAAGAAAGGTAAATTTATTCCCAGGTACATCGGACCTTTCGAAATTCTAGAATGAATTGGGGCTGTAGCTTACCGATTGGCAATGCCGCCAAGTCTCTCCAAAGTTCACGATGTGTTCCATATATCTCTATTGAGGAAATACATGTCTGACCCAACGCATGTACTCACCTACGAGGAATTAGAACTGGAACCCAATATGTCTTATTGCGAAGAGCCCGGCAGGATTCTTGATACGAGAGAACAAGTACTGAGAAACAGGACAGTGCATCTGGTAAAAGTCTTGTGGATAAACCATAAGATGGAAGAGGCAATGTGGGAACCCAAGGAACTTATGATGAAGAACCACCCGAGTCTTTTCATGCGGTAGTATTCCAGAAATTCCGAGGATGAAATTATTTGAAGGAGGGGAGAATGTAACACCCCAAGCTTCTATGGTACGCTTCTCTTGGAATAATGTGATAGCATGTGTTGTACGCAACATCGAGTTCTAACACACCACAACAAATCAAACTAGCCGTTATGAATAGTAATACCTACTTTTTGAAATTATATATATTTTATATTTCAAAATGGACTTCATTATTGGATTCAGAATATCAAAATTATCCTAAGTTGAATTTTTGGTCTTTTTTTGAGAACTTCTAATTTTTATGAATAGTGAAAAAAAACTTCAAAAAAAACTTTTTTACTCAAAATAATTTATAGTGACAAATTATATTATTTAGTGGTTTTAAAGTATAATTATAATATATTTTTACCATTTTATCCAATGGTGTTCATTAGAATTAATTTCACTTTGAAATTGGACATAAACAATTGTCAATCTTTTAATATATATTGTTTCTTAAAAACACGTTATTTGTTATAACAGCGGGAATTAATTATAAAATTAATTAATTAAACTTATATGTTTGGAATTTTGTAAAATAGACATCATTTTTGAATTCGGAATATCAATTATAGCTTAGGGTGAAATTTTGGCATTGTTCTGAAAAACTTCAATTTTTGATGAATAGTGAAACTACTAAGTGGTAGTTAAAAACTGAATTTTTCATAAAACTTAATTTTACCGCTTCTGTGAATGGAATTTCGAAGATCCGATGGACACGGTTAATATCAAGGAGTAACATGGGGTTCAAATAAATGAAAATAATTTTTGGTGAATAGTAACTTTTTACTTTTATTTACTGCGGTTAAAAGTAAATAGGGTAATTAAGGGTAAAAATGATATTAATATTACCCTAACACATGTCCTAATTATATTGGACATGTGTATCTCAACCAAAAACAACCTTAGGAATAAAATATTATCATTTAGGTCTACTTGGATTAGATTAGGACATTTATTATTATTTAATTCAAAGAAGAGTTAAAAGAGTTAAAATCAAAGTTTGTTTACTAAAACATTTTTAATATAGGGTTATACATCAGATAAATTCGATTGTAAATATTAATTAGAAATATAAAACGATTTCCTAGATAATGATATTTTATTTATAATTTTTAGACATTAAATAATTTAATTTATTTATGACACAATGATGATGCAGTAATTACCAAAAAATATTGAAAAATTAAAATAATTGATATTATAAATACCCAAATAAATATAATTTGAGACTTTTAATGAATTACACTAATTTTCTAGGATAATATGACATATTAGGATTGATTTAATTGACTTTTTTTGAACTAATAATTCTGTTATGATTCTCAAAAAAATCAATTTTCCAAATAGTGTCAAAATTGACATAAAAGAGTTTTTAAAACAAATATTATATTATTAATTGATATTAAATTTCTTAAAAAACTAAGGTTCAGACAAGAGACTTATATCATGATAGGTGTATCATTAATTGACCTCTTGGGGGTCTCTTAGAGGTATATAGTAAGTTTATTAACTATATAATATAAAAATACAAAGTGACATGGTAAGTGTCAAACTAATTAACTAAGAGTTAAAACTAAAGGATAAGGTTAATATAACTACCCAAACATATCTAAATACTATTGGTTGAGTGGTTTGAGACCCATCCCCACCTTAAACTTTAAATAATTTACTTTGGACCCATTAGATACCGAATATTAATTTATTATAAAATAATATTTCTAGCTTTTCCAAAGGTGCCCCTCACCCCTCTTATAAAAGGGCACTCTCCCTTCTCATTAACTCACACCTTCAAAGCCTTTTGGTTCGGCTAAACTCTGACCAAATACTCTCTAAACATCCCTCACTTAATCATATAGGCCTTCTTTTAGTCATAAATCCAACTTAAGGATGCCTTTTGATCAAATCAAAAGGAAGAACCCGAAGAAGAGGTAATGATTTCACTACCCTTTTTCAAGTTCCTTTCTTCTTCCACTTCATCTTTATTTGTTATTCCCATTCTAAAATAATGAATCCAGTATCTTCTATATACTGTAATATTATTATAAATATTTTGTACAAACATATTCAGTATTATATCCATCCTTTTAATGACATGTCACCATACGTGCGTACGTACGGCTTACCGTCTCCACGTCGTGGTGTAATTGTTATTCAATACATTATTATTTGGATGGGTATAATAATGATGTTTAATTCATGTAAATAATAAATATAAAATTATAATGATTCTGTATATAATATATATCATCCAATTATATATTATTTTAATATCAAAATAATGATTTTGTCACTCGTGCGTACGTACGGACTACCGTCTCCACGAACGCGATGAGATTCATTCTCCATCATATCCATTCAAGTATAATTCTTATTTGATGATTAATAATAGTATTTGAGGACTTGATATCATTCTGTATATGAATAATATACAACCTATCCATAACAAACACGGCTTATGTAACAAAACATATAAAAGGAAATGAGTAAGTTAACACCCGAAACGACGATAATTCTAAGATATTTTTAACAAAGCAATGTTAAAAGATCATATATGATATCATATTAATGTATATGGTTCTTGAATAATTTAAAAACAATTATTTCACCATTATACAGGAGGTTAACATACCCCCAACCAAGTAAAAGTACAAGGTAAGGGTTTATTTTGCAATCTCTTCATTATCCGAGGTTGTTTATACGTAATAATCTATTGGGATCTCTTTATCATCCACATCCATGTTTCTTAAAAATGTATTTCAAAACATTTTTACTATTTACAAGAATATGGGTTAAAGTCATTTATACCCTTGTTTGACTTTTTATAAGAGGTTTATAAAGGAATCTTTCTGGCGTTTTCCAAACAAGGTTCTTTTAAACTTTTTGGCAGAATTAAGGTAAGAATGTGTTTTTAACTTATACGGTGGGTGCGGCTATTTTCCACCGTTATAAAATCTTTGAAGCTTCCCTTACAATTTTATAAGAATATTTTCAAAGAAAATGTTTTATTTTATAAATATATGACTCTTAAATGATTTCAAAATAGAAAGATATATTTCTCTAAAAAGAGTTTTGATTTCATCTATGTCAACATCCTTTGATGGATTTTACGCTTATTTGAAGTTGATTTATTATGATACAAAACTTTTGAATTGTATTGAAGGTTTTGTGATATGTTTGACTGTGGATGTGTTATTTTTATACCATTCATAGTTTATGGATAAGGTATTTACATTTTGTATGCTAGTTTTAATACGAATTTTTATGTTATGTTTAAACTTTTTCATATGGGAATGCATTGGACTTAATATGTGATGGGTGGAGCCCGCTATAGCTCCTCGATGCATCGGTAGTTCTCATGAGACAAACTAGGGTCTTGGCACAAGGCCTTGGCAAAATCTTATTTTTAGTCTTGGCACGAGGCCTTGGCTTTTTAGTTATTATAGTCGGGCATTATGCATTCCATCATTATGAAAGTGGTTATTGATTTTGCATGTGATTATTCGATTAGTAGAATATCCATGTGAATAAGTAAATGGAATTATTTCATTTTATTTTTGCCATACTATGTTGAAGTTCAAGTTTAAAAAGATTTTGTTTTAGTTATACATTTCTTTAAATGTTTATTCTTATTTATGAAAGTTTCGGCTATATTGTTATCCTTACTGGGCATTTGAGCTCACCCCTTTTCTATGTTTTATTTTTCCCTGGATGTGAAGAAGTAAATTATGAATGACCTGCAGCGATATTATGAGGGGATAATAGTGTGGACTATGGAGACAATATGTTGTTGTAGTAGTTTTTCACTTTATGATGTAATGTAAAACTTTATGAATATATCTAGTGTTGTCAAGGATACTAAACCAATCGGTCTTTCGAGATTTGATCTTTCTTGTGATCATGCCAATGTTATGTAATAATGCACCGACTCTGGGTAACTGGGGTCGGGGTGCTACATGTTCAATATTTTATATGACACGCAACACTGAGACTAAACAAACTACGATAGGCTATTTAAACATGTCCACTATTACCTAGCTGTTAAAATTGGTAAGAATAATAAATTTTTGAAAATTAAGTATAAATATTTTAAATGAATAAAATATATTTATAAATGAGGACTCAGTTTTCAGTAAAGTCTTCATATTCTTCAAAAATATTGTTTTCACCAGAAATGTTCGTATTGCTTTTTGTGAAAAAAATAATATAACATATTTCTTCCAATTTTAGAAGTTTTAGTTTAAAAAAAATAAAATCGTTTTTGAAATCATCATGAAAAAATTAAAATAGGGTGATAGTTATAAGTTTTTCTGAAAAGAGTTCTTTTTTAATGAATACAAAAAAATATTGTTTTTGCTAAAACTTACATTTATTTTCAATAAATTAAGCAAGTTAAAATTAAAATTATAATTAAAATTTTATTTCAAAGAAATATAAGTATTATTTAATTATATTTAATCTAATTAATTACATTTTAATCATTTTTATACTGTATTTTGGTATAACATTATTTTTAGGCTTAAAACGCATTTTTCTGAAAACTATTTTTAAGTGCATAATGTTTATTCTTTTTAATTAATTAAAATAACCACTAATATAGAAATAATTAAATTAAATGTACATACTATATATCTATAAATATATGTATTTAAATCCATATAATTATGATCATTATTCATATAGTTAATGTAATATCATCTTAAACTTGAAAAACATATTTCATGAAAAGTCATTTTCTGACACATTTTACAGGTTCATTTTTAAATTAAATTTCATCACTTATGTGAATTGAATTTGATAAAATGGATTATATATTTTTAATTAACATAATTAATATCAATTAATATGGTAAATATACTTTTTAGTCATTATGAATAGTTAAAATAGTAAAAAAAATGTTGTCGTGGTAAAATAGTAAATCGGGTTAACTAAGGATAAAACTACGTGATATGGATGTTATTTTTCATATTAATTATTATTTTATGAATTTATTTATACCCTTATAATATTATGATCAATATTCTATTATTTATGGGACACTTGTCTATGAAAGTGACCTATATAAAAATTTAAGTAATGAAAATGACAAAATTTCATTCAATTTCCTTAAAATGTATATTATTTGATCACATGGGGGTAAAAATAAGTGTTTAATGAATAATAAAGTATATTTTTGAGTATAATTAAATTATTTTAATTTTTTTAATTTATTTATAATTTTTACTAATTATGTAGTTACCTAAATTTTTATATAATGCTAACATAACACTTCTACAGATAGTGTAAAACTCAAGGTAAATAATTTTAAAATCATTAAAAGTAATATATTATGGATGAGTTATATATAAAAAATAATATTATTTTCAACAATTATTTATTTTACATGTTTAAATATATTATATTCTAAATAAATTATTATCTCTATATCTTTAAATTCAAATTAAATGAGTAACATCAAAAATGACATCAATGATATTTTATGTAAAATAAAATTATTTAAAATTATTTAAAAATCACAAAAATAATGAAAGAGTAATATTAGGATGATATATATTATATAATTTCATCCATTTTCAATTTACTATCAATTTTTTTTCTTATAGGTAAAATTATAACTCTTTCAGTTTGAAAAAGTTGTTATAGTGGTTAAGGTTAAAACAAGGTTTTTCACATTACTTGTGCTTGTGATAAAATTAATTTTCCACAGACATAATATTTTTATTTTATAAATTGGGTTTAATATTTAGAATCATCGGTTCCAAATTATCTAATAAGGCTTATTTTTTAGGCTTAAATGATAAATTACCTAGTTTAAAAAAATAGTTACTGTGATGAAATCTAAAATGGTAAAAGTGAGTACCCATATATCTTAAGAGAATAAAATGTTTAAAAAATGATCCTTGTTAGTGTTGGTGGTTTATATCAACCTTATCTTCCATGAACAACATTGTTTTTCATTTTTAGGCACTTATATTGAGAGTGGAATCCAATTATTAAATTTTTTATTTATTTACAAAAATTTCACTCTTCCTCAATTATAAAAGGGAACCCCCTTACCTCATATATTCACATTTATCAATACATTTCACCTCGAAAACCCCAAATAAATCCATCCCCAAAATCCTTATCCCTATTATAGAGATTCTGGTATTAACAAAATACCAACCCTAGGGTCTTTAATAAGAGATCCAAAATGAGGTTTTTCTAAACCATGGAAATCTTCATCACTAAACTCCTTCTTTTAACATCTTGTTTTTAGAAATTAAATTTTTTATTAAAAATTTAAATATAATAGAACCATAATATACCATATTTTTAGATTTTTTTATTTTTATACCATAATATTTATCAATCTCCTTTCTCATCAAATGAGAAACAAAGTCATCACTCGTGTGTATGGCAGTCTACCACCTTGCGAACCGATATAATTTTATTCATCACCAGGTCACATTGATAGTCATAATGATGGAAATAATAAATACATAATATACTTATGAAATAATTTTTATTCTGAAATTTTACTATACTACCCACTTCATTACCCATTGCCCCATTAAATAAATGATAATGTCGCTCAAGCATACGTATAGCCTACCATCTCCAAGAAGTGATGTGATTCATTTTCCATGTTTAAATTTCAAGATGATTATAAAACATTATACAATGAATAAATATTATATTTATAAAATTAATATCATTCTATAGATGATGTAACTATATCATATGCATAATAACTGAAACTTATGTGATAAAACATGAATGAAAAAATAAAGCAGTTAACCCCTAAAACAACAATAATAATGAAATATTATTAATGAATGGGTGATAATATGTTATAATAAGATCATATATGATATTATAAATATTAATATAGTTCTGTTATAAATTAATAACCTTTTTAAAACCACTATATAGGAGTTTAAATAACATTCAACTAATGGGAAATGTGAGGTAAGGGATTCCATATCAACTTCTTTTTATTGACACGTATTATAAAATTATTCACCAATTTCTTTTATATGGTATATATACTACCACTTTTACATGAAATATCATGTATCCATTATAATTCATGGAATTTTAAGTTTCAATTAAAATTATTTCATCCAAGTGGATTTGACTTGAATGTTACCAATTGAAATGTGTTTCGTAACTCAATTTTCTTTCATTGGGTTATATAGTATCTTCATTGATTATATTATTTCAAGATTATGAGTGAAATGTAATTTTTTTTATATTTCCACTTATTTTGTGTGGATTAAAATTTTTCATAAATATTCACTTCATTGATTAATTCTCACTTCAACATTATGATCACTGTAAGGATTATTCATCTAAAATTGTCTTATTTGGGAAATATGTTATTTTATACGCTTATCTCCTTTAATGAGTTGTATCTAATACCCCATTAATATGATATATGTAATGGCTCAGACCTCTCTGGTATATTCCCTTTCTGAAATATGGTGGTTGATGTGTTCTGGGAGGTCAAGGTGACTCATCCCCAACACTTTTCCAAATTTTCAGTTCTGTGAACAGGGTTTCTAGTTTTATGAACAGTACCATGGTGTCATAGAAACGGTAAGTCTATAGTGTCATGGTGTCATTAAAATGGTGATTCTATAGTGTCATGGTGTCATAGAAATGGTGAGTCTACAGTGTCATGGTATCACAAAAATGGTGAGTCTACAACGTCATGGTGTCACAGAAATGGTGATTCTACAGTGTCATGGTGTCATAGAAATGGTGAGTCTACATTATCACAGTGTCACAGAAGTAGTAGGTCTACAGTGTCATGGTGTCATAGAAACAGTGAGTCTACATTGTCATAGTGTCATAGAAATGGTGAGTCTATAGTGTTTCTAGACTGGTGAGTCTACATTGTTTCTAGAACGGTGTGTCGACAGTGTTTCCAGAACAGTGAGTCTACAGTGTTTCCAGAACGATTTCATATTTCCTTTTTCAAATTTCCAAATTTTTCCAGTTTCACCTATTTAACATTTTTTAATGTAAAATTCATTCAATGCCTTATTTTAAGGGATTTAAGGTCGATTCAGATCCCATAACTCCTATATTAATTTTCATAAGGTTCAGAGTGCCTTTACTTAGTCAAACTGAGTGGTTTAATTTGATACTCTTTTAATGTAAAATCCAGTGTATCTTAAACCGTTGCTCTATTAAATATTCTAAAGGGGCAAGATATCTTCCTCCCTTGTTCTTCCTCCTAGTTCTTTGGTGAGAGATACTCAAACCTTTCCTTATTTCTCAAAGGAGTCGTGCGATCAAACTTTCACCCTTGGATTGGTTCCCCTTGAAGTTCTTCTTACTGCAAGTGCACCCCTGGTTTTGGTGAAAACAAGAAATATCGATCAATATTTGATATAAGTTATGATTTATCATCAATATTTTGGGTTCATCTCCTTATATTTCTCCTTGACCTGTAATGGAATGTTATCTTCATGTTCCTAATGGACCTCTTCTTGGGTGTTGGCTGGTGTGGTGGTGTCTCTACATCCTCGAGTGGATGCAATACTCTAAGACAGCTGATCATGATTTGTTTTCTTAGTCTTTTTAAAGAGAATCAGAAACCTTTTTAGGTAAGGTATCTGTTTCTTCTATATTATTTTATGTGAAACTGTAGAGTGATCATGTTTTAGACCACTGGATCACAATGGAATTGATATAATAAATATATAAACTAGATAAATAAACTGATATAGATCTTATGTTATTGCCTATAATTTTTCTAGATAGTGTGATATCTATTCTTTCTTTGTTTAGCTTTTTCTATTAATGTAAATTGGTAAATAATGTAAATCTGGAATTAATTGATAATTATTTTTCTAAAGATAAAGAGGTATGTAAATGAATCTGGTTGTTGTTGTTGTTGTAATTTTATGTTAACCAAATTGATGTAGTAAGAATGTTTAATTAATTTTTGATAGCTGTGATAGATTTCTGTTTGGGTTGCCCATATTTGGAATCTACAAATAATAAATCGATTAATTCCAATTGAATTATAGAACCATATATTTAATAAAAATATAATTCCTCATAGGGTTCAGAGCTACCATTTTGTTTGTAAAGGCCTAGAGACTTATGATTAGAGTTGTGAGAGATCATTGTTTTTGAAGGTTAGATGCCTTGTTTAAGGTCCAAGATACCAATTGATATGATGTGTGTTTTCCTATTGCTTATGTTGTGATGTGATCTTGGATGGCTGTTGTGATATGTGGGGGTAGAGAGTCCCATTGTTTGTGGCATATATTGATGCCTAGAGTGGTGAGATGAATCGATTTATACATGTGGGTGTTGGGGAGGACAGCGGGGATGATGAAACGGGTTGGATGTGAATTTTTTGGATTCTTGGTGATTCTTGTTAGTTGTTTACCATCTTTACTTTCCCCTCTACTTAAGGTAGTTGTTTTTCTTACGCTCCTTCCAAAAGGGGTGAAGACACACGGGGTATTCTACGTGCTTTTCATTTTTAGATTCTTGGGGGAGGATGGGTATATACTCTTTCTATAGGTGGTAAAGACTTAATGGGTAGTTCATCTACTCGCTGAGTTGATCCCCCTTATGTTCAGTAGCATAGAATGTTTTTTTAGAATGCCTGGGAATATGGGAAAGGAATAATGTTTTTAATAAATGATTGAATAAATGATGTTAACTCATGGGGTTAGAGCTTGCTGGGATGCAATGCGGAGGTTACAATTTAAAGTAATAGTGGACTTTTGGTGTGATGCTATTGAAATATAATGTGGAGTTGTTAATGGTTAATTTATTTTGAATGAATTAATTAACATAAAGTGAAACTGATAAAAAGGGAATGAAGTAATGTAATAAATCTCTTTAATGGTTGTGTGCTTATAGGATTCCTAGTCTTAGAAGTGGAATCTAGGAGTCTGAGAGATGTTATTTGTAGTTGATTTTAATATTAGGTTATTCCTATAGTGGGGTTGTGATATATAGTATATTTTGTACCTTTTGTGCTTCTATACTCAACTCCACCCTGTCCCGCTAGTTAGAGAAATTGACACCTCAGTGATTCTGAGCCTAGGAGGGTGTTTTCTCTAACATTCCAGTGGGAGGATAGATGGTTGACTACCCTCTTTGGCCCCACTCTCTTCTCTTGATAGTTACTTGTGTGGGTAGGCACAGTGGTTAGTTTTCCCCATATATGTGTGTAGAGGGTTGAAATGGCTTATGGTTATTCACACACATATATTCTGGATATAGTTTCCTATGGACTACAATAGGTGTAACGTGTATTGTCCATGATGGATTGAGGATCCTTACTCGGTGTATGGGATAGAATGGTTTGAGGTTTAATACATGACGTATGATACATGTTATGCGAGCTATGGTGACTCCCGAAAACTGCCTTTTTACTTTTACTACATGGACATTGTGGTTTTGTTGCATGAGCTGCATGTTGTGGTGCTTCTCCCAGGTGTCTGTGGGAAAGCATTTTTTGGAGAGAGATGCTTAGGATGTGTGACGTTGGGGAAAATCATCAAACTAGTGGGGAAGTAGTTACCGAATACCCTTGATATTCATTATTATATTATATAATCTTGTATGCAATACTTTTTGAGAGTATTCATGGTGAAGCTGGTAACTTAGTATACCTATTTAGGTGATGAGTTAGTTTCAATTGTGGTTCACTGTGATTTACCATGCTTTCTTTACTTTTCCATGAGAGACTCTGGGGAGGATCCTACTAAGTATACTATTTTACTCACCCAATGTATATATAAAATGTTTTTTAGGTCACTTGGATAAGGTTGGAGAGGCTAGGTACTACTAGCTTGGGGTTGCAGGAGATGTTCGGGCTTCGTGGTTGCTGTTGTTTTTACATTCCTTGGGTACTTGTAATTTTTCCTTTCAGTTGTATTAGTTCTTGCATGAAATTACATATGTGTACTTGGGATTTATTTTATATTACAGTTTGAGTTGTATTTGGTTGGTGTATGTCTTATCTCTCTCTTTTTAATTCATTCTATTAGAGGGTAATGTCTACCATTTGTGTGTTTACTATACCCTTAGTGTGATTCGCCAACTCGGAGCCTACTGGAGATAGGACTCTGGGGTCATTATATCCCTTCTCACATTTCCGGCCTAGGAGTGGTACACCTTGTGGGGAGGGGGTTGTGAAATAGTAGTATCATAGGTATGGTTGAGGGATAAGATGGAATTTTTTGTTAGGAATAAGTGAGGTTTTATGGGTTGATAGGGTAATGGTGTCAGTCAAGTTTAGTAAGTTATGTAAAGACCGGAGACTGGATGAGACATAGGAATTTAGGGCCCCCTATGATCTAATACACGGGCTTTTATGTTTATAATGGCTACTAAATGAGGTGATACTAGTTTCATGGTAGATATCTAAGAAATGATCATGCATCATTCTTCTTTGTTCTTGTGTTTGAATGGGTAGACCTTGGGATAGGTTAACCTAAAATGAGTAAATGAAAACAATTAATTAATTAATGTTGAGTCTTCCATATTCCAGGTTTAGGAGCTCTAACTGTTTTTTATTTCATAGGTATGGATCTGTGTCGACATCCTCATCAGGTTCATGCAGAAGATGTCCAGCATGCTATGCCAGTAGAATGGCAAAGGGTATAGGTTGACAACAATGACACTTAGAGGATGACACTCAATGAGTTTCAGCACCAGATTCTGAAGAAGTATGAGGGATCTGTTTTAGATGCAGTCATAGAAGACTGGTTGAAGGAGGTTGAGATAGGCTTCAGTTCAATCCATGTTTGGAAAAAGAACTGGTTGTCTTTAGTTATGACGATGTTGCATGGAGCAGCGATTAAGTGGTGGTTCTTGTTCCTCGGGGATCACGAGGAGCTGGCGATCTCATGGGAGGAGTTCTGATACATGTTTAGAGTCGAGTTTCTTTCATCGACCGCAAAGGAACCCAGTCTTCAAGATTTTCTTACCCTTAGATAGGGGAGCTCCAGTTTGTGAGAGTTTAGAATCCATTTCTGGAACCTTTTACGATATTCTTCAGACCTGTTTCCATATGAGGAGGCCAAAGTGAGGAATTTTGAGGAGGCTTTGTATCCAGTGATCTAGTGCCAGGTCACCCCATTTATGTTGAAAACATATATTGAGGTGATGGAAAGGGGAGAGGTCATTTATAGGGCTTTTTCTTGAACCGAATCATCATGATATGGGAGATGTCATGATTCCTCACAAAGAATAGTTATGGCCTCGGGTTCTTAGTTTTTAGGGGAAAAGAGTTTCTATTCAAATGGGGGTAGGTCCCAGCCCTCAACATCTCATTTCTTTGGGGGCGGTGGAACTCAAGAATATTCCAATGGATCAGTTTCTTATTTTTATTATGGCGGATGAAGTCAAAAACTATGATAGTGCCTGAACTTTTAGAGTATTCATCGTACACTAGGTGTTTTGATTTAGGTTCATCTCTTGAGGCAGTTACAGCCTAGGAAGTAGCAGCAAGTAGCACCAACATTGGATTAGCAGAGAGAAGATGGGGCAGGCAGAGGAAAGCTATGTGATTCTCTCCTCCCTCATAGAGCAGAGCATGGCCATGGTGGTGGTCGCCATCAGGGTCATAGAGGTCGTGGAGGAGGTCGCGGTCAGCTTCATGCTTTAACTTTGCCATCGCCAGGCGAGCCAAACATCGTTTGAGGTACCCCTTTCTTGTTTTCTACTTGTGTGTATACTTTTTTTGATTCAGGAGCACCACATTCCTTCATATCACCTTCCCTTTTCCATGCTTTGGGACTTGAGGTAGAGATTCTTCTAGTGCCCTTGGAGTTGACTACGCCAGTTGGAGGTCGAGCTGACTTGTTTGAGGTATGTAAATACTATGAGCTAGTGTTGGGGCAGAAACACTCTTGGGGATATTTCCTATATTTATGGATACAACCATATTATATCATCCTCAGAATTGATTGGTTGTATTCGGTTTAGGATATCGTGGATTGCTTCAGGAGGTAGGTGTTTTTCTTCGGTATTGATGGAGTGCCAATGGTGTTTCTTGGCGAGATAGACCCTCAGATGGGTTAGAGGCGTGTCTCTTCCTTATCATACTTGATGGCTTATCTGATGCTAATTTCTTCATAGGTTTAGCTGTTAGCATTTCACAGGGTCGTATAAGATTACCATGATGTCTTTCCAAAAGAGTTTGTAGCATTACCCCCTCAATGATATATCAAGTTTGGGATCGAGCTACAGTAATAAGCATATCCTATATCTATTTATCCCTATAGGATGGCCTCTTCTAAGTTACAAGAGCTACGTATAAAGCTTTATGTTCTATTATAATGTGGTTTTTTTTGGCTGAGTGTGTCACTATGGGGTGTACCAGTTTAGTTTTTGAATAAGGCTGACAGCAATTTGTGGTTGTGTTTCGATAATCGTCACATAAACCAAGTGATGGTGAAGAATCACTATCCTCTTCCGAAGATTGATGATCTATTAAATAAACTAAAGGGTGAAAGTTTGTTCTCAAAGATCGACCTATAGCTAGGATATCATCATATGCATTTGAAGGATTAGGATATCCCAAATATTGATTTTCGTTGTGGTCATGGGCATTATGAGTTTGTTGTAATCCCATTCAGTGTGATGAATGATCCAGCTGTGTTCATGGGATTGATGAAAACTATGTTCCATAAGTTCCTGGATTAGTTCATGGTGGTTTTCATCGATGAAATCCTTGTGTAATCTAAATCTAAGGAGGAGTATGCAGAGCATCTGCATGCCATTTTGGGAGTTTCTTGTCAACAGTAGCTGTTTGGGAAGTTGTTGAAGTGTGATTTTTGGGCTCGATAAGTCTATTTATTGGGAAATGCTGTGTTCCAATAAGGATTATCTATGGGTCCATCAAATATATAAGCATTTGTGTCTTGGGAATCCTCCAATATTGTGGCAGAGGTGCAAAGTTTCTTTGGTCTCATAGACTACTACAGGAGGTTCGTAGACAATTTCTCTTGGGTTGCGACTCATCTAACAGTATTGACCAGGAAGGATCAGGTGTTTTTTTTTACTAATCAGTTTCAGTCATCTTTCAAGTATCTAAAGGATAAGTTGGTAAGTGCTCCGGTTCTTTGTCTTCCAATAGAGGGAGTTCAGTTTGATGTTTTCTACGATGCTTCGCATCTGGGTTTAGGTTGTGTTCTGATGCAGTAGAGATCAGTCTTTTATTATGGGTCTCAGAAGTTTCATCCCCATGAATGAAACTATTTCACCCATGATCTTGAGTTGGTAGTAGTGGTGTTTTCTTTGACGTCTTGGAGAAATTACCTCACTGGAGAGTTCTTTCTGGTTTTCACCAATCATAAGAGCTTGAGGTATGTTTTCTCCCAGCATGACATAAACTTGTGACAGCGTCGATGGATGGAGTTCTTACAGGAATACGACTTTGAAATCTTGTATTCACCTAGGAATAGTAATTTTGTGGATGATGTGCTAATCCGGAATTCATGTGGTGATAAATTGTGTGAATTTGGTGATTCTTGGAGAGTAATGGAATAAATTTCAGCATTACATCTCGATATGGGAGAATTTGGGGGTAGAGGTTGTGTTTTTCATATGATGGTGTAGTCATATATGGTGTAGTAGGTGTAAGAGTCCCAATTGGGGGATCTTGAGTGGAGGTCTAGAGAGACCGAGTTGTTTGTGGTGAGGCCCCTGATGGTTGGTCTAAGGTTGAACAACATCAGGTGTTGTATTAGGGAAGTCTTTTTCTTCATTTGGCGATGCGTGAGAAGGTTCTTAGAGAGTTCCATTGTTCATCTTTAGCAGTGCATCCTGGCATGACAAAGATGTACTGAGGCTTGAGGAGTCAATTTTAGTGTCCTGGGCTGAAGCGTGTTGTTACGGAGTTTATGTTTCAAATTTTCATCTTCCAGAAGGTGAAGGCCATGAACTACGTCCCTGGTGGTTTACTCTATCCATTAGATATTTCTTAGTGGATGTAGGAGAGCATCTCAATGGACTTTTTTACTAGTTTACCTCAAGCTCATGGATTCTATGATGTTATTTGGGTGGTAGTTGATCGTTTAACAAAATAATCCCACTTTATAGAAATCTAGAAATTGAGAAGAGTAGAAGTTTTGTCAACGCAGTATCCGGAGGAGGTGGTGAGACTCCACGGAGTCCTGAGGATGATCATTTCCGATCTAGAACCTCGTTTTATATCTACGGTGTGGAGAGGCTTCCAGTATGCATTTGGTTCTCAGTTATGTATTATCACTACTTTTCATTCACAGACAGATGGTCAGATAGAGAGGACTATCCAGACTCTTGAAGACATGTTGCGCTCTTGTGTCCTAGATTTTGGATGTTCGTGGATGAAGAAAATAACCTTGGTGGAGTTCACTTACAAAAATAGTTATCACCTCACCATTGGTATGGTGTCATTTGAATCCTTGTATGGTCAACTGTTCCATTCTCCGTTGTGTTGGCATGGGGATGGAGAGTCAAGAATTATTGGACTAGAACTAGTACAGAGTACAAAAGAGATAGTTCAGGTGATTCGTGAGAGGATAAAGACAATGCAGGATCGTTAGAAATAATATGTTGATCAATGGAGGAGAACTTTAGAGTTTGATTTTAGGGATCACATGTTTCTGAAGGTGACTCCCCATCGGGGGTAGAGAACATTTGGTCATGGGAGTTAGCTTTCTCCCTAGTTTGTTGGTCCTTTTAAGGTGATGGCTTGTGTTGGAGTCGTGGTGTATCGAGTCGCACTTCCCCCACAGATGAGCCAGATACACGATGTTCTTCATGTGTCACTGCTCCATCGTTATCTTCATAATGACTCTCACATCATTGATCGGGGAGATGTCTATGTTGATGAAGATGAGTCCTTCAAGGAAGGACCTCTGGAAATCCCATACCTAAAGAGAAGGTGTTGTGCGGGCATTCAATACCCTTGGTTCATGTCTTGTGGTGACACAGTGGCATGGAGAAAAGTACCTATGAATGTGAGTCGCAGATACGTGCTTAGTACCCAGAGTTGTTTTATGTTTAACTCTTTTCATGTAGTGATGGTCTCTTTGTGGTTGTAGACCTTTGGTGTTTATGAGATGGTTTTATTTTGTTTCTTCTTGTGGATTGCTCTCTTTTGAGAGGTATCTCAATGGGTGGTTGTTCGGACACCTTTTCTATTTCCTTTTGGGTTGGTTTTGGATTATTGAGGATGAGAATGTTTTGAGAGGTATTTTATGTAATGGCCTAGACCTCTATGGTCCATTCCCTTGCTAAAATCTGGTGGTTGAGGTGTTCTGGGAGGTCAAGGTGACTCATCCCCAACACATTGCCAAATTTCCAATTTTGTGAACAGTGTTTCTAGTTTCATGAATAGTGTCATGGTGTCATAGAAATGGTGAGTCTACAGTGTCATGGTGTCACAGAAACGGTGAGTCTATAGTGTCACGGTGTTATAGAAATGGTGAGTCTATAGTTTCAGGGTGTCACAGAAATGGTGAGTATACATTGTCATAGTGTCACATAAATGGTGAGTCTATAGTGTCACGGTGTCATAGAAACAGTGAGTCTACAGTGTCATGGTGTCATAGAAATGGTGATTCTACAGTGTCACGATGTCACAGAAATGGTGAGTATATAGTGTTTCTAGAATAGTGATTCTACAGTGTTTCTAGACCGGTGAGTCTGCATTGTTTCTAGAATGGTGTGTATACAGTGTTTCCAGACCAGTGAGTCTACAGTGTTTGTAGAATAGTTTCATATTTCCTTTTCCAAATTTCAATATTTTTCCATTTTTTCCAATTCAATATTTTCTTTGATGTAAAATGCATTCAAGGCATTATTTTAAGTGACTTAAGTCTGATTAAAATCACATAACTACTATATTAATTTTTATAATTTTTGTGATTTCTTTACTTGGTAAAATCGCGTGGTTTAATGCGAACCTCTTTTAATGGAAAATCTAGCGTATCTTAAACCACTGCTCCATTAAATCTTCTAAACGGGTGAGATATCTTCCTCCCTTGTTCTTCCTCATTATTATATCATGTGAGATGATCGAACCTTTCCTTCCTTCCCATAGGAGTAATTCAATCAAACTTTCCTCCTTGGATTGGTTCCCCTTGAAGTTATTTTTGTTTCAAGTGCACCCCCTATTTTGGTGCAACCAATAAGTATCGATCAATATTTGATATAAGGTATGATTTATCATCGTTCTTTTGAGTTCATCTTCTTATATTTCTCCTTGACCTATTTTTGTTGGTGTCTATCTTATCTCTCTCTTTCTCATGTGTTCTCTTATAGGGTAATGCCTCTCATTTGTGTGTTTACTATACCATCGGTGCTAGTCACCAACCCAAGGCCTATTAGAGGCAGGACTCAGGGGTCACTATCTCCATTTTCATATTGTCGGCCTAGGAGGGGTACACCTTGTGGGGAGGGGGTCATGAAAATATATCATGATTCTATTTATATTCATGGTATTTAATGTTTCATTTGAATATATTTATTTTATTGAGGTTATGATTCAAAAGTTACCAGAGCAGTATGGGTTCATGCTTCAATCACATTTTAATTATGATTTTTTATTCATAAATTTCCATTGAAATAAATTATTTGATCATTTTATAATAAACCCCTTTAATTTTATTCTCCTACATCTATTCATGAAATTTTCAAGTAGTAGTGCTAGTTTTCTCTATTTGGTACATAAAATTATTGACAATATGTTTTTTAGAAAATCGAACTTTATTTCTCTTTTTAGTCAAAAATTATTTTCCTTCCATATTGATATTTTACTTAAAAATTTTTAAATAATATTTTTAATATTATATAATGATTTATTAGAGAAATTTTTATCCATATTTGACTTTATAAAAAATGGTTTAAGATGAATCTTCTTGTAGTTTTCTGGACATGGTTCTTTTTAAAGTTTTTTAAAAAATGTGAAAATAATCTTTGTTTTAACATACTCAACATGAATGGAATATTACCACCATCATGACCACTAATTTCTTTGAATATTCCTCTATAATATTAAAAGTTAATTTTAAAAGGAAATTATTTTACTAATAATTTTTAAATTTTTAGTTTTTAAAATTTATTCTTAAATTAAAATGGTATTTTTTTCAATGATTTTTTTAATGATAATTTAATAATATTTATATTCATCAATGAAAACAAAAATTTATGTTACTTATAATATGCTGGAGATATGTTGTAATGATACCATCCTTATTCTTTCTCTAGATTTGTTTTGATCATTTTGACCAGTGATAGTATTGAAATTCACTTTTTTGATTAATTTTGGTAGTCATTAACTTTCCTATGAAACATTCACTTTCTTTTGATTATTAGACATTACATTTATATTAGTTATCTATTTTATTTGTATCATATACATGGTTATTTATTAAACCATATACCATTTTTATATATGGTGTTTTATTATGAAAGTTATTCGATTGTATGAAGAAAATATATATAAATATTTATTATTTATTCAATATGAATATTTATTGATATGGAAATTGTTTGGGAATTGAATTGATCATTAAATATATGATTAATTCATTGAATATGTAGTTATGGGTGAGTTCTGGTTATGTATAACCTCTTGATTCATTGATATTCTCATGATAAGAATCAGTTGGATAGATAAATTAAATTTTTTTTTGTGTATACTTATTCATAGTTTAAACTATATTTGTGTAAGGTCTTGATGGTATAGATGTCATGATGTCTGAGATCATGAAGTCCAATAGTATACATTTCCTTCAATGAAAATTTAGTTATTATTATTATCCATGAGATTACGGGTTTGATATTATCCATGGATGCATTTCATCCCCATGTAATTGAATAAATGACATGTTTTTTGGTTATTTACCCTATCATATTGATTATTCCTTATTTACTCATGATATCTTTAATTATACATAACCCTTACTGATCATTTTATCTAACCCTTATTTTATTTCCTTTCCCCAAGATATGAAGAATAAATATATTAATTAAGTCAAAAAAAGTATGATATTTACTCTAACTATTTTTATTTAATGTTTGAAATTTTAATGTAATATTCAATTATGTATTTAGTTTACCGAGACTACTAAAGTATTCAGTCCATATGATTGGATAATTTTTATCTAGTGATAATGTAATAAAGTTACCACTGACTCTAGACTATTGGGATCAGGGTCTTTACATTTGGTATTAGAGTAAGTTTAGTAGAAACCGTGGGAACTAGATTTAGATAACATAGATTAGGAAACTATGAAGAAACTCCCTAAATACACTATGTTTATGATTAAAATAAGGAAAGTTTAATATTTTTAGGCACCATCAAGGGTTAATAAGTGTAGAGTTGATTATATGTTTAAATTCACAGATATCCCTTTAAGGTTGTATGTGAGGGAAGTACGTTGGAGACATTTATTTTTCATTTTAATAGATGTTTAAAGTATATATAACCCTTAGTTATAAAATTTTATTTAAAATGAATGATTATTTGGGAATAATTCAATTAAATTTTGAATTTTGAGGTTATTTGGGATGTAGAGTTGTTTATTTATGGAATGATTTAATATTAACTTTGGATTTGAAGATTTATATGAAGGTGTATTCATTTTGAGAATATCTTGATATCATTTTTTGGAATCATGTGATCCATTAGAGGTTAATTTTAGTACTTCAAGCATAAAAATCATATTAGATATTCATTCTTTGGAGTAATAGATGAAGTGTAAATTTATCTAATCACAACCAAAGGATGGAATTATGCTTATGGAATAAAAATAAATTGAGTAAGAATATTTTATGGTGTTCTATATATTTATAGTAGAATAATACATCAAAATTATGAAAAGTATATTGAAATAAAAAAAATTATTCATCTACCATCAACTCTGATGAATCAATGGCCTTTTAACCCGTTATTGATTTATTGTTTTGTGGTGGTTAATTTTCTCCTGACCATGTTTTCTATTACTCATTACTAGTACATGGGAGTTATTTTTATCCTCTATGTACATATTTTCACGTCCCATTAATTGTATTCTATTTGGAAACATAGTTTTTTGTTCGTCGTGATGACCTTCATATTTATATTTCCCTCTTTTTAAGAGGAAGTTTTATTAACCCACCTACACTATAGGTTTTCCAAAAGGGATTTTTCAAATTTTAATAACTTTAGTTCCTCGAAAAAGTTTAAATTTCAAGGATTTAATTTATTAAAGGTTGGTAAAATTAAATAAACTGATATTTTAAAAGAATAATATTATGTTCGAAAGCATATATGACACACAACACCAATCCTAAACAAACCAGGATATATTATTTAAACATGATCATTATAATATAGCCATTAAAATTTTTGGTATGAATAGGAATAAAAAATGGAAATTATTTATAAATATTTTAAATTAAGAAATTATATTGGTAAATAAGGACTCAATTTTTTTTAAAGTCATTATATGATTTAAAAATGATTTTTTCAGAAATTTTTATATTGCTTTTTATGAAAAAATAATATATTTAATTCCCTCAAATTTCAAAAAAAAATTATTTTAAAAATGAATTTAATTTTTTAAATAATCATGTCAAAATTATCTCAGGGTGAAAATTGGGATTTTTATGACATAGTTATTTTTCGATTAACAGTGAAAATACCACTTTTTATAAAAAAAAAAAGTCATTCCTTTTCAAAAAATTAAGCAATTTAAAAGAATCATTATTATTTGAATTTGATTTAAAATTAACATAAGTATTATTTAGTCCAATTTAATCAAATTAATTATATTTTAATCGTCTTTATACTAAATTTTGGTATAATTATATTTTTAGGTTTAAAAAAATGCATTTTCTTGAAAATTATTTTAAACTGCATAATGTTTCTTTGTTTTAATTATTTAAAATAACCAATTATAAGTAAATAATTAAATGAAATTTATATATTACATATCTAATTTTATGAATTGAAATCCATATAATGATGATAACTATTAATATAGTTAATGTAAGATAATTTTATGGTTGAAAAATGCATTTCTTGAATAATTGTTTTTCAACACTTTTTGTGGGTTAATTTTCAAATTAAAATTTTCCCCTTATACAAATTAATTTTAAAAAAATGGTCTCCATATTTAGAATTGGAATAAATAATACTAGTTTATAAGGTCAAATTAATTTTTTTCATCATGAATGGTAAAAAGAGTAAAAAAATCACTACAATAAAAGAGTAAATCGAGTTAACCTTGGTTAAAAATAAGTAATAGGACCACTGATTTACATATTAATGATTATTGGATAAATTTATTTTCAAAATTATCATATTAGTCTCAATAATGAATTATTTATGGGACACTTATCTATAAAAGTGACATATATAATAATTTATCAAAAGAAAGAGATAAAATGTCACTCTCTTTCCTTTAAATGTATACTATATGCTCACATGGGGATAAAAATAAGTTGTTAATGATTATTAAATTTTTTTTAGTATAATGAAATTATTCTCATTATGGTAAATTACTTTTAATTTTCAGTGATTATATAGTTACCTTAAACACTTATACAACTATGACACAACACTTGTGAAAATAGTGTATAACTCAAGGTAAATAATATTAAAAACTTTAAAAGTAATGTATTTGGGATGAGTTATGGTTAAAATAATATTATTAATAATTTTTTATTATTTATGATAAAATTTATTATATTATAAATTAATTTTTATCTTCATGTCTTTAAATACAAATTAAACGAATAGCATCAGAAATGACATAAATGATATTTTATATTAAAAAAATTACTAAATTATTTAAAAATAAAAAAAATAATTAAAGAGTTAGATTATGATGATAAATAGTCTAAAATTTCATCCTTTTTCCATTTATGGTGAATTTTTTATCTTATAAGTAAAATTATAACCCTTTCAGTTTAAAAATGTTGTTATCGTGGTTAAGGTTAAAACTGGGTTTTGCGCATTACACGGGCTTGTATTAAAATTAATTTTACACACACATAGGATTTTTTTATTTGATAAATTTGATTTCATATTTATAATAATTAGGTCCAAATTATCTAATATGGTTGATTTTTTTTAGGATTAAATGATAAATTACCTAGTTAAAAAACTAGTTACTTTGGTGGAAACTAAAATGGTAAAAATGGGTAACCATATAGGTTAAGAGAATAACATGTTTAAAAATGTTTATTTTTAGTGTTGTATGTTTTTATTGACCTAATATTCCATCCAGCTTATTATTTATTAGTTTTTGAGGCAATTGTTTTGAGAGTGACTACCTATTATTGAATAGTTTGGGTATTTATAAAAATGTCACTCCTCCACATTTATAAAATGGCACCCATTCCCCACACTTTTTCACACCTATCAACTCATTTAGCTCAACCAAACCCTAACAAAATACCTCTCCAACATACTTATAAACATTATATGTCATTTTTTCTTACAAAAATACTGACCATAGGGTCCTTAATAAGAGATCTAATGAAGGTTTTTCTAAGCGAAGGTAATCATCTTTACTAAACTCTTTTTTACTTCTTATTTTTTCACCTTCATTTTTTTCTTAACAATTTCAATATAATAACACCTATATCATTAATATAATTATATTTTATTATTTTTTTAATAATATTTACCCATCTCCTTTTCTATCAAATGGGAAACGAAGTCATCACTTGTGTGTACGCTGGACTACCGCCACGCAAGCTGATGTAATTTTTTTCATCACCAACTCACATGGATATTCATAATGATGGAAATTATGAATACATAATATAATTATTATGTAATATTTATTATATAAAATTATTATATCATCCACTCCCTTACCCTTTCTCTCAATAAGTAAATGATAATATCGCTCGTGCATGTGTATGACCTATCGTCTCCACGAAGTGATGTGATTCATTCTCCATGTTTAAATTTCAAGAATGATTTTAAAAAATTATCCAAATAATAAATATAATATTTATTAAATTAATATACTTCTTTAGATTATAGAAATATATTATATTCAAAAAGATTAGAACTTCCATGAAAAAACATGCATGAGAAAACAAAGCAGTTGAGACCTAAAACAACATTAATAATGAAATATTATAAACTAATGAGTGATAATATTTTATAGGAAGATCATATATGATATTATAAATATGAATACATTTATGGTATAAATTAATAAATTCTTTAATACCATTATATAGGAGGTTAAATAACATTCAACTAAAGGGAAACATGAGTTAGGGGATTCCATATCAACTTCCTTTCATTAAGGCATATTTTAAAAGTATACACCAATTTCTTTTATATAGTTTATATACTACCCCTTTTAAATATAATATCATGGATCCCTAATAATTAATTTTATTTTATGTTCAATTCAAATTATTTCATTACAGGGGATTTTACTTGAAAGTTACCAAGAGTTAAGTGTTTCATAACTCAATTTTAGTTCATTGGGTTATACCACATATTCAATGATTATATTTTGTCAGTATTATGAGTGAAATGGAATTTTAGTTATTTATTTTTTATTTCCACTTTTTTTTGGATTTATATTTGTTACAAATAATCACTTCATTGATTAATTATCTCGTCAATTTTAGGATCATTGTAAATGTTCTTTATCTCAAATTGTCTTCTTTGATACATATGTTATATTATAAACCTATTTTATTTTATGAGGTTTATCTACTACCCCTTTTAAATGATATATCATGATTCCAATTATATTATTTGTATTTAATGTTTTGTTTGAATTTTTTTCTTTCATGGGGGTTATGATTCAAAAGTTACCAAATGGTAAGTTTTATACTTCAATATCATTTTAATATGGGTTTTTTATACATGAATTTATATTAAAAGAAATTATTTACAAACTATACAATAAAAAAATCAATTCTTCTACTATATTTGTTAATGAAATTTTCAAGTAATAGTTCTATTTTCCTATCTTTGTCACTTAAAAATTTTGATAAAATGCTTTTAAGAAAATATAACTTTATTTCTCTTTTCGGTGGAAATTTTTTTATTCCCTATCCAATTTTCATTAAAAAAAAATTTAAAAATATTTTTAATATTATATAATTATTTATTAAGAAAATTATTTCCCAATTATTTCTTTTTTAAAAATAGTTTAGAAGGAATCTTTTCATAGTTTACCGAACAAGGTACTTTTTGACTTTTTATCAAAAATGTGAAACGAATCTTTGTTCTAACATACTTGGCATGAATTGAATATTCCAACCATAATGAATGCTCATTGATTTGAATATTATTTTTAAATTTAAAAAGGTTCTTTTTAAAGAAAAATATTTTTCCTAATATTATGGAATCTTTTAGTTTTTAAAAGTGAATTTAATGTTAAAATGGTATTTTCCTCAATGAATATTTTAATGATATTTTTATGGTATTTATATACATTAAAATTTAAAAACCCTTTTTTTAATTATACTATACTATATATATTTTTTAATGATTCCATCCTTATTATTTATCTTTATGGTTTATTATTAGTTTTACTAGAGAAAGTATTGAAATTCACTTTCTTGATTAATTTGGTAGACATTGAATTTACCGAGAAACATTCACTTTTTTGTGATCATTGGATATTACATTTATCTTAAAAATCAATATCATTTTTTTCATATATATTATTATTTCCTAAAACCTATACCATTTTTTCATATGGTGTTTTAATATTAAAGTTATTTGACCAGATGGGGAAAATATTGATAAATTTGTATTCTTTACTTAATAGAGATATTTATTAATAAGGAATGTTGTTTATTAATTGAATTGATAATTCTATATATGATGAATGAAACGAAAATACAGTGATAGTTGGGTCACAATTATAGATATCCCCTCAATACATCAGTTATATCATGAGGCGAATTAGTTAGTAAGCCAAATTAAATGGGTTTTTCATGTATATCTACCCATCAATTAAACTATCTTGGAAAAAGGTCTTGAGGGTATAGATATCATGATTTTTGAGATCATTAAATCCCACAGTATTAATTTCCTTCAATGATATTTCAATTACTATTATTATCGTTAATATTAATGCATTGATATTATCTATGGATACATTTTGTTCACAAGTTATTGATTAAGTGGAATGTGTTTCTGTTATTTACCTTTCCATATTAATTATTCCTTATTTACTCATGATAGCTTACATTATATATAAAATTTATTTGATAATTTGAGTTTAACATTATTATTTTTCCTTTCCCAAGGATGTGAAGAAGGATTATATGAATTAATTCATGAACCATAATATTTAATCTCACTATGTTATATTCCAGGTTTTCAATTGTAATGTGATATTCAAGTATGTATCTAGTTTAGCAATAATAATGAACAATTAGGTATTTGGTATGTTATCACTTTTATATAATTAAAATTTAATAAATTTGCTACTAACTCTAGGATATTGGGGTCTAGGAGTTTAAAAAATAACGATAGAATCATTTGATTTTAAAAGGACATATTTTTAAAAAAATCAAGCGTAGTATTTCTTTTAAAAAAAATTAATTTTTAACTTTTAAGGGATGATTTGAATGAAATTTTGAAATGAATAAACAAATATAAAAACACAAAATTAATTATTAATTGGTATGAAAAAATTATTAAAAGCTCATAAAGTTTTAAAAGTCGTTCTTTTAAATAAAAATTATTTTTTATTATAATTTCTATTTTAATTCAAAGTAAAATTCCTAAATTTTAGAACTTTAATTTGATAAAATTAACTTTATATTTTTATTAATATTTTAGAAATTATCTTAGATTTATTTTTTAGGATTTTTTGAAAAAATATTGATTTTTTAGTGAATAAATAAATTAGTTCTATAATATTATGTGTATTTATATTGAATATAATTTTTATCACATTTAAAAAATGAATATATTAAAATGGATTTAATATTATTAATTATAATAATAAAGTTTATATAATAAGTAAAATTTAATTTCAGGTCATAAAAGTAAGTTAACAAGGTAAAAATTAGTCACCGCGGTAAAGGTCAAATGAGGTAAAAATGGTTAAATTAAGGGTTAATGTCACAAAATATCATAAACATATGTGTGTGTGTTTTTGTGTGTGTGTGTGTGTGTGGATGGGGTATTTATCAACCAAAATGTATCATGCCTCCATTTTTTCCACTTTGGATCGACCTTTATTTTTAAAATGACTTCCCTTTTTATATAAATTAAAAAGTATTATAAAAATTTCACTCATCTTACCTATAAAAGTATTCATTCAATACTCCACTTATACTCACACCTAAAGAATATTAGATCGATAAAAATCTATAAAAACTATTCTAAACCCACTTTCCAACATCCTAGAGGTTTTGGATGCATAAAAAGACCAATCTATAAAGGATTGAGGAGTTTCCTAAAGTTGGATATTCATGGAAGAGGTAATTATTTTAACCAACTTCTTTCAAGTTTCCCTCTTCTTATACCTCTTCTAAATCACTTCAATTCATAATTAAGTAATGAAAAAATTATCATATTTATAATTAAATGTTATTATATTAATTTAATATAAATTATTCTACACTCTTCCTCTTTTTAATTCTAAAATGAAATCATTGACCATATTGTGGTTAATCCACCACCTCCATGAATGATATTTTTCATTTTCCATTACAGATTTATATGGATAGATCTAAAAATATATTTTAATGAATAAAAATTTTATTTATGACATGATTAAGATTATATAAATATAAATTAGTCATTCTATTAATAATATTATGTAAAAATTATCATTGTAAATATAACTACCTAAAATGAGTATCTCAACACAATTTTCTTAATTTGAATCTATTTTGGACAACCTATAAAACTATATAATTTTTTTTACTAACATGTTATATTAATATGTAAAAATAAATTTTGGTTCTATAATAATAATATTAATATTTAACTCATTATTAATATAATGTCTTTTTTGTGAAAAATTACCGAAACAAGCCTGTTATGGGTTTCATCTTTACGAATCATACCAAAAAAATCTAAAGGTATGACCATAGAATTTTATAAAAATATATGAAACATATATTATATTAACTTTACCATACCAAATATAATTAACATATAAACATGGAATGATAATTGAAATAGTTATACCGAGAAAAATGATGAACAGTTAAAACTACTAACACCAATGATCAATATCAACTAAAAATAAGCAATAATTTGGAATAAATAGACATAAAGGATTAATATAGAAGGTAATAAATATGAATAAGGTTATAATTGTAATTAATTTTATTTTTACATTTATTAGTTCATAATATTATATGGATTATTTTCAGATTCAATTGTAGAGACTGTGTGAGATTTCGAGGCCCGGTGAGCCGAGAATTGATATTTGAAAAATATTAAAAATAATTTTATTACGCACAAGTAGTTTTCCTAAAAAATAATTACTAAATGGATTCTCATATTGTAAATCTAAGGCTTATATTGAGTTAGGATCTTAGCATTTACCCAAGGCATGATATAATCGTTATAAGCATCGGGGGTTTCTGTAAACTGTTATCACAGGTGAAAATAATAAAATAAATTTTTTTTATTTTATTTATTTTGTTATTCTGACCCAACGACCTATAATTAAGTATTTAAACATGGATATTCCTAAATACCTAGGTTTTACCACAAAACCTAGTGATTTATAGGATCCATTAGAGAGGATCCATTTTAGGATTATTGGTGGACGACATCATATCATATTGAGATTGAGAATCTTTGCGCCATCGGAGACCGTGGATCTCACCAAAAATGACAAAGGGGGAAAATTCTTCATCATTGATCAATAAAAACCCATATAGGATGATTTATTTAATTTATTATTTCCCATTCATTTATCTTGGTCAAATTTGGATCAATTCCAAGAATAATAATTGATTCGTGCATCGATGGTTAATTTATTTATGGAAGATTTATTTATTCATTAATTATTCCCTCTTAACTCATCTAATTCTTCAACAAAAGATCTAATAAAAAATGAAAAATGAACTAGGATCATTCCTAATGTTTTTTGTTTATGGATTTACCCCTCTCAAATATTCTCATGTTCATCGCATAAAATTTCTTTATCCCTCGTTTTGACTAATATCGGGTATACGATCATTGTGTGACCATTATTTACTGAAATGGATCAATATTTTGGGTTCAGTTCTTGATAGAGGGTGTAATCAAGGATCAAAAAATGTAGGATGATCAAAGGTAGATCGGAACGGATTTATGGTTCTTGTTATTCCTATTTTGACATGTGGCGGTGACAGCGTGGCTTGATGGTGGTGTTTTTTGAAAAGATTTGAAGCCCATATTCAGATCTCTAGTGAAATGTGGGTCAGATGACCTAAGATTTTTGTTTATTAATTGGAATCATGGTGGTGGTGGCATGTATAGATGACATAGAGTAGAAACCAATGATTCTAGAAAAAAAATTACACGATGTGTAATATAGGATCACACATAGTGTGGGGCCTAGGCTGAGGGGTTAGGGTTTCCACGGAGAATAAAAGATCACACACCGTGTGAAACCTATCACACACCATGTGACCCATGTTAGTTAATCCATATGTATGTCAGAGGATCCACAATCATAGGAAGGATGGGGTACACAAACATGGTAATAGTACACAGGTAGATCTATATACTTGGACATGTCTGGGTGTTCATGAGAACGGCAAAGTATACACGGGTTGGTACATTGGCACATCCAGAAGTACACAAGCATTGATAAATGGAATGGGTAGGTTGTTAGGAGACCTCTACATGTTTTGTATCCTTACCTACACACTTTTTATATGTATATACACATTCAATTTCAAACGTAAGCACATAGGCAGACCATGGGTTGTCTAGACACATCGTGTATCCTTAATACACAACTTGTACCCCCTTTCAGGGTGTTTTGAGCCCCTCGTTTATTCAATTTGGACCAGTATCAGTTATGTGTATTCTTCTAGTCTATCCCCTCAAGGATACAATGTGGTATTGTGCCCACAACTATGTATTGTGATCCCATCTAGAAGATGAATCTTAGATAGAGTTTGTGGCATCCCTACATAAGATCAAAGTGTGATCCTCAATCATTCAATCCTATACCCTATGCCTGGTTTATGGAATCAGTAGGACCTCCTTGTTTATAACATTGATCCCCCATCTTGAAGTTCATTTCAATTGGTTTCTTGGTATCATTTTCATATGATATTCTACATAGTCGATCGATCCATATTGGGTTTGTGGTGTCCCCCAATGTTCCTAGATGTGAACCCCTATTTGTGCATTGATATATTTTGAGGCAGTGAGTTTTATTGGGTGTGACCCAGTGATCACGACCTCTTGGTTTATTGTCACCATTGATATCATGGATCATAGAGTGGGTTCTCCTAGAATTATAATTTACAAGAAGCTTCAATCATATTCTTATGGTTGGGAGTTTGGTTGAGACTACCTAGAGGTGTAGTGTCCTTCCTGAGTATATCAAAGTTTTTTTTTGAAATATATGTTATTTTTTAGAACTAATTAATCATGATAATTTGGGTTTAGTGGTTTTTGGGTGTCCTACTATGTATTTTTACACTCACCCTGCATGGGTTCTACCTACACATGTCGTATCTTATGTAGACAATGACCCTTTTGATGGTGTCATGGGAGGATAGGGAGTATATGGAGCATAGTTTGGGTTATACAAACTAAGTCTTTTCCAGGTGGTTGTATTTGATAGTGGTCCCATCATTATTTTTAGTTTATAATCTTTGTAGTTTTTGGTTGGGCATTTATTTTTCCCCTTTATCATTTTTAGTATATTATTAACATACTCTGGTTATGGGATTTTAGATGTTTGCATTCATTGATTTCATTTATTTTACATTTCATCATTGTATGGGATGGAGATGTGTGATTTTGTGTGTGTAGGTACATTAGGATAATTCTTTCCATGTATATGATATTCCTACTCAGTGCTAGTCTCCAACCCCTAGCTTATGGGATGTGGGCATGGGGTAGTCGTGGCTTAGGCCTCAGTGGGACATGTCATGACAAATTGGAATCATAGGAAGGTTTTACATTATGAGTGTTTTCTATGAGATTGGTTTGGGATTTGTGGAAATAGTGTTAAAGTATTTTGAGTTCGTATTTTAGACTAGAGACCCTAGATTTGGTATGTCGGTCGACATATTCCTTCAACAGGACTCTAAAATCTACTCATTGACTCAGTACATATAGACACTAGTTGTTGGGGAATCATTGGAACATGGATCATATTGGAATGTTTTGTGGTTTCCATGTCCTTCTTGAGTCATATCCTCATATATACTCTTTGATTGTGGTACATCTTGTTTATTTTAGGATGCCTCCTCAAATAGAGCCATTCAGGATTCCACTGTGTGATCACGAGAATGATCCACTCAGTGATGAGGCTTTAGTACAGGGGCATGTATAGGAGACAGTACCGAGAAGTGGTTTACCAGCTATACTACCACCCATTGAGAAGTATTTAGTTCCAGAAGTATTGAATGACTATGAACACATGATATGTGCACTAAATGAGTTCCAGAGGTAGTGACCTCCCAAGTTTCAGTGTGAGAAAGACCCTCCGATTGCAAAAGACCAGCTAGAGGAAGTTAGTATATTTTTTATCCTTGTGAGGATACATGAAAATAAAATGGAACTTATCACAGTGAATCTTCTTTAGGGATCCACTGGGAAATGGTGGAGTATGGTGACTCATTCATAGGATGACATAGCTCTCTCATTTTCAAACATTGTGCATATATTTAGGTATCAGTTATATCCATTAAATGTATGATTAGTGTACTTCTAGAAGCTTTTTTATCTATATCAGGGAAATATGATTGTGGGGGAGTATTTGGTATTTTCACTAATCTATCATGGTACTCCATGGATATTGTGCAAGATATGTTCTTTAGAGTAAAAACATTTGAGCAGGGCTTACATTGAGATATCAAGGCTTCATTGATATCTCTTTACATTCTCACCTATGATGAAGTGATTAAGTAAATCTTGGTAGTGGATAGATTCTTTCCATATAAAATTCTGACATTTAGTATTGGTAGTGTGAACCCAAGAGATGATACTTCAGTAGTAGGTTGTCAATGGAAATCACAAGGATCCATGCATGTCAGTTACTTTAGGAGAATATCCTAGGACATAGGATCAGTAGTTCAAGTCTCTTGTGATAAATCTAGTTATCTAAGGGAGAGTTTATGTTTCTCCTGTGATGCTCAGGAAGATATTTCAAAGGATTTTCTGAACAATTTTACATATGATCGAGAGATGGTCGAGGGACCATCCAAGAAGAGACATAGGTCGTAACAAGGAGGTATTCTAGGAATAGGACATGGCAGAGGGGTGGTTAGAGTGGTAGGATGTGGTCAGTGATTTGATCTATTTCCACCACCACCCCTAAGTTGTTCATTCCATGCTCAACGAGCTGGTGGTTAGGTACAAGGATAGATGCAAGTTATAATGGCCTATGAACTTGAGGCTCTAGGGATGATATGAGTTATGATATGTGTCTTTTATTCCATATATGTAGTAATAATAGACACATATGTGACTCATTCCTTCCTTTCCTCTTCTCTTGTTCGAGACTTAGATATTCCAATTGATCCATTATCTTGACCATTGAGCTTTGAAGCTTAAACAAGAGGCAACTCAATGATTTCAAAATTTTATTGATAGTGTGATCTTATGCATTGATGTAATAGATTCATATGGTATATCTTTGTAGTAGCGATGAGGCCTTATGACATTATCATTGGTATAGAATGGATATCCATAGTTCATTCCCATATTGACTATTTTATATAGTGGATGTGGTATGTCTATGATTATGGGATGAGTTTTACCATTATGGTTGAAAACGAAACCCAAGTGAAGTAGAATGGTCTCAATAATAGGAGAGTGTAGCCGATTACTCACCATTTGGCTAGAATAAATCTTGGAGAAGTAGATGTTATGGGCCACCAATTTCCTATGGTGGTGGCGGAGTATGAGGATTTATTTTCTTAGGATGTTACAAGAATACCTCCCCAATGAGAGTTATAATTATACATTGACTTACTCCCCAGGACTACCCATATATCTATACTAACATATTGGATGGCTCTGACAGAGCTTCATGAGTTGAGGGTGCAGTTGTAGGACTTGTAGAAGAAAGGATTCGTGAAACCCAATGCTTCCCCTTGGGCACCCCTAGTGTTGTTTTCCAGGAAATAATATGGGATATTGAGGTTATGTGTGGATTAAAAATGCTTGAACTAGGTGACCATCAATAATAAATATCTACTTCCAAGGATTCATGATCTCATTTGAGAGGGGCACGATGGTTTTGAAGATTGATTTCAGATTTGGCTATCACCAAATATGAGTATAGGAAGATGATATACCAAATACAACATTAAAATGTTACTATGGTCACTATGAGTACTTGGTGATGCTTTTCAGTATAAATAACACCCTGGAAATGCTCATGGGACTCATAAACTAGATCTTTCATCCTTTATTAGACCATTTTGTGGTCATATTCATCGATGATATCCTAGTGTACTCAGAATCTAAGGAGGATCACACGAGACACTTGAGGATAGTCCTGGACACACTCCAAGATCACTATATTTATGAGAAGATCTCTAAGTTTCAGTTATGGATTATAAATATCTAATTCCTAATACACTTCATCTTAGAGGCAGGAGTGGTGGTGGATCCAGTAAAGGTTGAGGCAGTTCTAGCTTGGGATCCACCCAATAGTGTTATAGAGGTTCATAGTTTCTTTGGGTTGGAAGGGTACTATAATAGGTTAGTACCTCATTTATCTAGAGTTTCAACACCTTTGACATCTTTGATCCAAAATGTAAATACTTTTTTGTGGATATAAAAGTACCAGTAATGTTTTTAGGAGTTAAGTTAGAGGTTGAAGAGCACCCCCATCTTGAGATTTTTTGAGGAGGGTGCCGAGTACATAGCATTATGTGATTCCTCAAGGACCATTCTTGGTTGTGTTATGGTGTAGAGGTAGGTAGTGATTGCATATTGGTCCAGGTAATTGAGACCACATGAGAATAACTATACAACCTATGATCTTGACCTAGTAGTATTAGTCTTTTTCCTAAAGATGTGAATACATTACCTTATGGGTGAGCAGTTTATTATCTACTCTAGACATAAGAGTATCAATTATATACTCTTTTAGAAGGATCTTAACTTGAGATAGAGATGATGGCGAGAGTTCCTCAAGGACTATGACTTTGATATTTTATATACTCTTAGGAAGGATAATATGGTGGAAGTCTCTATCAATAGGATATCTTATTCTCAGTTGTTGTCCAAGGCATCAGAGAAGTTAACCTCATTATAGATGTCCTTAGTGAAAAAGGATGGTTCTTTGTATATTCATTTTATGGTTGTTTCTCTATCACTTTTATAGTTTTTTAGGTAATATTAGTATGCAGATACTAACTATGATACCTTACGTACTTAAATATCCATTGGACATGATCCTGGTAGATTTTATAAAGGTGGGGAGAATGTTATTCTTTTCATAGGACGGACGATGGTAAAAGTGACATTGTGGGAGGAGGTGATAAGGATGTTTCATATATTCCCTTTAGCGGTACATCCAATCATGGTAGTGATGTACCGGGACCTCTGATGTCAGTTTTCGTGTCTAGACTTGAAGATATTTTTTGTAGATTTTTCCCCTTGATCCCTCACTTATCAGCAGGTGAAGGATGAGAACCAAGTTCAAGTGGGTTTATCACATCCCATTGATGTTCCAGAGTGGTAGTGGGATGGGATATCCAAGGAATTCATGATAGGGTTAACACGTATGTCTAGAGGACATGATTCCATTTGGGTGATCATAGATAGACTCACCAATTTGGCCCACTTCTTAGTTATTTGATAGTATAGTTAAATATAGAGCTTTTGATGCTTGTATATGCACAAGGAATTCCAGATACATGGAGTTACATTGATGTTCATTTAAGATGATGATTATCTCTTCACATTACGATTATGGAGAGGATTTCAGCAGGCCTTTAGGACTCGGTTGCGTTTGAGCATGGTGTTTCACCCCCAAACTGATGGCCAGACTGGGAATACTATTCAAGTCTTTTTGGAAATGTTTTCTGATTTCATGATGTATTTTGGCTATATTTTGGAGGATCAACACCCCTTGATGGATTTTTCATACAAAAATAGCTACCATTCCACCATCGATATAGTACCATTCAAGGCCTTGTAAGGGTGACCCTTTAGGTAACCACTTTGTTGGACCGATCCATGTGAGTCATCACTCATGGTCCTATAGTTGGTGTGACCTACTACAGAAAAGGTGAAAATCATCTAGGAGAGTATGATTACTGCATAGAGATTTCAAAATTCCTATGTGCATTGACGATAGAGGCCTTTGGAATTTGAGGTGGGAAACTACGTGTTTCTGAGTGTCTCAACACAACATGGATTATAGAGATTTTGACAAGGTGGAAAGATATCTCTAAGATTCATTGGCCATTTTCAGATACTGTGTAGATTTGGAGAGGTGTTGTACCTATTTTTTCTAGCATCATAGTTAGACTGGGTACATAATGTATTTCAGGTGTTGTAGATGAGATGATACATACATGAATCGTCGTATATTATCGACTCGGGTGAGCTAGACATTAAGGATGGGGATACCTTTTCTGAGTACCCAGTGGAGATTGAGGATTAGAAAGCCAATATATTTTGTGGAGGATAAATTTCACTAATGTGTGCCTAGTCAGATCATGGGAATCTTCAGCAAAGCAGCTGGGAGTGGGAGACCCAGATATGAGATCTGTACTCTCGTCTTTTTGAGTAGTTTTTCTCTTTTAAGGAAAAAATCCCTAAGGTGTGTAGAATATAACGACTCTAATTTTCAATTTATTACTTCAGAATATTATATGGATTATTTATAGGGCTAGACACTGAGATGGTGTGGGATTTTAATGCCCGATGATCCAGAAATAGATATTTCAAAAATATTAGAAATATTTTTGTCATTCCCGTGAAGTTATTCTAAAAAATTGGAATAACTCTAAAACAAAGGATCAGATCAGAAATATGAGTATTTCATTGAGTTTAGAGCATAGGCTTCACCCTAGGAATAACAAAATCATTTTCATCATTGGGTGTTTCGGTAATGTGTTATCACGGGTGAAAATAATAAAATAAATTAATTTAATTTCTTTCTTTCTTTATTTCAATATAGTAGCCTAGAATCCTCTATTTAAATATGTCTATGCCTAAATATCTAGGTTTAACCACAAAACATGTGGATTGAGATGATCCATTAGAGAGGATCTATTGGGGGATCATTGGAAAATAGAATCATATTGGATTGAGATTGAGAATCGTTATGCCATCAGAGTTCGTGGATCTTTCCAAAGACGAAAATGCTGGATTGTTCTTCATCATCAATCGATCCAAAATCTTGGTAGAATTTTTATTTATGTGATTCCATCTCATTATTTTATCTTTTTAAAACATGGATCAATTCCACAAACAAAAAATGATTCTCACATCAACAGTTAATTTATTTATGGTACATTTATTAGTTCATTGATTATTCTCTCTTTGTTTTTTTAATTCTTAGAATATAGATCAAGGTTGAAATAAAGGTTGAGGTGATTTCCTCATATTTTTGGTTTATGTATTTATCAACTGTTTCTTTGAACATTCATTGAGGGTAACTTATTTGTCTTGTGGTTTGATGAATATCATATATATAATCATTGTCTGAACTTCCCATAGGGAAATGGATCAATATTGTGGGTGCGGTTTTTGATTGAGGGTGTGATAAAAGAGAAACAATGATGGAGTAGAATCATAGATTGATTATAATGGGCTTTTGGTTACCGTTCTTCCTAGTTTGATGTGTGATGGGGATGATTTGGCTTAATAGTGGAATTTTCTAAGAAGATTTGAAGCCATAATTCCGATCTCTAGAGAAGGGATGGTTATAGGACCTTATATCTATATTTTTTGGCTCGAATTATATTAGTGGAATCATATATGGATGATTTAGATGAGAACCCAAGGGTTATGTAAATTTATAGGTTACATGGCATGTCATCTGGGATCACATGTTGTGTGGGGCCCCAGCTGTGATATTGGGGTTCCACTGAGAATAAAATATTACGCGTCGTGTGACCCAAGATAGAAGAATTGTGTGTATCTTAGAGGATACATGGGAACAAGCACATAATGATACACAGACAAAGTCATAGTACACTAATAAAAAAATGTAATTATACATGGTTAGGTGTATATGGGCATGACCAAGTGTACAAGAGTTGGTGCATGGGCATGGTCAGAAGTACATGGGCATGAAAAGATGGCATATGAAGTGTGTCGGTAGACCTCTACATGTAGGGTATCCTTACTTACACATCATGTATATAGATATTTATATGTTGTGTGAGAAAAAATCACACAGACAGACCATGGGTTGGATAGAAATTATGTGTACCCCCATTACCCATTTTGTACCCCCTTTGATGGTGTTTGAAGCCCTTCATTTCTTCAGTTTGGACTAGTATTAGTTGAGTGTGTTCCCTTGGTTCATCCCCTCAAGGGTACAGTGTGGTATTTCATCCACATATCTGGATTGTGATCTTATCTAGATGATGAGTCTTAGATAATGTTTTTGGTCTCCTACTATGAAACTGGAGTATGATCATCTATCATTATTTCTTATACCAAAAGTGGTGTTCATGGAATTAGTGTAACCTTATTGAATGGGGAGTTGATCCCCCATATCTTAGGTAATTTTAGTAGGGTTCTCAGTATCATTGGTATATGATCCCATACATAGAGGTTTGAACCATATTGGGTTTGTGGTGTACTGAAATGGTCCTTGGTGTGATCCTCTATCTTTGTATCGATATCTTCATAGACCAGTGAGTTTTCTTGGGTGGGGTTCAATGATTATGACCACTTGGATTAGTGTCACCTGTGATAGCATGAATTTTAGATTTGGTTCTTATGGAATGACCATTTACTAGATGCTTCAAGAAAAATCATGTGGTTGGTAGTTTGTTTGAGACTACTGGGAGGCACAATTTCCTTCCTGAGTATATCTGGGTTTTTCTTTGATTTTTATATTCTTCTTATTAGATGAATAATCATGATGATTTTTGTTTAGTGTTTTTTCATTGTCCTACTAGGTATTTTTAAACTCTCCTCTATATGGTCTATGCCTGCACGTGTCCAATCTTATATAGATGACGACCATTTTGATTTTGTCTTAGGAGGATAGAGAGTAGGTGAATCATAGTTTGGTCTTGAAAGACTGAGGTATTTTCCAAGTGTTTGTATTTGATAGTGGTATCCTCCTTCTAAATAGGTTGGACTCTATAAATTTTTTGTGGCTTTTATTTTTCCTATTTTTCACTTTCAGTACATTATTGATGTACTTTAACTATGGAATTATAGGTGTATGCGTGAATTAGTTTAAATTTTTTTTACATTTTATCATAGAATGGGATTGGAGATGTGTACGTTTGTATAGGTACATTATGATAATGTCTCCCATATGTGGGGTATGCCCACTCGACATTGATCTTCATCCCTTGGCCTATTGGATGTGGGTTTGGGGTTGTCACAGCTCGGGCCCTAGCGGGTCGGGTCAGGAACCTCATATAATGACCTGAAAATGTACATCTTTTATTTATGGATCTCTTTCCTTAAAATAAGATTTTATTATGTTTTACAATAGAATCACATAGAATCACTTTTTATTTATTGAGAGAATTATACATCATTAATAAAATTGGATTAGTAAAACTATGAACAATAATGGGATATACACATTTAAGAATAATTTTTCTTAATAAAATATATGTTTAATTGAGAAAAATTTGATAAATTGTCTTTTTGAACCCAAATTGTACTTTTTGGAAATGATATATTAGTATATAAAATTAAGGTATTTTGAATAATGATAATTTTAGTTAAATAGTATGATTAAAACACCCCTTTTTAAATGTAAATGATAAAATAATTGTATCTCTTTTAAGTTTCAGAAATTTTACTATATAATTTAACTATTCATTTTCTATCTGCTATTATTTTTAATAACTAAGTATTTTTATATTTAAAAGTTAAATTTCTCATACATACAGAATTATCATGATAAAATAAACATCATTTTTGTATTTCAAATGTCAAAATTAATCTAGGGTGAATTTTCCGAAGTTTTATAAGAAGTTTAAAATTTTTAGTATTCGATGAATAGTGTTTTTTGATGAATAGTAAAAAAATTATTATTAAATAACATTTTCTGTGAAATGATTTTCCAAAAATGGATATACATGGTGGTAATTAAAGTGAAAATGTGGTTCAATAAGATCAAAATAATTTTTTGGTGAATAGTAAATTTACCCTTTGGAATAGTAATTTTACCATTATGAATGGTAATTTGACTAATAGAATAGTAACTTCACCTAAGGAAGTATAAATATATTTTAGTCATCTTAAATGGTAATGTGATATAATTATATCATAGTATAAGTAAACAAATGTTTTAGAAATTATTTGTTAAGTATTAGTATTTTATTTATTTAATTTAATTTAAAATAAAATTTATTTTTATAAATGAAGTTCATTTTTGAATTCTACATGTCAAAAAATGGTTAGGGTGAATTTTTGGGATTTTTTCTGAAATAGTTTATTTTTTTGGTGAATAGTAAAAATACAGTTTTGAGTTTTTGGTATGTTTAATGACATCATAACTAGGTCATAATGATGTAATGAGTAATACAAGATGACAGTAGACTCTTGTGGAGTAAAATATTATATGACGTGTACCAAGTGTCCAATACCATGGTCAAATACCACGGGAAAGACCCTAGTTTTACAAAAACCACTAATGAGGTGTCCTTTGAAATTAATAAAATATTCCATCACTTTTGCTATAAATATGCCCTCATTCCTTCATTTACCTTCATTCAAAAATCATTATACATGGTTTTCTGAAAGAATTACCTCCCAAGGAGTAATCCTATGGTGTCATCAAGCTCCAATGTTCTGGTCATAGAGTTTTAGAAGTTACTCTTCAAGGTAAGGGAATCTACCACCCTTCTCTTTTTCAAGAACTCCTTTTATGTTATGCCAATTTGATTTATATTTTCCTTTGTTGGGATATGTCATTCCATTTCCACCTTACTATCCATATCATGTAAAATTATGATATATCTTTTTTCCTCTCATCAACACATTTATGTATTTTTAAGTGATGTTGTTATGCTGTCGAAATATCATAAGGGAATTCTCCACTTCTCTTTTCCTTTCAAGTTCTCTTTTATGTGGTATGTTTTTCAAATTTACATAACATTTTCTTATTTACATTTTATTCTTTCCCTATACTGTATTATGAGTCATTTATGGATGGGGGGCACTTTTACACTCCCTTTTTATTGTTTTTTAAAACCATGTTTCGTAGCCATTATGCTGCAGAATTTTCATCTCAAAATCTCTCTCCTTTTATCAAGACATTATTTTATTTTATTTATATGAATACACAAAACTCTTTAATTTATAGGGTTATTAATCATGACATAAAAAATTACTTATTTTATTCTGTAATTAACATACATTTAACCCTAATTCCCTTTCTGTTGGTTTTAAATGACATAATGATCAATTTTTTTAGCATTTTTTTTAAATACCATGACTTTGATATGAAACCCATTTCTTTTGTTCTTTATGGGTTATTTATGAAATGTTTGATTGTAATATATGTGGCTCACCTAAATATAAATACATATTAAGGGTCCGCCCTGATATCTCTCCAATTCATTGGGTAAAGAAATTAATCTCTAGAGATGATAAGTTTTATGATACCTTGGTGAATAACCATGGTAGTTTTTACGATACCTTGGTAAATAACCTTGGTAATTTTTACGATACCTTGGTGAATAACCTTTGTAATTTTTATGAAACCCTTGGGATGGACCTTGGTGATATTCTTATGAATTTATAAATTAAATTTTGTACCCATATTTATAGGTTATGGATCATGTCATTTCTTTTATGGTATGCCTCATTTTCATATGATCATTCCTGGTTATATGTCGCTTTCTCCCATTCTATGTGTTTTCCCTTATAGTGATTTATGCTCACCTATTTCTTTGATGTATGTCCCCAGGTTATGAGATGTAGTCATTGTACATAGGTTGAACCTATGATGAATCCTTTCATGTGTAATAGAATAATCTTTCTAAGTATTCATGTAATATTTACCTAATTTCCAAGGCACTAAACTTTAAAAGATCATCTATTTTTAAAATGGAATGAAATGTTATGTAATAAAAATGTGGTATTCCATAGTTGGTATCAAAGGATGGTTTAATTATTTTTTGAAATTAGGATTCGAAAACTTTAGGAAGAACCCTAAATAAAAGTTTAAATATAAAAAAACATCATGGTATTTTGGTGAAATATTAAGTAAGTGGTTTTCTGAACAAATAAACCCCTATATGGATACGAACAAGTGGATATGGCTCTAGCACAGATTTATCTAGGGGTAAAACCTAAAAACACTTCTTTGAGCTAAACTCGAATGGGAACTGTTTCATGACAACATGACTTGTTGCACTTCTGGTTTGATACTCCCAGGGGATATTTTTGGTTAATCCCAATATTTTTATAAATCATTATGAAGGATTTATAGAAAATGTAATTGTATTTAAAGAATAATATTTTTATAATAATTATTTTTTAAGAAATAATAATACTTTATAATTATATAATTCTTAATAGTAACAAATTTCTAATAATATAAAATTGATAGGATGCAATTTCTTTAAGTGGTGAAGAATGTAATGACCCAAAAAATTTACATCTTTTATTTATGAATATCTTTACTCAAAATAATTTTTTATTGTGTTTTACAATAGAAGCACATAGAATCAATTTTTGTTTATTGAGAACATTATACATCATGCATAAATTTGGATTAGTAAAACTATGAACAATTATGGGATATATACATTTAAGAATAGTTTTTCTTAATAAAATATATGTTTAATTGAGACAAAATTGATAAATTTTCTTTTCAAACCCAAATTTTACTTTTCAGAAATGGTATATTTGTATATAAAATTAAAATATTTTGAATAATTATTATTTTAATTAAATAGTGTGATTAAAACACCCCTTTTTAAATATAAATGATAAAATAACTTTATTTCTTTAAGTTTCATAAATTTCACTATGAAATTTCACTATTCATTTTCTATCTGCTATTATTTTTAATAACTAAGTATTTTTATATTTAAAAGTTAAATTTCTCATATTTATATAATTGCTATGGAAAAATAACGATCAGTTTTGAATTCCAAATGTCAAAATTAATCTAGGGTAAATTTTTAAAAGTTTTCTATGAAGTTTTTATTTTTTAGTATTTGATGAATAGTGTTTTTTATGAATAGTAAAAAAATTATTATTAAATAACATTTTTTATGAAATTATTTTCGACAATCGGACATACATGGTTGTAATCATGGTGGAAAATGTGGTTCAATAAGATCAAAATAATTTTTTAGTGAATAGTAACTTTACCCTTTGGAATAGTAATTTTACCCTTATGAATGATAATTTAACCAATGGAATATTAACCTCACCTATGGAAGTATAAATATATTTTAGTCAACCTAAATGGTAATGTGATATAATTATATCGTAGTACAAGTAAGTAATTGTTTTAGAAATTATTAGTTAAGTGTTAGTATTTTATTTATTTAATATAATTTAAAATGAAATTCATTTGTATCGATGGATTTAATTTTATAGTTCTACATTTCAAATAATGGTTAGGATGAATTTTTGTGATTTTTTCTGAAACAGTTGAATTTTTTATGAAAAGTAAAAAATATAGTTTTGAATTTTCAGTATGTTTAATGACATCATAACAATGTCATAATGATGTAAAGAGTAAGATAATATTATGGTAGACTCTTGTGGATTAAAATATGATATGAGGTGTCCCAGTTGTTCAATACCATGGGCAAGCCCATGGTTTTGTAAATACCACTAATGAGGTGTCCTTTGAAATTAATAAAACATTCCCTCACTTTTGCTATAAATAACCACCCATTCCTTCATTTCCTTTCATTAAAAAATAAATCTCCACAAATTTCTGATATTATTACCTCTCAAGGATTCATCCTAAGGTCTCCTCAAGCCCTAAGTTCCCAATAATAGAGTTTTAGAAGTTACTCTTCCAGATAAGGGAATCTATCACCCTTCTCTTTTTCAAGCACTCCTTTTATGTTATGCCTTTTTTATTTCTATTTTCTTATGTTGGGATATATCATTCCATGTCCCACATACTTCCCATATTATTTATAAACGATTATACATCCATTTTCATCTCATCAACACATTTTATGAATTTTTAGGTGATGTTTTTAGGTTTCCAAAATTTCATAAGGGAATTCTCCACTTCTCTTTTCCTTTTAAGTTCTCTTTTATCCGGTATGTCTTTCAAATTTACATACCATGTTATTATTTCCATTTTATTATGTCCCTATACTATATTATGAGTCATTTATGGGTGGGAGACCCTTTTCCCCTCTCTTTTTATTGTTTTCTAAAACCATGTTTCATAGTCTTTATGCTGCAGAATTTTCGTCTCAAAATCTATATCTTTTTATCAAGACATTCTTTTCTTTTTGTTATATGAATACATAAAACTATTTCATTTAAAGGGGTATTCATAATTACATAAAAATTATTTATTTTATCCTGTAATTGACATACATTTAACCCTCATTCCCTTTCTATGGGTTTCAAATGACATAATTATCATGTTTTAAGCATTTTTTTAATGCCATGACTTTGATATGAAACCCATTTCTTTTATTATTTATGGGTTATTTATGAAATATTTTATTCTGATATATGTGTCTCACATGAATATAAATACATATTAAGTGTTTGCATTGATATTTCTCTAATGTATTGGATAAAGAAATTAATCTCTATAGATGATAAGTTTTACGATACCTTGGTGAATAATCGTGGTAATTTTTATGATAACTTGGTGAATAACCTTGTTAATTTTTATGACACCTTGTGGATGGAACTTTTTTATATTATTATGAATTTCTAAATAAAATTTTTTAGGAAAATCTATAGGTTATTATTCATGTTATTTTTTTATGGTATAGCTCATTTTCATATGATTATTCCTAGTTATATGCCTCTTGCTCCCATTCTATGTGGTTTTCCCCTTGATGGGCTTTATGCTCACCCATTTCTTTTATGTATGTCCCTATGTTACCTGATATAGTCATTGTACATAGTATTAACCTATGGTTAATCCTTTAATGTGTAATAGAAGAATATTTTTAAGTATTTATGTAATATGTACCTAATTTCCAAGACACTAAACTTTAAAAGATCCTCTAATTGTAAAATGGAATGAAATGTTTTGTAATAAAAATTTGGGATGCCATAATATATATGGTTAATGGGTATTTGATTATTATATATAATTTTATAGCATATATAACCAATAATTAATTCAATGTTAGGGTTTTCATCTCAATTCCCTTTTATTGAGGCAGGTTTTCATATTATGAATCTATTATTATTTTACATTTTTTATTTGCTACCTCGTAGAATTATTTTATCATAAATCACTTTTTATTCATGTAATTTTAAAGTTCATTTCATAATATAATTTTTATGTTCATTTGATTCATATATAACCAAATTCATAAGGGTGTTCTCGGCTCAATTTCCATTGCATTAGGTCATAAAATTTATCCCTTGACTATACACATATAAGTTTCTTATATTATTTTATTTACTCATTTCATATTTTATTTCCTCTATCTATAGAAATTTTATATTTTCATATCACATTCATCTATTTTTATTAATTCATTCTTCATAAAAATATGATGTTATTAAGAATAATTACAATCCTTTCTAAAAATTATTTCTCTTTTGTATCCATATTATTCTTACCATAAATGTTTTTTTCTTATTATTTTTAAATCTAGGTTTATATAATCTTTTATAATTTTTTATATCTCCCATTATCACTTTATAAAAGGGAAATTTTTGAATTATTTCTCTGATGTATGTTTTTTCTTTAAAACTACCTAAAAATTTTAAAAAGTCATTTCCTTTTAAATTTTTACACTATTATATTACACTTTGAATTTATATATTTACGATTTAGTTATTTTCAAAGTTCCATTATTGGGGTTTCTTTTAAATTTATTTTTTAAAAAGTCTTCACTCCACCTTCTTGGGAATGATTTTTGAAAGTAACTTGTAACTTTCACTTTTATGATAATGATACAAATGATTTCAAAAAACTCTTTTTATGATTTCACTTTGGTTTTCCTATCAACCCCTATAGGATCCACCTTTTTTGGAGTGATTTTCATGATCATACTCTAAATACATTTATATTTGTTTTGGAATATTGAAATTTGGGTATCAACTGATCTAATCTTGATGTCATGTTATGTGATACCATTTTAAAATGATATTAAACCCATTTTATTTCCATTAGTTTTTTATGATATGCCATATGATTGATTTCTTGTGACACACATATGTATGGTATATATTTATATTATGGGTGAGATCCTATATATCCATCCAATTCATTTTTTAAAGGTTTATATGTCATGAGATAATTAAGAAAAATGAGTTGTGATGCTCGATCCATTGTGGGAAATTGGTAGTGATGTCTGATCCACTATGTTATGGGAAAAAATAGTTATGTTTGATCCATTGTATTATTATGGTCTTGGTAACAAAACTTGAAATATTTTGTGATTTCATATGATTATTTTTGTGCCACATTTCCTTGTTAATCCATATTCCAATGTTATATTTTCATGGTTTATGATTTTTTTCACATGTTTCATGGTATGTGTTTCCTTATTTCCTGATAATCCTTTGATGATATCATGATATCATGTCATGATCTATGATGTTATATCATTGTTTTTAATTATCACTTATTATTATATGGTACTTTTAATATTATTTTTCTCTAATGTTCATGTTTGATCGCATTCTTATGATTCAACACATTATGACTCATTTATATGTGTAACAGCCTAAAAATTTATTCTATGATTAATAAAATAAATCTCTTTTTCATAATTAATATATTATTATATTTTACAATATTATTATATAGAAACACTATTATAGAAATAAATATTACATGTCAAGTAATAATATCAACTAATAAAATTAAGAAAATTATAGGGATATAAAAATAAAGAATATTAACCACATAATGGTATTATAAGGAATCGACCTTATAAATTATATATTCTAATATATTTTGATTATAACTCACTTTATTTCATTACAAAATATATTTTAGGTTTAAAGTTTAAATATAATTTTTTCATAAATCATAAATAAAAACCATATATTACAATGTGAATACTTCCGATCTGTATATATTTTTCTCATAATATAAGACTTTTAAAGTAAAACATGTTTTATTTTCATGAAAAATATTAATGAATTTCAATTTTAATTATTCCTTATTCTTACCCATATTTAAACCCTAGTAAAAACATTTTTAAACATGGTATGAGCACAAAAATATTAGTAAGGGACATAAAAAAAGAAATCTATTAGTCTAGAAAAAATATTATAACCCATGTAATGTATACCTTTATCATTAAAGTTACTTGAGTGTATGAAATAAAATATTTACACATGAAAAACACACACACTTTTTTCTCAAATAAAGCCTTTAAAATCCATAATAAGAAAATAAAAACTGTAGTACCCCTGGTTTCTGGTAAGTAGCCCTTGTTTTCTGCTTTTTAAGTATATGAAGGATACAATAAATGGTTGGGGAATGTTTGGAGACTTTTAAAGCGTAAAAGGTCAAAATGTGGGGACGCACGGGCTGTACACGGTTTTCCCAAATTGTGAAGAAGCTGTGTAGGTGGTGGTCCTTTGGACAGAGGAGACCACATGGTGTGCGCACGATTTGGGAAAACCGTGCGAGGAGGCCGTGCGGAGCGCCTCTTCCAAGCAGTGACTACCACATGGTTAGCGCACGATTTGACTAATCGTGCATACTAACCGTGCGCGAAGTCAACTTAGATCTTATTTTTAAGGATCTAATATGTTTCATCCTTAAACCCACTCATGTTTTCTCCTAGATGGCCCTAGATTGGGATTTCTCTCTAGTGAAGGTGGGAGAACACTTACCAGGCATTTTGGAAGCGATCCAGAGGGTTGCCTTGGTGTTTAAAGGCCGGTTAATCGAGGTAAGTCTCGTTTCCTTTAGTTTCCTTAGATCTCCTTCTTCCCTCTTGAGGGATCCTTAGATCTACGCCCAAGGTGGGTAGATCTAAGGCAGTGGATGACTTTTAAGTTGGGTTTTGGTCTTGTTGATGATAGGGGAATGAATATAAGGAGGTTTCGTGGTGTTTTGACCTAGTTCTTGGTTGGTTTCGCCTATTGTTTTGATGTAGGTGGCTTCACTCTCGATTCCTCTTTCTTAGAACTTAAAGGATTAGTTTCAAATTGTTTTCCTTGATTGAAATGGTTTGTTTATCTATTGTGAAAGAATGTTTGAAACCCCTTTTTAGTTCTTGGAGTACTAACTTGCAGAAAATTCTCATTGACATTATGTTAATGATGGATCTATGATTCCATAATGTTATGCCAAACATGCAGTTCCAATAGCACATGGATTTGAAAAACATTCTAGATCTCTCATCTTTGGTGGGATTTTATATTTCTCAAGAAGTGTGCATTATTAATTTAATGATATGATACCATGATATTATATATATTTTTATTTGGATAGTGGATCTGTAAGAAATTTTGAAATCATTGAAATCTTGGTAATGTATTCCGAAAATGGTATGTTGAGGTGTAGTGAATTAAAAATCTCTAAGAACTTAATGTATTATGTCTCTTGTTGGCCTTGTATCTATTCTTTAGGTAAGGGAAGAGGTGGATTTTATTATAGTGGGAAAACATAAACTATTTCCTATGGTTGCTCAATACTTTGGTCACTTTTAGTTGGTGATATTCCTCGAGGGGTTGCTGGTGTAGTCTTATCAAATTTTCATTCGTATGCTAGTTATTTCCTAGGATATTCATGTTTTTTTTCTTCTCTTCTGCTCGATTGTTGGAAGTTCAATACCTTATCACATCTAATTACAAGTACCTTGGCTTCTTCCCTAGGGTAAATATCAGTATTACTAGGTACGGTACCTGGTAATATATCATATAATTTTATTGATATTTAACACATTTAATCATTATGATTTCGTAAAATAGATATTTGTGTTTTCATTTTTGTTTCCTCAATGGTAATTCTATGATCTACCTTTTGAATAAAGTTTGTCAGGAGGATCCCTATGTTACATTGGAGAGTAGGTAATTATTAAGGTCTTGGATGGGTAGGTATAAATTACTACTAAGCTCTTTGTGGGAAGGGTTTTTTTGGCATTTTTTTATCAGGTCTGTGTACTATGTTCATTGGCAGATACCTTTGTAGTCCTTGATACTAAAATGGGGCTTGAACACTTCATTGTTGAACATATCTTGGATTTTTCTAAGGTTTCTGATAATCATTACACTAATGGTAGATCTACATATGCTATTGAAAATGAGGTTTATGTTGATTATAATTGATATAATTAAAATATCGGTCTTTTGACTACTCAACTCATGCTTTATAGTCTTAGTATAGATGTGGGACACCACACATTTTACATGATTTTATCTCTATTACAGGGTTGGAGGGGGTTGTACAACTAACATCTGGATTGATTCCAGCATCATTGTGAGTGCTTAAATTTCCACTTCTAATATGGTGTTCTCATCCACATGGTCGATACCATGCTGATGTGTTCCATGATCTCATTGAACATGCTTTCATTGTGTGAAACATCATCAAGAATTTTTCTCCGGACTATTGGGCTGTTAAACATTAATCCTCCATCAGCTGTAGCATCGAATATAATTTGTGCATATTGATTATTTCCTTCGTAAAAAATATACATCTAGACCTAAATTCCTAAACCATTGTCTATACACTGCATTATCAACTCCTAGAATCGATCCCATGCTAACCAAGTGGATTCCCCATCTTTCTTATCAATGTTATCAATTTCATTCTAAATCTTCCAAGTCCAAAGAATTGAAAGGTATTTATCTAATAACTTATTGTAAAGGTCATCCCATGTCATGATTTACATAGAAGTTTTCCTTTTTATCTAGTACATAGGTCGATCTTCTAGGAAGAATGGTAAGATACATAGTCTGATTGTGTTATAAAAAACTCCATGGTTGTGAAAGGAATCCTAAACTTCTTGGATGTTAGAGATATGTTCATATGGGTATTTAGTTTGGAGAAAGCTGAATTGAACCATGTTCCAGATCATATGAATGAGTCTAGGTTTTATTTCAAATGTATGATCTTGAATCGGGGGACACAATATTCTCGTGGTTTCACTATGGATTTATGGCAAGACATAATCAATGATTTTCCATTCTGAAGGCATCAGGTGCTCTCCAAGATTAATTTAAAGAGGTTTCGGATGGTTTGATCAAACATTATGATGTTTTTTGACTATTGGTAACTATCAGAATGTGGAAATATACCTTTTGATCTCGATATCGAAGGCAAAAGGATCATCTTTATCAATGTTCCTTGAAATAGTTGATGAACTTTGGCACATAAATTGTACAACAATAAAAAGGGATGCAAAGGTGTCTCGAATGAAAAGAAGAGAAAGGAGGTTTGAGGCATGATTCAATAGCATATTTTTGTTTGAAATTTGAATTTAGTGGTGTTTTATGGGGTATTTTTTATAATTTCACATACTAGTATTGGTGGAAAGATTGATATGATCATCATCATTGGCGATCAATGAGTTTACACTATCAGAGTGAAGTTTATGAAAAATTTAAGGTCCTTCACACTTGGATTATAGTTTCACTAGATTCCTCATAGGTATCATAGATTTCCTTAGATCCAACACCATGTCACCATAAAGTAAAGAATGAAGGATAACCTTTTTCTTTAAGGACAACACCACCCGGTTCTGATGCATTACTAGGTCATCCAATGCTTGAACCCTATTTTCTTCGAGGGGTTCCCCCCTTATTTCCTTCATGCTATCTAAGTGACTTTGTCTAGAAGTTCACTTGTATGGAATGATGCCCATACCGCCAAGATTTCTAGCCTTGCCAACCCTACCTCCATCTTTTTCCTTCTCCCTCGTTGAGGTTACCGACTGCTTCTCTGTAGTGGCCAGGCCCCTTCCTAGTAGTGTTTGTTCTGTCTCCCTTAGCTCTGAGCCTGTCATACAGCTCCAAATACTTATTGATCTAGAGATAACTCCCTCACCGTCCCCCAAGTTTCATTACCCATCCTTCTCCTTCCCCTTTGGATCCCCATCTCCCACTCATATGAAGCTTACCAACCATAAGGTATTATGAACATGTTCAAAATCAAGGGACCTCAATGAGAGATCATCCTCCCACTTCAATAAGGCGACTATCTCTAGATCCAATGCCAGAGCCATGTCCTACCCATCGTTATTATCTTCATATGTAATTCTCATGGTCTTAGTGACCATGTTAAATCAGACATCCTCACCATAGAAATCAAAAAGCATAATGTCATTGTTGTTGTTGTCAAATAACACAAAAACCCTATAATAATCATAGAATTCTCCTGGAAGATTAAGTTGAATGGATTTCTACACTCTGACCCCTCCAACAGACACAAATGGGTATTTTGGCACAATAAATATGTTGTTGATACTGTTCAAGATTTCAATAAATTCATCACTACCAAGGTGTCCAATGCTGACACCTCCTTCCTTACGACTTTTGTTTTTTGAATTTATAACCCTCTTCAAAGGGAATATCTATGGAGTGAACAAAATACTTTCAATCTAGGCCACCATCCATTGGTTTTTGGGGGTGAATTTAATTTCATTTCCAACCCAAAGGAAAGGAAAGTTAGAATCCCATTCCAGAGGAAGTACATCATGGAGTTTGTTTAGTTCATGGCTGGGAAGGGACTCATTGATCTCAGCTTCTCAGGTGACAGTTTCACCTGGTGCAACAACTTCAGGGGCCATCACCGCTTATGGAGTCTATTGGATAGGTTACTAGCCAACATTAAATCCAATAACCTATTCTCAAATACCATTTTTTTCTATCTTTCTTGAGGTATTTTGATTCACTCCCCCTCTTGGTTTCCATTTCTTCTTGGCATGATCTTCCGGAACGGTTTCACTTCCACCAGCAGTGGGTTAACATCCTAGGGTACCAGGACATGGTTTGTGAAATATGGAGTGAACCCTTGTAGGATTATCAGGCCACCTTCAACCTCAGTCACCTAACCTCAAACCCCGATAGGTGCGTGTTCACCCCTTCCTCCTCAGGAACCTTCACCACCTGGGACTACTATCGCATATGGGGTTCTTCAGAGTATCCTGATAAATGGAATGATACCTTTGGTTTATTAGATTATTAACACTAGTTTGAGATTTATGTGTGACTATATACTTATTATATTTTCTTATTATTTCTTATACACCACCACTTGAGTCGAGTAACCTTATTGAAATCCATATTGGTACTTTGGTTCTGATGTGGAAATGGTTTTTTATGTGTTTGTGACATGTGTATGTGTGGATATATGGATATTTAGGCATGATGATATTGAATGTAGGACAGAGACCTACGAGTGGTAGATGTATCATTCTTGATTATTCTTGTGTTTGGTTTGGGGTGATTTGAGGAATCTATAATGAATTTAAAGTAATTATATTTAATGAAGATGAATAAATACTAATGGTTAGCCTCTATTAATCTATATTTTTATAATTAATTGGTTCTTTTATACTATATTTGGAATTATTTTTTTGTTTACTTGAACCATAAATAGTAATATTTGAGATTAAAATAGGATGAAGATGAATAAAGATTAGATGGATGTTAATCGTTTGACAATAGAGTATGAGAACGGAGTGAAAGAGTTCATCAAGTTTGTAGAGGATCACGCAAAGGATCCTTCTCAAATCCTTTTTCCATGTTTACGTTGTTGTTATTCTAGAATAATTACTCCATAGGAGTGGGAAGAACATTTGATATTTCACGGAATAGATTGGAGTTATAAATGTTGGAATAAACACGAAGAAAAAGCGAATGTAGCTACTGGCTGGGATAAAACTGCATTTTATGGATCATCAGATATGAATACAAATATGGATAATGAAGAAGACCGTATGGAGGATGTGATTATAGATGTCAATTATGATGAAGATCATATTGAGGAAATGAAAAATACAATTGAAGATGAACTCCTTGATTTCCCAAAATTGTTTGAGAAGTTAAAGAGTTGGGAAAAGACGCCATTGTATGCTGGTTGCACTAAGTATACAACATTTTCAGCTATACTGAAGTTGTATAAATTGAAAGCAGGCAACGAATGGAGTGATGTCAGTTTTATGGAACTACTTGCACTCTTGAATGACATGCTCCCGGAAGATAATGAGCTCCCAAGCCATACATATGAAGCTAGATGAATGCTACGCTCGATGGGTATGATTTCTGAAAGAATATATACCTACCTAAAAGACTTTATATTGTTTTGCAAGGAGAACAAATCACTTACAGAATGCCCAAAGTGTGGTGTTTCTCGATACAAGAAAGATAAATCCAATCCTACGAAAGTAGTATGGTACTTTCCAATCATTCCAAGGTTTAGGCGTCTATATGGAAGTGAATAAACTGCAAGACAATTGTCGTGGAATGCAGATAAAAGAAATAAAGATGGGAAATTACGTCATCCGGCCGACTCTCTTCAATGGAATAAAATTGATCATGAGTATCCTTAATTTGGAAAAGAGCCGAGAAACCTTCGTCTTGCGTTATCTACAGATGGGGTGAATCCTTTTTTGTTTTAAAACCAACACTCATAGTACATGGCCTGTTATGTTGGTAAATTATAACATGCCACCCTAGTTATGCATGAAGCGGAAATTCATCATGTTATCTATGCTTATATCAGGACCAAAACAACCAGGTAACGATATTGATGTTTATCTGCTCCTTTGATTGAGGATTTGAAGTTATTGTGGGATTCAGGTGTTATGTTGTTTTATGATTATAAAACTGAATACTTCACGTTGAGAGCGATGTTGTATGGGACAATAAATGATTTCCCTACTTATGGAATTTTTTCAGGCTATAGCATTAAAGTAACTCAAGGGTGTCTCGTGTGTGAAAAAGATACAGAATCAATTAGGTTGAAACATTCATCGAAATCTATATTTCTAGGACATATTAGACGTCTACCTCATCGACATAAGTACCGATCTTTGACGACATCATTCAATGGAAGTTCAGAACAACACGCATTACCATATCCACTAACAAGTGATCAGCTGTTTGAGAAAGTAAAAGATCTGAACATTGTTTTTGAAAAACCATTTTTGAAAAACCTTATGAAAATTGGTTGGAAAAAGAGATCAGTTTTTTTTAATTACCATACTGTAATTGTTTGTATGTCAGACATTTTATTTATTTGATGCATGTGGAAAAAATGTATGTGCCAGTGTTATCGGAACATTGCTAAATGCCCCTAGAAAAACAAAAGATGGAATTAAGGCAAGGTTGGACATGGTTGACATGGGAATACGAGAAGAGTTGGCTCCCGTGAAGGGTGAAAATTGAATGTTTCTTCCTCCAGCTTCTTACACTCTTTCTAGGGAGGAGAGATATCAGTTTTGAAACTTCTTCAATGATGTAAAGATTCCAGAGCGGTATTCATCAAATATCAAGAACATTGTGTCAATGAATGATTTGAAATTAAAAGGTTTTAAATCACATGATTTCCATGTTTTGATGCAAGATCTAATTCTTATAGATTTACATTTCGTTTTTCCCAAGAATGTTCATCATACGTTAACCAAACTTTGTTTCTTTTTCAAAGCTTTATGTAGAAAATTTTTAGACCCGGTGAAATTTCCAGCTATGGAAAAAGAAATTGTCATCATATTATGTGAATTAGAAATGTTCTTCCCATCAACATTCTTTGATATGATGGTTCATTTTATGATTCACTTGGTGAGAGAGATTCGACTGTGTGGTCTTGTGCACTATAGATGGATGTATCCTGTTCAACGGTATATGAAGATTTTGAAAGGGTATGTCAAAAATCAATGTCGGCCAGAGGGTTGTATAGTGGAGTGATATATTTTTGAGGAAGCCATTGAATTTTTTACCGAATACCTATATGATGTGGAAAGCATTGGTCTCCTAAAATCTTTTCACACTGGACGCATTGAGGGTGAGGGAATTTCTGGAAGAGAAGTTGTGACAATCTGTATTACAGATCGGGAGTAGGACCATCTTTATGTTTTGCATAATAGTTGGGAGGTTTCTCCATATATTGAAACTCACAAAGAAATTCTTAGGTAGTTGAATTTATAAAGGGCTGAAAAATGGTTATCAAATACACATAATCACCAATTTATAGGATGGTTTCAGGACCATATTTTTAAGCAGTTGAATGAAAATCTGAATTCAATTTTAGAACGACTTCGCTGGCTAGCCACTGGACCAAGTGTGTATGTATTATCTTATAGTGGTTATGTAATTAATGGTTATACATTCTATACATATGAACATGATGACGATAGTACCATGAAAAATAGTGGAGTTACACTAGTGGGTGAAGCGATGCATGTTTCTGGTAGTAAGAACAGAAATTCAATTTATGCAAATATGTCATACTTTGGCATTATCAAACTAATATGAGAGTTGGATTATACGACATTCCAATTGCTGATTTTCCAATGAAAATGGGTTGATAACAACAGTGGTGTTAAAATAGATTAATGGGGAATTATGAAAGTTGAATTTAGTAAAGAAGGGTACAAAGACAAAAAAATTATAATGGAATCACAAGAGGTACAAGTTTTTTATGTTCCAGATCCCGCAAACTGAAAGTGGTCGATTGTTCTATTATCGTCCAAAACTACTGAAGGTTCTGATGAAAATTCAGTTGAGGACGATCCTTTCAGTGGTACATCGCAATCATTTCGAAGAGGTCCCAATGTAGATGATGTCATTTATGTTATATTATACCACAATGAAGGGATTTGGATAATCAATAGAGGTGTCAAATCCCTTCAACCTTTGAAAAAAAGAAAGTGAGTTCAATAAACAGGTTATATTTTATTTGTAATATAGAGATTGTTATCTCATGTTATTATCTCATCATTACTGAATTTATGTAATCTAAATTAATTGTTCAACCACTTTTGTAGATAATGACTTATGCACATTATGGTTCTCTTAACCTTGAGGCTGAACAAGTCTCTCAAGCTGCTGCTACTGTGGATGTTGTTGCTCCTGCAGCTGCTGCTGCTCCTACTGCTGCTCCTGTTGCGGCTCCTGTTGCTCCTGCTGCTCCTTCTACTGCGGCTCCTGCTACTCCTACTGCTTCATTTGTGACTACTACTCCTATTGTTGTAGCTCCTTCTGATCCTAGTGTTGAGGTCCAACAACCATCAGCACATGCCGTTGATACCATTTCATATGAACATATAGATGATGTTGATAATGATGAAATGGTCAGGAATGAATGACCGACGTCGCAGAAAACATAGGTGCATCATATTTTGACAGTGTTAGCCAAAGTTCTTAAGGAGAAAAGAAAATGAATCAAATTTGAAGTCAGATGGAATGCACAAGGCCAACATTTGAATCCCAATAAGGCTATTTTTAGCAGCTACATTGGAGTTGTCACTTGACAACGCGTGCTGATTGACATAGATTCATGGCACCATGTTGTGTCCAGGATGAAGGCTGTGATCTGGGAAGAAATTACAGTAACATTATGAATTTATTTATTTAATTTACTAGCAAATAAAATAATGAAACAATGTCTTACTCTTCTCAATTTCTTGCAGAGTACATTTATAGTAGACAATTCACACAAGGATTATGTACTAAGGCTTGCAGGAAGGATTCATCGAGGTTTTCGCACTATTTTAACAAGATGTCACCTGAAATATTCCAAAAGTAAAATAAACCTACATCCACCCATTGTCTATGCTCACCTGATATCCCAAGAAGTAGGGGATGTATTTATTGTCCGTCATGGGGATGAGAAGTTTCAGGTACATTGTGGGTGATAATACGTTGTTTGAGGATACCTGTATTCATCACTTTGATTCTCAATATTTCATTTATGAAACAGAAACTCTATACTAAAAATAAGGAACATGCATCAAAACCAGCATACCACTATCGTAAAGCAAGGATGGGGTACGCTTCATTAGAAAAGAAAATGGTACGTATTTTAAATTTATAGTAATATTGTTAGGTGCCAATAAACAAAGCATAATTATCTTTCTATGTTTATATGTATATTGATGAGTCTAAAACCAAATACACTTCCATCCCATTTTATGTGCTATAGAAGGAGGCACGTGTGAATAACGAAGGAAAGTTAGTAGATGAGAACACACAAAAAGTGTGGAAAATATGTGTAAGTATGACACGACGATAAAAAGATTTGTTTTAAATTGCTATTACATAAAAATAATTAGTTATTTTCATATATCTGATAGTCACAGGAATCAGCTACTCCTGTAGTGGATACAGACCTGTTATCGAAGGCTTTGAAGCAGCCAGAAAAATATAGTCATTTCAGAGGTGCAGGGTTTAGGGTGACACCCCGAGTATATTTTGAGAAGAAGAAAAAAATGGATGATACAGATGAAAAATTGGAACAAATGAGTGAAAAAATAGCAACCCTTGAAGAATGATTGTAATGGCAGGGAGAGTTTCTAGAAACTTTTGTGGGTGGGAAGAAAAGGGAAGACACAAGTCAGGAACAACCAGCACGTGAACATCCCACCCCACCCCCACCAGCTTTGTGGCGAGCCATTCCCCTCAAAGAACTGTTTTAGTCGTGGTAATCAATATTCTAATAATTTTTCCCATGAAATGTGAATCAGAAAAACACTGATAATTTTTCTATACTGATCTTCTACAGGGTGATAATGATTGTGATTTATATCTGTCAACACCCACCTATCACCTTGTAGCGAGGGATATAGTGTCAATATCCTAGATGTCACACTGCATAATAGACCACTTCCGAAAGATCATCTGAAAGTTATGATTACTATAGCTCATGAGCCAAATGCAGAGCTACCTATTCCAATTGTTTACGATGATATTCATACGGTCGAAAAGGATATTGGTACATTCATTTCATGTCCATCACAACTTATAATACTACATGAAGACAAAGAGGTATTTATTTCCTTTTTTTTCAAGCTAAACCTTTAACAATTAATGAAAAAAGGGTCTAAACCAATGATTGTTGTTATAGACGGAGAAAGGGAAGGGGGTGACAAACGTTGTCTCAAAACCATCTAAAGGATTGACCAACTGATCCCAAGGATCTACTGAATGCACAATAACACCACATATTCTCTATCCACATTTACTAGCATTGAAGACTCATGAGGATACAAAGCTAAAAGATGGTAAGAGTCATATAGTGGTTTTCGAAGAGAATATATACAGAGAGGAAAGTCAAGATTTTGTTGCTGCTAAAAATTTAAATGAGATCCTTGAAAACGATTAGCTAGGCATCATAGTTGTAAATGTATATATGAGGTATGTTTCCATGAATTGACTTTCTAAAAGCTGATCTAATGTGCAAATTATGAACTAAATGCATTTTATATCATTGACAGACGCATTTATAAAAAACAGTTGAAGGAATTTTCCCATGAGCAAAGATTTGGACTCGTTATTCCTCATACCACATCAACAACCTAACAAAATTAGAGCCATCAAAAAGGGATGCAATAGTGAATGGATTGCTGAAAACATTTTAAAGCAATATTATAGATGACAAACTCTTCCTAATACCGACCATGCAGGGGTAAAACTCTACGATTAAAGCATATGAATTATATTTTCAATTATTTTATTACTTATTACTTTTTTTGTTTTTAGGAAACATTGTTTGCTAATTGCGGTGAACTTGGATACTCCAAATATTTATTTTCTGGATTCAAAGCAAGGATATCCATCAAACTGACCACACGTGATGGAGTTTGTGAATCTGTAAGACACTACATCTTACGTTTTAGGTCTAAACATCAAGTAATATAATTTATATTATCTTTTACTGATGATTCTATTATGATAGGTTGGTGTATCATTATTATCTAAAAAAAGGCATGAGCATAGGGGCTAAGCATAAGGAGGCGAGCAAGTACTACGTCTGGACAAATATCAGGGTATATATAATAAAATTTCACTATCTAAATATATCTCAACACAATTTACTTATTCTCCTAATGATAAATTTTTTTCAGTGTCCAAAATAAAAAAATGATAATGATTTCAGTTATTATGTTTGTAAATTTATGAAATATATTGTTTTTCATCAACAAACTAGCATCCCTAAAGAGGTATTTTCAAAAACAACTACTAGTTCGTTTAATTTATTTATTAATTATTTATTTTTATATTTTGAAATACTAATCTGACTGCCGAAAAGCCTCATACTCACAAGATGATATAGATGTGTTCAGAAATGATTGGGCCACATACCTGATGGCAGATTGTACACAAATACAATGAAGATCTGACTTGGGGACATGTACAATTGGTGGTCATTTTTGAGAGGGGTTAAGGGGATCAAAAGATGAAAAATTGTTGTATGTAAATGTTCATAGGAAAATTTTAATTGTTATTAAATAAAACATCCTATCTCCAATGAGTTATTTTCCCATTTTAACAGATGATATACACCAGCAACATGCAAGAATGTTGAACCACTCAAAGGGTCTCTATTTTGTTTAAAATGGATACAATTTTAAGTGAACACAACAAATGACCTATGAAAATCCAACCAAACACATTTGGATTGTCTTGATATTTTATAAGAACGTTACACGCGTCCTTTGGGATGTGTACGAGTCAACCTTTCCTCAATCTGAGGCACGGTGTGACAGGTATCACTCAAAGGGTCTCTATTTTGTTTAGAATAGACACAATTTTAAGTGAAAACAACAACTGACCTACGGAAATATGACCAAACCCATTCGTATTGTGTTGATCCTTTAGGAGAATGATACACAGGTCCTTTGTTACATGTACGAGTCAACCCCACCTCAATCTGAGGCACGGTGTGACCGCTATCACTCAAAGGGTCTCTCTTTTGTTTAAAATGGACACAATTTTAAGTGAAAACAACAACTGTCCTATGGAAATCCAACCAATCACATTAGGATTGTGTTGATCCTTTATGAGAACGATCCACGGGTCCTTGGTGACATGTATGAGTCAACCCTACTTCAATCTGAGGCATGGTGTGGCCGGTACCACTCAAAGGGTCTCTATTTTGTTTAAAATGGACACAATTTTAAGTGAAAACAAAAACTGACCTATGGAAATCTGATCAAACCCATTTGGATTGTGTTTATCCTTTAATATGATGATCCATGGGTCCTTTTTGATGTGAAAAAGTCATCCTTTCCTAAATCCAAGTCACAGTGTGGCCGGTACCACTCAAAGGGTCTCTCTTTTGTTTAAAATGGACACAATTTTATGTGAAAACAACAAATGGCCTACGGAAATCAAACCAAACATATTCGGATTGTGTTGATCCTTTAGTAGAATTATTAAAGGGCCCTTTTTGATGTGTAAGAGTCATACCTGCTTCAATCGAAGGCATGGTGTGGCCGGTAGCACTCAAAGGGTCTCTATTTTGTTTAAAATGGACACAATTTTAAGTGAAAAACAACAACTGACCTATTAAAATCCGACCAAATGCATTCGGATTATCTTTATATTTTAGGAGAATGATCCACAGGTCCTTTGGGACGTGTGAGAGTCAACCCCGCCTCAATCCGAGGCACAGTGTGACCGGTATCACTCAAAGGGTCTCTATTTTGTTTAAAATGGACTCAATTTTAAGTGTAAACAACAACTGACCAATCGAAATCCAACAAAAACCATTCGTATTGAGTTGATACTTTAGGAGAAGAATCCAAAAGTCCTTGGTGACGTGTATGATTCAACCCCGCCTCAATCCAAGGCACGGTGTGGCCGGTACCACTCAAAGGGTCTCTATTTTTTTAAAAATGGACACAATTTTAAGTGAAAACAACAACTGACCTACGGAAATATGACCAAACCCATTCGGATTGTGTTTTTCCTTTATTAGAACCATCCAAGGGTCCTTTTTGATTTTTAAGAGTTATCCCCGCCTCAATCTGAGGAATGGTGTGGCCGATACCACTCAAAGGGTCTCTATTTTGTTTAAAATGCACACAATTTTAAGTAAAAACAACAACTGACCTACGGAAATTCGACCAAACCCATTAGGATTGTGTTGATCCTTTAGTAAAATGATAAAAGGGTCCTTTTTGACGTGTAAGAGTCATCCCAGCCTCAATCCATGGCATGGTGTGGCTGGTACCACTCAAAGGGTCTCTCTTTTGTTTAAAATGGACACAATTTTAATTGAAAACAACAACTGACCTGCGGAAATCCAACCAAACGCATTCGGATTGTGTTGATACTTTAGAAGAACGATTAACGGGTCCTTTTTGATGTTTATGAGTCATCCTTAACTCAATCTGAGGCACGGTATGGCCGGTAGCACTCAAAGGGTCTCTCTTTGGTTTAAAATGGACACAATTTTATGTGAAAACAAAAACTGACCTACGGAAATCTGACCAAAAACATTTGGATTGTGTTTATTTTTTATAATAATGATCCATGGGTCCTTGGTGATGTGTAAGAGTCATCCACTCCTCAATCGAAGGCACAGTGTGGCCGATAGCACTCAAAATGTCTCTCTTTGATTTAAAATGGACACAATTTTAAGTGAAAACAACAACTTACCTACGGAAATCTGACCAAACGCATTAATATTGCCTTTATCTTTTATAAGAACGATCCAAGGGTCATTGTTGATGTGTATGAGTCATCTCCGCCACAATCCGATGAACGGTGTGGCCGATAGCACTCAAAGGGTCTTTATTTTGTTTAAAATGGACAAAATTTTTAGTGAAAACAACAACTAACCTACGAAAATCTGACCAAACCAATTCTTATTGTCTTTATATTTTATAATAATGATCCATGAGTCCTTTTTGATGTGTAAAAGTAAACCCCGCATCAATCTGAGGCACAGTGTGGCCGGTAGCACTCAAAGAGTCTCTCTTTGGTTTAAAATGGACACAATTTTAAGTGAAAACAACAACTGACCAACAAAAATACGACCAAACGCATTAGGATTTCCTTGATCTTTTATAAAAATGATCCCAGGGTCTTTGGTGACGTGTATGAGTCATCTCCTCCTCAATCTGAGGCACGGTGTGGCTGGTACCACTCAAAGGGTCTCTATTTTGTTTAAAATGGACACAATTTTAAGTAAAAACAACAACTGACCTACGGAAATCCAACCAAACCCATTTGGATTGTATTTATCCTTTAGGAGAATTATCCAAGGGTCCTTGGTGATGTGTATGAGTCAACTCCGCCTCAATCTGAGGCACATTGTGTCTGGTATCACTCAAAGGGTCTCTATTTTGTTTAAAATGGACACAATTTTAAGTGAAAACAACAACTGACCTATGGAAATCCTACTAAACCCATTCAGATTGTGTTGATCCTTTAGTAGAACGATCCAAGGGTACTTTTTGATGTGTATGAGTTAACCCCACCTCAATCAAAGGCACATTTTTTCCACTATCACTCAAAGGGTCTCTCTTTTGTTTAAAATGGACACAATTTTAAGTGAAAACAACAACTGACCTTTGGAAATCTGACCATACGCATTCGGATTGTCTTGATATTTTATAAGAACTATCCAGGGGTCCTTGGTGACGTTTACGAGTCATCCACGCCTCAATCCGAGTCACGGTGTGTCCAGTACCACTCCAAGGGTCTCTATTTTGTTTAAAATGGACACAATTTTAAGTGAAAACAACAACTGACCTACGTAAATCCAAAAAAACCCATTTGGATTGTTATTATCCTTTATGATAACGATCCATGGGTCCTTGGTGACGTTTACGAGTCAACCCCACCTCAATCAGAGGCACAGTGTGGCAGGTAGCACTCAAAGGGTCTCTATTTTGTTTAAAATGGACACAATTTTAAGTGAAAACAACAACTGACCTACGGAAATCCAACCAAACCCATTAGGATTGTGTTTATCCTTTACTATAACGATCGACGGGTCATTTTTGACATCTACGAGTCAACCCCGCCTCAATAAGAGACACGGTGTGACCACTATCACTCAAAGGGTCTCTCTTTTGTTTAAAATGGACACAATTTTAAGTGAAAACAACAACTGACCTACGGAAATCTGACCAAACGCATTTGGATTGTGTTGATAATTTAGTAGAAAGATCCAAGTGTCCTTTGTGACATGTATGAGTTAACCCCTCCTCAATATGAGGCACGGTGTGCCTGTTAGCACTCAAAGGGTCTCTCTTTTGTTTAAAATGGATACAATTTTAATTGAAAACAACAACTGACCTATGGAAATCCAACCAAACGCATTAGGATTGCCTTGATCTTTTATAATAACGATCCAAGGTTCCTTTTTGACGTTTAAGAGTCAACCTCGCCTCAATCTAAGGCACAGTGTTGTCGGTACCACTCAAAAGGTCTCTATTTTGTTTAAAATGTACACAATTTTAAGTGAAAACAACAACTGACCAACAGAAATCTGACCAAACCCATTCAGATTATGTTGATCCTTTAGTAGAATGATCCAAAAGTCCTTTGTGACATGTATGAGTCATCCCCCCCTCAATCTGAGGCATGGTGTGGCTGTTACTACTCAAAGGGTCTCTATTTTGTTTAAAATTGACACAATTTTAAGTGAAAACAACAACTAACCTACGAAAATCTGACCAAATGCATTAGGATTGTGTTGATCCTTTAGGAGAACGATACATGGGTCATTTTTTATGTTTATGAGTCAACCCTGCCTCAATCCGAGGCACGGTGTGCCCGTTATCACTCAAAGGGTCTCTCTTTTGTTTAAAATGGACACAATTTTAATTGAAAACAACAACTGGCCTATGAAAATATGACCAAAAGAATTAGGATTGCCTTGATCATTTATAAGAACGATCCAAGGGTCCTTGGTGATGTGTAAGAGTCAACCCCTCCTCAATCCGAGGCACGGTGTGGCCGGTACCACTCAAAGGGTCTTTATTTTGTTTAAAATGTACACAATTTTAAGTGAAAACAACAACTGACTTATGAAAATTCAACCAAATGCATTCGGATTGTGTTGATCCTTTAGTAGAATGATCCACGGATCCTTTGTGACATGTGAGAGTCAACCCCGCCTCAATCTAAGGCACGGTGTGACATCTATCACTCAAAGGGTCTCTCTTTTATTTAAAATAAAATTGGGTGGGAATTACAACCTACCCACATATTAATTCTCATCCATAAGAATCCTTAATGACCATTCATAAATTAACTCTAAAATTACATTATTCTATTTTGATAACCAGCACATAGTGTTTTACTCCATAACTCTGAAAGAGATACCACTATGTGACACCAAATATGTGCTTCATTTTTTACCAATAATATATCCCCTAATAACCATAAGCAAACTACTAATATAGTTTAGAGCTCCAATCATCTGTCCAAATACACTATAGTGTTATCAATTAATTCATCATCCATATTAAAGTCCTCTTCATCATCGGCCTTAACTCATACAAGTCGATTCTAAGTCATGGTTTTCCTAAAAATTACAATTGACTTCTAGAATAAACTTATGACCATGAAAAAAACCTTCATAGTGTGGTTTCACTCACTCCACACCCGATCATACACAAAACACCATTCAAAACACATATGGTTTTCTATTCTCGATACTGGTCAGTCTCAACATCCAACAAGATGTCTCATCACCCAAACATAGGGCCCAAACTTATTAGAGACATCCTTAGATCATTTCAATACCCACACTGAAAAATAATCATGAAATATATTAAAATTTTATGGTGGTGTCCTCAACCAATTAAAACATTCATCATTCCCTCACTCAAGCATTGGTTTACCATCAATCCTTCTAAGAATTAGATCAAATTAAAACATCATGATCCCACTTCCAAAGCATAGTATCTATTTAAATCCTCTTATAAATATAATTTATGGTATTCAAAAAGGAAGTAAATGATATCATATTTATATCCACATTGATATCCTTATTCTATTTAGAATATCTAAAAATGATTTACATGAATCCATGACCCTACCTATATGGTGACATTTCACTATATCCCATGTTTCATCAATTACTATATTTAGCTTATGATTTATGTGTTAATTTTGTATGGTTATACTTCCTCTAATTAGCTTATTGAGATGCTGATTTTTTTTGTAGGTGTTCAGGTGTGCTGCTGTAGATTTTTTCGTAGCAGTAGACATGGCATTTATCAGTGATTTTTTAGTGTTGATAAATGTAGCTTTTATCAGCGCTAAAAAAGTTCTGATAAACTCCACTTTTATCAGTGCTAAAGAAGCGCTATTAAAGGATCAGTTTATCAGCTCTAAAGGAGCGCTGATAAAACAGGAATTTATCAGTGGTCTTTTAGCGCTTATAAAGGGATGTTTTATCAGTGCTCATTTAGCGCTGATAAACTGATGCTTTATCAGTGCCTTTTTAGCGCTGATAATGGTTTCATTTATCAGCGCTTTTTTATCACTAAAAAAATCTACATTTATCAGCGCTTAAAAAACGCTGATAAAGGGTACCCCATTTATCATCACCGAGCATTATAGCACTTTTTTAGCGCTGATAAAGTTCGTTTTGAGCACTAATAAAGACCATTTTTGTAGTAGTGATAGTGGTGGGAGCTAGTGGTGCAGGCTAAGGTAAAACAAGGCATGGGCTGGGAGGAATTTGAGGAATTTTTCAATAAAAAATCATATCCTCACATGTTCAAGATCCAGAGGATGATGGACTTTTTTAGCCTGAAGTGGGAGAATCTCTCTGTCATGGAATATGTGGCTAAATTCATGAATTTAGTGTGCTTTGCACTGGATGTTTCTGCAAGTGCATCGTTGAAGGCATGCATCATTGAATCAAGGTTGCGACAAGAGATTCGCTCGAAGATAGTTGTGCTCTGTATTATGGATTATACGGAGATGGTAAATAGAGAAATAGTAGATAAAAGAGACATCTCAGGAGTTATGGGAGGAGGAAGTATAATGATAACCATGGGAACGGGTGGGAGATCTATTGTTGGGAAAAAGTGGAAGAGGGACACCTACTTCCAAGGTGGGAGTGCGAATCAGAATCAGACGGCCGAATCGGTGAATCTTCCTCCACAACCCATGATGAATGCCAGGTGTTTTCAATGTGGCTCGACTGATCACATAAAGCTACAGTGTACGACGCAACATAGATAATGTCAAAATTGCAAGCAGATGGGGAATCTACAGCGCTATTGTAGAAATACTCTCGGGTCGGGTGCATGTGACACTTCCCAGGCATCACAAGCATCGTATGCTTCAACAGGATAAGGAGAGAAGAGTCAGTATCATCAGCATAACAGAGCTAGCCATGGTGATTCTCAAAATACCATGACTCCTCAACCAGGGCAATCTCAGCAAGGCAATAAGGAGAACAGTTCGGCGACGAAGCAATTGTATAGAGCTGAGTAGGTGATTATTGATGATCAGGATAGACCATCAATAGTACGAGGTATGATTATTTTGAATCTTACCTTTGTGAAAGTGTTGTTTGATACTAGTGCATCACATTCCTTCATTTCTTCTCATGCTGTTGACATGCTATATTTAAAACTGGAAATGATGCCTTCTATCTTGAAACTGAAAACTCTTCTGGGTGAAAGGGAATGTCAAGCCTTCATCTGTAGAGCATGTTCTATAATTGTTGATGGATCTGAGCTAAAATTAGACTTCTCCATATTGTATATGGATGTCTATGATGTAATCCTAGGTATGGATTGGTTGACAACATTTAAGGCTCACATAGAATGTTATAGAAGAATGGTTAGTTTCACGACTGAGGACGGCATCGACCATCTCTTTAGAGGATAAAGGATAGTAAAGAAAGGTGCAAAGATTTTGTTGGCACCAATGGTCGGAAGAAATTATTACCAATTGGCAGTGTTGACTTTGGCATCATTGGAAGAGATCGAGGAAAATAGTTTTCCAGCTGTGGTGGATCAATTTCCTAATGTTTTTTCTGAAAACTTCTCAGGGTTACCACCTGTAAGAGAAGTGGAGTTTACGATTGATCTCCTTCCAAGGACCAGTCATATTTACCTTCTGTCTTATAGGATGGCACCAACAATGTTATGGGAATTGAAAGTGAATTTAGAGGAGCTTTAAAGCAAGGGTTTCATTCGGCCCAGCATGTCTCCATGGGCAGCACCAGTTTTGTTTATAAAGAAATCAGATGGACCTTTGAGGCTATATGTGGATTATCGTAAACTTAACCAAGTTACGATAAAAAATAGATATCCACATCCATGCATCGATGACTTGTTTGATCAATTAAGGGAGCTCAGTGGTTCTCCAAGTTTGACTTGCGATCGGGATATCACCAATTGCGAGTTCGGAAGGAGGATATTCCAAATACATCATTCAGAAGTATATATGTCCACTAGGAATATGTAGTCATGAATTTTGGTCTTATGAATGCACCATAAGTATTTATGGCATTGATGAATTGGATATTTCAGTAATATCTGGATTCTTTTGTTGTGTTTTTTGTGGATGATATATTGGCGTATTCAAGAACAAGGGGTGAGCATGAGCAACACTTGGTGATAGTGTTAGAAATCTTGAGAGACCATCAGTTGCATGACAAATTATCAAAGTGAGATTTTTGGATACAAGAGGTACGCTTTCTAGGCCATGTTGTTTTAGAGAAAGGTGTTTTAGTGGATCTAGAAATGATAGAATCTGTTCTTTCTTGGAAACTTCTGAGGAATTTTTTTGAGATACGCAGTTTTATTGGTCTAGCTGGTTATTACTGATGCTTTGTCTATGACTTCTCACGACTAGATTCTCCTATGACAGCATTGACAAAGAAGAACAGTGCATTTCAAAGGACTGAGGAATGTTAGAGATCTTTTCAAGATTTTAATGTTCGCCTTACATCGGCACCCATCTTGATTTTGTCAGAATCGGGACAGGGGTACGTGGTGTATTGTGATGCTTCAGGATCTGGGTTGGGATGTGTTCTCATTCAAGTATACCATGTTGTTTCTTATGGCTCAAGACAGTTGAGAATTCATGAAAAGAACTGCCCAACACATGACTTGGAGTTGGCTGCAGTCGTCCATGCTTTGAAAACATGGATACATTATCTCTTTGGTGAGAAATTTACTATTTTTACAGATCACAAAATCTTGAAACACATTTTCTCACAGCGAGATTTGAATCTAAGGAAGAGGATATGGATGTAGTATCTTCAAATGTTCAACTTTGACTTGATGTATACATCGGGTGAGGGAAATTCGGTGGCTGATGCATTAAGTAGAAAGTTGTATGATCAGTTGGCGAAAGAAGCTTCAGATGAGTGGCAGTTGATGTCGGTCCTAGCCGACATGCATATGTAATGTGAAGACTGAGCTGATGTTGTGGTTTGATTTCCAGTTGCGATTGTTCCTGATTTGGTTGAGATAGTAAAGGAGGAACAGGAATCTGATGTAGACTGTGTTGTAATCAGTTCAAAACTCAATGGTGGGGAGACCATTGAGGGATGGAAGCTGGATGGGAGTTCAGTTTTATAGTTTCAAGATCAGATGGTTGTACCTTTAACTACTCAGGAGCAACTCCTCCATGCTTACCACCATTCCAGATGGGCTACCCATCCAGGAATATAGAAGATGTATAAGGATTTGAAGGAGCAGTTTTGGTGGAGTGGCATGAAACAGAAGGTAGCTGAATTTTTTTCAAGGTGTTTAACTTGTAAGCAAGTTAAAGCATAACATCAGTGGCCAGCGAGTATGTTGCAGTATTTACCTATTCTAGTCTGGAAATGGGATCAGATAGCAATGGATTTTGTTACAGGTCTTCCAAGAATGGTCTAGAAACACGATTCCATTTTGGTGATAGTGGATTGTCTAACCAAGTCGGCCCATTTAATCCCTATTCGTGAAACTCTTATGGTGGAAGATCTTTCAAAAATATATATCTGAGAAGTGGAAAAGAGGCATGGTGTACCAGTGTCTATCGTCTCAGATAGAGATCCAAGGTTCACATATCGTTTCTGGTGATCCTTATAGAAAGCCCTGGGAACTCAGTTGAATATGAGTACGACGTATCATCCTCAGACAGATAGACAATCCGAAAGGATGATACAAATGTTGGAAGACATGTTGTGGGCTTGTGTAATGGACTTTGGTGGCTCAAGGGAGGAGAATGTTCTCATATAACAACAGTTATCAGGCCTCAATACACATGGCTCCATTTGAAGCATTGTATGGGCGTCCTTGTCGTTCTCCACTTTGTTGGGTGGAAACATGTGAGACTTCACTATTTTGGCCGAGGCTTGTCCAAGAAACAACAGAGAAGATTCAGCTGATAAAAATGAGGATGGAGGCGACACAGAGTCATCATAAATCTTATGTAGATCATCGCCGAAGACCGTTGTCGTTTGCAGTGAGTGATCATGTCTTTTTGAAAACCTTTCTAAGGATTGGACATCATTGTTCTCGGAAGCATGGAAAATTATATCCTCGATATATAGACCCTTTTGAGATACTGTAACGGGTTGTAGAGGTGGAGTATCGGTTGGAATTACCACCACGGTTCAGTGAAGTGCATAATATGTTCCATGTATCTCAGTTGAAGAACAATTAGCCTGATCCTGACCATATGACCAGATGGGATCACGTTGACCTAGAGCTGGATGCTTCATTGATACATATCCCAGTATGGATTTTGGATAGGCAAGAGAAATTTTTGCGTGTAAAAAGCATCGGTCTAGTGCGGGTTTTATGGCAGTATGGTCAGATTCAGGAAGAGACTTGGGAACGTGAGAAAGAAATTAAAGAGCAGTGTCCAGAACTCTTTCATGCAAGCAATGCATTTCTACATTCTGAGGATGGAAAGGCCAATGGTGGGGAGAATTTAGTACCCCCAGTTTCTGGTAATTAACCCTTGTTTTATTCTTTTTAAGTATATGAAGCATACAAGAAATTGTTGGGGAAATTTTGGAGACTTTTAAAGAATAAAAGGGAAAAATGTGGGCACGCACGGGCTGCACACGGTTTTCCCAAACCGTGCGGAAGCTGTGCAGGTGGTGGTCCTTTGGATAGAGGAGACCACACGGTGTGCACATGGTTTGGGAAAACCGTGTGAGGAGGCCGTGCGGAGCGCCTCTTCCAAGCAGTGACTACTGCACGGTTAGCACACGATTTGACTAACCATGCGGACTAACCATGCACGAAGTCAACTTAGATCATATTTTTAAGGATCTAATCCATTTTATCCTTAAACCCACTCGTTTGTTCTCCTAGATGGCCCTAACATGGGATTTCTCTCTGGTGAATGTGGGAGAACACTTACCATGAGTTTTGGAAGCGATCTGGAGGGTTGCCTTGGCGTTTAGAGGCTGTTTGATCGAGGTAAGTCTCATTTCCTTTAGTTTCCTTAGATCTCCTTCTTCCCTCTTGATGGATCCCTAGATCTACCCCCAGGTGGGTAAATCTAAGGTAGTGGATGACTTTTAAGTCGGGTTTTGGTCTTTTTGGTGATATGGGAAGGAATCTAAGGAGGTTTCATGGTGTTTTGACCTGGTTCTTGGTTGGTTTCGCCTATTTTGTTGATGTAGGTGGCTTCACTCTCGATTCCTCTTTCTTAGAACTTGAAGGCTTAGTTTCAAATTGTTTTCCTTGATTGAAATGGTTTGTTTATCTATTGTGAAAGAATGGTTGAAACCCCCTTTTAGTAATGGGTGATGGAAGTTGTGTGTTTTTGGAAAGTGGTTGTTGAAGTAAATTTAAAATGGTGATTTTAAATTGGCTATGGTTTTACTGCTTGAAAGAAATGGTTTTCAATAAAAGGGTGATGCTTTATTGAAAGGTCTTGAACACACTTGGTTTTGGGCATGGACTTTCATGGGTTGTGATGTGGGTTCATATGCATTGGGATGGATAAGGGCGAGAATTACCCCCATAAAAAATGTTGGGATGGATAAGGGTAAGAAGTACCCCCATCAAAAGGGATGGATAAGGTCATGAAGTACCCCCATCAAGGTAGTTCACTAAGTGACAACTTAGTGGAAGGATAACTCTCCACTCGCGAGTATAGGGAGGTCCGGGTTGCATGCATGGTTGGTTGTGTGGATTTGTGAAATGGAATGAATGTGCCAAAATGGAAATGGGAATTTGATTGGAAACTTTTCTTGGATTCTTTTCTTGAGAAAGATGGTTTTTTTTTGGAAAATAGTTTTGACATGGAACTTTTTATATTGTGAACTGTTTTGGAATTGTTTTAAATAAATTGTTTTATATAAATGTGATAACATGTTTTATCCTAGAGGCATGGGTTGGGAAGTCATCGGGAAAAACCTACTGAGTTTCATTACTCACCCCCTGCTTTGGCACATTGGTGCTTTTGTAGATGTCATGTACCAGGATGTTGGAAAAGGTAAAGTGTTGTATACTATTTCGTAATGCTTGTGTTGGTTTGTGATGTTGAATCTTGGATCTTGTGGAGTATGGAGTTGGGTTTTTGTTTTATAGTCTTTGAGTTTGGATTTCCACTGTTTACTCTGTTTTAGTATTGGTTTCCATTGTGGTACTCTTGGTTGGTTATGATAATATTAATGGTTGAGTTTCCTTAGTTATTATCATGCATCATTTAGTTGATCATTTTGGTTGTGGTTGTTGGTTCTGTGGTAAGTTCAAAAAAATTAAATCATCCCCCAATTGTTTTGAAACCCTTTGGCATTTATTGAGAGCCTCTGGTGCCTCGGGGATGTTGCATAAGTCCTAGTAATGACTTGTTGAGCTCTCAATCCAATGAGAATTGGCAGGTCATTACAAAAACCCTTTTAGAAACTTAGAGCATCAAATTTATAACTCATTTTTAACCTGTGTCAGAAATAACTAGTTCCTAGTTGAATCCATAGGGGAAAACCTATATTAACTCTATTTTTATTGCCTATTAAGATAAGTAACATTACCCAAATCATTGGATTTCTATCTAGGTGCACCCATCTTATAAGTTATATTGGGCTCACCTAGTGATATCTGGGCACACCCATCATATAAGATATATCGAGCTCACCCAGTACTCTCTAGGCACACCCATAGTATAATATATATTGGTCTCACCCATGAGCTATAATGGGGATAAACACTTTGTATAATATGTATCAATCTCACTTGATTCTCATGTAAAATTTCCAACTACTGTTTCAAGAATAAAACATTTTACGCTTTCAATTTTTCATCATAAAACTCTTAAAAACACTTTTAAACTCATATGAAAATCACATTTAGATATCAAAATACAATTTTATTTTAAAAACTCATTTTCTGTACCAAAATACACATAAATATGGTTTTAATTTGAATAAAACTTGAAATCTTATAAAGTAATACAAACTGAAAATAATGGTTATGGTGGTGGGAAAATTCATTGTCGCCTTATGCATTAAAAGGACCATTCATTTTTTCATTTTTAAATAAAGTCAAATAGTACATACCAGGATTCATTTTTTTGAAAAACATTAAAAGTTAGAAAAAAAATTCCTTTATAAAACTCTCATTTCCATATAATTAAATTCATAAAATCATTTTAAAAACATGGACATGGAAGAAAAAGGGATTTAGAAGGAAAACATTAAAAGAGTATTTTTTTTAATAAAACTCACTTACCACTTTGGAAACATTTGAATCATAATAACCATGAAATAATAACATTAAAAAACATTGGATATCATACTAATATGGAAATTAATGATATAACATGTCAAAGGGGTTGTATATACACCTCATAAAAGAATATAGGTTCATAACATCAAAATATGTCTCAATAAAGGGAAATCGGGATGCAATCCCTTACATCGAGTTTGATATGTCACATTTTTTCTTTATTTTATCGAATAATAAAATTATCAATTAATTAATTGATTAAGAACCTTTTTAAAGTTTATTATTCTTTTTATGTCACTTATTATTATGTTATATAAAGTTACTTAATCAATTAATATTACGTTAGATGTTTCAAATATATTTATCATATGTGTCAAAAATGATTTTGGTAGGTTGACTATGGGACAACAAGGTCATTATTTTAATATCTCAAAAATAATAATCATGACATGGTTATTATATTTCTACATCAATTATAGTTTTAAAACCAATCTTGAATGATGGTTATAAAAAATGAACTCTGTTACGATCATGGAAATGGTGGATCATATATACACATGAGTAACGTTTCAATTTTTCAATGATCCTTAGGGAAAGAAGGTAAGTAATATTTTATCATTCCAGAATGATCATCACATCATAAAAAACATATTACTTTTTAAATATAATTATATATATCATCGTTTTTATGTGGTGATGAAAAAAATAATCACATGGCTTTGTGGAGGTGGTAGTTCACAAGTACACAAGAACGACATTAAAAAATTTCAGTGAGTGGAAAGGTAAGAAATAAAATGATATATTATATTTTCAGAATGATAAATATGTTATGAATATCACAATTATGTCACATATGTTCATTAACATTATCCTTATTACCTTCCATGAAAATCGTTAGTGAAAAACAAATCACACTGCTTTATGGGGTAGTAGTTCGCCATACACACGAGTGATGTTATCATATCCCCCACAGAATAGAAAGTAAGAAGGTATATGTGATATCCTAATTCCATAATTATGATTATGTTAAAAATATCATATATATATATATATATTATATAAATCCATCATTATAGTAATCTGTGAGAGGTGATAATGAAAAACGATTCACATCGGTTCACAAGGCACTAGTCTATCATACACACTATGATGAACTGACCCGAATACCTTCACAAACTGGTACCTGAACCAACCTGTCACATACCTGAAGGGAAATACCATTCCCTGTCAGATGGTGACTAGTACTTGAGTATCAAAATAATCTAAGGGAATTATTTCTCCCAACCTGAAGCAGACAACATGACATATATATACATGGCAGGAAGAAACAACATAAGAGTAAAACAATAAATATATTTCATCGAAAAAAGGAAACATAAGAAACAATAAAACTCAAAATTATCTAAAAAATATTCAAGGTAAAAATCCAACAGAAAAGGAAAACTAAAAATGAAACAACCACTCCATGTGATAGCATGGGAAAACTCCCATCATCTCACCACCAGCTACCTAGTAACTGGTAACAGAAACCTCATCATGTTATTGTGGTGCCTTTCTTTTTCCTACTTCAAAAGATATATCATGGTCTATGCACCACCAAAGTGTGTATAGGGAGTGATATAAATAGGATTTGTAGGATCTCACTTAGATTTTCTATAACAAGTCTTTGTATAACAACCCGAACAATGATCAAATTTAAAGAAAATAAGGCATGATAATCAGTTAAATAGTTTCAATATCAAAATCATTTTAAATAAATACCCTTTTCCACATTTCAAAATAATCCAAGTAAAATAGTTTTAAATCATATCACATACATAAAAGTATTAAAATCATGTATCATATATCATATCAAACCCAAAAAATCACAAATCAAATCATGGGAAAATCACACCAAGAATCACTACAGGTCAAGCTAGCTAGAACACTTGAACCTACAACATATAAAATTTCCTAAATAAAGTCTCTAGATATATGCATCGAATATAGAGATCATAGGAACACCCCATCAAGTGAACCTCCAAAAAATTATAACAAGTCCCTAGAAAAACAATCCTAGAGAGTATAGAAACACTCCATAGGTGAACCACCTAATAGTATCAATGTATGAGGCATATTACTACACCTTCCACCTAAGTACCAAAAGCCTTCCATGTTATATATTTTCAAAACCATTTCATCAAAATATTTATTTGAAAACGATTTCATTAATCCATTTAAAAATTATTTGAAAATAACTTTTCCTTTTACCAAAACAAGTAGAAAACCATATTTTCGCAAAAACTTGTTTCCACACACACAAATAAATAAATCATTCTAATTCATTTATAAAACAATTCATAAAAATAAGATAATTCTAGTCTCATCCAATAAAGGATGCAGATGGAACCACGTAACTCAAACTCGGGTTTCACATGCACATAAATGGATCCATTAACATCGAAGAATGCAACGACAAAAACGGAGGCCCTATAATCAATCCTTACATATTATAATCACTTAAACAAGAAAAATGCTCCATAGAGAAAATAAAACAAAATTTACCTTGAGTAACATGGATTCCATAAAACAAATAACAAAAATGTTAGGCTCCATATGATGATCATACAATGGATCTAAAAATGATCAAGGGGGATCAACACCATAAGACCAACAGGTCTAAAAACCTACTACAACAGTTCTAGTGCGACCAATAGAAACAAAGAAGCAGAAATCTCATTTACCCCAAGATATTTAGTGAAACCAAAATTAAGATCAATCACTCAATGAAATTATATAAAAGGAATAAAGATCTAAAAAATCATTTTGGTGATCTCCTAGGTTTCAAGAGAGAAACCTTCACATAGAATGAAAAAGAATCAGACGTGTAGTGTATAAAAACCTATAGGATTCACACATTTCATGATGTGAATCTTGGGCTCATGATGTGAAATCCACAAAATGAATATACACTAAAAAAGGATTCAACTCGGCTAAAAACATCAATCTAACTTTTTATGATGTGAAACAATTTCATAGAATGTAATCTTTTCATGATTTTTACCAGTTCACGACATCATTGTGGAAAAGGTTTCATGTCATGTAACTAGTTCATGATTTGAAAATTATCATTGGGAAGATTCTACAAAAACATTTATAACCATCACTCAGGTCAACCTGGACCCCAAAATACTTCCTCTTAAGAATTTTTTCACATTTATACATAGACTAAATTAATTCAAAAAACATACATCCCTAAATATTAGTTCATTTTTTCCAAAAAACTCTCACTGTCCTCAGAAGGCCAAAAACAAATCCAAACAAAAAATTAAATGAAAAGAGATTTGAGAAATACCTAAAAGAAGTTATAATATGTTACAAACAACCAACCATAAAATTTGTTGTCCCTAGGAACCTATGTGTAAGAATAAGGTGAGGTCACTTCTCCCTCATCAATGAATCTCACACCCACGTCTTGTGAGAATATGATATGTGTCCCCATAAAAATATAACTAATGAAATCAACTTTACACACAAGAATTTCACCTAAGAGTCAAAAATCTCCACCAGTTTCTCTACAATATAAATTTCTAGCTCAAACTCAATTTCTTACCATATGAGAATATTGGAGGTATCAGGATGGTACTTCATGTGCTGAGCTATGTGGGAAATATGAATACATGTCAACTAAAATAGAAATTAAAACTAATAAGAAACATTCCAACGATACTCATTAACCTCAAATGGTCCAACGAATCTCAGAGCCAACTTTACCTATTTTCTAAGTTGATAATGACCCAACCAAGGGAAAACTTTTAAGAAAACCCAGTCACTAATGGAAAACTCTAAAGGATGACTTTGATGATCTGTGTATGATTTCTACTGACTTAATGATATAACCATCTACTGATTTATATCCTAAATCCTCACTGGTATCTCATGAATGGGACTCGGTCTTACCAAAGGTGCCTCTCGCACATCTTCCCAACAAAGAGGTGACCTATATGGGTGAACATACATAGCCTCTAAGGGAGTCATTATAACTGAAAAATGATAACTATTTTTATAATAAAACTCAACAGGTCCAAGATGGATATCTCATGATTCACTAAAATCCAAGACACAAACATGGAGTATATCCTCTAGGATCAAAATACCATGTTTTATATGATCATCTATATGTGGATAGTAAGTTGTACTCAACCTGACTTGATTCCTCATAACCTCATATAAACTCTTCTAGAACTAAGAGTTGGACCTAGTATCCTTATCTAAAACAATGGTTGAGAGAAACCAAAGTAACCTCATAACCTCATAACCTCATACAAATACATCTTACCTAGATCTTCAAATTTAGTGGTTTCCCTAATCAGAATGAAGTGATCCAACTTTTTCAACGGATAAATCACCAACCAGATAGAATTCCTCCCATAAGGAGTCTGTGGTAATCCAACAGTAATGTCCATGGACACCTCATCTAATTTCCAAATTGTAAATAGAAGAGGCTGGAGAAACCTAGGAGTTTTCAAAAGCTCTGCCTTTACCTATTGGTAGGTGTAACAACATGAAACATATTATCCAATTTCATTCTTCATAACCAGACACCAAAATCATTGTCTCATTTCATAATACATATTCATAGTTACTAGATGAATAGACCAGGAAGAACTATGAAATTCAAGAAAAACTAAGCTTCCAACAGATACCAAGACAAAAAATCGATCCCCAAAATAGAGAATATCATTTAAATAGAGAGATCATCCAGAAATGGTATCCCCATTGTATAGGGTTTCTCAAATTCCTCTGAATTATTTATCCTACTACTGATCCTTCATAATAGAATTAATAATAGATGATGATAATTGAACACTAGTCATAACCATACTAGAAACTTCCTCATGGGAATCTAGGTGAAAATGAGTAAAGATCCTCATAAGGATCAACTTGGCCTTTGATTCCAAAACAATCATCAATGGTAATTTCCATATAAAGGAATCTAAAAAACATTTACCTTTCCTAGGTTTAGGTGATGTCAAATTAAAATGTTTTAAGGTATTCCACCCATTGACACTATCTAATATTCAAGTCTTTATAATAAAAAAATTATATCACATACTATTATAATAATAAAATAATGTTAACCTCTCCACAAAAAGGTAGTCCCTCAAACATTTAAGTTTATACATAACTATGGAAAGATCCAAGTCATGAGTGGGGTAATTATTCTCATTTAGTCAAAGTTATAGAGAGTTGTAAGACACCACATGATCATCCTGCATAAGCACACAACCCAAACCAGCACCAAGAGCATCATAGAAAACCATATGCCCTTTACTGTCCTTAGGTAATATCAGAATAGGAGCTGATGTCAGAATTCATTTCAATTCATCAAAATAAGACTGGCACTTTTCATTCAATATAAACATCTCCCCTTTTTGGTAAGAGAGATCAAAGGAGACACCACCTACGAGAAATCCTTGAGGAACCATTGGTAGTATCCAGCAAGACCAGGGAATATTTGAATCTCAAAGACATTCAATGGATCTTCCCATGACAATAAAACCTTAAACTTATTTGGATAAACTAATAAACCATGCTCATAAATCATGTTCCCAAAGGACCTTACATCTTGAATCCAGAAACTTAATTTATAAATATTTCAATATAAATGCTGACTCCTCGTTATTTCTATAACCAAACTCAATTGGTGTTTCTTTTCACACACATATCTCAAATAAACAAAAATATTATCCATGATCGCTACTAAAAAGTTTCAAGATACTTAGGGAATATTTGATTCATTAAATCCATAAAAATTATGTGAGCATTATTCAAACCAAACAGAATCACATGATATTCATAATGATCATACATACCCCTAAAATATGTCTTTGATGTATCAGACTCCCAAACTCTTAGCTGATCATAACCTGACCGAATAGTGATCATTGAAGACCAATTTTCCCCCTTTAATTTTCAAATAATTCACCCATATGGGGAAAATGATACTTATTATTAATTATTACTTGGTTCAAATTCTGAAATTTTATACACAATCGAAGTGAACCATCATCTTTCTGGGAAAATAGCATTGTGGATTCCCAAGGAGAACCACTAGGGTGAAAAAACATTTCATCATCAAATCATAAAACTAAATCATAAACTCTTTCAGTTTTGTTGGGGGCATATGATAATAGGGTATTGATAAAGGCTATGTATATGGAACCAGATCAATAATAAACTCTATCTCCCTCTCTATAGGAAGATCAGATAATCATCTGGGAAAATATTAGGAAAATATCTGACAACCAAGATAAGATTACCAACAAAAGAAACATCATCAATCTCAAATAAAATAATAGATATCAAGATCATAAGCTCTGGGTGTAAAGTCCATGCATGACCTAACCTTGAATCCTACTCTCTCTAAAACACCTTAGAACTCCCATCATCCTTAAGTAATGAGATAGTCCAATGAAAATAATCAACCTCAACCTAATGAACGATAATCCAATCCATCTTGATGATGATGTCAAACATATCCAAATTGAGAATGAGGAAATATAATACTAACTCTGCATCGGCTATCAATAGAGAACAAGTAAGACACTAAAACCCCTACCATTTCCACTTCCAAATAGGTTTCACCAACTCCATAAAAAAGTACATGAGTTACATTGTAAGTTAAATCATATCCACAAAACGATCAGGTATAAACAAGTAGGAGGTACTTGTATAAAATAAATCACTCACTATTGAATATTTAATAAAGATGGTACCCCTCACTATCACTAGATGCTCATCTACCTCTGTCAGAAACTCATCCATTGTGTAAAGGTGTTTCACTCTTGAGACCAGTTCATACAAAACTATATACTTTGAAACATCTTATTGTGTTGTAGTAGTCTTTGGACCCAATGATCATTGACCATAACGAGTCCTAGACATAGACTATATGAAACGCTATAGATAGACATAACATCCACAAATGTTACACATATTTATAGGTGCAGAACAAGAACATCGGATGTTCCCAACCTTTCCACATTGATAGAAAGTCAGGGGTACCCTAATGGATGTAACTAAAGATTTAGAAGATGTATACTACTATGAACCATCCCAACCACTCCTGAAATGATCATTCCACTTCCTATTCCTCCTCTATGTGCCATAAAGCTGCCACTAAGTGGAAGAGAAGGGGCTGAATAACCAACATTGTCTGCCATATCCATATCTACCATCATTTACTTCTCTACTTTCTCTATATAAGTAGAGATATTCAATATAAATACCTATGATTTTATATCTTTTCACAAACCCTACAAGTACTTCTGATCATATAAGTGGTTATTCTTTGTAACCTCCAGACAAAAAATAACTGTCTCCGTGAATCGATTGGTGTACACCGACACTGAATGATCTCCCTATTATAAGGAGAGGAACTCTATATAATTCTTCATCATCAGTAACTCTATGCAAAACTACTGAAAGAAATAGGTTTTGAAACTCTTCTAGTTAAAACTCACATGTCTATATTCTTGTACCATGTAATCTCACCATTTCTTGTTGGGACCCTCAAGTCAGAACATCATGAACTTTACCTTAATATTATAAGGTGTCTCTAGGATGTCTAAGATCTGATCAATAATTTATAGCTATTACTACACCTCTTGGGTCTCACTAGTACCCTTAAAGGATGGTGGATTCTCATGTAAGAACTCCTATGATATATCCCTTTCTTCTTCATCTATTTTTTGTACCTCAAAAAATACATTCAAGACTTGAGGAATATTTTGGTCTACAGTACAAACTTCCCACATGATAGCCTCAATAATATTCTAATCTTGAGGTGGATTACCTTGAGAATAATCTATTACACTCACCTAAGAAACTCATCGAATACCACTCAAAGGCATACCATTACACACCAAAAAAATGATCAGATACAATATGATCTCAGTTCAAACCAGAAAACCGCAATAAAAACAAATATTATGATTGAGAACTCAAAATAGGATAGATACATATCAATATAACATGGTAACATGAGTCTCATAATGGAAATAGTTGGTCATACACTCACTATAACCTACCTCTCAAGTATCAACAATCCCATCTCTAGTCTATCAACTTCCCAAAACTGAGAACAGTTTGGCTCTGATCCCAAATTGTGATGAACTGGCCCGGATAGCCTCACAAACTAGTACTCAACCCGACTCATCACGTATATAAAGTGAATTCCCCATCCCCAGGGGTTGGTGACTAGCACTCGGGAATCAACAACAACTAGAGATAATGATTTCACCCAACCTAAAGAAAAAAAATTAACATACATATACTATAAGAACCTGTGTTTTTTCGGACTGCAGTTTTGAGCATAAATTTAAATTTTTGTTTTTGGATGCTCGTGAGGGGTAAAATGGTCATTTTCCTCTACCAGATGATCTCGGAAAATTTTTTTTTGACAACCCTGTTTGTCTCAGAATAGGGATTTTACCATAGGACAGGAGTTTGGTGGAAATCTGAGCTGTTTGAATTTCAGCAGAATATTTAATATTTAATATTATTAAATTAAATATTAAATTATTTTCCTAGGTTCATTTGGAAATAAATATTAAATGGAATGTCTGATTGAAATTCATTATATTCCATTGAGTCCGGAATGGGGATTTTAGCCTAGGGAAGTCATAAAATCATGTCGGGCACTAGGGCCGGCTAGGGCCCCTTTTTATTCCTTTTCTTTTCTTCTTTCCTTTTATTTTCATCTCTTTTCTTTCCTCCTCCTCCTTGCGCATGCTCTATATGTGACCCTCCATTGTCGTGTCTTTTGGGGGGATTTGTAGATTGATAAAGAGAGAGATTTTGGAGGCAATAGGGGTACCGATTCGAAGCTCTCGACGCGCTGAGTCGGCGTGCGGCAACTGGGAGCCGTGAAATCAATCAAAGCTTCAGCAATTTCTGCCCGAAGGTAGGGACATTTATTTTTTCACCATATATCCCATTTAAACATGTTTTTTAAGTCTTTAAATCCTTATATTTCTTTCTTATGGCCTCTTGTGGTCGGATCTGTTGTTTCGGGGGCGAAAGCGGGCGTTTCGGGCGTTTTGTGGGATTTACCGTCGGAAAGCCCAGAATACATGGTGTGTGTTCCAGGGTTACATGTCATGTTCTCTTTCCATTCAGGTAAGATGAAGTTTTATTAAGTACAATCTGTGTACTTTGATTACACGCCATGTACTGGGTGGCCGTGTGAATTAGAACACGGAATAGTTGTTTTTAAGGAGTACACACCGTGTACAGTAAAGTACACACCGTGTAGTGGTACATGGGCATGTGTTCGAGTGAAAATATACATAGAGTAAATTTTTGTGAATAGTACATGCCATGTATAGTAAATTATATAACATGTACTATTACACAGGTAGGCCCAATGTGTTTTGTCCATGTGCTCGGGCCATGTACTTCCCCATCTTAGTAGTTTTGGGGATATCTTGGGCCCTAGAAGTCATAACTGGGCATGTGATTAGTTTATTCTAAGTGTTTTTCCATGTAGATCGCAATGGTGGAATAATTTTTACATTTAGAGGTCCTATAAATAGGTTTTATGGTGTTTTTATCTAAATGGAGGGGTTCTTCCTCCAGTTTTTGAGTTCTTTTGTCTCTTGAGAGTGAGACTTGGCGTGGATGATAGGTTGGGTGTTCAGACCAACTTAGTTGAGAAATTTAATAAGAGATGATCTATAAGATATCTCTCGTAACCTATTATTTAAGGGACATTCCCCTTGTGATACGTTCCCCTCTAGCATATGAGTCTGTAAGACTGGATACTTCTAAGGATCCCCTGAGGGATGCCTTTACTTGTGTACTGACCTTGGGAGTTCCTTGTACGATCCCTCTCCTATTTTTTCTTTGATATGACACATGTTATAGAATTCCTATGTTGTCCTTCATTTTAGGATCCCATGTAGTATTCCTCCCTTTCTCTTCGCTAAGGATCCCATGTAGTATTCCTCCACTCATGTTTACCTGGAAATCTCAAGTATGATGCTTCCTCGGTGTTTGACTTGAGGGACCTAGTGGGTGCTTGTTGTTTGACTGAACCTAAGTTGTTATGTTAGTTTTGGGTTGATATGGTGATTGGGTGTCACCTAGAACCCATGCCAAATTTTTTATCCCTTTGGGATTTGGATGTATTGTTGGGTTGGTCGTTCGGGCCACCCGCCCTCATTTGTTTATATCTGACTTGGTTTGCTGATATTGTAGTGGTTACCAAAGGTGCTTCTTGGTTGGTGGCTAATGAGCTTGACAAAAGGCACCATTCTTGTTTTTTTGGATGCCTACTATTCCTTATGTGATTGAGTAGAGTTGGTTTGATTGTAAATGGGTTTATTTACCTTGTTGTGGATGTGTTTTCCCTTATTGCTTGATTTTGACCGTTTGGTCTAGCTTTCCTATTAGGCTTCCTTGTTTCCATGCCTAGTATTGTTAGGATGTAGTGGTTTTATTTGGCATGTTGTGATATGTTGTAGACTGTTAGCCAAGTAATTCTTGAGATTTAATTTGTCCATATTTCATTGCTATTCTTATTGACTTACACAGGGCCTTGAGAACCTGGTCTAGTAGACTATAAGGGGAATTGACTGAGTGAGCTTCCTCAGAGAGCCTTTGAGCACTTTGGGCTATAAGGGGAAATGACAGTGTGATCTTCCTCAGATAGTCCTTAATCACTTTAGACTATAAGGGGAATTGATTGTGAGTGCTTCCTCATAGAGCATGTACTTTAACTGCTTTAGACTATAAGGGGAATTGACTGTGAGTGCTTCTTCAGAGAGTGTGTACTTTAACCTCTTTAGACTATAAGGGGAATTGACTGTGAGTGATTCCTCAGAGAGTCTGTACTTTAACTACTTTATACTATAAGGGGAATTGAATGTGAGTGTTTATTTAGTGATTTTGTACTTTAACCACTTTAGACTATAAGGGGAATTAACCGTGTGAGATTCCTTGGAGAGTCTTTAACTGCTTTTGACTATAAGGGGATTTGACCGTGTGAGCTTCCTCAGAGAGTCTTTGATTACACATGACTATAAGGGAAATTGACTGAGATTACTTCCTCAAAGAGTCTTTGTTATATATTATATTTTATTTGAACTAGAGGGGTTAGACTGTGAGTACTTCCCAGAGGGTTGCTTGTGTTTTATTGGTTGAACTAGAGGGTTACTTGTTTTTTTAGCTTGTTTAGAGGCATATCTCCGGCGTTGGATGAAGAAGGTACATGTTTATGGTATTACAGACCCATAGATCGAGTTATTTGATACATGGCTTGAGTGGAATGATGTACAGCTCAATACCCTTGCACAAGATGTCTAGGAGATTGGGATTATGGTCCCAAGGATATACTACTGATGTTGTTCTTGTTAATTGAATCACTTAATCATGAATATTCATATTTATGTATATGTGTACAGGTATGGGACTATACATGTGTATGTATATAGATATGGACAACCATGGTGGCACTTGCCCATTTGACAGGGATTACATGCCCTGATTTCGACTATGTTTGCACGTTTGGTTTACTTCCTTTTTGTTGTGTTCCAGCTATACTGAGAACATTGTTGTTGCATACACTTTTATCAGCACAGTTATAGGTTTCTTGTCTGGGTACCCTACTGAAATTATTTCTCACCCCTGCACATGCACCTCGGTGTACGTGTAGACCTTATGTCTACTTTTCAGGTTGATCACGAGTTTCACGGTGGATAGGGTTGAGGCCCAGTGTTGCAGGATCGAGCAGAGCTACTCGAGTGGTTCTACTGATCAGGCTGCTGCAGTTCAACAGTGTCTGGATATCAGGAACATGGATTGTCTCATAGTTATTAGTAGAGCCTTGTACTTTTACTTTTAGTTTCTTTTGTACTTTCATTTTTATGGTCGGACCAGTGGGTGACTAGTGTTGTATTGTATTCCATGGTTGTTCGGGCTTTAACAACATTTTACTATTACATCTTGTTTTATTTCAGTTGTTTATTGCTTCCACAGTCTATTTACTTTCTGATGTGTATTATACTTAGTTATTTTCGTTGTTTCCTTACTCTGGTATGAGGGCATAGTCTCCCCACTATCACACCCCAGGCCCTTACTTCTAGTCGGCAGCCTCTGACATACGGGGAGCCGTGCTTGAGGCCTTGTGGCGAACCAGCTCGGAGCACCGGTTTAGTGGCTTTTGGGTCAGGACATTACATTTACATGGTCAAAAGAAAAAAACAAAATAGTAAAATAAGAAATATATATATATTAGAAAAAACAAAACATTATAAGTAATACAACTTAATAGTGGATAAAAATTTTCTATGGTACAAGTCCAATAGAAAAGGAAAACTAAAACCAAAATATCCACTCCATGCGATAGCATGGGAAAACTCCCACCATCTCACCACCAGCTACCTAAACATAGATGATATAAACCACATCGTTTCACTGTAGTTCCTTTCCTTTCCTTTAATATAAAGACATAACAAACTTTACGCACCATTGAAGGGGTGCATTGGGTGTGAGCTAAATATGATCAGCGGGATCTCAGTTTTATTCTCCATAACAATTCGGTGTACAACAATATAAACAATCCTCTACTTTAAATAAAATAAGGCATGATAATCGGTGAAATTGTTTTTATATTAAAATCATGGTAAATAAATCCCTTTTTCCCATATTACAAAATAATATAGGTAAAATGGTTTCAAATCATATCACATACATCAATACAGTCAAAGCATATATCACATATCAAATAAAATCCAAATAAGTAAAATCCAAATCATTGGTAAATCACACCATGGATCACTACATGTCAGACTAGCTAGAACACACATGCCTCCAACATAGACAATCATATGCATCAAGTCTCTAGATATATGCATAAAATTTTTAGAGTATAGTAACACACTAGAAAGTGAACCTCCCATCAATTCTAACAAATCCTAAGAACAATAGGCCTATGGAGCATAGAAATTCCCTATAAATGAACCCCTCCATAATATCAATGGAAGCGGCATATTACTACATCTTCCACCTAAGTATATAAGGCTTCCCATATACTACATTTTCTAAACCATTTCCTCAAAACCATTATTTTGAGAACCATTTCATAAAACCCTTTCACAATGATTTGAAAATACCTTGACCTTTTAACAAAACAATGGAAAAATCATTTTTTCACAAAAAATCATTTTCAAACAAACAAATCAATAAATCATTCTAATTCATTTATAAAATAGTTTATAAAAACAAGAGCATTAATTTCATCCAACACAAGATAGAGATAGAAACACCTAGAACAAACTCAGGCTGCACATTCCCACTATAGTATCCACCAACACGAAAGAATGAAAAGACAAAAATAGATCCCCTATAATCAATCCTTACATATTAGAATCAATTCAATAGGAAAAATGTTCTATAGAGAAGATAAAAAAACAAGTACCACAAGGAACTCACACGACACACCACAACCAACACAAAGTTCATCCTCTGAAGGATATCTCACAATGGAACTAGAAATTATGAAGAAGGATCAACACCACAAGACCAAAATATCAAAAAAATATAGCACAATAGTGATCGTGTGATTTTTCTGGGCCATGGTCAAACATAATTTCTATTATAACCCTAATACAAACTAGTGGCTGACCAGGTTCATTAATCATGGAAAAAGGATTAAGATTCTCACTATCCTATCACTTTGTACTTTTTTTGTTTTTATTATTCTGAAAATTTGAAAATAATAATTGTTTTTTTATGATTAAATGGAATTAAAAAAAGGAATATAATTCAACACAACTATGGGTGAAAGTGGTTGGATCCAAGGTCTAACATACAGATTCCTCATTATTCTATGGTTCTCATCTGATAATGGTGTTAGTATCATTATTTTATTTATCTCTTATATCTAAATTGTGGATCTAAACATACAAAAGAGATATCACCCCTGATACATCCAGTTATACTTCCTCCATATTGAGGAAGCAATGAACACACTCAATAGAGGCGTTCACTGTCTCAACACCCAAATCCAACATATGTTGTTTATAAATCAATCCAAAATGGGCCACTGGTATTCATTATGAACTGAGAGACAGGGGAGTGAAGATTTGACAGATTTGAGGATGTGGAAGCTCATCGTAGAGAGTAGATGAATATAATAAATCTGCTTCTCCCCATTTTACAATTACATCAAGGATGGAATTAATATTATTTAAAATAATATAGTTCTTGTGTGATATCCCTTGGGTTTCAATCCCTTGAGTTAGTTCTACATAGCTATAGAGTTTAAGTAGGTCACATTACAGTGCGGAGAATGGGGAAAACAAAAAGAAACATGGGGGAAGAGAAAACAATAGTGTGATTAATTAAACAAAGAAGAATTAATATTAACATGCAGAGGGATATTTTAGAAATAAAGATAAATTGGAAAAAGAACCTATTCAGTAGAGGTTGAATGGTTCTACTAAGAGATGGTGATATATATTTATAAAGAGTATGTGAGACAGAATCGTCCATCTTCACCTTCAAATTTAATGCCTAGGAAAGCTTCTCATATGGATTTTACTTGCTAATCTTTGATGGTTGTGATCAATTCCTCTAAGAACATCTCAATTACACTAATATTTTTTCAGAGAAGAATTGATATGCTGGTTTGTAGAGTAGTGGAAAAATTTTGGTTATGTGCATGCTAGAAATTGGTCTTGAAAACTGGGCCTTGGTAGTGGGCTTGGGCATAGATCATCAAACTAGTGGGAGCACAAGATGACAGCAAAGAAAAAGGGTATGTCTTGGTTGTTCTTCAATGGGGGTGATGGTATCTTTTCTAGTGATGATGGTAGGTGGTGGATCTTTATGGATGTACACCACTCCTTCGGTATGGTGAGGGAAAGTACTGGGGAAGTGACATTCATTGTCGGGATCTTCGGTGATCCATGGTGGTGTGGAAAAGGGATATATGGTTTTGTTATAATATAGCTAAATTTTTTTAGAAATGAGGTGAGTATGAATTCCACGGTCACTATGTGGTCGTTGAGGAGATTTTTGGTAAGGTAAACAGGTGGCTATATGGGTACAATGCACGGTAGGCATAACTATCATGCCACGGTAGGGTTAATGGACATGAGTTTAGGTGGTATCACATTTAATATATTTTTTTGTGCGGTTAGTTCTTGGAATGCATGGTAGCTATATCTTCCATAAAAATAGGTTATAGCAAGATGGGTAGGTGATCGTGATATATGATCATGGAAGGATAGTGATTGTGGCATAGCAATATCTAAACATTGTAAATCATCAACCTGTAGAAAAAAAAATGATTCTCGTTTATTCTTAATATATTATTTAATTCACTCTATAATTCAATATGAGGAAATTCCCTTCCCCATCATGGATTCAAAATTTAATACCAAGTTAATTTCAAATTGAATATATCAATAAAGTTTAGTAATTAGTCATTTAACAATTATATTCCAAATTTTCAAAAGTCACAAAAAATATTGTATTAACAATGAATTGAATTAAATGTATGGGTATTTTAAATGAATTTTATATAAAAATATTGAAATTTTTAGCTCACACAACTCCCCCACACTTAAACTATTTCACTCTTGGGAAATTTATCATTGAATTTAATTTATTCAAAAAGGAAAAGAAATAATGTGACTATGATTATATCTAAATTTACCATCGAGATAAGAGATAACACATAGACTCATCCACTATTCAATTTATCTTTCCTCATCTATGAGTCAAAGCATTGTCTCACTCTAATTTAGTTAAAGTTTCAGACTTAGGAAATGATCAAATTAGATTTAAGTGGAATTAAAATTTTAAAAAAATAACCTCTATTTATCCCTATTAATTGAGTTTCCTCAAACCAAATTTTGATTTTACACTTTATTAAAACAACTTTAATGAATTTATTATAAGACAAGTGTCCCTATTTATATGGTTTAAATATTTCCCTCACCTAAATGGACTCATTTTTTACATGTCCCTTTTTGAATTTATTTTTTCTAGAAATAATTGTGTGCAAATCACTCTACATAGAACTTATTGAGATGAATTTATTTATTATTGAAACATACCCAGTTCCCTTGTCTGAAATATCCATTGTGGGTTCCCAATTGACCATTTATATTCTAGGTTCAAAGTAATTATATCATTTTCATTTAAATTGACTCTCTAAGGTGTTCTATCTCACAGAGGTTAGGTTACCTTGGATCATGTCCAATATTCCAGTGACTTAAAGTTATAAAATTGATTATACGCAAATCTTTTCACTATCACTTAATCTCCTAATTCTAAAACTAGGCTTTCATAAATTAGTGACAAACTCATTCAATGATAACTTAAAGTTTCACAGTTTCAAAACTCATGAATTACACAACTCTAGAATGGTATTTTTAAACTAGGTAGGGCATAAATGAATTTCAAGAAATGTTTGAAAAGTAAAAATAGAAAAACTATATAAAAGTTTATTTACAATAAAACATTTTTTTAAAATATGTAAAAATATATAACTATAAAATAATGTGCATATTCTTAATTTTTTTATATTTTATTTCATTTTGTTGTCTTTTTTAGTGTTTTTTATTTAATTAAAAAAATAAAAAATGATATTTATAATATTTACAAATGGAAGAACATTTTTTAAAATTCTTTTTCATAGATTTTCTATGTATAGATTTAATGGAAAACATAATGAAAATAGTAAAAAGATATTATGTATAGATTTTGAGATATGAAACTGTAAAAGTAAATAAATACTAATCTAAATATTCTGAGTTCTTCCCTCATGTTTTTTATATTTTCTTATTTAATTTCTAGAAAAATTAAAATATAAAGGGAATAATTAGTGAGAAAGTATTGGCATAACCTGGCAGTCATTTTCCTGAAGGTTCAAGGTATGCTCTCCCATGGGTGGTCTATAGACAGTGGAGCTAGCCTGCTAGGTACTATCTACTTAGGGAAAACTGTAGAAAGACAGATAAAACATTAGAAATTGTTTTATTAAAAAATAAAAAATAAAAGAGGAAAATAAGGAAGTATATTCTTGGGTTTAACCCCCCAATAGGTGTTGTATTTAGAATATCCACAACTGGACATCCTTGAGGTTATCCCCAATATATATGGGAGTGAGTTTTATGTGATGAAAACCACCACAAACTTCTTCTTAGATAGCTCATTTATACTTATTCATGGATGTCCCATTATATAAAATAATACATGTAAAACCCTTTATAGTGTGATATACTTCATAAAATGTGGATGATAGAATTAGGTATGGGCTCTCCTTGGGTTTTTCTACACTAGTATAAACTCTTCTTTATCCATTTACTCCTACAATAATGTTGTGTCATTATAATATTCAAATAAGGGAGAGTAGGTAGGTAATTTAAATTGAAAAAGATCAAAATAATAGAAGATATAATTAAAATTTCTCCCTTCATATGCAACAAATTTCTTTATTTCGTCATGAGAAGCATCCACTGGGAATACTTCTAGTTTTTTCTTTCCTCTTTCCTATTGGTGATTAGATTTAGGTTGAATGAGTATGGTCTTCACCAAAGTTATTGAAGAATATTCATCTTGAGCATCCAATTATCATGTAATTTTTATACTTTTATTATCAATATGATTAATCCTCCATTCTGTTCCATTTTATCCATCAACTGGGGGTTCTTGTTTCAGAGAAGATCTAATTATATTGTCAAAGTAGTTCTCATCTAGCTATTCTTGGTCTAATTCATCCTCAATTTCTAGTAGCTATAATTTTTCTTCAATTAGACTTGTGGTAGGTTCTTCATAGTCATCATCTAGGATAGTTATCAATTGGAATGAATCTGCAAAATTAAAACTAGGGAGATTTGTAAATAATTCATCTTGAAAAAACTAATAAATAAATAAGTTGATTTTAGGGGTAACTCCCTCATTAGTTTTAGCATGTAGATCATTATCAGGTTTATTTTTTCTTTTAATTGGTCTTGTGTGGATGGACTTAACATTAGGTAGTCTATTTTCTCTTTAAATGTGAGCTCATCCACTCTGTCCTTATCCTCTAAGGCTTGTAACAATTTTTATGAATCATTGATTTCACTAATACCAAGAGGGGGATTATAAGATAATTTTTTTATTAAAATCATAAAATGAAAAGTTTGAATGAAAATATCCCTCAAGTGTTTCAACTTTATGTTTATTTTCCTAAAACACTAGTTCTGGGTAAATTTGCTCAAGGGTGAATAGTGGAAGATCCTTTGATTCTAAAAAAATTCTCTTTTCCTCTAGAATATCTTATTTGGAAAATACCAACGACCCTAAATCTTTAGCTTAATGTTGATTTACATTCTCCACAAGTTCTTGAAGGGTAGTGGATATTGTAGTTGACATTCCTTTTAATTCCTTATTCATTCCTTTATGTTCCTCTAGTTTTTGGCTCACTTCAAAATCCTTCATCATTGATAAGTATCTTTTTAATTTTCTCTGGTGTAGGATCTTCCTCAATAAGATGGTGTAGGGGAATTTTTTAGTGATGGTTATTAGGTTCATTGACGTAGTAGTTTTCATCCTCCCACTCATTGGTGTATACTGATGGTTTATATTGTTTTTTCATTTGAAAGTTCATCTCATGTGATTCTTGTAGGAAAATGCACTGAGCATATGGGTGAGAATCCATTAAAGAATGATCTCACTGAAATTATTATCTCATATTGGAGAAAATAAAAAATAGAAAACAAAAAATAAAGAAAAATGAGAAAACACTTCATTAAAGTGGTGTTGAAGTTAGTGGGAACACCACATTTCTATATAGAAGTGGATCTAAGTTGATCGCGTAGTTTTCACAGGACATTGTCAAACATGATTTCTACAATCTTCATAATGCATCCAAGTGGATGGCTAGGGTCGTCTTTATAGGATAAAGGGTTGGGAGTCTCAATATCCTATCACTTGTGTATTTTTGTATTGTTTTTCTTATTTTGAAAGTAGGAAAATAATAATATTTTATTTGGTTTTTGATTAAATATAATTAAAAAAAGAAACATAATTCAACACAATAGTGTGTGAAAGGGGTTGGATCCAAGGTCTAACACACATATTCTTCATTATTCTTGGTTTCTCATCTGAAAATGGAATCAATATCATTATTCAAATTATCTCCTATGTCTAAATTTTGGTTCAGAACATACTCAATAGATATCAACCCTAATACATCCAATTCCTCCTCCTTCGTAGTGAGGAGGCAATGAACACACTCAATTGAGGAATTCACTATTTTAACACCTATCTCCACTATAGATTTTTCACCCATCAATTAAAATTGTGCCAATGGTATGCACTATGAATTGATAGAGGGAGGGAGATAATGTTGGATAGATTCGAGGATGCAGAATCTCATCGAAGAAATATGATGAATACCTTTGATCTAATTCTCCCTATTTCTCCGCTACATCAAGGATGGAATTAAAATTATTTAAAATAACTAAGTGTATGTGTGATCTCCTCTAGTTTCCTATATCTCAGGTTAGTTATCCACAATTATGAAGTTTAAATAGATCATGTTATAGAATAGAGAATGGGGAAACCCCAATGAAATAGGGGGTAATGAACAATAAAGTTTGATTAACTAAAAAAATAAGAATTAATATTAACATGTTAAATTATAGAAATAAAACTAATGTCGAAAAAGAACTGACTTAGCAGATGTTGAACAGTTCTATTAGGATAGGGTGAGAGATATTTATAGAGATCAAGTGAGATAGACGATGCCTTCTTCACCTTCAAATTCAGTTTCTAATAGAGCTTCTCTGATGGATTCCTTGTGGTCATCTCTAATTTTTGTGATAAATTCTTTCATGATAATGTCAGTTACTCTAATATTTTTTCAAATCAGAATTGATACGTTGATTTATGATATAGTGGAAAAATTTTGGTTTTGTACATGCTATAAATTGGCCTTAAAAACTGGGCATGGGCTTGGATCTTTGAACAGGTGGGAGCTCACGATGACAGTATTGAACAGGCACATGGATTGGGGGGTTTTCAGTGGGGTTAGTTGAATCCTTTCCAATATGGTGGAAAACGGTGGTTTGTGACTCCTTTGGTAAGTTGAGGGTGAGAAATAGGGTGGTGTCCTTCACTGTTGTGAGCTTCAGCAATCCATGGTAGCATAGAAAAGGGAAAATGGTTCTACTATAATTTGGTTGAAGTGTGGTAGGAATGAAGTGAGTATGAAATAAATGGTTACTACAGTGACCATATATGAGGAATGTGGCAAGGTGGATAGGTGACCATGAGATATGGGCACAGTAAGTATAGTAACTGTGGCACAGCAAATTCTGGCCTTTTCAAATCTTTAACCTTTTGAACAAATTGATTCAAATTTTTTCTTAATGCAGTATTTAAATCACTCTATAATTCCAGTATTAGGTAATTCCCTTCCCCATCATGGCTTCACAATTTAATTACAATTTAATTCAAATAATAAATATATTAATAAAGTTAATTATTTTTTCATTTAATAATTAAGTTCCAAATTCTCAAAATTCATACACGATAATTGAATTAAAATTAGGGGTGTTTTCAATTAATAAGTGATAAAAATATTAAAATTTCCATCTCACATAAAATAAATCCACTCAACCAAAGGAAATGAAGAAACAAAAATATCACTTACCCAGAGAGATACAGTTTAACCACGTCAAATATCAAAAATCAAATGAAACTATCCATAAGGAATATAGATTCCCAAAATCACATAGGATAGCTCTTAGGTTTTGAGAAAGGATCCTATAGGTTGAATTAAAAAGAATTATATTTTCAATGCATAAAAACCTACATGTCACGCACATTTCATGACATGAATCCCAGGTTCACAACATGAAATCCACTAAATACATATATGCTTGAAAATGTATCACCATCATTAAAAAAACACCAATCAACCTTTTCAGGATGTGAACCAGTTCATGGAATGTAAAATTTCAATTCCATGTACTAGTTCACAGCATCATCCCAACAAATGTTTCACATCATAGAACTAATTCATGATGTGAAAATTCTCAGGATATAGATTCTGTAGAAACCTTTATAAAAATCCCACAGGTCAACCCAGACCCCATAGGATATCCTCTTAATCTGTTTTACACATTTATAAATATAATCCATTAATTACAACAAATATACATCCCAAAAATAAGTTCATTAACCCTATAAAACGCTCTTCATCCTTGTATGGCCCAAAATGCACCCAAAAAAGGAGGTAAATGAAAATAGATATGAGAAATACCTGAAATAAGGTAACAAGATTTTATGCATGAAAAGTATTGATTTGTTTTCCATTTGATGGAATATTACAGAGATTTAGGTTATTACATTAACATAATAACATCTTAGTATATGAGAGATACTTATGTTATTATATCATCATAATTGAATAATATTTTAAGGAGGTGGAATAACATATAAAATAAAAGTGTCTGGTTAAGCATGATACCACTTCTTCGAACAACCTCCTTATGTAAACACCAAAATCCTTCTTAGGATGTATTTCTAATCAAGAAATGATTATAAAATATAGGTAGGTAATTAAGGAATGTATTTTTGTATGTATTGGATGAACCAAAAGGGTTTAAATGTGTGAAGAGGAGATGAAAAAAGGTGACCTTCTATAAGTGAGGTTAGTGGCACACTTGTAATTTTTAAAAATAAAAATTGATACCCATGTTTTTAACATGATACAAGGACCAAAAATGGACCATTATATTTTTTTAGAAAAAATAAGGTTGAACTATGTCTATCCAATATATTTTAGACAATTTTTTTGGTCATTTAAACCCTTATTTTTTTAATTTTAACCCCCCCCCCCTAGAAAATATATTCTTACCTTAACCATGATAAAATATTTTAATAGTTTTCACTATCCATTATGAACAAAAATTAAATTTAACTTATTAGATAATATAAATTATTCTGCATAAAAATATGAAATCCATTTAACTAAATTTAATTTTTTAGGTCCACTAGGCTGAGTACCCTGAGAGGGGGTGATTCAGGGTATGACTAATTAAAATTAAAGCCCGTTCTGAACTTGTTTCGCTGTTAAGAAAAACACTCTTCTCTCACTTTCCTATTACACAATATAAATAGAAGGTAAAGCATGCACAGGACACAGCAATTTTTACTTCGTTCACTGCTAAGGGATACGTCCAAGGAGCATACGCTGACAAGTTGTCGGTCGTACCAAATTCCACTTTTCTTCACTAGATGTGGATTACAAGGTTCAGGTATAGTCACTCTATCCCAGGCTCACTATCTTTACAAGATTTATGGTTAGATTACTGCTTTCCCAAGGGTCACTCCATGTTTCTCTCTCTCTCTGGCTCACTGTCGGTGGAGAGGATCACCTTCTTCCTCTTCCTTTTCTCATTGCATCGGAAAGGATCCACTCATAGTTTATAGACCTGTAGGTCTCTTCATTTTCATGAAGGAATTCATATTCTTCTATATGTAGATGCTCTGTTGAAGTTCAACTTTCACCCATAGATGAATCTCTTTTTGCACCGAACGTATCGGGCAACCTTCCAGCATCCACGCAGCCCGAAAATCACTGCCGGAAATAAACCTTACTTGGAGCGCAAGTCTATATCAGCACGCAAGTATCGGCGCACAAGTCACAATGGGCGCGCAAGTCTCATACACTTGCGTGACACAAGCTTCCCCAACTCCAAACTTGCGCGACTCTCTTCCTTTTACGCCCAAACCAATGTTGGCGCGCAACTGCCAACCGGCGCGCAACTTCTCACACTGGCGCGCAACTTCAACCACTGGCACACAACTTCACCTGCGTGACAACACACCACTTGCGTGACCACCACACCTGTACGACGATAGATCTGAATCTTCAAAGTTTGGAACTCTAGTGAAGAATGAGGAGGGGTGGTCTAGTATTTATAGGAATTTGGTCACCCCTGCGTGACAGCGCGCAAGTCTCTCCTCAGTGCGCAAGTCTCGGCACGCAGGTCACTTCTTCTGAAAGTCACTTGTGCAACCTAATTCCAAACTTGCGTGAACCACTTTCCTTTGCCATATTTTGATCTTCTGATCTTGAAAAACCACAGGCGTGCAAGTTCTCAAGCTTCCAAGGCATCAGCACGCAAGTCTCTTTCACAGCGTGCAAGTCACTTGCGCGACACCACCAATACTTGTGCTACACTTGTCCCTTTGCCACATTTTGATGATCATATCTTGAAAAACATATGGCGTGCAAGTTTCCAAGCCTTCACGTACACGTCACACAATTCCTTTTGCTAGAAACCACTTTTCTTCATTTGTCGATTTTCAGGCCCAAAAATTTAGCAAACACTGGAAAACGGTGCCACCTTGTATCTGTTCTTTTGTACCGCCTCCAGATAATCCATTCATTTGGTCAATTTTCTTGAATCAAACATGGATCATTGAACTCAGCTCTTGAACTCTACATTTCATCATGAAATCATCTTTGTCAACAAATTTTTATGTCATCATTTTCCTTTGTCAACAATCACCACTCAGATGTCCACTTTGTCAACAACCACAATCACCTCAAAAATGATTCAATGATACCTTGATGAATTTTTTCCCAACAAATTCCTATAATATGTAGAATTTAATTTAAAATTAAACCTGTACACGTGACTAAAAAAGGGGTTTTCAAGAATATTTTTTTCCAGGGAAAGATGATTTTATATTAACTATATGGTCATAAATAATAATTATATGAATTTAAATTCATGTTAATAGATATTTAATATATAAATTTAATTTAAATCACTCCTGATTATCTATTTTTTTAATTAATTAAAATTTAGAACCATTATGCACTTTAAAAAAATCGAAAAAATCCTTTTTTTAAACCCAAATATAAATTTATACTAAAATTCAATATAAAGTTGATTAAAAAGTAATTAAGTGAAATAAATATAACTAAATAAAACTTATGTTACTTGAAATCATAATAAAAACAAAATGGGGATCTAAATTACTTAATTTATTGAAATGAAATGACCTTTTTTACAAAAATCAGTGTTTTCAATATTCATCAAAAAAACAATATTTTCTGAAAAATCTGAAAATTTCACCCTAAGTTATTTTTGATGTAATGATTTAAAATATGATTTTAATTTTATCAAATATATTTTATAAAAATTATAAAAATTATTTATAATATTTTCCCAAAAAAAAGAAATAAAAATCATTTTTGAAGAAAACATATTTTGATGAATAAAATTACTTTACTTAAAATTGATTAATTACTAGTCATCTATTAATAAATTTTAGTATTAAATTTTTATATATTTAGTAAATTATTTAATATTATTCATACTCATCAATTTAATGGCTATGTAATAAGGTTAATATTTAAAATAATACTATTTCATGGTTTTTTTAGCTCAGTGTTGCATGTCTTGTATGCTATTGAGAAAAGATTACTTTTTAAAAAATATTATGGTGTTACATTCTCCCCATTTAAAAATTGTGTCCCCTAAATTTGAACTTTATCTTGGTAATAAAGGTTTTAAAATTTTAAAATAACTATCTTGAAGTCCCACATTATAAAAAGGTAAATAAAACTTCCTCTTGATAAGAGAGAAAATTAAAAAAGGTCATCTAGAATAACACATGTTAGGTCTCCAAATAGGATAACATTGGTGGGAAGTTAATATTTAGACATGAAATAAAATTTCGATTCCCAAATAATGGTTTATAGTGATATATATCATTGATCACAAGAAATTTAATGGTCATCAGAAAGTCAACATCCATAAAACCATAAAACAATGATGTGTGAAAAAGACAATCATTCATCGGAAATGAATGTGATGGGATACTATTTTCATTTTAAAGATATTTTCATAGGTTTGATGAATTTCATACCATCTATACTACAAACATAAGGAAATATACTTAAATTATTAGTTGAATTTCATCATTTAATCAATTTCCACCACAATCTCATCTTTTTTTCCAAATGATGAGTATTCAAGATGAATATTTCATCCCTGGATCAATAAAATAAAATTATAATAGATCACATAATCTATAAAAGAATAAAAATATATTCCTATTGTATTTATACATTAATAAAAACCAAAATGGTTATCACAATATAAAATTTGTCACTCATAAAGTCATATACCCAAAAATGCATCTGCCCTAATCATATAATCTCCAAAACATGCTAAATCATTTCCATAAATAACCTATATCACTATAAACGAAAATTTAAATTATATATGCCTCCCAAATATAATTGAACCTTTATTCAAAAAATAAAATCTCATAATTATTATTCTACCTTAATCATATAAGGTTCCTAAAATCATGAAATTCTTTTGAAATAACATTTATCACTTATTCACCAAATCACTTTTCAATCTCACAATTATCCATAGGATAAAACATATGTTCCCAAAATAAACATAATCATTATCTTTAAAAAAAATTAATTAAAAAACCAATTTTATACTAACCAGGACATAACATAGTCCTATAGTAAGTGTCACCCCCTTGTCGCCCTTTGGTTTAGGGTTTAAGCCCCACAGACTTGTCAGATGCAATGGTTTGTCACATGACCTGTGGGTTGTCCTTTTTCTAAAACCATATAATTATTATAACTTTCCCATAAATACGGTGAACATCCTAAAAACACAATTAATCCTCAAATATCATATAAACCATAATGATTTCAATACCCTTAAAATTATGTCCACAAAAAAAAGAGTAATATCCCTCAAATAACATTTTCACATGTTAGAATTTGGGTTATATATACCATAAACATCTATCAAAACTCAAAAAATGTCTCCATGGGTACTCCCATCACATAAAACATAAAAATAGTATTAAATAATTTAAAATTATGATCATCCTTATATCTACAACTACATCATAACTCTTGAATACCTTGATATAGAAACCATAATCACTCAACATTATTCATAATCCATTAACCATGATTTTACATCATATTCCTTAATACTTACTTCCTATAAACAAAAATATGAATCATGACCTAATATTCAATAATTTCAAAACATAATCCAAGATATAATTCATACATTTCATATGTCATCTACAATTTCCTCATATTAAACTAATGAAATTAGGAATTTATAGGAATTTATATGTAGAGTTTAGTTGATCCCATTATTGATACTCCACCCTAGGACATTTATTTTCATAATTCACAAACTCCCAACATTTAAAAAATTCAATTTCTACCTTGGGAATAATTTTATTCTTTTTCATGGAGTTAACTGAACACTTCCTTTTTATTTGGAAAATTATTTCTTTATACCCTCCTTTACCACATACAAAACATCTTCAAGTTCTCTTAAGAAATTTTCCTAGGTTCTTCTCACATTCTTGACACATAGGTCACTGAATCTTTTTAACCTTTGTGATCTTTATCACCTGGACTTCTATAGAAGACCATTTTTATATTCTTTGGTGTGTTAGGAAACTCACCTAGGATTAAGTTTTCAATAATTACTCATGATAATTAGTTAAGAATAACCACAAGATAATTAACTACATCTGTTCTATTCATCTAATCTTTCAGAAAACCACTACAGTTTCCTTCACATCCATTATTAATTTGGTTTCTATTGGATCCAACGATTTTCTAAAACAAAAAAAAAATATTAGTGTGAGTATATCAAATAAACCATCTTATGTCGAGGATAAATATTAAGACATCCTTAACCATGCCATCCTCTATTAAACTCTTTCTATTTATCCAAAATATTGTTAATTATCCTTATAATACTAACCATTATGGTTATAGAGGATTTTTAAGTTAATCTCAAATAATAATCGAACCTCTAAAGTTAACTAAAATTTTTCTCTGATACCAACTATAAGGACCTAGCCATATACAATTAATATTCTATTGTCTTTGACTATAATTCTCTTTATTTTATTTACAAAGATTTTTAGGTTTAGATTTGAAGAGAATTAGGTCCAAAATCATACATAACAAAACCATATATTATAAAGTGAACACTTCCAATCAATATCCATTTTTTCCTATAATAAAAAACTTATAAAGAAAACCATGTTTTATTTTCATTAAAAAACATCACGAATTTAAACTTGACTTATTCCTTATTCTTACTCATCCTTAAAACCTACAAAAAATATGTTTAAACATGGGATAAACACAAAAATATCAATAAGGGACATAAAAAAGAAGAAATATGTTCATCTAGTGAAAAAACATGAAATCTCATGTATTGTTTACCATTATCTTTAGAGTTCCTTGGGTGTATGAAATAAAAAAAATTCACATGAAAAAAACACACACTTTTTCTCAAATAAAACATTTAAAACCTATCGCAATAAAATAAAAACTCTTTTTTGGAAACTCAGAGCATCACATTTATAACTTTTTCTAAACTCTAGTTAGAAATAACTAGAACCTAGTTAAATCCATTGGAGAAACTCTCTGGTAACTTCCATCTTCATTCCTGTTAAAACAACGAGAATTTCCCAATTCATTGGAGAACTATTTGGAATCACTCATCATATATTCTATATTAGGCTCACCCAATATTTTCTGGGCAAGTCTATCATATAAGATATATTGGTCTCACCAGAAGCTATCTGGGTGCACTCATAATATAACCTATATTAGGATCACATATGATCTATAATTTCACTCACCCCTTCTTATAAGATATATCGAGCCCACCCATTTCTCATTTATAATTTTTAAGTACCATTTCATGAATAAAACATTTTATGCTCACACTTTTTCATCATTAAACTCTTGAAAAACACTTTTATAATTGTATGCATAATAATTTTGGATATCAAAATAGTCTTTGATTTTAAAAACCCATTTTCAATACCAAAATAACCATAAATAGAGTTTTTATTTGAAATAAATGTGAAATATTTTAATGAAAGTCAAACTTTAAATAACAGTTACGGTGGCGGGAAAAGTCGATGTCATTGTATGTATTAAAATATAACATTCCTTTCGTCATATGTAAATATAGTCAAACAATCTGTAAAAAGATTCCTTTTTTGAAAGAATTTGAAAAAAGAGAAAAAATTACATTATAAAACTCTCATTTCCATATAACTATATTCATAAAATCATTTTAAAAACATGGACATGGAAGAAAAAGGGAGTTATAAGGAAAACTTTAAAAGTGATTTTTTTTTAAAGCAAAGTCTCCAACAACTTTGGAAACATTTTAATCATAAGCCCAATGAAATATTAACATTAAATAAAACATTAAATTTCATTATAATAGGTAAATTCATGAAATAACATGTAAAATGTGTTGTATATATACATCATAAAATAATATAGCTTCATAACATAAAAATACTCCTCAATGAAAGTAAATTGAGATGAAATACCTTACCTAAGGTTTGATTCATTACATTTGTTCTTAATCTTCATGAATAATAAACTTATGTTAATTATTTACTTGATTAATAAAAAATTTAATTTTTATTATTACTTTTATTTCATTAATTACCATGTTATATAAAATTAATTAATCAATTATGTTTACATTAGATTTTTTGATAAAATTTGGATTGTGTGTCAAAAATAACTTTGGTAGGTTGACTACTGTTCAAAGAGGTCATTATTTAAACATATATAGTATAATAATAATGAACTTTTTATCATATTTATACACAAATTATACTTTTAAAACTAATCATGGAATATTATTATTAAAAATTAACAATGTTATGATCAAGGATATAATAGTCTGTACGTACGCATGAGTGACATTTCCATTTTTTAACGATCATTACATAAAGAAGGTAAGGGATATTTTATCATTTAAGAATAATAATAATATCATAAATATGATATTAATTATTTAAATATAAATTTATAAATCATCCTTTTTATTTTTTGATGAAAAAATAATCACATCTCTTTGTGGAGGCAGTAGTCCACACGTACGCACGAACAATGTTATCATTTTTCAATTAGTGAAAAATTAAGAAATAAAATGATATATTATATTTTTGGAATAATAAATATGTCATAAATATCATAATTATTTCACATATATTCATTAATATTATCTATATTACATTTCATGAAATTCATTAGGGAAAAATGAATTACATTGTTCTGTGAGACAGTAGTTCGTCGTACACATGAGTGACATTATCGTATACCCTGAAAATGGAATGTAAGAAGGTATATGTGATATAATAATTATAGAATTATGATTATGTAAAAAATATAATATATATATATATATTTAAATCCATAATTATAGAAATTTGTGAGAAGTGATGATGAAAAACAAATTACATCAGTTTGCAAGGCACTAGTCCGCCATACACAAGAATGAGGTTTTGTTTCCCATTTGATTGAAGAGGAGATGGATTTATGTTATATCATTAAAACAATAACATCTCAATATATTATAGATATTTTTTTATTATATCATAATAATTTACTAATATTTTTATGAGGTGTGACAATAAAAAATATAAAAAATCTCGATTAATCATGATACCTCTTCTTCGAACAACCTCCCTTCGTAAGCACTCAAATCCTTCTTATGATGGATTTATGATAAAACCAAGGATTATAGGATGTAGGGATGAAATTAAGAAAGTTATTTGGGTGATTATTTGTAGAACCAAAATGGTTTTAATGTGTGAAAAGGATATTATATGGCGTGACCTTTTATAAGTGAGGTGAGTGGCACACTTGTAATTTTTGAAAATAAAAAGTGATACCAACGTCTTTCACTTTAAAAAAGGCTCCAAAATTGAAACTTCTTGATAAATAGAAAATATATGGTATAAATATGGTCATATAATAGATTTTAGTCATGTTTTAATGTCATTTTAACACTTATATTTTTAGTTTAACCCCTAGTAAATCCATTTTTACCTTAACTGCGATAAACGATTTTTACTATTTTCACTATTTATTATAAAAAATATTAAAGTGAAATTATTAGATAATATAAATTATTAAAATTAAAAATAATTAATTCATTTTACCAAAATCAATTCATAGAAGTGGCATCATTTATTTTAAAATTAAATGTATGGATGCGATGAAAGAGCAAGTTTTCAGGAAGTGTACTTTTTAAGAAAAATATGATTTTATATTAACTCTATGACCAGAAAAAATCACTATATGAATTTAGATTCATATTTATAGATATATAATCTATAAATTTCATTTAAATAATTCCTAATTATGTTTTTTTTAATTAATTAAAATTTAGAAACATTACAGACTTTAAAACGGTTTTCAAAAAAAAACCCATTTTTAAACCCAAAAAAGATTATATTAAAATCAAATATAATGTTGATTAAAAAGTTTTTAGGTGGAATAAATATTAATAAAGTATTAATTTTATACTTTAAATCACATTAAAGACTTAATTTTTCTATTAAATTACTTAATTTATTGAAAATAAATGACTTTTACAAAAATTGGTATTTTCACTATTCACTAAAAAATCAATATTTTCCAAAAAAATCCAAAAAATTCACCCTAATTTAATTTTGATATGAAAATTTCAAAAAGAAAATGAATTTTATAAAATTTCTAAAAATTAATTATAATATTTTTACATAAGAAGAAAAAAGTCATTTTTGAACAAAACATATTTTGAAGAATAAAATGACATTACTAAAAATTGATTGATTGATTACTAAGAATTTGCCAATAAATTTGAGTATTTAATTTATATATATTTCATAAAATAGTTAATAATATTCATACTCATTAATTTAATAACTAGGTTATAATGGTCATATTTAAAATATTATTATTTCATGGTTTGTTTAAGCTCGGTATTGTGTGTCTTTTACACTATCAAGCATAGCTTACTTTTTTTAAAATTTGAGTTGTTACATCCTACCCACTTTAAAAAATATTTTCCTCACAGTATAAAATTTATCTCAATAATAAAGGTTTGAAATTTTAAAATACCTTTCTTGAAGTCCCGTGTCATAAAGAGGGTTAATAAAACTTCCTCTTGAAAAGAGAGAAAGGGAAGAATGAAGGTCATCTAGAATAACACGTACTAGGTTTCCAAATAGGATAACGCTAGTGGGAAGTGAATATTTGGTCATGTAAGAAAATATTAATGTCCAAATAATTATAGATAGTGACAGATATCATTTATCACTAGAAATTAAATGATCAGGAGAAATTAAACATCCACAAAATCACAAACCAAAGACGTGTGAAAAAGGCCATTGTTTCATCAAAAATGAACATGATAGTATAATATTTTAATTTTCAATATCATTTTTCTATGTTTGATAAATTCCTTACCATCTAGACTATGAATATACGGAAATATAGTTACTTTATAAGATGAATTTCACCCTTTAATCAATTTCCACCACAATTTTTCCTTTTACTCCAAACTATGAGTATTAGAGATGAAATTTTCATGCCCCAAGCACTAAAATAAATTTCTAACGGATCAAATAATCAAAAAAAGGATAGAAAGATATTCCTCCTATCATTAAACATTAACTAAAACCAAAACATTTATCACAATATGAGCTAATTTTCCAAAATAATAAACCATCATACATCATTAATCTCTAAACACCGAAAGATCAACTTTGATCATTTAATAAATAACTACCCTCAAAATTCTTCAAAATATTTCAAACCAAGTTTGAAACCCAAAAATCCAAAGTATTTGATTTCATATTCTTCTGAGATTAATTTAACATTTATTTCCAATCACGTTAGTCACTCATAAAGCCATATAAAAAAGACATCTTCCCTAATCATATAATCTCTAAAATATACTTAATCATTTCCATAAATAACATGTATCACTATAAAGAATCATTAAAATAAAATATGATTCCAAAATATAATTCATCCTTTCTTCCTCAAATAAAATATCATAATTTCCAGTCTAACTTAATCATATAAGGTTCCAAAATCATGAACTTATTACAAAATAATATTAATCACTTAATCACTAAATCACTTTTCAATCTCATGGTTATTTATATAATAAAATATATGTTATTAATATCAAATTAATCATTATATTTGAATCCTTTTAAGTAAAAAAATTGATTTCATACTAACCAGGACATCACATAGCTTAGTGGGAGGCATTTCCCCCTTTTCACCCTGTGGTTATTGGTTAAAACCTCACGACCTTGCCGAATGCGATGGTTTATCACCCAGCTAGTGGGTTTTCTATTTTGTAAAACCATATAGTTCTTATAACCTTCTCATAAATATTTTTAACATCCTAAAAAATACTCTTAATCATCAAATATGATATAAACCTTAAATGTTTCAATACCGTTAAACTTATGTTCAAAAAACTAAATGATCATTCTCCCTAAAATAACATTTTCACATGTTAAATTTAGGGTTATATATACCAAAAATATCTATCAAAACTAAATTAATGTCACCAATAGTACTCCCATCACATAAAACATCAAAATAATATTAATGTATTTAAACTTATGATCATACTTAAATCTACCACTACATCATAACTCTTGAATCCATTGATGTACACACCATAATCACTTAATGTTCTTTATAATCCATTAACCATGATATTCCATCTTATTCTTTAATACTTCCTTCCTACAAACAAAAATATGAATCATTTCCTAAGATTTAACAATTTCAAAACATAATCTAGGATATAATTCATATCTATCATATGTCATCTATAGTTTCCTTATCTTCAATTGTAATGGGATTAGGAATTGCTATAAATTTATCTATATAGTCTTGTTGATCTCATTCTATAGTTTTTCCCCCAAGGATATCAATTTTCATAATGTCCAAACACCCCACATTTAAAACATTTAATATTTACCTTAGGAATAATTTTATTCCCCTTCATGGCGTTAACCTAACATTTCCTTTTTAATTAAAAAATTATTGTCTTATTCCCCCCCTTTACCTTATACAAAACATATTCCAGACATATTAAGACATTTTCCTAGCTACTTCTTCCCACATTATTGACACATTAGTCATTGAATCCTTTTAATTTTGTGATCATTATCGCCTAAACTTTTATGTAAGATCATTTTTATCTTGTTTGGTGGGTTAGGAAACCCACCTAGGTCCACATTGTCAATCATTACATGTGATAAATGGTTAAAAATAACAACAAGAGTTTTCACTATATTTTGTTCCTCATTCAGACAACCACCACATTTTCCTTTATATCCATTATTAATTTGGTTCATGTAGGATCCATCCATTTACTAAAGCAATAAAACAGTGTGATTAAATCAAAATAAACTGTAATAACCCATCTTATCTAGAAGATAAATACAAATATATCCTTAATCGAGCCATCATCTATTCAAATATTTATATTTAACCAAAATATACATAATTATAGTTATAAAACTAACCTTTATAGTTATAGAGGATTTTAACTTAAGCTCAAACAACATTGTTCATGACAGAAACATCACGTTATCCCGATAGTCAATTGTAGGGAATTGATTTGTGTGAAATAATTTGAGTTGAGTTCACTACTTTAGAACGGTCTTGAATAGGGTTTTTAATTTATCTAGAAACGTTAAATGGTTATATATCCGTGATAACTCATGGACCATATTTAAAAATATAAGAGTTCATTTAGACCCCAGACCAATGATACTTAAGAACTCACATTGGTCAAGTGGATGGGTGGTCGGGCTCATCACACTTTTTAGGGGAATTATTTCCTACTCTAGGACTCTCTTATAGATTTAAGATATTTTTTAGAATCATTCATTAATTATCAGGAATGATGTGGGTCACCATCAAATTAACAATCAATTATAATAATTTATTGAATTTAGAATCACATGTATGTATCTGAGGTTCATCATCAATGGTATCATCTTACATGCTGATCATATATTATTTGTTCATTATCACAATGATGATGGTTTCTAGCCACATAGTGGAGAACTCTGGAGTGTATTGTTATCCAGGGATATGGGAGTTGTTTTGATGTTGGGATCAGACCCATGGATGGGATTCCTATGTATCCTCGTTAAAGGAATCAAAATCCACATAGTTTGGTGCCACTTAATGGAGAATATCAAACCTTTTAAGGTCGTGTGATAAGGACCAAACTGTGGAGTTTAACGTCATGAAGCTATGATGTTTAGGTGAAAGGTTCCTAGTCAAAGTTTTATGTGGAACTTATTCCGAAGAAGATTAGGGAACTTGTAAGGGATATGGATTCCCAGTTTGGATAAGACTCTACTGGGAATGCGGCCTAGAGAGAATTAGGGTTAATTTAGATTGTTGTGTTTTTACCTTAGGAGGGCATCTGACATATCCCATTTAGAATATAATCAAGTCCCACAAAGTTTAGTTATGAGTTATTGCACTTACGGAGGCCCTATGAAGGTTTATCTCACATGGGAGTATATCCCTCTGAGAGGATTAAGTTGGGGATTACTCCAAATGAGGATGCCTTTATTTGGTTTGAGTCCATGAGAAGTAACTTTACTCATAGAGATTTGAATGTTTAGTTTGGGTATTACACTTGAAGAGGATTCCCTATTGTGAAAGGTTGGGGATTATATCTAAATGGGAGGACCATGGATGAATATGGTGATGTGCTTGGGTCTTATAGCAAGTAAGAGGCCCAAAGGCTTGTTTGGTTGGGGCTTACTTCAGAGGATGATGCCCTATTATGAATGTTTGGGGATTATTCCAACTATGATACATGTGGATTGGTTTGGGGATTACACTTAGAAAAATGCCCAAATGTGGAATATCATGTGGATGTCATGATCTTAACCAACCTCTATGCCCACGTGAGTCATACTAGGTGTGAGAAACAAGAGTAAGCGGTAGATCTGGGGAACCACACAATTTTTTTTATTGAGGTTAGTTACATGGCCTCGGGTACCCACACCTATGGAGGCCCTTTAAAGGAAAGTGAGAGGAAAATACGATAAAGGATTATCTTCCAAAACATGCATCAGAGTATGCGGATTTCATGATCGTATCTATCCTTTAAGCCCATGTGATTCATGATGATTCATGATTGAATGTGGGAAACAAGAGGATGAGAACGATCTGGAAAACCACACACTCCCCCCTTCTACTGGTGAAAGAGCATGGGGATACGGGAGAAGAAGACATGGATTTGATGTGCCCATTCCCTCTCCCATTTTGTATAAAGGATATTCACATTGAATTATTCATCTGGATACGACCTAGTATCTAAATAAGAGAAAGAGTGAAACCTCCTGAAAAAAAAATCTAGGGTCTTACTCTAGGTGGGATGCCCAAAAATTAGTTTTTTAGTAAGAGAGTATAATATCATTCTCTATCAAATGGAAAGGAATGTGTGGTCATCACCCTCCCTGCTAGGAACTAAAGGCTTCGGGTCTTAGAGATGATTAGGGATGAACATGGTCCTAACCCTATTACCCATGACCAGGATTTCCCTGGCACCGCCCCAAGGTTTGGGATCCTCATGACCATGCGAATACATACTAACACGCACCTCAAGGACCTTACCTATCAAGTAGCACAAGTTTGGAACACCTATGACTATAGGAATACATACCCATATTTGAGATATGCTCATGTGTACATTTCCAGGGTTTTTCAAGTCCATATTCCTTGATGGAGGTTTTGATTTGTTCCCTCTCATACAAGGGAGCCAAAATAAGAGAGGCCATTCCATTTGTGACTTGGAAGAGGGATTAAAGGAGGCTCACATAGGTCTAAGATTAAAGAGAAAGGGTTACTCATGTAGGTCCTGGGAGGAAATGGAGGTGCTTTATTTTCACGACCCGCCTTTAGCAAGACGAGGGAAGGGGCCACAAAGTTCCCCGCCCTTCCTTCCTCAATATGAATACAAGATAATGACCCCTAAGTCCGGCCTCCTGTAAGCCCTGGAGTGGTGACTAGCACTAAGGGTATATATTTTCAAAATATGGGAGGCATTACCCATTTTTTATTTTAACAAGATCAGGAGATATGAGAATACAACCACTAAATACCAAGGTACAATATGTATAAAAATAAACTCAAATCCAAACCCACATGCATGTTTTAAACAAAACTAAAATGAAAGTACAAGAATCTCCCAAAGTTCAATACCAAAAAAGAAAAAGGAAAACTGAGCAGCAATAGGGAAAAATGTGCATTGTCCAGCAACAACTCCCAACGTCCAGACTAGTAGGGTCCCTCAAGGTCCTCAAAGATCTCTTGGAAACCTGAAAGTGAACTTAGGGTGAGCATACAAGTATACTCAGTATGGAACCTAAATCCCGCGTGCAGAAGTGGGGAGGCATTTTAATGCCTCGTGAAAAAGATAAGTAACCGGACACTGAGCAAGGAAACTAACCACCCATCCTCACAAGGCACACTCAACAAATATCACAAGAAAAGTATATTGTAGTATAGCACGTCATTATAGGGTACCTCGAACCACCCTCTCACTGGTCATCTTGACATCCTACGTGTCAAACCTCCCCTGAATGTTCCACTTCTATATCCTGCTCGCACACACATGGGCCACAACCACACAACCTGCCCACATACACCTAGGCCCTATCATAACCATATCCCAGATAGTTCTACCCACACACACCTGGGCTCCACAATAGTCACACATCTTTCCGGAAGACACATGGGCCTCTTCACAAAGATACTTGGGAACATTATTACTAAAAACAACGTGGCCTCATATCAATAATAGAAAACTACCTGAAGGTTCTAGGCTAAAACAACACACCATTCCCGAAGAGTATTGGGATAAAGTAACCACCTCAGGCCATCACAGCCTCTATGAGAGGGAGAATAAAGGAGATAATGACCAGGGGAAACACCCTCCCCCATGAGATGGGGGTGTTCAGAACTAAGTTCTCAACATGGGTGGGGTGCGCTCTAAACATGAAGAAAAATACATTATTAATACTGAACAAACACTCTTCCCATCCTATGGCTTCTAAAACGAATATACAAGCATGTGACACAGCACTTCTACCCCTACAGCATGCACAGAACAACAATCCAAAAACTCTCTGTTCATGTTATCGTGTTTCAAAATTTACAGTTCAACTATTCCTTCACTACTGGGCATCTAATAGGCATAACCATAAGTAGGAACAACAACAAAAATAAAAATATCAAAGAGGTGATTTAACAGTTCACAACTAGTGCCACCCCCTTAATCTCAACAACACCACCACATAACTCGTACTGGGCACCAAATAGATTCCTCATGCATATCATTAAAAACAGATTAATAATTTTACATATTCGACCAACACTGGTCACCATATTCCTCCTTTTCGTTTGTTTAAATGGGGTGATCACATAGGGGTTACTTTCATTAGGCATCCACTTAAAAATCCAAGTATATGTGATTAACCTTTTTTTATGTTGCACCTTTTTAATCACTACCATGTCCAAAAAACAAAGTGTTACTAGTGCACAAACAAGGACCCCCAAAAACCATGATTTTCAGTAGTCTTTATCCTATACAATTTACAATGCAAAAAATAATAATAACAATATCATCTCTGCCCCATCCCCCTTACAATTAACAACTATTTATTATCTTTGTTAAAGGTCAGGTTTCAACTAAGCCTCATGGAGACATTGTCATACCCACCCTGCATGATGCACTTAAAAGAGATATGAAGGTATAATTTTATACCTTGATGATCAAAGATCTTCGTTTCTTCCTCGCATCAAGAACTTATATTGGAACCTGATTGATACCTTTCGATTTCCCCAAAATAGGGGGTTCAATAAGAGTAGTGAAACCCCAAGGAAGGGATGATCAGAGGAGTACAGATTGATCCCATGAATTCTTGGGAACAGAGGAAGAGTTAAAGTATCCCGCACCAGAGAACAAGAAGGAAGAACCAAGGAAAAAGGATATCTTAACCCCTAATAAGATTTAACAGAGCATCAATTTAAGATACACTAAATTTTCCATTAAAAGAGGATCACATTAAACCATGAGGTTTGACCAAGTAAAAGTATCCTGATCCTTATAAAAAATTAATATAGGAGTTATGGCCTTTTAATCAGCCATAGATTCATTAAAATTAGGCTTTAAATGAATTTTACGTCAAAGGGGCGAAACTATAGGAAGATGGAAACACTGTTCATGAACTTGAAATTTGGAAAAGGAAAAAAAGGTTGTTGTTGGAAAGTTGTTTTTGGAAGGCTGCTATTGGAAGGTTTCTATTCTAGAAATACTATTCATGAACTAAATATTTGGAAAAGGAAGAAAGGCTGATGTTGGAAGGCTGTTTTTGGAAGGTTGTTGTTCTGGAAACACTGTTCATGAACTAGAAATTTGGAAAAGGAAAAAAGGCTACTACTGGAAGTTTGTTGTTATAAGGATGCTATTGGAAGTTTGATTCTCTAGAAACAATGTTCATGAACTATAAATTTTGAAAATGAAAAATGATGTTGTTGGGAGGTTTTTGTTGGAAGATTGTTGTTCTAGAAACACTATTGATGAACTAGAAATTTGGAAAATGAAAAAAGGATGCTATTGGAAGGTTGTTGTTGGAAGGCTATTGTTGGAATGTTGCTATTCTAGAAACACTGTTCATGAACTATAAATTTGGAGAAGGAAAAAATGATGATGTTGTAAGGTTGATGTTGGAAGGTTGCTGTTCTGGAAACACTGTTCATGAACTAGAAATTCGGCAAAGGAAAAGGTTTTTTTTAGAAGGTTGTTGTTAGAAGGCTATGGTTGGAATGCTACTATTCTGGAAACAATATTCATGAACTAGAAATTTGGAAAAGAAAAAAGGTTTTTGTTGGAAGGATAATGTTGGAAGTCTATTATTGGAAGGTTGTTGTTCTGGAAACACTGTTTATGAACTAGAAATTTGGCAAAGTGTTTGGAATTAGTCACCTTGACCTCCCAGAACACCTCAAACACCATATTTCAGCAAAGTAATGGACCAAAGAGAACCAAGACATTACATTAGATACCTCTCAAAACACTCTCGTCCTTGAGAATTCAAAACCAACCCGGAAGAAAATAGGGGTCTGAACAACCACCCCATAAGACACCTCTCAGGGGAAAACCACCCTGGGTTATTTGAAATCTAGAACAAAACCTCAACATACAAGAACACTCTACCCAAGAGTTATCGCATTTAAACAACTACACCAACCCCAAATATCACACTATCTAGACACATGGGTCAGGGAGTTTTTTCCTACATGTTAGGATATTATCCAATTTGGGCAGCACTGACTCACCAGCATGGGTTTAATCGCATCTACATTAATGCATCCTGATTAGGAGTTAGGTCCTCCCTTACCCACACATTCAAACACATAACACACATCTAGAGAACAAGGGAACATACATTATATATCCAAAAAAATCATGTATAACATCACATCAAAGGTATAAAAATGAAGGTATCTAATAAAAACTCAACACAACAACTTAAAATAACTCTGGGTACTGGACACGCATCTGGGACTCCCGCCCCTAATTACTCTCCTCGATACCACCCTGTCACCACAAGACACAAACCAAGCGAATATAACACTCATGTAACACCTTATCATTGTGGTCCTAGATCTCTATTGGCCTCTCCTCGAAGGACAGATCATTTTCAACATTGATCTTGCTCCAATCGATGACGTCTTAGTCGTCATGGAGATAACTATGGAGCTTTGATACATGGAAAACATCATGTATTTGAATTATCTATAGGGGAAGTGATATCTAGTACTCCACAGCTCCAACATGATCCAAAACCTCTAAAGGACCAACAAACTGGGGAGAAAGCTTACTCCCGTGACCGAATCTTCGCTACCCACAATGAGGGGAAACCTTTAAGAACACATTGTCTCTGACCTAGAACTCTAAAGGCATCCTCCTATGATCATCATATGACTTCTTCCAGTCCTAAGCTATCTTCATCCTCTCATGCGCAATCTGAACTTTCTCTGTGGTGCTCTAAACCACCTCCGACCCAAGAACACCTACCTCACCAACCTCTTTCAAGCACATGGGTAAATGACATGGCCTTCCGTACAAAGCCTCAAATAATGTCATGACAATGGTAGAGTGGTAGCTGTTGTTGTAGGAAAACTCTACTAGAGGTAAGTGTTGTATCCATGATTACCAAAAATCTAGAACACATGCATGTAACATGTCCTCCAAAGTATGGATAGTCCGCTCGGTCTGCCCATCTATCTGGGGGTGGAAGGTAGTGCTAAGGCATAATCGGGTTCCAAAATCATGCTGCAATCCCCTCCAGACTCATGAGTTAAACTGTGCATCCTGGTCTGAGATAATGGACCTTATAACTCCATGCAACCACACCACCGCATCTATGTACCTCTGTTCTAAGGAACTCACTGGGCTCGACTCCTTGATCGCCAAGAAGTGAGCCATTTTTTTCAGCCAATCCACCACTACCCAGATAGCATCGTAGCCTCCTTGAGTCCTGGGTAGCCCTGTAAAAAAATCCATTGATATGTCATCACAATTCCACTCGAGGACATATAAAGTCTACAATAAATCTACAGAAACATGGTGTTCAACCTTTACATACTGACACACCATGCATTTTTTCACAAACTTCACCACTTCCCTCTTTTCCCAAGGCCACCAAAATTATCCCCTCAGGCCTTGGTACATATTGGAAACTACGGGTTGTACCGCTAGGGTTGAGCTATGGAAATCACGAAGAACTTCCCCACTCATCACCTTTGTAACAAAAATCATTCCACAGAAAATCATCTGATTCTGACCATCCTTCAACTACCCATTAGGATCATTTCACAGGTCAATGTAATCACACATCACTTTAGCCTATGAGTCTCCCCACTGAGACTCCTCCACCTACCGCATCAGAGATGACTGCACCATCATCTGAAACAAACAGCCTCTATGACCATCCTCCCTCACATCTAGGTGCAAGGTAGCTAATTCTCTCATTGCTCTCCAAGCATCTGGAGACTCTTGAACTACATCCTTCTGCGATTTTCTTCTCAAGGCATCAGCCACAACATTCCCATTACCTTCATTGTAAGAGACCTCAAAGTCATAGTCTTGTATAAACACCATCCATATTCACTACCGCAAATTTAGATCCCACATAAAAAAGATATACCTTAAACTCTTATGATTAATGAAGACCACAAAGTGCTCCCCGATGAGGTAATGCCACCACAACTTCAATGCGAGCACTACTATTTCAAGATCCAGATCATGGGTTGTATAGTTATTCTCATGAGGACATAACTTCCTAGATCCATAAGAGATCAATCCATACTGCTGCATCATCACACATCCCAAACCAACACTGTAAGCATCACAAAAAACATCAAATAAAACTCTTTCCTCTAGAAACCTGAGCACTGGATCACTAACTAGTTTCTCCTTCAGATAGCTGGAAGCTGCCTAACACTGCTTGCTCCATGAAAAAGTCTGGTCCTTCCAAGTCAAAGCCTTCAATAGCGCTACAAATCGAGAGAATTCGGGCAAAAACCTTGGGTAATAGCCTACCAAGCCCAAGAAACTATGAACTCCCACCACATTCTTGGCTGTTACCAAAGAAACAATTTCATCCACCTTCAACGGGTCCACTGCTACCCCTTTCTAAGATAGCACGTGTCCGAGGAAGTGCACTTATCATGTCAAGAACTTGCGGTTGGACAACTTCCCATAGATTTGGAGGCATCAAAGGACCTCTATGACTGTTCGGAGATTCTCAACATGCTCTTTTTCTAACTTAGAGTAGATCAGATTGTCATCGATGAACACAACAACGAACAGGTCTAGAAACTCATGGAAAACAAAGTTCATGAGTCTCATAAACACGGATGGTGCATTTGTGACACTGAACGACATAACTATGAAATAAAAGTGCCCATACTTTCACCTGAAATATGTCTTTGGGATATCAGTATCCTTCACCCTCAATTGGTGATATAAATAATGAAAATCAATCTTATAGAACCATCATGATCCCTTCAATTGGTCGAAGAGATCATCTATCCTTGGGAGAGGGTAACAGTCCTTGACTGTTACCTGATTTAACCTATGTTAGTCTATGCACATATAGATACCACCATTTTCCTTATTCACAAAAAAAAACAGAGCACCCCATGGTGACATGCTAGGTCGGACAAAACCCTTCTTCATCAGGTTGTTAATCTGAATCTATAACTCTCGCAACTCAGAAGGTTCCATCTAATAAGGAGCCATTGAAACCGGATGGTCACTAGGTTTTAAGTCTATACTGAACTCAATGTCACGTAAAGTGGGTAGAGTCACAACCTTCTCATGAAAGACATCTATAAACTCACTAACAAACCCCTAGAACTCCCACCATCTCTGCATCTTCTGACTCCACTGACATTACAGCCAACATAGAAATAAGGGGATCTAATTGTTGGATTCCCATATGATAACTATGCTCGCTGAAAAAAGTCACATGCTGACCTTCCTCATCAGAAAACATGACTCTTCTTTGAAAGAAGTTGATAACATCACACACACAGAACAACCAGTCGATGCCTAGAATGGCATCTTATGCCTGCATCTATAACAGAAGAAGATCCCCATTAGACTGATGTGGCCCTAACATCAGTCTAAATCCCCAAAAAACATAAAACAAATTGATCTGACCTCCAAATGGTGTAATAAATGCCAAGTGAACGGGAAGTCTTTTTGTATCTAGACCTAGAGCATATGAAAGATCGGGTTCAATTAAGGAGTGTGAGGCCCCTGAATCAAACAAAGCAGAAACAAGGGTGATGAACAAATAGATCATACCACGAATGACCTCTGGCCCTACTAGCACTGCTAACTATGTAGTGTCAAACTATCTATGCCCATATCCTATGCCTCTCTATTTTCAACCACCTTCTAGACCATGCCTTAGTCGAGATCCCTCATGAGAAACCTGAGGTTGGACTCCCCTTGCAATGTCTTACCTCGGAGGAGCAGGGGCCTGCTTCTGAAAAGGCCTCACTGGAAACTGTTTCTGCTGAGGTGGGCGCTGAACCTTCTCACCCCCACTGTACTGATCTCGATTTGGGCACTACCTCTAAATGTTCCCAAAAATTCCACATAAAATTCATATTGGTCCTGGGCCCATAGGAAAAGGGAGAGGATCAAAGGATCAAAACTGGAACAGTTGAAGCCTACTCCCCACTGGTCGAAACCTGTAAGGCCCTGTCGTTGAAAATCTGTTGCTGACTACCTTTCCCTTTAATGAACCTAGCTGGCTCCCCTCTTTCAGCACACCTCCTTGTGAGTGCATCCTTTTCACCACCTCAGCCTTATTTTTCACTTCTAAGTACATCGGTAGGGTAAAGGGAGTAACAATATAATGAAGAAAAGGTCGAAGTGCCTCCTCTAAACATCTCTCTCAAGAATCCTCATCCAGAAATAGGTCCAAAGAAAAATATAGGATATCCTTGAACTTTATCCCCAATTCCCTCACTAACATACTTCATTGATTAAGGGAGATAAATTCTTGTCTCTTCTCATCTTTTTCCATTGAATAAAGAAATTCCTCTCGAAACTCCTTCTCATAAACGGCCCACGGAACCTTTGCCTCCATCTTTTCCTTGAGGTAGAGAATCCACCCCTGACACACTGCTCCACTCATATGGTTGACCACCAATGGGACCTAGTACTCCCTCAGATCATGTATCAGAGTGAAGGTGACCCCCATATTCTCAATCCAACCTTCAAATTCTACTTTGAAGATGATTCCCTCATACTTCTGAAGGGTCTATTGCTGGAAGGAACGCAGAATCCGATGCCACCTCTCATCCTCCTCTCGGTCATCTCTCTTCTGATTGGCCAGAACAACCTGATGAACCTCAACTACACATGCCACATGTGGACGACATCCGGGTTCCATAACTACAAGGTAAAAATGGAATGCCTAATCTCGAGTAGCAGGTAATTTTACTTAATATTTCTTTATCATCTTATTAATTTTTCTCCCCAAGACACCCCAATTCAAGTAATAACACAAGTCATTATGATGCATGTAACTTTCATAGGGTATCTACCCTGAAATCAATGTAGGCTCACATGGTTGTTCGGTAGCCTCAGAGTCCTTGCATCGGATCACGGGGGGGCCCTAAAATCATGTGTCATATTCGGTCTTACCTAGCCTATGTCATGCACAAGATTTCCTATCAATATTTCCCTACCATCCCATACTATTCTCCTTGTGCATAACTCCAAACTCTATCCTATCTCTCAACCATCACCTCTGATATCATTCTATCACGACCCACCTTTAGAAAGATGAGGGAAGGGGCGGAAAAGTTCCCCTACCTTCCTTCCTCAAGATGAAGATGAGATAATGACCCCTGAGTCCCGCCTCCAGTAGGCCTCAGAGTGGCGACTAGAACCAAGGGTATATATTTTCACAATATGGGAGGCATTACCCTTTTTTATTTTAACAAGATCAGGAGACAAGAAAAGCCAACCACCAAACACCAAGGTACAATATGTATAAAAATAAACCCAAATCCAAACCCACATGTATGTTTTAAACAAAAATGAAATAAAAGTACAAGAATATCCCAAAGTGCAATACCAAAAAGGAAAAATAGGAAATAAGCAGCAATAGGGAAGACTGAGCACCGGCTGGTAACAACTCCCAACGTCCAGACTAGTAGGGTCTTGCATGGTCCTCAAAGTCCTCCTAGAAAACTGAAAGTAAATGTAGGGTGAGCATACAAGTATACTCAATAGGGAACCTAAAGCTCTCATCCATAAGTGGGGAGGAATTCTAATGTCCCGTGAAAAACATAATTAACCAGACACCGAGCAAGGAAAATAACCACCCATACTCACAAGTTACACTCCCAAAATATCACAATCCAAGTATATAGTAGTATAGAACATCATTATCAGGTCCCCACACCACCCTCCCATTGGTCATCTATACATCCTACAAGTCAAACCTCCCCCGCAAGTTCCATTTCCATATCCTGCCCGCACACACCTAAGCCACAACCACAAAAACTGTCCACAGACACCTAGGCCCTATCAGAACCATATCCCACACAGTTCTACCCGCACACACCTAGGCTCCACAACAATCACACATCTCTCCTAAAGACACCTGGGCCTCATCCTGAAGAAACTTGGTAACATTCTACCTGAAAACACCTAGGCCTCATATCCCTAACATAAAACTTCCTGAAGGTTCTGGGCTAAAACAACACACCATGCTCGGAGAGTCTTGGGATAAATTAACCACCTCAGTTCATCACAACCTCTGGGAGAGGGAGCAGAAAGGATCTAATGACCAGGGGAAACACCCTCCCCCATGAGATGGGGGTGTTCGGTACTAAGTTCTAAACATGGGTGGGGTATCCTCTAAACATGAAGAAAAATACATGATTAATACTGAACAAGAACTCTTCCAATTATATGGCTTCTAAAACGAAGATCCATGCATGTGACACAGCATTTCTACCCCTACAGAATGCACAGAACAACAATCTAAAAACTCCCCATTCATGTTATCGTGTTTGAAAATTTACAGTTCAACTATTCCTTCACTACTGGGAAACTAACAGGCAAGACCATAATTAGGAACAACAACAAAAACAGAAATAGTAAAGTAGTGATTTAACATTTCACAACCAATGCCACCCCCTTGATCACAAAAATACCTACACATAACCCGTACTGGGAACCAAATATATTCCTCATGCATATCATTAAAAATAGATTAAGAAGTTTACATATTCGACCAACACTTGTCACCATGTTCCTCTTTTTCATTTGTTTAACCAGGGTGATCACATAGGGGTTACTTTCATCAAGCATCCACTTAAAAATCCAGGTATATGTGATTAACCATTTTCTTCATGTTGCACCTTTTTAATCACTACCATTTCCAGAAAATAGAGCGTTACCAGTGCCCAAACAAGGACCACCAACAGCCCCAATTTTTAGTAGGATTAATCCTATAAAATTCACAACATAGAAAAGAATAATAACAACATAATATCTATCCCATCCCCTTATATTTAACATCTATTCATTATCTTTGTTAAAGGTCATGTTTCAACTAAGTCTCGTGGAAACATTTTCATACCCACCCCGCATGATGCACATAAAATACAGGCGAAGGTAGAATTTCCATCATTGATGATCAAAGATCGTCGTTTATTACTCACGTCAAGAACTTATATTGGAACATGATAAATACCTCCCAGTTTCCCCTATCATGACCCATCCCATGGGGCCCGGACATGAATACCCCAAGCCTGTCTTCCATAGGCTAGGGGTTGGTAACTAGCACCTAAAGGATTTTCCCGAACAGGGAAAGCATTTCCATAGATATCTTTACATAGTCAAAAAGTGAAACTGAAGTAAAAAACCATCAAAAGTAAGGTATAACCTTGAGAGTAAAGTTAAACAACAAGTACAACTATAAAATGAAAACATTGGGCTGGAATACAAGCCCTAGAAGCTGAAAAGAAAGTAAACAGTCATCACATATGCCCTAGAGCTCTACCTGGAGGGTATTAGCTGTAAGTCTGAAGTCGAAGAAGAGAATCTTGACTGATCCCATCTCACCAAGTCTTGAACCTCCAAAGTATTCCTTGGATCATCAATAGTCTTCAACAGACACACACGTGTGGGCGGAGCCCGTGCAGGGGTGAGTATAAAAACTCAGTAGGGGACCCTGAGACCCCCGAAGGTCTCTTAGTAATCCACAAATGAAAACATCACAAGAAAACCCAAAAGGTAATAACACAAGAATGATCTAAATCATGAAGAAAAAACCAAAATAGATAGCTCACTTTAATGGTATAAATTCAAGGTTAGTGGGATAGGGATGACTAGTCATAAATCCAGATCATCTTATCTGTAGTAACTCTATTGTTGACCTGTATAGGTAACTGTATGCTGACCGGTATTGGTCGCTGGTGCTAACCCGTATTGGTTATTGGTGATGACTCGTATTGGTCATCGGTGCTGACCCATATTGGTCACTAGAACAAATGTAGGGATGATTATATGTACAACTAGATCATCCCACTATGGAGTTTCTGATGTTGACCCATATTGGTTGCTCTTCTTCTTTATTTCACAGACAGCAACTAGATTCCCACACGAAGCACACCTAGTCTCTGGAAGATTCTACACCTAAATCCATCTATCATATTTCAACCATTATGAAATCCCACAAAACACATACCTAAGGGACCATCCCGTCATAGGGGTCCCAACGTGATAGACGGCGCATTGATCGGACGCTCGGTCTATGAGATATGGGCACTTTTATAAAAAGGTCCCAGTTGAATTCAAGTCTGATCCAAACTAGGTCACATGAAAAACTCATTCAAAACTCACTTATAGTATCTCCAAATGACCGCTTTTCCATAGGTTCCTTATTCCACAGACGGCGCGTCGATCGGACGTGTGGTCTGTTAGTTATTGGCATTTTAGTGCGGAGGGCCCGGTTGAATTCAGAGTCGATCCAAACCAACCATACTCCAACTTTTACAAAACTCTCATGGAGTATCACAAAAGGACCGTCTCTCTCTAAGTATCCTAGTACTGCAGACTGTTCATCAAACGGACGTCTGGTTAGCTAGTTATGGACCTTTAAACATTTCTGGGCCCGAGAGGGGTCCCGGTCCGGGTCCGACCCGGGCCGGCCTAGTGGGGATGGATCATGGAGGGATTAGCCTGATGGCCTACAGACCAGCCTGGCCTGCCCTGTCTAGGCTGGGCCCTGGCGGGCCTGGTCCGCTAGGTCATGGACCGGCCCGGCTTGCCGGTTGGGCGCGTCTCGCCGGGCGATGAGGCTCGGCCAACTGGCGTGCCCCATGCGGGGCACGCGTTCTGCCTCTCGAATAACTCATAGAGTCATTTGATTTCACTTAAGGGCAGCACCAGATGGCGTCGCCTTGTCACCCATGGGACCCGCAGAAGGCGGCTCCCTTGTCAGTATGTCGCAGCTTCGAGCTGCGGCTCCCCTTCAATGTGGCGCACGACTGCTCGCCTCATCCACCTCTACGGCTGGGCCACTGCCGACTGCCTATCCATCCACTGTGGTGCTAAGTGGCACCATGCTCTTCCATGTCCAGTGAACTTCGGTCGTCGTCTCCGCTACCGGTGTCGGTCGCTGGGGTCGTCACGCTGGTTTTGTGCCAGAGGAACTCCTACGGGGCTCCAACGATGCTCTAGAGCTCCATTTCCATTTTTATCTATGCTTAAGGGCCTCCCAGACTGTCGTTGTCACAGCGTGACCTCTGTCTCGCATTTCTGTCAAATTGGGAAAACCGTCCCCAAATAACGCAATGATAAATGAAGCGGCCGAGGGTCCGGGACTTTTTCATTTGGCTCACGCCCTCCACGTTAGCATTATAACAAGAGATAAAAATTATTCACCCCATTTGAATAATGTTAAACCACATCCAAACATAAACCCCCTACCTCGAGATCCATTGGAGGTGTCGCGGTTGCGGCAAGAGGAGCGTCCACATTAGATGAAGTCATCGGCGTTCGTCGATCCCAGATCGTTGCCTCCTGAGCTTTTGTCCTCCATCGGTGGATTTTCTCGCAGAACTCCGCTAGAGTTTCCTCTCTTGAAGAAGTCATTCCAACACCCCACCCCGAGATCCATTTAAATAGGTGGGGGTAGGTGATTAACACATTGAATAATTAATGAGGTTCATTAAATGAATTAATGAACCTCTTTTAATTCAAAATGGTGGAGTTACGTAGTTGATGATTCAATCCATTAAATGGCTTGACAAGTCACCGGTCTCGCCACCACCGCTCATCCGTTGGAGAAAAAGAAAATAAAATAACAATTACATGTTATTTTATTATTCTTTAAAAATTCTAAAAACTATCTTTTTCCCCTGACCAACTATGGTCAAAGTGAATCTTCCCTTAAGCAAATGCCAGCGCTGCAGATTCAACGGTGCTCTCATATTTCAATTCTGAGCACCGGTTCAAAAGATAGAAAATGTCACCCGCACGTTTACTGAACCTACCTAAAAAAAGTTCAGAAATTTATTCCAGGCACATCGGGCCTCAGAATCACGCACCTTCAATTTTCTCAAACATGTAATAATCCCAAATAATTAAAAAAAACATGGTATTTTCCGGTTCTTTACATTCTCCCCACCATAGGTATTTACATCCCCAAAACCCAAACAAGGCTACACAAACAAAGAGGGGTACTGGGAATGCATATGAGCTTTTTTCTCCCATGTTCTCTCCTATAGATTCTCATGGTGCCACAGAATGCCCACTAGAGGCATCGATCACCCACGAATAATCTGCTCATGTCGATCCTCTATCTCCATCGGGTACTCCACAAAAGTCTCCATGTCGCCAATCTCTAGCTCTCTATGGTTGATGATGTGAGATGGGTCAATGTATGTATCTCCTAAGCTGGGATACATGGATTATGCCGTGTACCCTCTCCAACTATGGTGGTAGTACCAAGCAATATGCCACCTTGACAATCCTCTAAAGTATCAGGAATGGTCCGATAATCCTCGGTGAGAGTTTTCCACCTCAGTCAAATCTCTGTAGTTCCCGTCGAGGGGAGACTCACAAGAATACGTGGTCCCCTTCCTAGATCACCAGTGGTCTCCCTCACCTATAATCATAGGACTTCTGTCATATTTGTGCAGTCTTCATCCGATCTCAGATGACCTGCACCTTCTCAATGGTAGCATGTACCATCTCTGGGCCCACGAGTACTGGATCTCTTGGATCCGTCCAACATAAGGTCGATCTGTATGGTCATTTTCACAACGCCTCAAAAGGGGTCATACCAATGGTGGAGTGATATCTATTGTTGTACATGAAATCCACCAAGGGTAGGTGGTCCTCCCAACTGCGACTAAAATCTAGGACACATGCACGAAGCATGTCCTCCATGGTCTGAATGGTCTGCTCAGTCTGACCATCTATCTGCAGGTGAAAAGTTGTGCTCAAATGAAGCTGAGTCCCAAAAGTCTTCTTCAATCCTTTCCAAAATCGGGATGTGAAGCATGTTTCATGGTCTAAGACTATCATTGAAGGCACCTTGTGAAGTCACACGATCTCCTGAACGTAGAGACATCCCAAGATCTCTACCGAACCCTTCTCTCGAATAGCAAAGAAGTGGGCTGACTTGGTGTGTCGATCAACGATCACCTAGATTGTATTGTTCCCTCTGGACGTACCTGGTAACACCATCACTAATTCCATAGATATCCCTTCCCACTTCCACTCTGGTATCTCAAGTTGTTGGGTCAAGCTTGCTGGTACCTGGTTCTCGAGACTCACTTTGAAACACCTCGATCTTCCACGATACGCTTCTCATTCAATAATGCAATAGATTGCATTATACGCAACTTCGAGTTCTAAAACACCGCGACTAATAAAAGTAGCCATTATGAATAGTAATAACCACCTTTTGAAATTATATATATTTTATATTTCAAAATGGACTTCATTTTTGGATTCGGAATGTCGAAATTAGCCTATGTTGAATTTTTTGTAATTTTCTGAGAACTTCGAAATTTTTATGAATAGTGAAAAATACTTAAAACAACTTTTTTAATCAAAATAATTTATAGTGATAAGTTATACTATTGAGTGGTTTTAAAGTATAATTAGAATATATTTTTACCATTTTATCCAATGGTGGTCATTGGAATTAATTTAACATTGAAATTGGACATAAACAATTGCCAATCTTTTGATATAAATTGTTTCTTAAAAACACGATATTTGTTGTAAAAGTGGGAATTAATTATAAAATTAATTAATGAAACTTATATGTTTGGAATTTTTTAAAATAGGCATCATTTTTGAATTTGGAATATCAATTATAGATTAGGGTGAAATTTTGGCCTTATTCTGAAAAACTTCAATTTTTGATGAATAGTGAAACCACTAAGTGGTTGTTAAAAACTGATTTTTCGTTAAAATGAAATATTACCACTTCTGTGATTTGATTTTCAAGAATCCGACATACATGGTTGTCATTAAGAAGTAAAATGTGGTTCAATGTGATTAAAATAATTTTTTGGTGAATAGTAACTTTTAAGTTCTTAATCGCGATTAGAGGTAATTAGTGTAGTTTAAGGTAAAAATAATGTTTTAATAATATGATATGAGCTTGAAACTTGTCCTACTCCTATTTTATGGGTCATGGCCAACCACGAAAACCCATGGGTCAACTTGGGGACCCCATGGAGCCACTTTGGTTGGAAAATGACATTAATATATATTTATTTAATGTTAAAATTAAATTGACACAAACATGAGTTGTTCTACTAAAATAGTTTTTAAGTGGGGTTACACAAGTCCAAATTTTTACTATAAATATTCATTAGAAATCTAAAAATATTTCCTACATCATAGTATTTTTTTTATAATTTTTAGACATTAAATAAATTAAATTATTTATGACATCATTATGATGCAGTGATGACCTCATTATTTAACGATTTTAATAAAATGAAAAGATAATGTACAATCCAAGGCTTAAACTTGTCCAAAGACTATTTTATGGGTAGATTTAGAACCCTAATCACCTTATCCTCGAATTATATAAGTGTGGGACCTTTATAATCCGAAAATCATTGTATGATAATGTAAAATTTCCTTACTTTCCAAGAGTGCCCCTCCTCTCCTCTTATAAAAGGCCACCACCTCTACCACCACATTCACACTTTCAAGCCATTTGGCTCGGCCAAACTCTGCCCAAATACTCTCCCAACTTCCCCCTATTACTCCTAGAAGCCTCACTTTGGGCAGAACTCTTCCCAAGGAAGCCTTTGTCTCAAATCAAAAAGAGTTACCCGATTTTGAGGTAATGTCTTCTCTAATGTTGTTTTGTTTTATTTTTCTTCTCCAACCCCCTAAACTCTTTTTATTCATTTCTTTTGTAATAACACCAGTATCCTAAATATACTAGGATGTTGTTATAATAATAATTAGAGCTACACTTACATACACCTACATCTAATGGTTAAAGAACATACGGTTTCTGTGGATGGAGAATTTCTGCCTCACGAAACGATGATTGTTCAACACTCATATAACACCTTCAAAGGTGGCCATTAAGATGTCACTATATTTATATATGATATATAATATGTTTATTTTTTACTTATTCTTCTTTATTTCTCATTTATGGCATACTTTATGATTTCCATTATGGGTAAAACGCGATAATTTCATTTTAGGAAGTGCGGACTACCGCCCCCTCAAAGTGATTTGAATCGTTAATGCCATATGTGGGATGTATAAAGGATGGAGTAAATGGTATTATACACTATATTATACTGGAATTATATTATACATTTATATAATTATGATTTCATTCCATTAAATATGAAATAGAAATGAAAGTAGCGTTCATGTGTACGTACGGCTTACCGTCTCCATGAACGGTGCATTTCATTTCTTACCTCTAAATGTTACGTAATATTATAAATGAATGTATATAATGGATATATATGATATATATGACATCTAAATCATGAATATAATTCTGGAGATAATGGATATTCTACCACATAAAACAATTTGTAATTATAAGAATTTCATTACCAAAGATCGACAAAACGACCGTTATTAACTTAAATAATTACATAATGTTCATAACATTTTAATAAGTGATATAAAAAGAATAATGAAATTAAAAATGGTTCTTAATAAGGTATATATTAACTCTAGTTTATTATTCAGGAGGTTAAATAACGGTTGAGTCAAGTCAGACACGAGGTAAGGGAACTTCTTAACCCAACTTCTATTCTTTGGGTTAATCTCCTACTTTCAAATTATGTCATGATATTATTATGTCCTATATTGTATTTGTAATTTCTTTATGTGTACATTTAATTAATACACATAATAGATCTATTTTATTTTAAAAATGATCTTTTTAAGGACTTCGTCTCACTCTCCTTTCATTGAGGCATATTTCGTTTTATACACAACTTTATTTTATACGGTGTATAAACCCCTTTGACTTTTACGTTTATTCAAAAGGAATCTTTTTTATACGAAGCGTTTTGCTAAACGAAAAAAGGGAATGTTTTTCTTTCTGTACTTATGCGGCGACAACGACTTCTCCGCCGCCGTGACCATTATTTGAGTTTCGGCTTCCTTTACAAGCCATCATTTTTTTAATGAAAAATAAATACAATGTTTTAACTTTCTTTTATTTTGGTATTGAAAATGGTTTTGAAAGCATTTTTATTATATCAATGTGTTTTATTGATATCTTATGATTGAAATGTGGAAATGTTATGTTTCCTTTATGCATGTCTTATGTGGTACGATTATGTTATGGTTTATGATATGTTTAAACCTATTCATATGAGGAATGTATTGGACTTAATAAGTGACGGGTGGATCCCACTATAGCTCCTCGATGAATCGGTAGGTCTCATGAGACAACTAGACGTGGAATTGGTCGAGGCCCTTTCCCAATTTGATTTATGGTTTTGGCCGAGGCCTTAATCATTTTAGACGTCTTGGCCGAGGCCTTGACAAAATGTTTCAGAATGTATGGCATTATACATTCCCTCATTATGAAAGTGGTTATTGATATTTCATGTGATTATTCGACCAGTAGAATATCCATGTGAAGAAGTGAATGGAATTATCTCATTTTACTTTTTCCATATTATGTTGATGTTCAAGTTTAAAAGGCTTTTGTTTTAGTTATACATTGCCTTAAATTTTTATGTTTATTTATAAAAGCTTCCGCAATATTGTTATCCTTACTGAGCATCTGAGATCACCCCTTTCAATGTTTTAATATTTTCCAGGATGTGAAGAAGTATTTTATGAATGACCTGCAGGGGTTGTCAGAAAGGGATATGAGTGTGGACTATGAAGACCATGTTATTTTATTTTTTTTACTTTTTGATGTAATGAAAGACTTATGAATGTATCTAGTGTTTCCAAGGCTACTAAACTAATCGGTCTTTCGAGACTTGATCTTTTGTGATCATGCCAATGTTACGAAGTAATGAACCGACTATGGGTAGCTGGGGTCGAGGCGTTATAGTTGGTATCAGAGGCAGTTTAGTACTAACCTTGGAAGCTAGATTTAGATAAACTCTGATTAGAGCACATAGCCCGAAGATAGACTTTGAGGATTAGTATAGAAAAACTTCCTAGAATTTTGGTATTATAGAGATTTTGTGAGTTTTCCGAGTAATACATCCCTGTCTGGATATGAGCAGGTAGAGGCGGCTCTGGCACAGATGTACCTAGGGGTAAAACCCGAAAACACCGCTTTGAGCTAGACTCGAATGGGAACTGGTGCACGACAACGGGCCTTGCTGCACTCTTGGTTACGACACTCCCGGGGGATATGCTTAGGATAATTCTCATTTTCTTTACAAACCACTATGAACGGTTATGAGTATATACTTCCTCAAATAAAACCTTTTTATGATTATGGATTATATCCATAAATAGTTCAATTTATGTTAAGTATTTTACAAGTATGGAATTATGTATTTTGATACATAAACTAATCTAGTTTATGCCATTGTTTAGAAATTGCGCCTAGTAGAAGGAATGGAAACTGTATCAATGCACGCACTCCATGTAGGGATTTTCCTCCTGCTCAAGATAATTATTGTGGATCTGGATATACAACTGGTGTTGATCAACTTATTACCATACTGGGACAACTCACTCAAGTTATGAATAATAACCTTACTCGTATGGATCACCCTGATCCACAACGTGGAGGATCAATGTTAGACCACTTCATGAGGAAACAACCACCAACATTTAATGGGGGTACAAATCCGTTAGTAGCTGAGTAATGGATAAACTCCTTAGAGAAAATATTCCATGCCTTGGGGAGTAGCAAAAGGGAGAAGGTTGTCATGGCAGTTTACCGCCTCACTAGAGATGCCGATCAGTGGTGGTCGCTGATTAAAAATACAAAGGAAGATGATGACGTATCGAATATGGAATGGAGGGAGTTCAAAGGGATTTTCCTAGAAAAATACTATCCTTGTGACCATCAAGCAGATATGGAAAGACAATTTTTGAGTCTGAGAAAAAATGAGGATGAGAATGTCGCAAAGTATGAGGCCAACTTTACAAGGTTAGCGAGGCATGATGTAGATTATATATGTAACCCAAGAAGTAAGATTGATCGTTTCTTTGATGGGTTAAAACCATTTCTCCGTCGAGCATTAGTCTCACAAACCTTCTCGTCATACGAAGATATTGTCTCATGTGCTATAAAGACAGAAAAGGAATTCTCTAAGTCTTATGACAACAAAGTAAAGCAAGAGAAGAAGAGAACGGTGGAACAAGAGACAGATAAAGGGAAAAAGGGAAAGAAGTATTTTCCATTATGTGATAATTGTGGGAAGAATCACCCTGGTACTTTCCTAAAAGGAATGGGATTTTGTTATAAATGTGGAGAAAAGGGTCACCAGGCTCGTGATTGCAAGGGAAAGAAAGAGGCTATCAAAGTTGAATGCTACAATTGTAGAGAAATGGGTCATTATGCAAATGAATGCCCTAAGCGTCAGGGAAACTTACCTCAGAAAAGGCCAAGGGATCAAGGACAATATTATGTTGTTACTACAGTTGAAGCAGAATAACTAATGTATTGGTGCTTTTGGACTCATGGATTATATTCTGGTTATAAGAATAATGTGATATATATAAGGATTGTACTGCAGTACTTGTTAATTTCAGTAAGGTTTTAATATGATGAAGGTAATTATATTTTTAGTATGTGACAATAAGAGAAACTTTACTTTGTTTGGGGAATCTGATAAATTGATTTTGGAATTTAGAGACCTTTTAGAGAAAGTCTGGACAGAGGTATTTTGGAAAACTATAAAGGTTGAAATGGATTAAGTTGAAGTTTGGATAGTATTGTTTAAGGTTAAAACATTTATGAAGATTATTTTTGGAATATTATAGTACTATATTTTTAGGAAAAGGACAACCTGAAGGGTGGGGCATAACCCATCGTGTCGGACAAAGCTGCAGGAATCGAACCCACAACCATAGTGCGACAGGCCTTTATTTCCTACCACTAGCCTACAGGAATTCCCTGGTTATTACAAAATAATTTTACTAATCTAAATGGTATGTGTTAACATTTGGAACCTTATACAATTAGGATAAGTATAATATTTTTGGGTTCTATTATATTTTTGAGTGAAAGGTGAGTTGGAGGTTGAAACTCTAATTGTCAAGCATAAATATATATATACCTATATGTTATTCAATGAATAAATTAATTCTTAAACTTTAGTAAAGGGATATTAAAACAAAAAAAATGTGTTATCCTAATACCTTATGTCTTGTTGAACTAATGATATTTTAAATCGACATAGATTGAAGGCTTTGAGGCCCTCAATTTGACAGTTGATTGTGATTGATGACCTCAATCACTCCCTAAAAATATTTATGTTTTTCCTCCAATTATATCTCTCTAATTTCCACCAACATTCTCCTAATCGAGATCATAATTGGGTGGTGACTTTTTCACTTCCCTTTCCCTCTTATTAAGGCTAAATTTTATTAATCTTATTTCCGATGTGGGTTTTCCACAAAGGTATTTTCTATTTTCAACCTTTTATTTTCCAAGAAAAATTTCAAATTGTGAGGACGCAATTTATTGAAGGAGGGGAGAATGTAACACCCTGATCTTCCACGATACGCTTCTCATTCAATAATGCAATAGCTTGCATTATACGCAACTTCGAGTTCTAAAACACCGCGACTAATCAAAGTAGCCGTTATGAATAGTAATAATCACCTTTTGAAATTATATATATTTTATATTTAAAAATGGACTTCATTTTTGGATTTGGAATGTCGAAATTAGCCTATGTTGAATTTTTTGTAATTTTCTAAGAACTTCGAAATTTTTATGAATAGTGAAAAATACTTAAAACAACTTTTTTAATCAAAATAATTTATAGTGATAAGTTATACTATTTAGTGGTTTTAAAGAATAATTAGAATATATTTTTACCATTTTATCCAATGGTGGTCATTAGAATTAATTTAACATTGAAATTGGACATAAACAATTGCCAATCTTTTGATATAAATTGTTTCTTAAAAACACGATATTTGTTGTAACAGCGGGAATTAATTATAAAATTAATTAATGCAACTTATATGTTTGTAATTTTGTAAAATAGACATCATTTTTGAATTTGGAATATCAATTATAGCTTAGGGTGAAATTTTGGCCTTATTCTGAAAAACTTCAATTTTTGATGAATAGTGAAACCACTAAGTGGTTGTTAAAAACTGATTTTTCGTTAAAATGAAATATTACCACTTCTGTGATTTTATTTTCAAGAATCCTACATACATGGTTTTCATTAATAAGTAAAATGTGGTTCAATGTGATTAAAATAATTTTTTGGTGAATAGTAACTTTTAAGTTCTTAATCGCGATTAGAGGTAATTAGTGTAGTTTAAGGTAAAAATAATGTTTTAATAATATGAGATGAGCTTGACACTTGTCCTACTCCTATTGGATGGGTCATGGCAAACCAATACAACCCATGGGTCAACTTGGGGATCCCATGGAGCCACTTTGGTTGGAAAATGACATTAATATTTATTTATTTAATGTTAAAATTAAATTGACACAAACATGAGTTGTTCTACTAAAATAGTTTTTAAGTGGGGTTACACAAGTCCAAATTTTTACTATAAATATTCATTAGAAATCTAAAAATATTTTCTACATCATAGTATTTTATTTATAATTTTTATACATTAAATAAATTAAATTATTTATGACATCATTATGATGCATCGATGACCTCATTATTTAACGATTTTAATAAAATGAAAAGATAATGTACAATCCAAGGCTTACACTTGTCAGAAGACTATTGTATGGGTATATTTCGAACCCTAATCACCTTATCCTCGAATTATATAAGTTTGGGACCTTTAGAATCCGAAAAGCATTGTATGATAATGTAAAATTTCCTTACTTTCCAAGAGTGCCCCTCCTCTCCTCTTATAAAAGGCCCCCACCTATACTACCTCATTCACACTTTCAAGCCATTTGGATCGGCCAAACTCTGCCCAAATACTCTCCCAACTTCCCCATATTACTCCTAGAAGCATAACTTTGGGCAGAACTCTTCCCAACGAAGCCTTTGGCTCAAATCAAAAAGAGTTACCCGATTTTGAGGTAATGTCTTCTCTAATGTTGTTTTGTTTTATTTTTCTTCTCCAACCCCCTAAACTCTTTTATTCATTTCTTTTGTAAAAACACCAGTATCCTCAATATACTAGGATGTTGTTATAAGAAGTATTAGAGCTACACTTACATACACCTACATCTAATGGTTAAATAACATACGGTTTCTGTGGATGGAGAATTTCTACCTCACGAAACGATGATTGCTCAACACTCATATAACACCTTCAAAGGTGGCCATTAAGATGTAACTATATTTATATATGATATATAATATTTTTATGTTTTACTTATGCTTCTGTATTTCTCATTTATGTCATACTTTATGATTTCCATTATGGGTAAAACGCGATAATTTCATTTTAGGAAGTGCGGACTACCGCCCCCTCAAAGTGATTTGAATCATTAATGCCATATGTGGGATGTATAAAGGATGGAGTAAATGGTATTATACACTATATTATACTGGAATTATATTATACATTTATATAATTATGATTTCATTCCATTAAATACGAAATAGAAATGAAAGTAGCGTTCATGCGTACGTACGGCTTACCGTCTCCATGAACGGTGCATTTCATTTCTTACCTCTAAATGTTACGTAATATTATAAATGAATGTATATACTGGATATATATGATATATATGACATCTAAATCATGAATATAATTCTGGAGATAATGGATATTCTACCACATAAAACAACTTGTAATTATAATAATTTCATTACCAAAGATCGACAAAATGATCGTTATTAACTTAAATAATTACATAATGTTCATAACATTTTAATAAGTGATATAAATGGACTAATGAAATTAAAAATGGTTCTTAATAAGGTATATATTAACTCTAGTTTATTATTCAGGAGGTTAAAGAACGGTTGATTCAAGTCAGACACGAGGTAAGGGAACTTCTTAACCCAACTTCCATTCTTTGGGTTAATCTCCTACTTTCAAATTATGTCATGATATTATTATGTCCTATATTGTATTTGTAATTTCTTTATGTGTACATATAATTAATACACATAATAGATCTATTTTATTTTAAAAATGATCTTTGTAAGGACTTCGTCTCAATCTCCTTTCATTGAGGCATATTTCGTTTTATACACAACTTTATTTTATACGGTGTATAAACCCCTTTGACTTTTACATTTATTCAAAAGGAATCTTTTTTATACGAAGTGATTTGCTAAACGACAAAAGGGAATGTTTTTCTTTCCGTACTTATGTGGTAACAACGACTTCTCCGCCGCCGTGACCTTTATTTGAGTTTCGGCTTCCTCTACAAGCCATCATTTTTTTAATGAAAAATAAATACAATGTTTTAACTTTATTTTATTTTGGTATTGAAAATGGTTTTGAAAGAGTTTTTATTATATCAATGTGTTGTATTGATATCTTGTGATTGAAATGTGGAAATGTTATGTTTCCTTTATGCATGTCTTATGTGGTACGATTATGTTATGGTTTATGATATGTTTAAACCTATTCATATGAGGAATGTATTGGACTTAATAAGTGATGGGTGGAGCCCGCTATAGCTCCTCGATGCATCGGTAGGTCTCATGAGACAACTAGACGTGGAATTGGCCGAGGCCCTTTCCCAATTTGATTTATGGTTTTGGCCGAGGCCTTAATCATTTTAGACGTCTTGGCCGAGGCCTTGACAAAATGTTTCAGAATGTCTGGCATTATACATTCCCTCATTATGAAAGTGGTTATTGATATTGCATGTGATTATTCGACCAGTAGAATATCCATGTGAAGAAGTGAATGTCATTATCTCATTTTACTTTTGCCATATTATATTTATGTTCAAGTTTAAAAGGCTTTTGTTTTAGTTATAAATTGCCTTAAATTTTTATGTTTATTTATGAAAGCTTCTGCAATATTGTTATCCTTACTGAGCATCTGAGCTCACCCCTTTCAATGTTTTAATATTTTCCAGGATGTGAAGAAGTATTTTATGAATGACCTGCAGGGGTAGTCAGAAAGGGATATGAGTGTGGACTATGAAGACCATGTTATTGTAGTTTGTTTACTTTTTGATGTAATGAAAGACTTATGAATGTATCTTGTGTTTCCAAGGTTACTAAACTAATCGGTCTTTCGAGACTTGATCTTTTGTGATCATGCCAATGTTACGAAGTAATGCACTGACTCTGGGTAGCTGGGGTCGGGGCGTTACACACTTGCTGTTAAGTGAGGCATCTAGAAACAAACTCTTCCACATATTTCTTCATCCTTGGCCACTAGTACTGACATCAGAGGTCCTGATACATCTTCATCATGACTAGATGTACTGACAATGGAGGTCTATAGAACACCCTCAGCGCCTCCTCTCATAGCACCACTGGTATAACTGTGCATCCTCTAAAAAGGATAGTGTGATCCCCACCTTCAGAATATTCATCAGGTGCATGGCCTGAGGATATCTGAGCACATGTAGTCTCACAGCTATTGTCTCCAAGTTGCACCTCCCTGACTCACTGAAGGAGTGGATGGGAAACTACCATCTACTGGAGGTATACTATCTCATCTTTATCCATGTAATATATCTGAAGCAAGGCTAACTGGTCTGAAGCCTCGTTCAGTGGATGCGAACTCGATCTCCAACTAAGTGCATCTGCCACTAAGCCCCCCTTCCCAAGATTATAGACTATCTCAAAATTATAGACCTATAGGAACTCTATCCCACATCACTATCTCAGATTCAGATCTTTCTATGTGATGATATATCTAAGACTCTTGTGGTCTGATTAAACAATGAAGCGCTTGCCCATCAAGTAGGGTCGCCACATCTTTAGTGTGAAGGTTATTATTGTCAAATCCAAGTCGTGAGTCACATAATTATGATCCTGAGGCCACAGCTGTCAGGATCCATAATCAATCACTACATCATCCTGCATCAGGATGCAACTGAGTCTTGTCCCTGATGCATCATAGTAAACCACGTAGTAAGTGTCTTCCTCTGGAAACCTCAGTATGGGAGCACTGGTCAAGATCTGCCTCAGATTTTAAAAGCTCTGTTGTCTTATCTCTAACCACATTAAGGGTTTCCCCTTCTTCGTCAAGGTAGTCAAAGGTTCTGCTACTCTGGAGAAATCAGGTACGAACCTTCAATAGTATCCTACTAATCCGAGGAAGCTCTGCACCTCAGTAACACTCCCGGGTGGATCCTAAGAAAGTATTTCCTCGATCTTCATTAGATCCACTGCAACTCTAGCCTCCGAGATGACATGTCCCAAGAAGTGGAACTTCCATATCCAGAAATCACACTTCAAGATCTTCCCATATAATTGGTGCTCCCAGAGTGTGTCCAGAACTATCCTCAAGTGTACAGCATGCTCTTCCTCAGATGTTTAGTACACCAAGATTTCGTCGATGAAGACCACCAAAAAGAAATCTAGGTATGGCTGAAAGATCCTATTATTGATCCCCATGAACACTGCTGGAGCATTAGTCACGCCGAAAGGCATCACCAATAACTATTAATGGCTATACCGATATCTAAAGGTCGTCTTCGAGATGTCCTCATCCTGAACACGAAGCTGGTGATAGCCTAATATGAGGTCTATCTTTGAGAACCACTTCTCTCCTTTCAACTGATCAAACGGATCATCAATCCTCAATATAGGATACTTGTTCTTCACGGTCACATGGTTTAGGCGTCGTAAGTCCACACATAGCCTCAAACTTCCGTCTGCCTTCTTGTCAAACAACATCGGGGATGACCATGGAGAAACACTATTCCTTACAAATCACTTCCTATGTTAGTCCTCCAATTGTACCCTCATCTCCTAGAGCTCTGTAGGGGTTATTAGATATGCTGGTGTAGATATTAGTGTTGTTCCTCGGTACAAGTAAATACGAAATTCTACCTCTCTTTAAGGAGGTAGTCCTGGGACATCTTCAGGAAAGACGTCCTCATACTCTTCCACCACCGCTGGGAACTATAGACTCTCCTCATACACCATGTCGAAGGTCATGCAATCCAACTGATATGTAATCAGTTACACCATCTGCATAACAAGTCCATCTCATGCTACTCTATTTTCCTTCTCACCAACAAAGGAAAATTGGCCTCCATCTCTGTACATACATCACACTGTATGTCTCAAGTAGTCAATATGTGAGTGAACTGCTAATAGACAGTCCATTCCTAGAATGACGTCGTAGGGATTCAACGCCGCTACTAGAAGATCCAATCTGAAACTCTCTCCTCCAAGAGTATTATCACACTATTGGCACCAGTGTGTGGCCGCCGAATCTCTTCTCGTAAGAGTATCCAAAAGAAAAGGTCAATCTAAAAGCTCTGTTGAAATATCAGAGTCCCGAACTAAGTCTACGGCAAGGAAAGAATGGCTAGAACCTGTGTTGATAAGCACTGATACTAAATTAGAAAAGATACATATCGTATCTCATATCATCTCAGGGACATCAAGATCGTGAACCTGTACTGCCTATAGTTGGGATTTTCCTCATACACCTACTCCCTGAGCTCATGGTGGACCGCCTAGGGGTGATGTTGGTAGTGCCTAGTGACCCCGACCACCTCTCACTGCACGTCCTTATCCCCTTCCTTGTCAGCCTCCTAGATTATGCTCATAATTCTGCCGCTTTCATTGCCTCGGTGATCCCTCCACCATCTGTCGACCATTCGTGCTAGGATTCATACAGTCACGAGCTCTGTGACCCTATCCACCATAGGAGAAACAGATCATGCCTCACTGGTGGATCACTCAGCCTCTCGAGCCTCTCACCTTCGACCATGTGTCTTCGGGTCTCCCTCAAGAAGGTCTATATTTCTTAGTCTTCATTGTCATCTATTTACTTCCATATGCATATGACTCTGCTACTTGTCATCTAGTAGGGGTTCTCACTGTCGGTGCCTGCTCGGCAAGGAATATATCCATCAACAAATCCCACTCTATCACCCCAACATGTGTCGGGATACTGAGAGGAACTGTCGCAGCTCTAATCTCTCGTCGGATCCCACGTTCAAAGGTCAGGGCCCTGAAGTAAGGGTCTCGTACCATGTCGGTGGAGTATCAAGAGAGGTTAGTAAATATTACCGAGTATTGAGCCATAATATGGCTTCCCTAGTGTAGATGTAGCAACTCCTAAATATGCACAAAGCGTAGTATCACTGGCATGAACTCTGCTATAAAAAGTATCTCAAAGTCCAGCTAGGTGAGGGTCGTCTCCTCATTCACCTGGAGCATCAAACTCCACCATCATCCTGCCGAGCCCTGAAGAAGGCTTGCAATCATGATCGCCATCTGCTCAGCGGGTGTCTCTACTAATTGAAATACCCACAAAACCACCCAAATCCTGTCCTCTGCTGCCTAGGGGTACATATTTCTTCGAAACCTCAGAGGCCTCTGTCTTTGGAACTCATGCAATGTGCTCAGCCAGCGTGCATGATCCACTGGTAGAATTTGCTGCTCAATGGGTGGTGGTGCTGCTGGTACACCACCTAAACATTCCAACCCTGTGAGTGGTCCCTGTACCAACACCTCATTACTCAGTGGGCCACTTTCATGATCTCTAACTAGAATCCTGGATGGATTTCTTCGTGGAGGCATCCTGTAAGAAACAGATGTTCCACAGTCAAAAATTTGTACCTGGTGAGCTGACTCCAGAAGATCAAGAAAACTTTTCAAAACACTAGCATCCATTGTTTTCATGTACAAAGTCATATTACAGAATTCAAGGTCATGGTGTATGGATACGTCAGTCGTCGTACCAACAGTAGACTCCCTGTACTGAAAACTGAACTCAAGACACTTTACACCATTGCCTCATTAAAAGTAGACTCTTAGTTCTTCTAGTAGAACTGAACGCCCTCTGATACCACTTTTCATGACCTGTCCCACAGGGCCTGGATGTGACCACCCCAAGCCCGCCTTCCATAGGCCAGGGGTTGGTGACTAGAACCTGAAGAATTTTCCCAAACAGTTAAGGCATTTCTTTAGAGATCTATACACACTCAAAAAGGGAAACTGAAGTAAAAAAATCAACAAAAGTAAGGTATAACCACGAGAGTAAAGTAAAACCACAAGTACAACTGTAAACTGAAAATAGTAGTCTAAAATACAAGCCCTAGAAACTGAAAAGAAATTAAACAGCCATTGCATTGGCCCTGGATCTCTACCTAGAGGGTAGTAGCTGTAAGTCTGAAGTCGAAGAAGAGAATATCGATTGCTCCTGTTTCACCAACCTCCACCAAGTCATGAACCTCCAAAGTCTGCCTTGGAGCGTCAGTAGTCTGCACCAGACACACATGTGTGGGAAGAGCCCGTGCAGGGGTGAGTATAACAACTCAGTAGGGGACCCCGAGACCCCCAAAGGTCTCTTAGTAATCCACAAAGGAAAACATCACAAGAAAAACCACAAGGTAATAACACAAGTATGATCTAAATAATGAAGCACAAAACAAAAGAGACAGCACACTCTAATGGTATAACATCAAGGTTACTGGGATAGGGATGGCTAGTCATAAATCTAGATCATAATATTCATAGTAACTCTACTGATGACCCATATAGGTCAATATATGATGACCTATATTGGTCTCTAGATGCTGACCTGTATTGGTCATTGGTGCTGACCCGTATTGGTTGCTGGTGTTGACCCATATTGGTCACTGGTGCTGGCCCATATTGGTCGCTTTTATTGACCCGTATTGGTCACTGGTACAAAGGTATGGATGATTAGTCCTACAACTAGATCATCCCACTCTGGAGTTTTCGATGCTGACCTGTATTGGTCCCTCTTCTTCTTCATGTCACAGCCAGTCACTTGATTCCCGCACAAAGCATGTCAGATCTCCGGAAGATTTTGCTTCTCAAGACATCGGTCATATTACAATTGGTATGAAGTCCCACAAAAAATAATACCCAAGGGACTGCCTAGTCATAGGGGTCCCAACGTGACAGACGGCGCGTCGATCGGACGCTCGGTCTGTGATATATGGTCACTTTTGTAAAAAGGGAACGATTGAATTCAAGTCTTATCCAACCTAGGTCGTACACCAAACTCCTTCAAAACTCACTTATAGTATCTACAAAGTACCACCTTGTCACAATGATCCTTATTCCACATACAATGCATCGATTGGATTCCGAGTCTGTTAGTTATTGGCATTTTAGTGCCGAGGGCCCAGTTGGATTTAGAGTCAATCCAACCTAGTCATACTCCAACCTTATCCAAAACTCTCGTGGAGTATCTCAAAAGAACTATCTCACACCAAGGATCTCGACTCCGTAGACGGTTCATCAAACGGATTTCAGGTTCACAAGTAATGGCCCTTTAAGTTTTATGGGCCTGAGAGGGGTCTGAGTCCTGTCCGACCCAGCCGGACCAACCCAACCTGACCTGGATAGGGGAAACCCAACCCAGCCTTGGCTGGCCCAGTTGGGCTAGGCCACAGCGAGATCGTCCCACTGGGCCGCAGACCGGCCTAGCCCACCCTGGCTGGGCAAGGCCGCGGCGGGCCGGGTCCGCTGGGCCGCAGACCGGCCTGGCCTGTCGGTTGGGAGCAGCCCACCAGGCAATGCGGCCCAGCCAAATGGTGCACCCCACATAGGGCACATTGTCTGCCTCTTGAACGTCTCATAGAGTTGTTCGGTTTCACTTAAGGACGGAGCTAGGTGGCGCCGTCTTGTCGCCCGCGGGACCTTCAGGAGGCGGGTCCCTTGCCAGAACGATGCGTCTTCGAGTTGCGGATCCCCTTCAACACGGCACACGATGGTGCGCCACCTCAACCTCTGTATCCATCCCACTACCATCCACCTATCTGGACCCCATGATGCCGAGATTTTCCACGCTCTTCCGCAGCCGGCAAGCGTGGGCCGTGATCCCCACTACTAGCGTCGGTCGTCAGTGCCACACCGGCAGAGCTCTCGCGGGGCTCTGGTGATGCTCCAGAGCTCTGTTTCCATTCTCATCTGTGCCTATGAGCCTCCCAGACTTCCTCCGTCACATCGTAACCCTCTATCTCACGTTGCCGTCAAATTGGGAAAATTTTCCCTGAAAAACACAACGATAAACGAAGTGGCGGAGGGTTTAGGACTTGTTCGTTTGGCTCGTGCCCTATGCGTTAGCATTATAACAAGCGGGAAAATTTATTCATCGCATTTAAATAATGTTAAACCACATCCAGAAATAAACCCCCTACCTCGAGATCCATTGGACGTGTCGTGGTTGCAGCGGGAGGTGCGTCCACGTTGGATGGAGTCGTCGGCGTTTGTCGATCCCGGATCGTTGTCGCCCGAGCTTGCATCCTTTGTCGGTGGATGTTGTCGCATAACTCCGTCAGTGTTTCCTCATTTGAAGAAGTCATGCCAAAACCCCTCCCCGAGATCCATTTAAATAGGAGGGGTAAAGGTGAGTAACGTGTTGAATAATTAATGAGGTTCATTAAATGAATAAATAAACCTCTTTTAATTCACAATGGTGTAGTAACGTAGTTGATGAGTTAATCCATTAAATGGACTGACAAGTCATCGGTCCCGCCACCGTTTCTCATCTGTTGGAGAAAAAGAAAATAAAATAACAATTACATGTTATTTTATTATTCTTTAATAAGTCCAAAAACTATCTTTTTCCCCCGACCAATTGTGTTCGAAGTTGAAGCTTCCCTTAACCGAATCTCATCATTACGGATTCAATGGTGCTCTTGGATTTCAATTTTGAGCATCGGTTCAAAAGAAAGAAAATGCCACCCATGCATTTACTGAACGTACCTAAAAAAGTTCAGAAATTCATTTCGGGCACACCGGGCCTTGGAATCACGCGCCATCAATTTTTACGGACTCATAAAAATCCCAAATAATTAAAAAAATTATGGAATTTTCTGGGTCTTTACATCCCCAAAACAGGGGGTGAAATAGGAGTAGTGAAATCCCAAGGAACAGATGATCCGAGGAGTGAAGATTGATCCCACGATTTCTTGGGAATAGAGGAAGGGTTCGAGAATCTTGTACTAGGGAAAAAGAAGGAATAACCAAGGCAAAATGATATCTCGTCCCTTAATAAGATTTAACAAAGCCACGATTTAATATATGTTGAATTTTTCATTAAAATCTGATCACATTAAACCATGTGGTTTGACCAAGTAAAATCATTCTGTGCCTTAAGAAAAATTAATATATGATTTATGGCCTTTGAATTGGACATAGAGTCCTTAAAACGAGGATTTAAATTCATTTTACGTCTAAGAAAATGTCAAAGGGGAAAACTATAGGAAGCTGAAAACACTGTTCATGAACTAGAAATTTGGAAAAAGAAAAAAATGTTGTTGTTGGAAGGTTGTTGTTAGAAGGCTACTGTTGGAAGGTTGTTGTTCTGGAAACATTGTTCATGAACTAGAAATTTGGAAAATGAAAACGGCTGTTGTTGGAAGGTTGTTATTGGAAGGCTGTTGTTGGAAGGTTGTTGTTCTAGAAACACAGTTCATGAACTAGTAATTTGGAAAAGGAAAAAGGTTGTTGTTGGAAGGTTGTTGTTGGAAGGCTACTGTTGGAAGGTTGCTATTATGGAAACATTGTTCATGAAATAGAAATTTGGAAAAGAAAAAAGGTTGTTTGAAGGATGTTATTGGAAGGTTGGTGTTCCAGAAACACTTTTCATGAACTATAAATTTGGAAAAGGAAAAGGGATGTTGTTTGAAGGTTGCTTTTGGAAGGTTGATTTTAGAAGGTTGTTGTTCTAGAAACACTGTTCATGAACTATAAATTTGGAAAGGGAAAAAAGTATGTTATTGGAAGGTTGTTGTTCTGGAAATAGTGTTCATGAACTAGAAATTTGGAAAAGGAAAAAGGATGATGTTGGAATGTTGTTGTTGGAAGGATACTAATCTGGAAACACTGTTCATGAACTAGAAATTTGGAAAAGGAAAAAGGTTGTTGTTGGAAGGGTTTTGTTGGAAGGCTGCTATTTTGGAAACACTGTTCGTGAACTAGAAATTTGTAAATGTGTGGGGAATAAGTCACTTTGACCACTTAGAACACCTCAAACACTAGATTTTATAAAAGTAATGGACTGGAGAGTTCTGGGCCATTACATTCATGTAAGGGGGTTATATGAATGCATGATCTAGATATGACTTGGGCAATGGACCACCTAGGAAAAAAACTTGGGTGAGGCTTTTTCCTAGGCACCACAGGTTTCCAAAGGTGTCCCTGGATGAGGCTCGTATAGGTAACTGGTTAGGGAATAGACCTCATGCATGTGGTTTTCCACTTTGGGGGAAAGTATTACTCACAAAATTTTCTTTTGTTCCATACCCTAAAGGGACTTTGATCTATCAATATACCTTAATTCCCTCTTCTTTTGGGTATAAAATGGTTGTCTGAGGGGTTTTTGGAGACCTGGGTGAACGAGATGTGTGACCATAGCTTGGGGGATTCTTCTGATTTTCTAGTTATGAAAATAAGGATCCCAAGGGACTATTTATAGGAAAATAAGTAACCTTGGTCAAAGGAGTTACACCATGCAGGTCCATGGTGTAGGAGCCCGGTGCAGGTCTATCTCATAGGGGTGGCGTGTCTTTTGGTGTAGCATACGGGGGCTGCACGAGCCTTCTAATGCACAGGGGTGCACGTGCAAGCTGAGTTGGAAAAGTCCCTTTGATTTTTATTGAGACTCATTACTGTTTTATCATTATTTAGATAATATTCCTAAAATTTTCATTCCACTTGAAAAAATAGAGTTTCAACAAACATCATAACCTCTAAAGTTATCTAAACCTTTGTTTCGATACCAATTATAAGGACTCAGCCTTATACATTACATGTTCTAGTATATTTATAGTAGGATTTACTTTCTATCATTCGCAAATAACTTTTAGGTTTATAGTTTTAGATAATTAGTTCATAACTCATACATAACAAAACCATATATTACAAAGTGGAAACTTCCAATCAGTATCCATTTTTTCCATAATATAAAACTTTTTAAGTAAAACATTTTTTTATTTTATGAAAAATATACAGGACTTTAACTTGAATTCTTATTTGTTCTTATTCATCCTTAAACCCTGTGAAAAATATTTTTAAATGTGTATGAGTACAAAAAGATCAATAAGGTACATATAAAAGGATCTTTTCGTATAGTTAAAAACCACATAATGTATACCTTTATCTTAAAATTTCCTTTATCATGTGAAATAAAACATTTCCACAAGAAATATATACACATTGTTTTCTCAAAGAAAACCTTTAAAACCCATAGGAATAAAATTAAATCCTTTTTTAAACTTAGAGTAACACATTTATAACCTATTTTAAACCCATGTCTAAAATAACAGGAGCCCAGGTAAATACATAGGATAAATCTTCCAGTAACTCCCTCATTATTTCTTGTTGACATAAGAAACTTTACCCAATGCATTGGAGAGCTATCTAGACTCACACATCATATAAGATATATTGGTATCACCTGGAGGTATCTGGGAACATCCATCATAAAATATATATCGGGATCACATCAAGTATCTATTTTCAAGAGGACTGATATGTGCCATTCACCATCTTGATAGAGGAAGCGAAATAGGGTAACAAATTTGGCTCGGTACATGCGTTGTACTAAGTATTTGTGACATAATTAGATATTATGAGTCACTCAACATAATATTCTGACCATGATTTCCTTTTATAGAATCTATATCACTTTCCTCCCTTTAGGGATCTAACACTGGTCCTTTAAGGATCAAGGAGGATACCCTGGGGGAGGCACAGACCCATGTTGATGAATACTTAATTTTGATCGATGAAGCAATGAGAGATGTAACTGCATCTACCCCATTCCTAAAGAGAGGGGAGAGGGCAATGGTAATATCAAATGAACTCCCTAAGATATCATGTTTTGTTTATGAATTTCCTCTCTTCATGAAATTTCATATATGTTGCCTATACAGGAGGAACTTGCATAAGTCAATGTTGGTCCCATTGTCACTCCCGAAGGGGATAACATGGATCTTGGACGGTTTAATGAAGGTTTTATTGCTAACCCTGACTCTGTAGGGCCCGATTATGTCTTGTCTAATAAGAAGATAGCAGATATAATCAACGTTGGAGCTAATTTGGGTCCTGGGTAACAAACCTCAAATACCCCTACTGGTGAGGATACTAAGAGACTTAGCATCATGTATCATGAAATGATGGATCTAATTAATCAATACATTGATATCTTAGGTTCTCTTAAGAAGTTCGAGGGTTTTTTATAGAATTGGATATATGCGATTTTTATCATTCTTGTATTTTCCAAAAATATTTGACTTTATTTCACCTAATTACTAACATCAAAGCTCAGTTTTTACATCTTTTTATACAGATAACATTCCCAATACACTTCACGAATAATCCATCCAAGTCCACCCTACTCATATTGTTGAGGGAGTGATGGCTGAGAATCCTGATGTGGGAGATTCTCAAGATCCTGTGATCTAAGTTGCTGAAACAAATCATGAGGATTCTCCTCATCAAGAGGTTCATGCTCCAAGAATTGACTTCAGGGGAACTAGATAGGTGTCAATTCAAACATTCAACCCAAAAATGGGTGATTTTTATTAAAAAAATTGGTTAATTCATTATCTTTGTTGTCTATTGAACTCTTGATTTTGATGAGATGTGTCCCCTTCTATTTAGTTCCATCAATTTTGATGACTAGGCTTGAGAGGGGGGATTCCATACCAGTTCCACCAACCTTGTTTGGTGAAAATGAGGCTATATTTGAGGCAGTGGAACAAGGTGGATCATTTAGTTCACGAATCCTAGATTATGTCTCTCCCTCCGAAAGAATCTTTGAGTTTGATCTGGATATGAAAAAGGATTTTCTCACTACACATCATATTGTCCAGTGGGATATCCAAAAGATAATCGGGGAGACGCCTCTTGAAGACATGTCATCATGACTTCCCTGACATCTATTCAAGATTTACATATTGGGATATAGAGGATTTAATTACCGTGTGATACAAGATGTGGTGAATTTGTTTGTTTAGAAAAGGGAAGATGAGAGGATATTACAGAAAGCCGAGGCACAGTTGGCGAGCCAATTTGAGGAACTCATAACTGTTGTGACCCAAGTTGATCTCATCCAAACCAAGAAGGTGGAGGAGTATCAATATCTCCTCGATGAGAAATATCTCTAAATAGTGTTCCTTCAAGAAGAATTAAAATTGTTAAAGGCAGAGGTAGTCTAACTTCACCAATCACTAGAAAGGGATTTGGTACAAAGAGAAGATTTTGTTAGTACAGAGTATGAGAAACTCCATAAAGCTGAGGAGGATTCTACTGCACAATTGGATGAGCTTCAGCAAGCTATGGAAATTTATTGAGGTACAGTTCAACTTATCCAAACATATGTTGAGGAAAAACTATAAAACTTGGCATAGAGGATCCAACATGTAGAAGATCCCATGAATTTCATAACATAAATGAAAAGGTATTTTTTGTTCTCAATCACTTGTTCTTACATTGTTTCCACCTTATAATCATAATACAACACTGAGAATGAACAATTTTAATGAATTTAATTGCATTACCATTACAATTACAAAGTCAAAAGAACACTCTAATTTTTATCTAAGCCATGGGACCTAATGAAAGCAGTTTGACTATTACTAGATTCATATGGAAAAACCTAAAAAATTTGTGTCTTTTGTATAATCTCCCTAATTTTTTACTAAGTACCACATAAGAAAGACTTATTAGGAGAGAATATCCTTTTTCTTAAACCTCCCTTTCTCGGTTTTCAGTCTAACAAGTTTTGTGCCTATTTCTTTTCATTAATTGATTTTTTCCCAAACCACAAAGAGTGTAGGTCTAGTGAGATGATACTCAACTTTTTTCCAGATTGGCCTTCACGGTCTTCTAATATGGTGAGTACTATGTCTATTTTTGTTGGTAGTTTAATTTTTTTTATCTAGACTAATGAGAATCTTATTTTAGGTCAAACATCTTTGACCATAAGTTTTGAAATGATGACCCAAACAAGGATTGATGGACAATAATGTTCCGAAAATCTTTAGATATATGATGGGGAATTTTGAGCCACAATTTTGTGGTTCCTAAATCTAAAACAAGATATTAGTGAATAGAGGATGTCTCTCTTAAGGATAAATTTATTACTGGTTAACAAACCCATTTTTTGGGATACTTTATGTAAATCCAACCGGTGTGTGTTGCTAAATAGTCAAATAATGGCATCCTCTAGCTCAAAAAAATGTTTTTTTTGGATAATTTAGGTAAATACAACTGGGGAGTGTTACTACATAATCAAATAGTGTAATCGTCTAGCTAACAAACCCATTTTGTGGTCTATTTTCTACAAAGCCAAATTGGGTGTATTACAGCCTAGTCCAAAAAAGGAGTTTTCATGGATTCTGACATTCTATTATTGATTTCCAAAAGAAATTTATGAATATTTGGATTTCTCAAGACTATAATGGGTGGTTTTTCTAAGGGAAGATAGCTGGGAATAAAGAGAGCATCTATATTGGCATTGTCTATGAATGGGAAACCACTCTTACATGAATTTGTTTATTGATAAAGAAGGTATATTTTTTTAAATGGCTTATTTTAGGGTGGGAATTCCCATTTCTAAAAAGGGTTGAAGTATTGTGCAGTTTAATATCTTACGACCAGTACATTGACTTTATAGTTTAACATCTTACGGTGAGGACATTTTTATATAGCTTAATTTCTTTTGACTAAAAAATTATGCTATGTAGTTTAATTTCATACAGTGAGGACAAGATATTATGAATTTTAATATCATACAATAAGAACATGATGATATACTATTTAATGTCATACAGAAAGGACATTGGGGGACAATATTTTAAGTTATTTAGCTTTGATTGAAAGGTTAATAATTATATTTTTTCATCATAATCTATCTAATAATGTACTATCACTTTCAAGTATGAGGAGAAGAATTTTGTAATATGTAATCTAGGAATTTCTAGATCGGAATAGTGGTATGGGAAAGGGGGCTTGTGGAGATAGAGTAGGTCTCTCCTAAGGATGAAGTTAACACTGGTTAACATACACATTTTGTGTGTTACTTTATGTAAATTCAACTAGGGAATGTTACTGTATAGTCAAATAGTGGAATCATTTGGATGAAAGGCCCTAAAATTTCATGGGAGAATTATGAAAATACAACTAGAGCATGTTATAGTATAGTCAGGCAACAAAGTTCTCTGGAATTATAAGATTCTATTGCTGATGGCTGAAGGAAGTTTATATAGATTCATATTTTCCTGGACACAGAGTTTGGTTTTTTTTAAGGAAAGTACCTCAATACTAAAGAAGAATTTCAATTCTAAACTACTAAATAATTGGGAAAATAGGTTACTTATATATGTTCGATCCAAACCCAAGAAATATGATGCCTATAGTTTTAGGTCATACGACTAGGACCATGACATTATGGAAATGATAGGTGATATGTGGACTACCCAACCAAGGTCTTTCCAGTATAATTCAGTCCTAAGAGATGAAATTGTAAAAAATGGTCCTGGGGATTCTTATATTAGGAGAAATTATATGGGGAAAACATGAGAGGGGTGATCATAGACTTAATTTGGATCACAGATTCCAAAATAATGTTGTCTAATCTTACGAGGATAGAAGAGGCTTCTCCTAAGGGTAAAGTTATCGCAAGTTGACAAACCCATTTTTTGGGATACTTTATGAAAATCCAACAGGGGAATGTTATAGCATAGTTAAATATTGGAATCCTTTTTCTAACAAATCCATTTTGTGGGTGGATTTATTCATATCTAGCTGGGGAATGTTACTGTATATTCAGACAAAGGAGTCATTAGGTATCATACATTATATCATTGAAGTATGTAGAAAGATTATAAAGATTCTAAATTGTTCAATATTAGGAGTATGACATATAGAAGGGGTATGTATGAGCATAAAGAATGTGTTTGGACCTATATTTTCCATGAAGTGTAGAGTCCATTCCATAGATCTGATTCATATGCAGAAGGGGGACATATTTTTTTCCTTGGTGGAACCCCTAATGAGGGGACCCAAATTAAGAGGTCTTAATCTTTTGTTATACATAGGAGAGGAGGTATTTTTATTTACCCTATTTCTGGGAAAAGTAAATGAGCCCTACATTTTACTACGTTTCTCAATGGATGAGAATCAAGCGACATGTAGTTCTTTAGGTACCATGAAGTTTAATGTCATGTCGTCAGGACATCAGTCATGCAGTTTAACATCAGGCGGTAAAGACAAAGGTGAATCAACATGAAAAATAAGGGATTATGGTGGATGGACTAGGGTATAGAACCCAATACTCACTATGTATCTTTTTGAAACAAGAATCAAGACACATGTATTTCTAAAATAAATATACCTAACACTTATTAAATTCATTTGTAAAGGAAGAAAAGGTGGGTTTGAATATGGGAACATACTTAAGTTGAGAACCCATATTGGATCCTCTCATGTAAATATAACTCATAAAAAAAGATAATGGGGACATGCCCCATATTTCATTATGGTTGGGCCTAATATTGAAGATCCAAACATCAAAACATATCTAATCAGAATGAGAGTCAATCCACATGTGGTTCTTAAGAAAATTGTGCAATTTATTATCATGTGGTGAGTAAATTTCATGTTCCTTTTAAGGACTTGTGTCCAAGATCATGATAACCCCAATGTGAATTTATATGTCTTACTTATGAATGGAATTATTTTACCAAAATACTTAATACCACATGATTTATGCTTACTGTGAGAAATAAGGAGTGGAAAAGGTTCTTCCCACCACATGAAGGTAATTCAAGTGAATGATAGTGGAATTCATATATTTTTGGTGGTTGGGATAGGTGGTATGATCCAGGAATCACTACATATCTCATTAGAATGAGAATCAAGCCACACGTAGTTCTTGAATATTCTCTGTGTAGGTCTGACCCATAAATAAGGAGAGGAAATTTTCATATTTTTTATGGATGATCATAGGATTGGAGATTCAAGCATCACTATGTATCTTTCTGGATGAATAAACAAGACACGCATAGTTCTTGAAGGGTTCCCTGTACAGGTTTGACTTGTACATAGGGAGTGGGGAATTTTTTTATTATTGTAGTTGGGCCCAGGATTGGAGATCCAGGATTCACTAAATATCTTGTTGCAGAAAGAATCAATCCATATGTATTTCTTGAAATCTCATTAAGTTTAACATCATGTGGTGAGGATGAAGATGAATAGGTGTGAAAGAGAGTGAATGATGTGGATGGCCTCAAGAATGGAAATATGGGCATCGTTGTGTATCTTGTGAAGGAAAGAATCAATCCACAAAAAGTTCTTGGAAAGATCATGCTGTTTATAACTGTGCAATGAGGACATCAACCATGCATTTTAATGTCTTGTGGTAAGGATGTACATCACCCGATGTGGAAAATAATACAGCAGCTGGACTAGGGTGTAGGACCCAGGTTTCACTATATATCTTACTGGATCAAGAATCAATCCACACATAATTTTTGAAAATATTTTCCCACATCAATCATGTTTTGACATAGAGAAAATTTCCTTTTATATTTTCTAGAATGATGGTTTGGTCAAGGACATAAGGTCTAGGAATCACTATGTATCTCATTGGAATAAGAATCAATCCACACATAGTTCTTGAAAAGATCATACAATTTATCTTTATGAAATAAGGACCTAATAATATTGGGTCATATACCTATAAAGGGGGAACAAGTTCCGGTATTGATGAGAAATGATATGACTGGGGATTGCATATGGGATTTTACCATCCTTTCTTCATCATGCCTAGCCAAGAGGGCATCCTAACCCACTGAGGGGTTTGAGGGATGTGATTGGGACTTACACTTGAGATGGAGGCCCATATTTAAGGGACCATGATGATTGTCTTAGATCATGGTATTTTGGGGGTTTATTAATGTCGAATGAAAGGGATGTTAACCATGTAGTTTAATATCATGCAGTGAGGTAAAATGATGTCTTGAACTTTTAGGTCATACGACTAAGACCATATTTCATGTATTTTATCATCATGTGATAAGGACGATGATGTCACACAATTTAACATCATGAAGCATGGATGTAAACCATGTAGTTTAACATCATACAGTTAGGATAATATGCTATGTAGTTTAGAGTCTAACAAGTTGGACTATATATGGTGTTTTCCAATTTAATATCCTACAGATGATAATATTTCAGGCCTTTTAAGGTCATGCGACAATGACTAATTATGTAGTTTAACATCTTACAGCTGATATGAACATCATTTGATTACACAAAGTATTTTTTTAGAACCCTTTCATTGGTCGGGGTCATAATGATCTCTCTATCCATTGAGATTAAGGAATAAGCTTTGTTAGAGTGGACCTTGTGTATGGAGTAATGTTCCACCGACTTTGGTTCAAGATTTGGAGGATTATTTACTGATATAATTAGGGATATAAGGACGAATACCAGTTTTCCTTGGAAGAATTAATTGAGGCAAGCCTTCTTGTTAAAGGTTCAGGCTTTCCAATTTTGATAGACATCCAAGTGATGCAAGGTGTGAAATATTTTTTCATCGAGCCACTCCAATTCATCCAGTCATTTCCAGGATTCTCATATGTGGCTAGTTGTTAATATATGGAAACACCGAGAGATGGAAACTGGACCTTGATGGGTAGAACTGATTCTATTCTATATATCAATGGGTGTGGGGTCGCCCATGTGGTAGTATGGGTTGTAGTTCAGTAATAACAAAAGGAATTCAAATTATTATCAGGCCAAAAAAATTATCTTTATCCATCATATTGTAGAGTATGTTTGGAAAAGTCTTGTTGTAGGCCTCTATTTATCCATTAGTTGTTTCATGATAGCAGGAAGAATGGTTGGATTTGATATTTTAATCCCGATACAGCTTTTCCACCTAAATAGAATAGAAATTGGTGCCATTGTTCATTGGTATTGTATGGAGGATACCAGATCTAGTAATTATGTTGGCTTTCATGAGGTTGACTATTTTTTCCCTAACTTCTTTGAGAGGTATTACATAAACCCATTTGGAGAATAAATTGGTAGCAGTTAAGATGTATCTTAACTATTTGGCCATAGATGGATGGTATGGCCCCATAACATTATTTCCCCATATGCCAAATGGCCATAAGTATTTGGTCATATGTAGAGTCTCTAGGGGTTCGTGGATGAAGTTGGCATGAACTTGGAATGAAATTATTTTCTTGTTGAATTCTATGCAATCCTACATAATCAAAGGCTAGAAGTATCTGAGCCTTTAGATTTGGTCAAAAATATTGTACCCTAACTGGTTGGAAGCACAAGATCCTTTTTTACTTCATTAATGATAGTAGAAGTCTCTTCTCCATCAATACATCTGAGAAGTAGTCTATTAAAGCCTCTCTTATAGGGGACTTTCTAGTGATTTTGACCATCATAAAGAGTGAAGTTGGCTTCTCATCGCTGTATTTTCTCCTTCCCAGCTCTATCTGATGGAAGTAATCCATTTTGGAGGTATCCCATGATGGGAATCATCCACCTGTTGGTAGTACCATATGGTTTATGGATATATATGACTTCTTTGATCTCTTATGTTGTGACATGAATAAAAGGTTATGAGATCACTCAGTGATGGGAAATGCTGATAACTTTTTCATCTCAATTTAGATCCTACAGATTTGTAGCTTCATTATATATTGCATCTTCCTAGGAATTCTATGATCATGGGACATGATTCAATGTTGGATCTGAGGATAATTATTCCATTAACCCTTTGATATAGTCAATCGAGGGGATTATCTTTTTTTTTTCTAATGGTGTAATCCCTATTAATCTGCTTAATCTTCAACATTGAGTCCCCTTTCACTTCCAAATGGTCCACTAGTATTTCAAGTTCCAGTTCTAGGCCTGCAATGAGGGCCTAATATTCCACCTCATTATTGGTACAACCTTTTGATAATAGGAATGAGTAAAGTAAAACTGCCTTCGCTGGGTAAATGAGCACAATCCCTAACCTGGCTTTGTTAAGCTTAGGTTCTTCCATTCTTCTCCATGATGGGATCCTGGATACAACATCAAAATACATTTCCCATGTTTGGGGGCCACATTGAATATAAAATATTTCCTCATATAAAAATTTAGTACTCAACGATGTTGTTTATAAAGACGGTTGTTCTGCGAGGAAATCTTCCAAAGCCTAGCATTTCACTACTTTCTGAGGCATGAATTGTATATCAAACTACTGTAGGATAACTTCCCACCATTCCAAACATCCTATAAACATATGATGGATAAGGATGTATGTGAGTGGGTTATTTTGAGAGACCAACTGAAACTATTGGTGCTTCAGGTAGTTCCATAGTTTCTGATCCATGAAGATTAATGTCAAGTAGCACTTCTTGATATTTGAATAATGAGTCTCAATGTAAATCATGGTTTTAATGAGATAATAAAGTCTATTTTCATTCCTATAATTGTTCATTTGTGTGAGGAAGGAACCTAGTGATCATTCAAGGGATGTAACATATTGAATGGATGGATTTACCTCAGAATGTTTCATTAATACTGGTGGGATTAAGATTTATTTCTTGAGGTTTTCAAATTCTTCCTGATAATCACTAGTTCATTGATATGTGACCCCCTAATTCATTATTTTTGTGAAGGTAAAACACTTTAATTCAAGTTTTTCTATAAATAAATGGATGTATTCCAAGTTTCCTTGAATTCTTCTCAACTATTTAAGGTTTCAAGGAGGTGATATTCTAAGGATAGTGTCAACTTTGATTCTGTGATGGCGTACAAAAAAGCTAATAAACTTTCTTGAGGTTACCTTGAAAGAACATTTTAAGGGGTTCATTTTTAGGCTATGTTGTCATAGATTGAGGAATATGGTCTCAAGATGGTCCAGATGATTAGAACATTGTCAGGAATTAACCACTAGATCATCAACATAGCATTCAAAATAATTTCCCAATAAGTGTTTAAAGATGCGATGCATGGAACATTGATATGTGGCACTGGAATTATTTAAACCAAATGGAATTACTCGATAGAAGAATACTCCTGAGGGAGCCCTAAAGGTATTTTATTCTTCAACTTTTTGGGCCATATGAATTTGGTTGTTCCCTAAATAATCATCCATGAAGGAGAGAGAATGTTATTAGTTTTTATGTCAATTAGGAGTTCTGTGATTGGGACCAAGAAGTCATATTTTAAACAATACCAGTTCATATCTATGAATTTGATGTAAACTCTAATTTTCTCTTTCTTTTATTTTACAGGTACAATATCGTCTATCTATTTGGGACACTATACCTCTATGATGAAGTCGGACTTGATGATCTTGTCCACTTTAGCCTCAATTTTTGAGGCTTGAGTTGGTTTTTTCCATCTGGCTACTTGTTTGTATCCCTGATTGTCTTCTGGAAAACCCAAGTGCTGGGTAGCCACCTCAATATTGAGGCCTAGAATCTTTATGTAATTCCAAGAAAACACATCCTAGTGTTGCTTCAAGAAGGAAGTATATACCTCCTATTATTCATAATTCATGGTTTCACTAATCGAATTGGGTCAGGGATCTCCATCCATACCCATATTTATTTTACTAAGTTCTTCAACAGTGGTGGAGACACCTTCCTCAAATTCTATAGGTTCATCCCTGAGGTATTCCATCTCTTATTCTTCCTCATTATTTACATCTTCTTTTTCTTCTTAGGAAGTAGGTGATGAATCAAGTTTCTCAGAGTTAGGGGAGGAGTTGACATTAAAATATTCTAAGGACTAAGTAACCATTTCTTCATAGATTGCGGGTGTGAGGCCTTTTTTGATCTCCAAAGAGGAGATGAGGGACTGAGAATGAGAATATTCATTTTATACCATTATCATGAATATTTATTCCAACCTGTATGAGGGAATAGGTATTTGTTGAACCTCAGGGGATAAAGTGAATATGTTTTCATACATGCTTTCATTACTTCTTAGATAGTTAACAACTTCTACTATATTGTTAGGCTCAATTTTTATAATTGATATCATAGAAGTCACTGGATGTGTGCTCGAATTTGAACCCACCTCTTTGATTTGGTTGATGGGGAGAACTTACTCTACACTGAACTGTTTGAAAGGTTAATTTGTAATCAGATCTATACCGTTCGATCATTGATTTGAGTGACATTGTCATCCATGTACATTTTCCCTTATGGTATAATATTGTTTCAATGTACTGCAATTTACAAGATTTTAATGGGGTCTTATCACTATGAAATGTCCAAATTTGGCCATCGATACAATATTTGATACATCGGTGGTATAATGAGGGGATAATCACAAGATAGTGTATCCAAGGTCTTCCCATCAGAACATTGAAGTCTGTATCCTTCCTAACAACCATGAACTTTGAATCAGACATGAGATCCCTAAACTGAGTCCTAAGTTTTATTTCTCTAAGAGGTTTTTGCTTATTCTTTCTATAAACCTATAACATTAAAGTAGAGGGGGACAAGTGAGATTCATTTAAACTCAGTTGACAAAGTGTTCAGATTTTAATGAGGTTGACTCATGATCCATTTTTAATAAAATATCATCGGATATCAATTTCATTTATCCTACCAAGTATATACAAGGGTATAACATGTCCCTATATGATGGAATCCTCATCCTGTTATATGAAAGTGATGACTGTGTGTCATTCTGTAGGATCATTCTCTGCACGATACACCTCAGCAGTAGAAAACTCAACTTCAAATTATTGAGGGATTGATAAGGCCTTGATGAGTGCTTCCTAGAGGACTTTTGATAGATTCAAAGCATCTAGGATTGATAACTTGGTCATAACCAGGGCTAATTACTTCAAAACATCATACTTATGGTACAAAGTTCTATTCTTCCCAACATGGGGATGATTTTTGTAGGTGCTTTAGGGACTAAAGTACTCAATGTGGATGGATAATCTCTTGGGAAATGAGCTGAAGGTGCTTCTTCTCATGGTAGATTAGGTCGACTAGGTCTTCCCGCACGCCGAGGTTGATTAGGAAATAATGTATCCTCAAGTGGATCTTCTAGGATGATTGTGTCTGGAAAAACTCTAACCCATGTGGGGGAACTTTCGTTCTTCAACTGAGCTCACTAGAGAGATCTTCCATGGGTTTTGACCATGTAGACAATTCAATAATATACATTGTTAGAGTAGTGACTCCTATTTTGACTATGTCTTCCCCTATATTCTTGACTCTAAAAACCTCTTCCCCTAGTTCCCTAGTCAGGGGTATATATTTTGGGTTTATAATCATGCTCATCATCTGATAAGGGATTCATTAAGTGAATAAAATTAATGGAAATGAAGATAAAGCCATCCTCTGATGGATATTTTATTTGGTAGGTTGATTATTGTTGTACCATTTGGCAGGGCGGTGCTCGTTCTTTTGAGACTATAGGAATGAAGTCCGCTAAAGTCAAATCCAACTTTTTCCTTGGAATATGTTTGTATTCCTGTGTTTGTTTCCTAAATTTTCTACCAAGTTGTTTTTTGTAAGTTTTTCCTTTAAAGGACTAAGCTACTGATGGAGTTGGTTATGTTGTGTAGAAATGGTTGAAGGAAAAGTTGGTTGTTTCAACTATTTTTGAAGGATAACATGAGTGCAGTTGATCATCTTTCTAGCTATAAAAATACTTAACTTCTACGTACCCTTGCTGTTAACTTTCTTCCATTAAATTTCCTCCTCTAAATCAGTGGTAGAGCACATGCTACTTGAGAAGGTGGAATTCCCATATTCAATTTCCCATAGTCTACCATATTTTTAAGGATGTCTTTGAAGATGAAACACTCTTGGATATTATTCCCCATTACTTCATGGAATGGCCAATAGTTTGGGATACCTTTTTTACCATCCTTGAAAGGTTTCTTGGGCTTTGGAAGCTTAATCAATTTTTTTTCCAATAATGAGATGAAGTAGTCAGGCACTTGGACATTTCAGAAATAATAGACGTTATTTTTCATCTCTTCAACTAGTTTTTGGATCTACTCTCTTTGATCATCCTGATGAGTCAGGTGTTGTTGCTGATGTTCGGGAGGAGAAACCACGTGATACGGTGTAGGCTTTAGAGTGGGAGTGGGTACAGGGGCTTTCTTAAGTATAAAAATGACATCCTATTATTTCTATAGTCTCTTTCCTTGAGCTGGTGGAATTAATCAAGACTTAAATTTAGTCTCTACGATGGAGTCTTCCACTCTTTGAGTAATTACGACAAGGTCCCAAAACCCTCATGTTTATTTCAAAATGATAAGTGGAATGCACAACTCCTCATGAAGGTTTACTATATATATGGACAAAAAGTATTCTTGAGGTAGTGATAGGTTTAAGGAGTATGTCAATCCTTTTCACTGAGCAATGAAATCTGACACCAGTTTATTCTACTGTTTCTTGCAGTTTGAGAGGTCAAGGACTATTTTCTTCTACAATGTCGAGTTGAAATAGAAGAGAAATTTCTAACAAAGGTCTTCCCACCCCGTAATTGATTGAAACAAAAAACTAGTGTACCATACAAATTTTGTTACATGTAGTGATTTCAAAAAGCACCTGATTTTCACTACCTCCTGTTGTTTAGGGGTCCCCATCATGGTATCACAGAGAGATAGAAAATTCATCAAATGTTGATCCAGGTCTCCTAAGACATAAAAAATTAGAAATTTAGGGTTCCTAAAGCTTAGTGTGGGAAGAGTCAGATCTTCCCATTCAGGGTGAGGATTATTTTCTAGTAATATCAATTCTCATCGTTCCTCCATGGATTCTAATCGAGACGCGAGTGACTCAATAGAATTCATGATCCCTTGGAGAATGTCTGACTAATTAAAAGATTAAGAAGGTGTTGTGGCTGATAGGGTCATATGTGGTGGCACTTATAGTATATGTTATGGGTATCCTATAGGGGTATGCCTATAAGGATGTTCCTAACCCTATTCTGGTTGTGTATACAATGGAGGGAATTCCCAATCTACTACTATGGGATCCAAGTATATCGATGGTTGGTATCCCACATTGAGTGGTTGTTTCAAATCCACTTTAGTCACTGTGAAAAACCCTCTTTGTTGGGGTATGCTAGTTGGGAGTGAGAGTTAGGGATCTTCTTGTAGAATATATCCAGTGGTAAGACTACCTTAGTGTAGTTATTATTAAGTATCCTCAATTCTTTCATCTCTTATTCCTGCTAATCAAATCTTTCCTCAAGTGAAAGGGGATTAACCTCTCTAGGTGGTAGGTGAGGCACAATATAATCCTTAACCTTTTCCTTGTTGGATACCATTCGATGGGGTAATGATGGATTATTTGAGGGAATGACTAAATTTAGGTGAAGTATTTAGTTTTGGGTATACACACCTCCTTCAATCACTTTAGTGTACACCGTATTTTGAACCAAAACTTCCTCCTCTGATTCCTCTTCCGAATTGGCCTAATGTTCTATAGGGTTCACTGGAGCGTGTTAATGAAATTCACTTATGCGTAATGAATTGCAAGAATTCTATCAGTGTCTTTGTGATAATTCCGCTTTATATACCCTCCATGAGGCCTTTTCCTCTCCCTCATTGATATTTTAGGATTCATTTGAAAGATGGTAATCTGAAGGTAATCTTTGGATAGTTTGGTTGTGTGTGTTCCTAGTGAAGGTACCAAATCACAATATGGGACGAAATAGGAGGATCCATTCTATGGAATTTACCCTAATTGGGATAAAACTGAAATCCACTAAGGAGAAGGTTGTTGAGGTGAAAAGGCCCCCATCCCTAAGTGTTGGGGGCTATTCTTGTTCCACTTGCACAACTCTTTAGACCTGGTTTTCTAACCTCGAAGGTCAGGTTAAAACATACCCTTTCCCTATGGGATGGGATTGCTCATGAACTATTGTGGCTAATAATTTCATGGCTACCCTTCTAATTATATAGAGTTTTGTCCAAACATTGGCTGAGTGCATCATTTTTTATACACCTAAATCACCCAATTCCAAATATCATTGAATTATTTTAGATATTTGTGATATCTGGTGACTAAATTCCCCTAAGTGGGAGACTTGATTCATATTTTCATATTCCTAATGAAATGTTATTTCAATATCTTTCACTCTTCTAGATCGACATTAGTGACAGTCATTCAGGGCCTAATTTTTTTGAATATATCATTGATTGTGGAAAGAATCTATTAGTTGAAGTTGGCATTAAGCTATATCATTTCATGATACCACTTTTGGAGGTATTTTATAGTTGGAGAGTTTAGTAAAATACAATTACCTATGTACACTCATTCCTCTAAAATAAACACATGATGGGTCACTGGTGATCGACTGTCACAAACTTTTTAATGCACTTAGGCATGTTCATTGAATGGATCCTCACTGTTTTTCTAGATGTTGTCCAGTTAGGAGAGCCGCCAAGTCAATTTTCCATTACATCGCTTCTATTACCTCAACGTGACTTTGATACTCATCATAGGGTAATACTTATACTCTCAAGTGATGAAGAGTTTTCTATATATTGAGGTAGATATTGTGCACACAATACTCTGACAACACTTCTGAAACATTGTATTGAGGGGTGGATAAAGGATAAAACATGACTGGTATGTCTCCTTTATCCAACTATTTTCTCATGTTTAGCATGTCATATTCACCTTTTTCTAGAGGTTCTTCAACCTGATCTAGCCAAAGTGGATATTTTTCAATTATTTTATCATAAAAAACAAGATTTTTAGAGACTTACTATGTAATACTGGAAGGCATATGGCCTGAGGGTGGTTCATAGAATGATAATCTCCTTGGGATGTATTTTGGATGATAAATAATTTCACTTTTCAATGATAAGTCATCAGACATGATTGGATTTGTTTTCCCAAGTGCCTCGCAATAGGAAGGATTTCTCATCACTGCATCACCAAGGAGAGGACCTTCTGATAAAGAAAAACACTACTGTAGAGAGAAAATTTGTAGACAATACCATCATGGGGATGACTACCATGGTGGATTATAGAAAGGAGAATTCCCTCTTACTCCTTGGTCTTCTGGTAACGTGGAGGGTTGTAATGGCTAACATTGGGAGATAGGATCTCAAGATTTATCAGATTATCGTTATGAATTAATCCTTTATGGTGAAGTGCCCAAGGGGGACCTTCAAAATTACTGCAACTTCTCTCATAATTTGGTAATAGGGGAGTAAGATATTAAGCTGTCATAGATAATATTATAATAAATTCAAGAACTCTAGCATTAAGTAGAGTGGGATCAGAGGTTGAATCTTCATTTTTCAGTTTTCTCTGGTGATGATTATTTTTATATGACTTATTGCAAGCGACTGGGGCCAATTTCTAGGAAAAGTGGTTTTTAGGAGCAGAATCTTATTTTACTAACTTCGGTATTGCTACTGTAATTTGTCGGCAAGATTCTAGAATTTTTGTAGGGGTTTTTTCTTGCCTCGAAGTGGCCATTACAATGGGTCAATTTTCTTTTATTGGAATGTGTGTATGTTACCGATCTAATTGTTTGTATATTGCTGGGGATTTTTTCCCACGACCCTCCTGGATTGGAGTAGAGGTGTATATCTTCTCTAGGGTGACATACTGATGAGCCACCCCATTTTTGGGTATGGAGCTATGTGTCTATCCCTATGGAACTACTTTTTTCCCTATTATGATTTCCTAAAAGTTCTTTAAGATGTGGGTAGGAATTTATGTCTACCCCTTCACCATTGTCAGGATATTCTTGGTGACTTTAATGATTGGAATGAGGATATATTCTCATTCCAAATTTGGAGAATGGGTATGTGTCTACTCCTATCCTCTGTTTCCTACTAGTGGATACTAAAAGTACTCAAGTGTGGGGATAGGGGTTTGAGTCTACCCCATATTCATCATTAAGATTTTCCAACTAATCTCCCTAGATGTTTCTAGATGAAATTGCTGACTGAATTGATGGATGCAGGTTGGTGTGTGCACCTTCTTGTGGTTTGACACTAAATTTAGATTGTAGGATTATTTTAACACTATCTGGTGAGGCTGTTGGAAGGCGTGATGGGTGTGATATGGTTTTTGTGTCTACTCACGGATTGCCGCTAAAATTTGACTGGAGGGATTTATAGGTGTGGGAAAGTGTATGTTCCTTCTTTTTGTGTGTCTTCGTATTTTGTTGGAGGTCTTCTTTGGATGGCACCAGGTGAGTTTGTTGAATGGATGAATTAGGGTGGGAATTTGAATGTTCTTACTCACAATTTTCCACCAAATTTGATTAGTGGGATTCTTTGGAGGGGATTGAGGTTTGGCCCTGCTACATGTTGGATGGTTTCTACCCCAGGTAGTCTGTCTTGCATGCTCGAGTTTGAATGACCTGGGTCAGACTGCCAAGGATGAAACCCTCATCATGTTGAGGGTTCACTGCTATGTGGTTTTGGTGATGGAAACTACTAGAAGTATCCATTTGAAAGGACCCATGTGTCTTCTATATGAGTTCGTCCACAACCTCTTGATCCACATCCCTAAGATAAGGGAGGGACTAATTTTTGTGTTCTAGTGATAATCTCTTGAAATGGTTGAATAAGGAAGTTGTTGTCTCCTCCTTTTAGACCACCGATTGTTTATGATCAGATGATTAGTGGAGATTTTTAAGATAGGGGGCCCATCAGGTAGGCTCTAGGTTCAGGATTGTTCTATTTTGGAAATACTCCCTATCCAGTGTATTCAAGACCCATCATTAAAGACACTGGGTTGGTGACAGTGTCCTCTACTTGGATGAAGACTCAACATGTATAGTAAATAGGGAATGCATTTGAGGAAGCTGTAAGTATTCCATTGAATTGAAGGTAGTTCTGAGAGAGAGTGCCGAAATATAGATGAAAAACACAAACAAGAAAACCCTGTCAAATTATAATCTCATTTAAATGAACACATGAATTATTGATTATCGTTTCTGACCCTATTCCATCTTGAATGTGAAAGGGGCCTAACAGATGTGTGACACTATCATCTTGTTTAAGGATTCACGTCGGGTTCACCATTTTTTTAGATAGAAATTCTGCATTCATCTAACGGTCGATTGTAGGTGATTGAGTTTTGTGAAATCATTCATTTCAATTTCACTACTTATAAATAGTATCAAATGGGGTTTGTTCGTAGAGATAGAAACACCCAATGGTTCTATATCTATGATAACTCATGGACCTACTTTTGAAAGGTAGACATTCATTTGGACACTAGAGCAATGATACTTAAGAAATCACATTGGTCCAGAGGATGGTAGTTCAGGACCATCATACTTTTTTTAGGGGAATTATTTCCTACTCCATGAATCTCATATATATTTAAGATATGTTAATGAATTCTTCATTAATTCCCAATCATGATGTGGGTCACCCTCAAATTAACAATCAATTATTATCATGTGTTGAATTTATAATCATCTATATGTATCTAAGATTCCTTATTAATGGATATATCTATAAATATATAAGGTTATCCATAAATGGTTTCCTCTTACATGCTGATCATATATTCTTTGGTCATTATCATGATGGTGTTGGTTTTCATCCACATAGTGGGGTGCTCTGGAGTGTATCGTCATCCATGGAGACAGAAGTTGTTTTGATGTTGGGATCGGACTCATGGATGATCTTCCTATGTATCTTCATGAAAGTAATCATAAACTGCATAGTTCAGTGCCACTTAATAGGGCACATTTTACCCTTTAAGGTCATGTGATAAGGACAAAATTTTATAGTTTAACGTCATGCGGTTAGGATGTTTAGGTGAAAGGTTCCTAGTAAAAGTTTGGTGTTAGACTTATACTGAAGTAGCCTAGGGAACCCAGAAGAAATATGGATTCCCATGTTATATAAGACTCCATTGTTAATGTGACCCAAATAGAATTATGGTTAATTTATATTGTTGGGTTTGGACCTTAGGAAGACTTCCTACATATCTCATTTGGAAGGGAATCAAATCCCATGTAGTTTAGTTGTGAGGACTCATGCCTATAGAGGCCCTATGAAGGTTTGTATTGTAGGTAAGTATGACCCTTTGAGAGGATTAAGTTGGGGAACAATCCTAAGGAGGATTCCCATATTGGTTTTTGGGGTTATGATAAGTGACTTGACTCATGGAGATTTGAAGGTTTGGTTTGGATCTTACACCTGAGGAAAATGCCCTGTTGTGAAAGTTTGGGGCTTATACCTAAGTAGGAGGCCCATGGATAAATATAGTTATGTAGTTGGGTATTTTACCAAGTAGGATGCTCAAATGTTGGTTTGGTTGAGTCTTACTCCTGAGGTGGATGCCCTATTGTAAAAGGTTGGAGCTTATACCAAGTAGGAGCCCCCTGGATTTTTTTGAGTTTTACGCTTGGAATGATTTCCAAATGCAGTAGATCATATGGATGTTATGATCTTTTTTAACATATAAGATCATTTGAGTCATGATCGGTATGAGAAACAAGAGGAATCGGTCGATCCAGGGAACCACACAATCTTCTTTGCCATGCAGTCAGATACATGGCCTCAAGGACACAGGGCTATGGAGGTTCTATAAATGAAAGTGAGAGAAATATCTAAGAAAGGATTCTCTACCAAAACATACATTATACAATGTGGATGTAATGATTGTAACCAACCTATAAGCCCACGTGATTCATGAAGAGTAATTCTTGAATGTGGGAAAAGAGAAGAAGCAGAAAATTTGAAAAACTACACACTCCCCCCTTCTATTGGTGGAAGATGTCAGGGTACAGGAGAATAAGAAAGGGATTTGATACGCTTATTCCCTCTATCATTTTGTATCTAGGATAATCACATTGGACTATTCATTCAGATATAACCCGGGAATCAAAGAGGAGCAAGAGTGAAACCTCCTGCAAGAAATTCTATGGAATTACTCCAGGAGGGATGCCCTAAAATTGGCTTAGTGGAAAGAGAGAAGTATATTATTCCATGTCTAAGGGAGAGGCAAGCATGATCCTCACCCTCCCTACCTAGAACCTAAGGCTTCATGTCTTAGAGATGACTAGGGAAGTACATGGTCCCAACCCTAGTACCAAATATCAGGAGTTCCCTAACACCGACCCTAGGGTCTAGATCCTCGTGATCGTGGGAATGCATACTCACATGTACCCCGAGGACCCTACCCATTAGGTAGGAAAGGTACGGGACACCTATTAATATAGGAATGCATACCCAAATGGGAGACATTATGGTCTGTCTCTTTCCATGGTTTTGAAAGTCTAGAGGCCTCAGTGTAGTTTTCAATTTGGTCTCTCTCAGACAATGGATCCAAAGGAAGAGAGGCCCTAGCATTGGTGGCTTGGAAGAAGGATCAATAGAGGCTCGCATAGGTCCTATGTTAAAGGGAAAAAGTGCCTCCTGCAGGGCCTGGGAGGAACTGAAGGTGATTCTCATAGGGGGTATAGTCCTATGAGAGCTGGATATGCCTTAAAAAATGGACAACTTGGGAAACAGCACTTGGGTGAGGCTTTATCCTAGGCACCATGGGTCCCCTCAGGTGTCCCCAGATGAGGATTGTGTAGGTCCCTGGTTAGGTAAGGGACTTCACACATGTGTTTATCCACTAATGGGAAAATATTAATCACATAGGTTTCTTGTGTTTCATACCCTAGTGAAACATTTATCTCACTATGTCCCTCAATTACCTCTTCTTTTAGGTTGAAAAGGGATACCTGAGGGGTTTTAAAAGACCTAGGTGAAGGGTCTAAATGACCAAAGATTGGGGGTATCTTTTGATTTTCAAATGGTGAAAATGAGGAGATCAAGGGTCCTATTATAGGAAAATAGGAAACCCTATTTGAAGGAGTTACCCCATATATTTCCACAGTGTAGGATCCTAGATCAGATCTCTCGTGTATGGGTGGACTATCATTTGGTGTCACATAGGGGTATTATGCAATCCTTCTGATGCACAGGGGTGTGTATATAGGCCAACTTGGTCAATTACTTTCGATTATTCTTGGGTATCTTTACCTTTTTATCATTCTTTAATTACTCTTCATAATATTTCCCTCGCACTTGAAAAAAATAAGTTTCAACAAACATCCTAACCTCTAAAGTTATTTAAACCTTTGTTCTGATACCAACTATAAGGACTCCGCCTTATACATTACATATTATAGATTCTTTAGAGTATGATTAAGTTTCTTTCATTACCAAATATCTATTGAGTTTATAATTTTATATAATTAGTTCATAACTCATAAATAACAAAACCATATATTATAAAGTGGAAACTTCCAATCAATATCCATTTTTTCCATAATATAAAACATTTAAAGTAAAACATGTTTTCTTTTCATGAAAAATGTTTAGAAATTTCAAATTGACTTATTCCTTTTTTCTATTAATCCTTAAAATCTATGAAAAAACATTTTTAAATGTGGGATTATCCTAAAAATTCTAAATAAGGGACATAAAAAAAGAAATCTTTTAGTGCAATGAAAACATGAAAAACCATGTAATTTTTACCTTTATCTTCAAATTTCCTTAACTGTATGAAATAAAAAAATTTCCAGATGAAATAAACACACATCTTCCTCAAATAAAACCACTAAAACCCATATAAAGAAAATTAAAACCCTTTTTGGAAACTTAGAGCATCACATTTACAATCTATTTTAAACTCGTGTAAAAAATAACTAGATCCTAGTTAAATCCATAAGAGAAACCCTCTATTAACTCCCTCCTTATTCCTTATTAACATAAGAAACATTACCTAATTCATTGTAGCAATATATGGGCACACCCATCATATAATCTATATCAATATCACCCGACGGTATCTGGGCACATCCATCATATAATCTATATCGATCTCTCTCGAAGGTATTTGGGCGTACACATCATATAAGCTATATCAAGCTCACTCATGAACTGTAATATGGATAAACCCTTCATATATACTATATCAGGCTCACATGTTTCTCATGTATAATTCTCAAGTACCATTCAAGAATAAAACATTTTATTCTTTCACTTTTTCATCATAAAACTCTAGAAAAACACTTTTAAAATCATATGAAAATCACTTTAGGATATCAAAATGTTATTTTATATTAAGAACCCATTTTTAATACCAAAATACCCAAAAAAGGGTTTTATTTGAATAAAATATGAAAGCGTGTAAATGAATCCAAACTTCAATTAATATTTATGGTGAAGGGAAAATTCAATTTCGCCTTATGTGTAAAAATATAACTTTTCTTTTATCATTTGAAAATAAAGTTAAACATTCCATACAAAGATTATTTTTTTAAAAAAAATTAAAATAAAGTGAAAAATATCCTTTATAAATCTCTCGTGTACATATAATTACATTCATAAAATTATTTTAAAAACATGGATATTAAAGAAAAAGGTATTAATAAGAAAAACATTAAAGGATTTCTTTTAAAAGAAGAGTCTTTAACCACTTTGAAAACATTCGAATCACCTGCCCTATTTATGAATAACATTAAAAAATAATTTTAAATTTAATGAGAATATATAAAATCTTTATATTAAATGTCAAAGGGGTTTTATATACACCTCATAAAATAATATAGGTGTGTAACATCAAAATATGTCTCAATGAAAGGAAATTGAGATGAAGTCCCTTAACTCAAGTTTGATCCGTCATGTTCATTCTTTATATTCATAAATAATAGAATTATATTAATTATTTACTTCATTGATAAAATTTTCAATTTTAATATTCATTTTATTTCACATATTACCATGTTATATAAAATTACTTAATCAATTAAGTTTACATCAGATGTTCCGACAACATTTGGCTTGTGTGCCAAAAATGATTTTGGTAGGTTGAAAATTGGTAAAAGAGGTAATTGTTTCAACATATCCAAAATAATAATCATGAAATATTTTTCATAATTATAATTAAATTATACTTTTAAAATCAATCAAAAAATTTTGTTATGAAAAATGAACTATGTTACGATCGTGGAGATGGTAGGTTGCACGTACACATGAGTAATGTTTCCATTTTTCAACAATCATTACGGAAAGAAGATAAATAATATTTATCTTTAAAAAATTATTATCATATCATAAATACCATATTATTTCATTAAATATATATATATATATCATCTTTTTAATGTGGTAATGGAAATATAATTACAGTGTTTCATGAAGGCGGTAGTCCACACATAAGAGCGAATGACGTTGTCATTTTTTAGTGACTAGAATGATAATAATGAAAATGATATATTATCTTTTCAGAATGATAAATATGTCATTAATATCATAATTATGTCACATATATTCATTAACTTTACCCTTATTACATTTTATGAAAAGTGATAGTGAAAAAAGAATCACATCACTTCGCGAGGCAGTATTCCACCATACACACATACAGCGTTATCATATCCCTCACAGAATGGAAATTAAGAAGTTATATGTGATATAATAATTAATAAATTATTATTATGTTTAAAATATCATATATGTATTTTAAATCAATCATTATAGCAATCCGTGAGAGATAATTATGGAAAACAAATTACATCGGTTTGTGAGATGGTAGTTCTCTTTACACATGTATAATGGTTTCATTTCTCATTTGATGGAAGAGGTTATGGATTTAGGTTATGACATTAAAATAATAATATATCATTATATGGGATATAATAGTGTTATTTTATCATCATGATTTAAAAATATTTGAAGGTATTGGAAGAATAAATAAAATAAAAATGCAGGGTTAACCACAATACCTCTCCTTAAAAGAACCTCCTTAAGCAAGCACTAAAAGCATTTTTAGAATGGATTTATGATCAAACCAAGACTTATATGATTTTTTAGGAAAGTGAGGAAGGAATTTTGGAAGGAATTGGATTAACCAAAATGGTTTTATGTTGTGAATAGGATAGGATAGGGGTGGCTATTTATAAGTGGGGTGAGTGGCACACTTGAAATTTTTTAAAAGAAAAAGTGATAACCATGTTTTCACATTTCATAAGGCTAAAAAATAGACCATTAGTGATAATTATATATGATAATATTGAAATATGGTCATAAAATAGATTTTATAAATGTTTTTATATCATTTTAAATCTTGTTTCTTTATTTTAACTCCATTGTAAATTTTTTTTTACCATAATCGTGGTAATTTTTTTCATTATTCATTATAACCAAAAATTAAGTTGACCTTATTACATAATATAAATTATACTGATTAAAAATATAAAATAATTTTAACAAATTCAATTCACATAACAGACAAAATTTAATTTAAAATTAAATCTACAGACGCAACGAAAAAGTGGGTTTTCAGAAAGTGTATTTTTCAAGAAAAAGATGATTTTATATTAATTCTATGACCAAAAATAATCATTATATGAATTTAAATTAATTATTATAGATATATAATATATAAATTTAATTTAAATTATTCCTCATTAGGAGTTTTTTTAATCTCTTAAAATTAAGAAACATTATTCACATTAAAACTGTTTTCAGAAAAAATCTATTTTTAAACCCAAAAAAAACATATACTAAAATCCAATATAAATTTGATTCATAAGTAATTAACTGGATAAATATAACTAAATAATAATTATTTAAATTTAAATAATATTAAAAATATAATTAAACTTTTAAATTACTTAATTTATTAAAAATAAATGTTTTTTATAAAAATTGGTATTTTCACTGTTTGCCAAAAAATAAAGAAGTGAATTTTGATATGATAATTTTAAAATTTAAGTTTATTTTATCAAATATATTTTCTAATAGTTCCAAAAATTAATTATAATATTTTCTCACAAAAAGCAATAAAACTCATTTTTGAAGAAAACATTTTTTGATGAATAAAACAACTTTAATAAAAATTGATTGGTTAATTAATTGTAATTTATAAATAAATTTTAGGAAATTTATATATATTTCATAAATTATTTTATATTATTCATACCTTCCAATTTAACTATTTTTCTATAATAGTATTATTTAAAATAATATTATTTTATGGTTCATTTAAGCTCGGTGTTGCATGTATTGTATGCTATCAAGCATAGGCTCCTTTTGTAAAAATATCAGGGTGTTATAGGTATACCCCATATGTTAAAACACTGTCAATAATATTAAACATACCATTAAAACAATTAAAATAAAATTAAACTTTAGGAATATAATTGAAATTATCAAAGTAATTGTAAAAACCTTTTGGAATCAAGTAGTAAATGTTGATGAATTGTGGAGTATATATATAGTATAAAGGGAAAAGTGACTATTGTGATCTGGATGTTAACTTACTATTGTCCTATATAACTATTGGTCAATATTATATTTGGATATTATGATTATTGGTAATAATATTACCATTATAATTAGTGTTTATAAAGGGTAATGATAAATAATAAGTGATGCAGAAAGGAGAAATAATGACCCCAACCTGTATAGTGAGGCCTTTTGAAGCTCATTTGTCAATACTTAGGAGGTAGGTAGTGTCACTAGGGTTAGATATTGACCAATACCAAGAAAAGAATAAAAAATCTAGGCTTGAATGAAATTTCATACAGGGGAACTTCAAGTTAGTGTAGATCACCACTAGGTCAACATTAGCTGAGCTACCCCATGAAACTATCACCATCACAAATCTTACCCTTATGGAGTATGTCAATATAATAAAGGTTATATATTTGGATCTTAGTATCATTAAAGTGTAATTTACTTTTTATAAATAAAATAGTTATTTTTTCAATATCATTTTCAGTATTATTTTATTTAACAAAATACACATGAATATAGGATGAATTTGATAAATAGATTTTTAGATACAGATAAAACATAATTAAATTTTTAGAAAATATATACCTTTTTTTAGAATAAAATCTAGTATTCTAAATAGAAAAATTATTTTCATGAAATATTCTTTTAAAACATTATTTATTTAAATATTAATGATATTATAATTTTATAATTTTATAGGAAATTTTTAAGTGTGAGAAAGCTGACTATGTCGTAAAAACATTTTTTTCAATAAATAATTATGTTTTTTAATTTAAAAGTTAAAATTATAATATTTAGAGAATTATTTTCATAAAATAATAATTATATTTGAAATTATCATGTTGAAATTAGGTTAGGAGATATTTTTATAATTTTCTAAAATACTTTATTTTTTAGTGAATAGTAAAAATACAGTTTTGTGATTTTTTATGTTTTATGAATTCATATTTATGGAATAATGATGTAATAATTAATTATAAAAAATAAAAAAAACCAAAAATATGTTATTTAATTAATATTATGTATTTTAATGGTTTCAAATAAATTTAAAAACCAATAAATGAATTTCAAATGTCTTAAATGGAAATTATTCTTTTAAAAACTATATTTTGTAGAAAATTTACTTTTTCATGACAAAAGTAATATTAAAAAATGGTTTTCGGTTCTAATGAATTAAAATATTATAAAACATGACTGAAATTTCTAAAACCATTAGAAAAAACCTTGAATAATCCATTAGTTTTTCATTTTTTGCAATCTAGAATTCCAAGAACTATATTCAGAAATTATTAAACAATTCCACCTATTTTACTATAAATACCCACAAATCCCACCATTCCACTCCACTCCAAATTTATTATCCATGATTTTTCTAGTCATTTTACTTCCCAAATATTTCCTCCAAGGTTTCCCTAAAGTCTTAAGGCACCATCCTCAAGTTCTTGGAAGCAACTTTTCAAGGTATGGGAATTCTCCACTTCCTCTTTCAATTCAAGTACCACTTTGTGGTATGTTTTCTAAGTGTTGAATTAATTTGTTTTGATACATTTTTTTATTATCCCATTACTTAAAAACTATTTTTTTTATCAATGGGATACTGTCATTCCCTCGCATTATACCATTTCCTTAATCCATGTTGTATATCATCATGTTGTCGAATTTATTTAATGAATTTTCCTCTTTTACATGAAATGTTATTATATTTTGAATACCCTAACCTCTTCCATATCCATTAGAATTCACCTACATGTAAACATAATTTATTATTTTTTTCATTTACCTGTATGAAACCCTCATTCCATTTTCATGGATTAAAAATGACGTAATGTTCAAGACTTTAAGCACTTATGTACTCAATGATTTTATATAAAACTCATTCTTTATTCTCATTGGGTTATTAATGAAATGATTTATTATGATCAATGTGGATCACATAAAATAAGACATATGAATATTAAACTCTAATAGTTCTCTAATGAATTGGGTAAATAATTAATCTCTAGAGATAACATATTTTATGATACCTTGGTGAATAACATTGGTAATTTTGTTTTATGACACCTTGGTGGTAAACCTTGATGATATTCTTATAAATGTATCATTTTTACATTATAGACACATTTAAATGTTATGAATCAAGTAATTATTATTATTCTCTCTTTTTATTCCTCTTGTTTTATCTATGATGATTTTTCATGTTTAGTTTCATTTGTTGTCCCACACTGGGGTTTATGTTTACCCTTTTCTATTAACATATGTCCTCAGGAAATTACTTGCAATGAAGTGACCAAGGAAGGATTAAAAAATAAGTCATTCAAAATGATTAAATAATGTTTATGTTTATGTTTTCTTTATATAATTATTGTATTATGTACCTAGTTTCCAAGACACTAGATGTCGCATCCTGACCCGGATAAACCATCCATCTAGGTTCTAAACTGAAATGCGGTAAGAGATGTAGGGCGTTCCTGATCCCGATGGACTGGCTATTAACTCTCGAGCATCAAAAACAACTAGAGAGAACGATTTCACCCAACCTGAAGTGGATTAAATAAAAAATATATATATATACACACACACAAATCAGAATGGAACAATGGAAGAATAACCATAATGATATATGTCATAACTAAAATAAAACAACATAATTGATACATCTCAAAACAGTTAAACCAAACCACAAGGTACAATCCGAAAACAAGGACAACCAAAATAGAATCCATCTAATCCATGTGATATGTGGGAAATGTCCCACCATCTCACCACCGGTAAACCATACATAGCTGACATGAAACCTCACTACCTCACTGTGGCACCTTGTCTTTCCCTACATCAAAATACATAACTAGGACTACACACTATTAAAGGGGTGTGTAGGGTTTGAGCAAAACAAACTCGGTAGAATCTCACCTGGTTATTCCATATCAATTCACTATAAAAATAATCTTAGTATTCTCATTTAAAAGAAAACGTGGCAAGATAAGCAATAAAAACAGTTTATTATCAAAAGCGTGGTAAATAGTTACCTTTATCGAAAGTTCTAAAATAAACAAGGTAAAAACAGTTTCAAAGAATAATTTCCATAATCAATTCTGAGACATGTATATCAATCCAATACAGTAAAAACCAAGCATAATGGTAAATAGTCCAAACATCACAACAGTTCAATCTAGCTCACTACTTGTACCACAATCAATTACTAGTGGGCATTCATGTCCATAGAACATGAGCCTAAGGAGTAGAGGAACACCCCATGATCAAACCATCCAACAATTGAAATTGATCCCCTAGAACAACGGGCTTAGGGAGTATAGAAAAACCCCATGAGTGAAGCCCCCAACAATACATGGATGATGGACCTAATCTACACCTTCTACCTAAGTACCTTAGGCTTCCCATGTGCTGCATTTAATAAATCTTTTCAGAGGGTTCCAAATTTCACAAACAATTTCACAACCCTTTATTCCACCAAAACACTTTTTGAAACCCCATTATTCAAACCATTTTCAATGCTTTAAAAACACAATTTTCCTTTTCCCAAAACCAAGGTAAACCCCATATTTTATCAAAATCTATTTACACACACAAATTAATCATGTCAATCCATTTATAAATAAATTTTTAAAATAGGATAAATACAGCTCATCCAACATAGGCAAGAGACTGAACCACATACCTCAACTCGGGTCGCACAAGACTACAACGGAATCCACCAACACAAGAAGAAATGAAAAAATAGTAATAGAGGGTATAGAACCATTCTCACATATTAGAATCACATTCTATAAAAAATGGGTACTATTAGAGAGGTTGGGTCACAACAATCTCAATGAACATGCTCCCGCCGCACCGCAACCAACAACAAATCGAACCCTAGAAGAAGATCTCACAACTAATCCAGAAGAATCACATAAAATATCTCCATAGGGTCAACAAAACCAAAACACAACATCAAACTACTACCACAACCAATGGAAACAAAGAAGCGAAAAGGCCGCTTACCAGGAATAAGTGACACAACCGCCATGGAAATTGAATGTTGAGTAGAGGAACTCTGATAGAGCAAAGACACACGAAATCACATAGAAGGTTACTTAGGGTTCAAGAGAAGTGTAGTCTTATGAATAAATAAACATCGGACATGAAGCACAATAAAAACCTACTAAATTGAAGGATTTTCAGTATAAATAGGATACTTACAGTGTAAATTTCCCATAAGTTTACACTGAAAAACACATCGCCTCGGATTAAATTTACCCTGATCAATTATTTTACAGTGTAAAAGAGAATCATATTGCATAAAAGAAATTTATGGCATAAAAATGATTTATGTCTTGAAATATTCTTGTTTTGTAAACTATTTCACGGCTTGTGCCTAGTGACATATTTATGATGTAAACTACACATTTATAACATAAAACGATCCTATATCCAATACCCAGTCCAGGTTCTAAAAAAACTCCCAAAAATAGATCTAAGCTCTCTAAATCCCAAAAAAACACACTCTTAAATATTAAAACACATGATTTTTTATCCATGATATTACAATCTCCCCTCTATAAGACTTTCTATCCCCTGGAAGTCATGTGGAAGAAGGGTGATTCATAAGAGATAATGCCTCTACTCCCTCACTGATGATTAATATTCCCAAGTCTCATGAGAATCTTATTTGTGTCACTATATCACTCTAAATAGAGGAATAGATTTCCCACACAATACTTTAATCTGAGAATCTCCACTATATGCTCTATAACTAAAACATCTGGCTCTAAATCGATCTCTTCCCAACTCAGAACATGAGAGGGATAGGGATAGTGCTTTTTGAGATGAGATATGTGGAAAACATCAAGAAACCTTTTCAACTAAGTCAGTAATTCTAACTGATACACAACCTATCTAAGCTGCTCATTTATCTCAATTGGTCCAATATATCCCATAGATAACTTTCCTTATTTCCCAAGCTGTTGGTGACCTAACCAAGAAGAAACTTTCAAGAAAACATGGTAATCATTAGAAAACTCCAAAGGATGAAATCGATGATCCACATACAATTTCCTCCAACTCTGTACTATAACTAGATGTCGATGTATATCTTGAATCCTTAATGAAGTCTCCTGAATGCGACTCAGTCCAACAAGAGAGGACTTTCTCACCTCTACTCAACAAATAGGTGATCTACACGGGTGACCATACAAATCCTTTAAGGGATCCATTCTGATCAATGCCTTCTAAATATTATTATAAGAAAACTTAATCAGTCATAGATGGCTATCCCATGATCCACTGAAATCCAAGATGTAGGTGTGGATCATATCCTGAATGGCATGCTTCATCTAACCATCTATCTGTGGATGGAAAATTATACTCAACCGAACCTGATTCCCCATTTCCTCTTGGACACACTTCCAAAATTAGGACATAAATATATGATCTCTATCCAAAAAACAATTGAGGGAACCTTGTGAAACCTCGCAATCTCTTTCATGTACATATTAACCAGATCATCAACCTTATTGGTGTTCTTGATTAGAATAAAAATGATAAAATTTCATCAACCGATCAATCACCACTCAGATTTCATTCTTCCCTCGGGTATTCCTTGTTAATCCAGCAATAAAATTCATGGACACCTCATCCTATTTCCAAATCGGCACTGGAAGAGGCTAGAGAAAACCATAAGGATTTAAATGCTATGCATTTATCTGTTTGCAGGTGTAACAGCGGGACACATAATATGAAATGTCATGCTTCATACCTATCCAACAAAATATCATCCTCATTTCATAATACATATTTTTAATGCCTGTATGAATAGCCCATGAATAACTATGATAGTCAAACAAAATTTAACTTCTCATAGATACTGGGATGAAAAAAATACCCAAAGAAGAGAATACCATCTAAAGGGAGAGACCAACCAAAAATAGTCTCCCTACCATAAATGGTTTCTCTAATTACCTTCAATTCATTACCCTATTATTGAATCTGTAGAATACACTCTAGGAAAGATAATGATAACTAAAAACTTGTTAGAACCATACTAAAACATCCTCCTGAGCATATATATGCAAATAGAAAAGTGTCTCATCAGGTTTCACTCTTTCTTCAATTCCAAGAAATCCTTCACCTTCTCAAGATCAATTGATAATTCATGTTTAGATATCATGTACCCCAAGAAATTCACTTCTTGGATCTAGGAATTAAATTTCAAAAGATTTACATAAATACAGTGATCGCTCAAGATTTTCAAAATCATCACGCTCACACTCAGAACTTGAGTAAACTAAAATATCATCCATGAAAACAACCACAAAAGTCTCAAGATACTGATGGAATATACAGTTCATCATATCCATAAAAACTATAGGAGTTCTAGTAAGACCAAAAGGAATCACAATATATTTATAGTGGTCATACCTTCTCCTAAAAGTTGTCTTTGTTATATCAGACTCTCGAAATTTGAGATGATGATAACCCGACCAAAAATCAATCTTTTAAAACCATTTCCCCCCCTTTAACTAGTCAAAAAAATCATCCACATGGGGAAAATGATACTTATTATAAACTATCATCCATTTCAACTTTTTATAGTTCAAGTACAATCGAAGTGAACCATCATCCTTCTTGGAAAAGAGCATTGGGGCTACCTACGACAAAACACTAGGGAGAAAAAAAACCTTTCTCCATCACACCATCCACCAAAATCATGATCTCTCTCAGCTCTGGTGGTGCCATTTTATAATAGGGTATTGAGATCATTTGCATACCTATAACAACCCTAATATTTTTTCACATTAATATATGATTTATTACATAATATTACACTTAATACAACCCGAATGATCGAGTAGTCTACTGTATTTGGGAATTAGGTACATAGCATAAAATATTTAACATGGGATACAATAATATTATTAAAAACTTCCTTAACATGGTTCTAAAATTCTATGGTTTTTAAAACTACATGGGATAACCAGGGGACAAAAATAAGAAAGGGGTGAGCTATAAATCCAAGTAAGTGATTAAAAATGGCATAAAATGATAAATATAATACATGTTAGACAATATTCATATCAATGAGTCATAAAAATAGTATGGATCGTAAAAATTACAATGAGACATGATATTTCATGATAATCATAACGTGGGAAATGCGGAAACAACATAAAACACTGAAACATAAACATAAGTCAATGATTAACCCACCAAGACATCATGGTGGACAAAGTCCCATAAAAGAATCAGGTTCACTCCTTATCCCAACGTGACGTATCATGATACTAAACATTACCCAATGCATTGGATCATTATCTGGGTGCACCTATCATATTCAATTCATTATCATTCTTAACTATACTGCATAGATCATAAATCATGGATTCATTCATCATCATAATTTATTCCATGATTAAGGAGTGTGGAATACATATGTGTAAGTCACCAATAAAAAAATTATATTTATATAAATTTGAACATCGTTGATAGGAAATGGGTATGGTATTCACTACACAATTGTTTTGACATGGAAGATCATGGTGAAATTTTAGCATCATAACCACATCACTTAAAGATTCATAAAAATGGTTTGATGAGAGAGAAATGGGTCTCTCATCACATAGAAATAAAATAGGTGGTAATAGGTACATGGAAAAGTATATTCCAACATTAGAAATTTGTAAATAGAATACATAAGGTAATTAAGAAACTTGAATAGAGAAAAAAATCCTAACAATATTTCGGCATGTTAATGGGTGTATATAAAGGATCATGGGAGGCTTAGTGAGAGGGAAACAGGATCTCGTGATTTATAAATTAAATAGATAGTAATGAGAATATGGAATAACATATTCCAACATAATAAAATTTAATTTAATATACATGACATAAAATAAGTTCTTGAATGGAAATGAGAATAAATAAATCCCTTATGAAATGTCGACATGGTAATGGGTGTACAGAAAGAATCATGGGAGGCTTAATGTGAGTAAAAGGGGTATCTCATCATGTAGAAATAAAATGGACAGTATATGGGATATGGAATAATATATCACAACATGAAAAAATGGAAATTAATAAGCATAATAAAAAATAAGTTCTTGAATAAAAAGGATAGTGGAAGATCCCTTACGGAATTTCGGCATAGTAACGGCTTATGTAAGGGTAAAAATGAGAGGGTAGAAATGATATATCATCCATATAAGTTCAATTGGATAGAAATGGAATGATTATAAATGAATTACAATATAAAAAATTGAAATTAAGAAGACTAATTTTAAATAATGTGCATGAATTGAAAGGAGGAGAAGAAGGTGATGATCCCTTACTTGAGTGTGTGACTCCAAAAGCATCTGAGGGACTTCTTGAGAGCTTGGGGAAGCCTTTGGAGGACTATAAAGAAGGTAGGAAAGAGTATGGACGTGATTTAAGGATTTTTAGTGAAGATAAATGGTAACTTGGGTAGGTTTATATAGAAAAACTGGGGGGTTTATTATTTAGTTTTTGGACTCTATATAATAAAATAACTAAACCCACAAATCATCTCATTGGTTTTTCCCATTGTTTCTTCTAAATGGGAGTTCTTTTAATTATTTTATAAGTCCAAGGTCCGAACATACTAAAATAATGTTCTTGTTTATATGGAGGTGAGTTATACACTTAAAGAATGGATTTTAAAACCTTAAAATATATTACATGTTTTGGAGGATTCATAATAGATTTATAAAATAAATCAAATAAATATAAAATCAAATTATTTTAAAGGGAAGACATATATTTGGTTTTTTATCTCATTTATAGTATTTATTACATCATTTTTTGGACATTTTGATGTCATAATACATGAAGTATATTTATATGATATTTAATTTTTACACGAAAATTCAACAGTCTCAAAAAAATATGAAAAATTAACCATTGGATAATTTCGAAGTTATGATTCCAAAATTAATATTCATTTTATCTAAATAATATTCTTAATATTTGAATTTTCAATTTTAAAATAATAACTGACATTTATTGAAAAAGTTGTGTTTTTTAATAATAATAATTTTCAAACCCTTATAAAAATTACATTTGACTTCATAAAAATTATATGATCATTTATCTTCAATAATAATTATTTAATAATAATATTTTATTAAAATATTATTTATATAAACAAATATATTAATTCATCAAAAATAATGTCTTAATTGAAATTTCATATTACTTAAAAATACAATTTTTGTTTTATCTTATCAAAATTTAATTTTATCAAACTGATTACTTAATCATTTATAAAGGGAAAAAATAAGAAATAAATATAATATTAATTTCATTGAAAATGGAAAATAAATATTTATACAATTAGGATTACATTGTTTTTAGTGTTTTTTAATTATTTTTATCTTTAATTAACCTATTTTCATTTTACTACGGTAATTAATATTTTCTACATTTATTATTCATATTGTACAAAAATTAAGTTGAAATTATTACCAAATATTAATTATGATGATTCCAAATATGGAATCAATTTTATCAAAATAAATTCACAGGGTTGAAATTTTTTTATTTAATATAAAACCCGTAAACATAATGGAAACCAATTTTCCAAAAAATGCATTTTTAAGGGGAAAATGATTTTACTTTAACTATATAAGTTGTAATATTCACAATATAAATTTAAATTCATAAAAATAGATATGTAATATAAACATTTAATTTAAATAATTTATTATTAGGGGTTATTTTAATTAATTATAATGGAGAAACATTATGCATTTTGAAATAGTTCTCAGAAAAATGTGTTATTTAATCCTAAAAATAAACTTGTATTAAATTTCGGTATCAATATGATTAATTGAATAAAATATACATAAATAATAATTATTTTACATTTAAATAAAATTAAAATAATAGTTATACTTTCATTTATCAAAATAAATGACAATTTTACATAAAAACATTATTAATCACCATTTACTAAAAAATTTATATTTTTTGAAAAATCCAAAATTTTCACCCAAAGTTAATTTTGATATGATTATATAAAAAATAGAGTTAATTTTATCAAATAAATTTTTTAAATTTTCTAGAAAATAATTATAATATTTATAAAAAGTAATAGAAATCATTTTTGAAGAAATCATATTTATTTATGTACAAAATGACATTACAAAAAATTAATAAGCATTTTAAAATATATTTAGGACATGTATATATTTCATAAATTAGTTAATTACATTCATACCCAAGAATATAATAGCTATATTATAATGAACTTGTTTTAATAATTATGGTTTTTTTGGGATCATCGTTGTGTATCACATACACTATTGAACATAGTTTTCTTTGTTTTAAAAAAACTCAGAGCGTTACAGTACCTAGAACCAAATTGATCGTAAACTCTACCAACCTCTTTAGAGAAAGACCAGAGAAGTCATTTGGAAAAAACATCAGGAAAGTCTCGAACAACCGAATAAGGATCAATAAGAGAAAAAATCACATCAGGATCAATGATAACAGTAGACAACATACTCTTGACCTTTGGGGGGAAGGTCCTGCATGACCAAACATCAGATCCCACTCTCCATGAAATACCCAAGAGCTACCATCAGTAACAAGGAATGTGATGCATTGATGAAAACAATCAACCTCATCACTATGAGTGATAACTCAATCTATCTTGATGATGATGTCAAATAGGTCCATATCAATGAGAAAATCCCAAACGAACTCCACGTCAGTTATCGATAGAGAACAAGGACACTGAAACCCATATTCTTTCCTCTTGAGAGGTTTTTCTAACTCCATTAAAAATGAAATGAGCTTCATTGGAAGTTTTAACACATTAAAAAAATGGAAGATATAAACAATTGGAAGGCACTGGTATCAAATAAAATAGTCATTATATAAGATACAACAAATATTATACCTCTCACTGTCATTGGACCCGTGTCAACCTTCACCAAAAAATAATATGTTGTGTGAATGTGCTTCACTCTTAAGGCATGTGGATAGATCCCTATAGACCTTGAATCTTATGAGTTCACTTTAGTGTCCTTTGGAGCCGATGATCCCTGAACACAATGGGGTGTAGACATAACCTAATAGAATCATTATAGATGGACATAGCAGCCAAAAACATTGAACATATTTGATGGGGTGGGATAAGAACATCGGGTTTTCCCAGCCTTGATACACTGATAGTAACTCAGGGTTATGCTACTGGCTATAACTGATGGTGCGATGGAGGCCCCCTGTTGGGAACCACCTCCACCACTCTTGTGATTCTCATGACACTTCCTATTCTTTCCCTATTTGCCACTAAAGTTTTCACTGGGTGGAAGAGAATAGGAAGAATAGTAAATCATGTCTATCATATCCATCTCTATCATTATTTACCTACCTATAATCTCATCATAGGTATAAATTTTCATCATAAATACATGAAATATAATATCTAGTTGCAAAATATTCAAGTACTTCTGAGCTTTCAACTAATCATTTCTTACCACTTCTGAAGAAAACTGAAATAGGTCTGAAAACTGATTGGAGTACTCTAACACTTAGAACTCTCTCTATTACAAAGAGATAAACTCTAAATACTTTTTCATCATTAGAGACTCTATAAAAAACTGCTTGAAAAAGAATAACTTGAAACTCTTCCAATCCAATCACACGTGCGTATCTGGAAATACCATAGAATCCCACCATCTCTTACTAGGACTCTCAAGCCTAAATGTTGCACACTTCACTTTGATGGTCTCATTTGAATATAGGAAGTCAAAGATCAAATCAATATTGTCTTTCTAGTCCTCTGCCTCTTTGGGCTCATTCGTACCTTTAAAGGATGGGGGTTTCTCATATATGAATTCTCAAGATCGATCCTTGTCTCCTCCAGTTCCTAGTTGTAACTCAATAACTATGTTTTGGACTTATAGTGTATTTTGGTCTACATCATTAACTACTCACATGATAGCCTCTATAAAATTCCAATCCAAAGGTTGATACTCTTGAGGAGCATTTGTTGCACCCTTCTATGGAACGCATGGAAGATATCTCAGAGGCATATCACTTCACACCAAAAATAGAAGAAATTACCAAAAAATTAGAATAATATCAGTTCAAACTTGAAAACCATAAGAAAAAAACTAAGATTAAGATCAAGAACTCAAAATAGGATACACAAATCCCATCATCCCATGGTAACTTGAGTCTCGTCATGGTAAGAGATAACAGGGAACTCGCTGCAACCCACCTCTCAAGTCTCAAAAATCCTATCTCCCTTATAACAACTTTCCAAGACTGAGTATAATCCTGATATGTTGAAAAATTTTCATATCCCTTCCTGGATAACCCATTCATCTATGTTCCAAACCGAAATGAAGTAAAAACCAAATGGCATTCCTGGTCCCCACAAGCTGGTGACTAGCACCCGGGCATCAACAACAACTAGAGGGAATGATTTCAAAAAACATAAAGAATGTGAAGTTTCATATATATATATATATATAAACCAGAATGAAATAGTGGAAGAATAACCAGAAAAATATATGCCATAACTAAAATAAAACATCAAAATCAATACAACTCAAAATAGTTAAACCAAACTCCAAGGTACAAGTCTGAAAACATGGACAACCAAAACATATACAAGATACTCCATGTGATATGTGGGAAAAGTTCCACCATCTCACCACTATATACTCATACCTAGCTGACAAAAACATCATCGCCTCACTATAGTTCTTTTCATTTCCCTACACAAAAAGACATAACCATGTCTACATATCGTTGAAGGGGTGTGAAGGGCATAGGCTAAACTGACTCAATAGGATCCCACCTAGGTGTTCTATTCAAGTCTCTTTAAAAATAATATCATTATGTTAATTTAAAAGAAAACATGGAATGATAATAAATAATATAATTTATTATTAAAATCATGATAAATAGTTTCTTTTTCCCACAGTTCTAAAACAAACTAGGTAAAAACAGTTTCAAAGAATAATTTATATAATCAAATACAAGGCATGAATATCAATCCAATACAATACAAACCAAACAAAATTGTAAACAGACCAAGGATCATAATAGGTTAGACTATCAAACTACTCATACAACAATCAATGACTAATGCTCACTTAAGTCCTCATAACACAGGCCTAAGGAGCATAGGAACACCCCATAGTGACCCCCCCAACAATACATGGATGATGTCCCTAAGATACACCTTACACCTAAGTACCCAAGTCTTCTCATATATTGTATTTCATAAATCTTTTCAAAGGGTTCTATATTTCACAAACAATTTCACAACCCTTTATTCCACCAAAACATGCTTTGAAAACTCTTTTTACAAACCATTTGTGATGCTTTGAAAACACCATTTTTCTTCACCCAAAACCAAGGGGAAAACCATATTTTATCTAAATACATTTAAAAACACAAATAAATCATTTCAATCCATTTATAAATAAATTTATAAAATAGAATCAATACAGTTCAACCAACATAGGCTAAAGAAGGAACCACTTAGCTCAACTCAAGTCTCACATGTTCGCAACGGGATCCACCAACATAAGATGGAATAAAAATACAACAACAGAGGCCCTAGAATACATTACAACATCTTATAATCACATTCTATAAAAAAAATTCTAGGGGAGAGATTATGTCACAACATAACTCAAATAAAACGCACCCACTTCACTGCAACCAACAAAAGATCAACCCTGAAAGAAGATTGCACAACTGATTTAAAATAATCATACAAAACATCACCACAGGGTTAGAAAATCCAAAACACAGTGCCACACCATTTCCATAGACAATGGAAATGAAGAAGCAAAAATTCCACCTTCCAAGGAGAAGTGATGCAACCACCATTGAGATCGAACTTTGAGCATATGAACTCAGATGGAGCGAAGACACCTAAAATCACTTGGAAGGATACCTAGGGTTCAATAGAGGATCAACCTTTCGAATGAAGCAACATTATACATGCATCATGATAAAAACCTACTGGTCCTAAGGATTAATGATGTAAATAGAAGATTTATAGTGTAAAACCCCTATAACGTGTTTACGCTGAAAAAAAATGTCGCCTCAGATTAAATTTACCTCGATTGATTATTTTATTGTGTAAAAGATAATCTTACAGTGTAAAAAGAATTTAAGGTGTAAAGAAATTTTTATGGTTTATGAGATTCTTGTGTCATAAATCGTTTCATGTCTTGTTTCTAGTGACATATTTATGCCATAAACTACACATTTATGACATATAATGATCCTTTAGACAGTACCCAGCTCAAGTTTTGCAGAAACTCCCAAAAAGAGCTATAGGATATCTAAACTTGAAAAACACATTCATAAACTCCAAATATCATTCAAAGATATGTATGTAATATTTATTATGGAATTATGTTGAAAGTTAAATATTAAAATGGTGGGTTGACTTAGTTGGTATCGAAGGTAGGTTTTAGTTATTTGTGGAAATTAGGGCTAGAAAACATTAGTAAGAGCCTTAAGGATAAGTCTTAATATAGGAAAACATCCTAAAATTTTGATGAATTATAAAGAGAGTGATTTACAAGAAATGAAATCCATGGATGGATACTAAAATTAGATGTGGATCTAGTATAGTTTTACCTAGGGGTAACCGCGAAAAGGTATCATTGGGTTTTGACTTGATCGTTTCCTAATGCATGACAAATAGGCTTTTCTGCACATCTATTTTGACACTCCTAGAGGATATTGTATGGCTAATCATATGGTTTTTAAAAACCATTTTGAAGGATATATAGATAATATAAACTTATTTTTAATTCTATCATCCTATAATCATGACAATATAAAATTTTAGTATTAACATTTCCTTTAGGATTATTATCATAAGATTCTTAAAAGTACTAAATATCTCACATAGGTTTTCTTCTTCTATAAATATGGTAGGAAATAGGACTCATGAAAACAATGGATGAAACATGAAATTATATGATGGACTTTCTAATATGGGAGGATCTAGATTTGAAAACATCATGATTATGATGAATCGGTTATCTTGGGTCATGAATAACAACATAAACCATGTGGAGATTCTGGCTTCACTAAGGAACAACTAGCATTTGAATCCTTTATGTGTCAACAACCACCTATTTTTAGTGGAACCTTTGATCCAATGATCTCCAAACAATGGATCAATAATATAGAAAAGATATGTTCTATACTCAATTTTTATGAGTAAGATAAATTTATGTTGGAAATATATTACATAGATGGAGAAGATGATAAGCGGTAGACATTAATCAAGAACACAAAGCCAAGGGATGAGGTGGAATCCATGGAATGGAAAGAATTCAAAAAAATATTTTTCAAGAAGTATTTTCCCCATACCCTATGCACCAATATGGATAGGTAATTGATTGAGTTGAAATGAAGAGAAAATGAATCAGTGGGGAATTATGAGATGAACATTACAATGCTAACATGGTACACTTCAAGCTTTTTCATCTATTTTGATGGGAAAATCGACCAATTATTTGTAATACTAAGGACCCGTATATGGAAAACATTGGAAATCTGAGCCTTTGGGAGTTATGAAGAGATAGTATGATGCACTCTGAAAGTTGAAATGGAGTTTGGAGATTCCCATTGGACTCATCGACGAATTGAAAATAGAAGTATGGAGAAAATTTTCAGAAATAATCTGAATGGAAGGAAAGTAAAACATCCCATGTGTAAAAAATGTAGGAAGAAACATTTGGGGAATTGTTGAAAAATAAGTGGAAATTTCTAAAAATATGGAAAGATAGTCATATAGATCGAAACTATCAAGTAGGTGTTAAGCATTAACATTTTAATTTCGATGAAAAAAATAATATGGTGTAAGCACAACATGTCCTGCAATGCTTCAACTGTGGAGAGAATAAACAATTCACTAACCAATGTCCAAATTAGAAGATAATTGAGGGTAACCACCATCAACCCCAATAGAGTCCAAGGGAGAAAATTCATGATTTTATAAAAACTTAAGTCGAGGCTCCAAATGATGTTGTGTCAAGTACTCTCATCATACACTCAAAGCTCGAATGTACATTGTTTGATTCTAGTTTTATGCATTCTTTTGTTTCATTCAAGTTTTAAAACGACATCAAGTTAAGCCCTGAACTACTAGTGCTAACATTTTTAGTTAAAACCTCTGGAGTATATATTCAAACATCAAAGGTACATAGGGATTCCCCTATTAACTTTAGTGAGTATAATCTCTCTACAAACCTGGTGGTTCTTCCAATGGTAGAATTTTACATTATACTTATGATGGATTAGTTGTCAAATTATAATGCCAAGATCAATTGTGGAAGAAGGAAGATTTATGTTATCTTTAAAATAAAACTCATAGTTATCTTTAAAGGATAGATATCCTATCCCGAGTCTCACCAAGAACCACCACTTATTTCTTTCTTTATGGAACTGATTGGTGAAGAAGGAGAAGAAAGAGAAAGCCTAAAGATTGGAGATGTACCCATCGTTCAGGAATACTTTGATGTATTTCCTAAAGAGTTACCTAGATATCCCCCATAAAGATAGGTAGAGTTCTCAATTGAACTCATACCTGGATCCAAGCCAATATCTAAGACCACATATAAAATGAAATATGTGAAGTTATAGGAATTAAATAAGCAACTTCAAGATCTTTTGGAGAAGATTTTTATTCTCCCAAGTGTGTCTCCTTGGTGAGTGAATGCTCTCTTTGTAAGTAAAAAGGATATATCAATGCGGTTATGCATTGATTATAGAGAAATTAATGCGGTCACAGTGAAGGAAAAAATATCATCTTCCAAGGATTTATTATTTATTCGACCAACTTTGAGGGGCTCAATTCTTCTTATGACTGACCTATGATCAGTGTATTATCAGTTGAGGGTAAAGAAATAAGATATCTCAAATACTATCCTCCAAACAAGATATGGGTAGTACTAGTTTGTGGTTATTATCTCCTACCATATTTATGGATTTAATGAATAAAGTCATTAAGCACTAACTTGATAAATTTAATGTATTCTTTATAGATGATGTTCAGATATATTTTGAAATTCATGAAGAAAATGAGGATCATCAAAGGTTTATATTAAAAACTTTGAGGAAGGAATTTTTTTTGGTAAATTCATCAAATGTAAGTTATGGTAAAAAGTCAGATTCTTGGGACACATCTAACTAGTGAAGGAATCTCGGTGGATCCAGCAAAAAAAATGTCATGGAGTAGTGTCCATGTCCTATAATTGTAACTGATATTCATAGTTTCCTTAGTCTATCAGTATATATAACACTCTGGAATTCTAAAATAAAAACATTTAATTCAATAGTGTACGACGTGCAACACTAAGCATAGAAATGAATATAACAACTCAAGAATTTTAGATATATTTAATATTTTAAATAAATTCAATGAATTTTATATCTTTTAATGCACAAAACACTAATTTTAGCTTGCATTACATGCAACAACAACTTTCTTCGATAGTTTTCATTACACGCAAGATTGAGTTTTACCAAAACTATTAATTATATTATTTAAAATGAGAATTATCTCCTAATTTTTAATTTGGAGGTTATGAATAGGATTAAATAACTTATGAAAATGTATGGTTTACAAAAATATAAAATGAATTTATTGGTGACGAATTAATTAGAAATTAATATAAAAAACAATTGAATATAAAGGAAATGTTTTAATAAGAAACTATTTTTATGCGCCAATGACGTTTTATCTTAATAAATTAAATTAATTACTATTATTGAATGATCTTAATGAAATTTATATATTACTAGTACTCACCAATACATTCTCAAGGAAGTATGGGTCAATGCTTATTTTCAAGAAGACAAGCCTATATTTCAAAGTTAATAAAGAACACGAATATTGAATATATTAAAATAAAAAAATAGTGATATTTAATATTGAAATATAATTAGACAAAATATAGAGACATCATTATGATAGTAGATAAAATTTTGGATAAATACATTTGAAAACATATAAGAGAATAAATAAGGAAAAGAAAATTATTTTCAACATGGATAATTGAAATACATGAATTAAAATAACATTAAAATGGACATTTGAAAATAAAAATATACAACATAAGTATTAATTTCACCTATAAATTCTATCACACTATACAAATATCCATATTCAAATGCTTGGAAGAGACTTTTCTGCATATAAAAAAATGAATGTTAACATAAAATAATTAATTAGAAACCAAAAATAAAAAAAATATAAGAATAAAAAATGAATTCCTGAATTTGAAGAATAAAATAATGAATGTTAACATAAAATAATTAATTAGAAACCAAAAATAAAAAAAAAGATAATGTCAATAGTACAGACACCATGATATTCATGAAAATTTTATTTTTTAATATTTGAAAATATAATATGTGATTTTTTCCACATAAATCCATGATTAAATGGTTTATGATTGAATTGATTATACATGTGTTTACCCCCACAACCTATGAAGTCTAATCCTGGTATATTATACTATAATACTTAAACTTTCATATTTAAACATCATCTCTAATTAAAATAGGTCTTCCACATGTTATGAAGCAAATAGGTCTCTAGCATGTTATAATGACGCATGAGAATACCAACCCAGAAAAAATTCCATTAGAGAAATTAAATTCCTATTGTAAATGCACATTTTAATGCTTATGTAATAGATTGTATGTATTTTTTCAAAAGAATAATCTATTTAAATTTAAAAAGAATTACTATTAAATAGCAAAGATAAATCTGCCTATATGATGGAAAATGTTCTGCATGATAAAGTGGTATTTCAAGGAATTTTGAGATGCTCTATGAAAATGGAAATGGAGAAACCTATTTAGGGAAGAAAAATGTGGTCAAAACCAAAAATGAATTTCAGTTGATGGAAAACCTGATATAGATATAACCATCAAATGCATTCACAAAATGATAAAATAGATAAAAATTTAGTTATATAACGCTAATAAAGAGAACATGTTTTTGAAAGTAGAGTATGACACTAACTTAAAAACGAATAACATGTCATCAACAAAATCATCATTAAACATGACTTTTCAAAGTAGGGGAATCCAAATCAATAACACATGGAGATGAATCTTTATCAAGAAACTGTAAAAGATATTAACCTATTAAAAAATAAAATAACATCATCAATAGATAAATCAAGATATGATTGAAAATTTCATGTTATAATATAAGAAAATATAACATATGATTTTTGTCCCATAATTTGGAAAATGTTACCTTTGGAAACCTGTTGTTGCTAAATTTCATGAAATTAAATGGAATATGTTTCTATCAGCTAACTCCTCCTTATTATCATTGTATCATGGATCCACCTCCCCTTTATTCAGATATTTGATGAGCTCCTCTCTGATGTCATATTTTAGAACCACCATATACTTGTAGTTCTATTAGTCAACCATACTGATGTTGACTTCAAATTAATTATATGTAGGTAACGCAGCTGATGAAGGGGTACTTCATACCTAATTTGAATACTCTAATAAGATGGGAACATGACTTGGGCATGGAATCTGACCATAGTAGGGTAAAAATGATTATGTGGTTAACATATGAACACATAGAGAATTAATGTTGCTTCAAATCATATAAGCCAGAAAAACTCTTGTTTACATTAAAAGTATAAAATAAAATAAATAAACCCTAAAAACTAATATAAAATAATATAGTATGATCAAACCATATATACAATACATGTTATGACATAAAATAATAATGTGAAGCAACTTAAAAGAAATTATAGAAAAAAAACTTATTGTAAACTGTTACATACCATTTGTACCATATAAAGTGCCCTTAGAGAGGGAATGACTTGTAGACACCATCATTTGAGGAGTTACATTGATGGAATAAGAGGTACTGAGGATGGAGCTTACAACATAAAATTGGAATTTTGGATGGAAGGTGCAATTGATTCACACTCACCATGTTGCACAATTGTCTCATGAATATGAGAAACTTGACCCTATAGAGGAAAATAAATAAGTAAAACCAGAAATAAATAGTTAAGTGGGAATATTTTATTATGACTCCATATAGAATCTATATTTTGATAATGATCACATGCATAAGTAGGATACTCATTATCAAATTGTGTTTGAAAATTTGGCTGAGCATGTTTTATACCTTCAATATTGTTCATGTTTTCAAGAACAGGAAAAGAATCAATGCTACATTAAATAGTTCCCATGGCAGCAATAGGTGGAGTTGACACAGTTTCCATTGACACAACAGGAATTGATACAGTGGATGTATCTAAAGTAACATGAGGATGCAGTGTGCCACAAGAATATGGTGTTTTACTAACAACCTACTGGCTACCATCTGATTCTTGGTTTAAGCCTAACACCTTAAACTACAAGGTAGTAAATGAGAATACTTTCCACAATGGTTAAAAAAATAGAACCGAGTACAATAAATAAATCTCCCCAAAAGAGTGCAGTAGCATTAAACAACATAGTAGAAATCATTTTAACACCAAACATAGGGTATAAAATATATATATAAAAAGAATGAATTAAAATTTTCACTCCAAGATCACATAAAGATAAAAAAGGGAACACACACCACTGGAATTTTCTTCATCTTCTCAAACAATTCCTTCTGTATTTGTAAATATTTATTATCTTTTTAAAATGCATAAAGAGATATATTTCTATTCTTGTTAGTATCTTAAGATGGCCCATCTGTACTGGATTTTCCAAGAACCCCATGAGATCCTATAATACTAACTCCTTTATTTTCATTTGTGGTGAAAATTAGAGATACCTTGATAGGAATAGGGTGATTATGGGACAAGGTGGTATATGGAACATCCCTTGATAGAAAATCCAGTGGTTCTAGAGCACCTCCTACAAACAGAAATAGAAAAATCCACAAATCAGTAGAAAATATAAATTCTTGAATCTAAAAATTCCTACTTTCTACATCAAATGTAGAATTTGAACATTTCAGTATGCCTTTATCATAGATAAGGATGAGTGTGATGGAGTAGGGGAATCATCACAAGTAGATTCATGATAGTACATATGTGCATGGTAGATCTGGAGGTCAAAAATGAAGCATTGATTAGGTGGAGGTTAGTGAGAATCTCTATAACTTTATTTAAGGGTCAGGGTTTGAAGGCAATAGTGCTTTTAGGATATAATATATACATTAATTTTTAATATATTCCCTTCATAAACAATTTCCACAATCAAAGCATTGTCTATGAGAAATTAATAATGCAAAGAGATCAACCATGCAGACCAAAGGGATCAAATAAATATTGAATGTAGATCATACGAGGAACCCTACTGTCTATGGCTGAATGAGTGAGAGGTAAACATGAATTCGATATTGTTTGGGGTTGCAAAATTAAGAGTTTATCGAATATGAGACATGGAGCTCTATTTTGGTGAAACATATGCGAAGAAGTACCCAGGTTTAGTATATATAATAGATATCATAAATACAACATACTAACCTTGAATGGAATTGAATGTATAATATGCTAGCATATATGAAAGTATACTAAGAGCATATACTAACATAATAGTAACATATATGAAAACATAATTATAGAAACAAGAAACACATACAGTGAATAAAATAGACTAACAGTGAAGACAATATAAAAATAGTCAATGGAAATAGCTATTGGTGAAATAAGCTGACTGACGTTGAATATATTATGAAAATATTATGTGATACTACTTATTAACTAAATAATAATGCATGGGTATTCATGATTATCTATAAAACTCTCATGAAATTCATTTAACTATGATCTATTATGTGTTTTTTACTCTCATTGGTTTGGTTGATATCCTGGTATCCTTGCTAGTGACCAGTTTAAATTTCACTTTGAAACAAAAACATATATTATTGAAAGGTTATATGAGAGGTAAAGGGGTTGTAGGATTGTAGGATGGGGGACGCGGATGACGGAATCCCGATAATGGATGGCGGATTTTAATGTCTTAGGTGACATGGATACATAATGAGGTGACACATAAACTTGAAGATAAACATTTCAGTATGCCTTTCTCATAGAGAAGGATGAGTTGTATGGAGTAAGGGAATCATCACAAGTGGATTTATGATAGTACATATGTGTTTGATGGATCCATAGGTCACAAATGAATCATTGATTAGGTGTATTTCATTGAGCATCTCTATAACATTTGTTAAGGGTCAAGGTTTGAAGGTAATGGATATTTTTTATGATATAATCAATACTTCAATTTTTAATGTATTCCCTTTATAAACAATTTCCACAATCAAAGAATTTTCTATGAGAAATTAATAATGTAAAGAGATAAACCATGCAGACCAAAGGGAACAAATAAATAATGAATGTATATCATGCGAGGAACCCTACTATTGACGGCTAAATGGTGGAGAGGTAAACGCGAATTCAAGATTGGTTGGGGTCGCGAAATTCAGATTTGATCAAATAGGTGACGTGGAGCTCTGTTTTGGTGACACGTAAGAAAATAAGGACCTGGTCTTAGTATATATAATAGATACCATAAATACAACATACTAACATTGAATGGAATCAAATGTACAATATGTTATCATGTATGACAGCATACTAAGAGCATATACTAACATAATAGTAATATATATGACAACATAATTATAGAAACATGAAACATATACAGTGAATACAATAGACTAACAGTGAGGACAATATACAAATAATCAATAGAAATAGATATTGGTAAAATAATCCAACTGACAGTGAATATATTATGAAAATATTATGTGATACTGCTTATTAACTAAATAATAATGCATGGGTATTCCTGATTCTCTATGAAACTCTCATGAAATTCATTTAACTGTAATCTATTAAGTGTTTTGTACTCTCATTGATTTGGCCGATATCCTGGTATCCTTTCTGGTGACCAGTTGAAATTTCACTTTGAACCAAAACCACATATTATTAAAAGGTTATATGAAAACAAATAAAAAAATTGAAGAGTGAAAATTGAGGTATAGAAACATAAGAACCTGTAGTTGATTTTCAATGGTTGAAGGTATACATATCATTACTGGACTGTCATCATCATTTGCATCCAAAAAAATTGAATGTATTAGTTCCGGTAATATAAGGGAAAGTAAAAAATGTAAAGTACAGTAAAAAACTAATTACATTGAATATGTAACATCCATTAATTTAGAGAAAATAAAAAGAAATAAATACTAAATCAAGAATTCTATTTTTCCATAATATAAAATATAAAACAAAGTTTTAGGAGCCTACCAAATCACGAGCAGCAATGAGTCCAAAATAGTATTCCATGGTCATCTCTTGTTTCATGAAAGAAAAATTCACCATCATTACTCATGTTAATAAGTAGAGATATCTATGTGGTAATTAAGAAGATAAATTAGGAACCGACTCATACGTCACTTCCAACAAAAACAAAGTCAAAGAACTTTGGCAATGGAGATGATGAACTAATCTAGGGAAGAGAACAAAATCATTAAAAAATAAATGTAGAAAAATGAAAATCAATGGAAGTTGATTGAATTTAGCAAGACGCAAAATATATCCAAAATTAGGAATTCAATCTATACTTGGTGAACAAATTAATTAGATGCCCAAATTCTTGACTCAAAACATATTCATTGTAATATCTTTTGAAAAACTCATCTACATAGGGAGAAACAAAAAAATTTATACAGGAGATATGTTGAATAGAGAAGGTACGAATAAGAAGATATCGTATAAAGATGCGTTGGGAGGAATGACTATCATCTTTTATTTTGTTCCTTATGGATTTGGGAGAGTGATGAAGGTTTGGTAGAGGGAATGGTTGACCCATCATTGAGTTCAACGATATGGTTACAGGGCGTGGAGTAGGGAGACTGTTCTTCTGAGGATGTTCAGCGATAACCCTAGGTGCAGGCGACGAAAACCACGAAAAGGAAATGAAATGTATGAGAAGTTAGTTGACAGTGGAATTATGGGGGAGAGAGGAATAAAGGAGGTGTCAAAGGTCATTGGTGTATGTGAAGAGGAACCCTAGGTGGTGGTGGTGAAAATCATGTGTGGTAGGGGTAGGAAGCGGAGGAAATGAGCGGTGCATGGTAACTGTAGTATGTGTATGCGCTATCGAGAGGGTTTAAGCAGGGAGTGGGGGAGGGAGGCAGTGTTGAGAGGGGTTTCAGATATGGAGGGATTCTTGGAGGGAGAGGGAAATTGAGGTGTATGGTAAGTTAGATCAATAGAAATATATGGGATTCAGGGAGGTGGAGGGGGCGCCGGATTATAGGATGGGGAATGCGGACGACAGATGCCCGATAATGGAGGGAGGATTCTAATTTCTTAGGTGAAGTGGGTGCATAATGAGGTGACACATCAGTTGGAAGAAGCAATATTTATTATATATAATAGATATATTCAATGAAATTTTCTAACATTTATCCAATAGATATGACAGCCATAGGATAAGAACAAATCCGATTTTACACATAAAAACTATATTTTTCTAGGTATTTTTGCCGCCTTTTGATAGAGCACCTGTTTAAAACTAAATTTTAACACTTATATAAATTTTATTTGATAAAATAATCTTCATTTTTAAAATTTAAATGAAAAAATTATCTTATGGTGGATTTTTGTTATTTTTTTAAGAATTTTGTATGAAAAGTGAAAAATACTGGAATTTAATTCAAATTGTCTTCTCTTCTAAATAATTTAAAATGTTAACTCATATTTTCAATTAGTTTCAAAGTCAAAATAGATCACTTATAAATATATTAATACAATTTATTTCATTGGAATCATTTTTATATTTAATTTAGATATAAAAACCTAATAAACTTTTGAACATTTTCACTTTAAAAACCTGATTTCTTGTCCCATATGCGGGATTAATTTTAAATTAATTTTTACCAGTTATTTGGTTTGAATTTGAGAAAATGGATTCATAGAATCCGAATAATTTAAAATTTCTAAAAATTTCAACTTAATTATTTACCAAAATTATTTTTGAAAGCAGTTAAAATTAATTATAGTGATTAAGAGAAAAACGAGTTTAACAAGAGACTAAACTTTAAAATTAAGAGGTCAAATGGCCTAGAACCTTGACCAAAATTCACTGAATTGTAATATTTTGAAATTATTCCTTCTAAGATCAATTTTGGTGCATTTTTAAGTAAATTTATATGGAAAAAATGTGGGTGGAATTCCCTCTTTCAAAAATTTACAAGTTTTCCACTCACCCCACTTATAAAAGATCTCTCCCTCTCTCCCTTCTTCACACCTCTCAATAGACTTTGGTTTGGACAAGCCCTACCCAAATCACTCCCCAACTTCCCTACCATAATCCTAGCATAAATCTAACTTAGGAAGCTAGAAATCATAAGGAGGGTACCAGAAGAAGAGATAATGTTCTTCTAAAAGCATTTTTATTTCATTTCCTTCTCCATATCCTTCAATTATTATTATATAATGATTATATAATAACCTTTGTATCTATCATATATTGAGATGTTTTTTGTTAAGGTTGAGACCTATAAACACATAAACTTTCATAAAATGGCTTATGAAATCATTGTTCGTGTGTACGACAAAATACCGCCTCATGAACCGATATTGTTCATTTTTTCCATTAAAACCATTCAAGGTTGGGAATAATGATGGATTTATAGTTTATATACAATATATATGATATCTATGATGTTATTATGCTTATGTAATTATTATATCACACGTACCTTCATGCTTTCCAATTTGTGGGAATACGATATGATCGCCTGTGTGTACAACGGACTGTCGTTTAACGAAGTGATGTGATTCGTTCATGCTTTGCATAGAATGTATTAAGGATGATTTTAATAAAAATATGTGATATATATGACATAATAATGATATTTTAATGATAATATATATATATATATATATTACTTTTCTTTCTTTCAATATGATAAGAAAATTGAAACAACGCTCATGTGTAAGTACGACATACCGTCTCCATGAATGGTGTATTTCATTTCCTATCACCAAATATTATGGATTACTATAAATACATATATAATAAATATATATGATATTTAAATCATGATTTAAATTATTTATATTATCAAATAATTATTGAAATAATATGAACAAAAAATAACATGTCAAAACATACTAAAAAACAATGCAATTTATTACCGAAAACGATGAAAATAATAAAACATTATTAACGAATGGCTAATAATATTTTATAAATGGATCATATATGATATCATAAATATTAATATTATTCTGAAATAAGTTAATAACATGTTTAAAACCATTATACAAGAGGTTAAATCAAGTATGACCAAAAGGAAAGTGTGGGGTAAGGGATTTTTCATCTAAATTCCATTTCATTAATCTATATTGTGTTATTATACACCTAATTTCTTTTATATATTATATATATTTCCCCTATGACAAGTAATATCATGAATAATTCGTTATGAATGGTATTTTATGTTCCAATTTTAATTATTTCATCTAAGGGGATTTGAATAAAGAGTTACCAAGTGGTAAAGAATTTCATAACACAATTTGTTTTCATTGGGTTGTATTACTTCCTCATTATTGTTAATATTTTTAAATTATATGTGTAATGAATTTTGACTATCTATTTTTTGTATTTCCAATCATTTTATGTGGATTTATAGTTGATACACATAATAAATTCATTATTTTATTCTCACTTCAATGTTATGATATTTGTAAGGGTTTACTTCACAATATCATTTTATTTGGGATTGTTTACACTTGAATATTCATTGAAGGAAATTATTTGATCATTATTTAATAAACCCTTTTATTTCCTTATACTCTGGTTATTCATGATTATTTTCAAGTAATAATAACATTTTCCCACTTTTGGTATTTAAATTAAGTGAGAAAATGTTTTAAGAAAATTCAACTTCATTTCTCTCTTCAGCCAAAAATCTTTTTTCTTCCAAAACCATGTATCTAAAAATGTTTTCAAAAATGTTTTTGAACCTTTAAAAATTATTTATTTTCACCCATTTTTAGTCTTTATAAAAAAAATTCAAAGGAATCTTATTTCATTTTCAAAACAATACACATTTGGCTTGTACCTGAAATGGGAAAAAATATTCTTATCATTTTCTAAATAAGAAACTTTTTTAACCTTTTTACACAGCAAAAGGAATGTTCCTTTTACCTTGTACGACATGTATGGAATTACACACCATCATTTCTTTGAAGCTTCTTTTGCAATTTTACAAGTTTATTTTTATAGAAAATGTTTTAAAAGTTATTTTTGAAGAAAATGATTTTCAAAAATGTTTTCAAAATGGAAAGGAAGTTTTCCTCGAGAATGTTTTTTAAAGAACTTTTTTATTTCATCAACAACAACCCTTATTATTACTCCAATGGGTATACATCATATTGATATCATCTTTATTATTCCTTTGTATGGTTTATGATTATTTTGACCAAGGATAGTATTGACATTAACTTCCTTGAATCATTTTTGTATTCATTAACTTCCCCATGAGTTATTCACTTTCGAGTGACCATTGAATAGTAAATTTCCCCTAAATATCCAAGTTATTTATCATGAATGTGATTATTACTTAAACCATATAAAATTTTTACATATGGTGTTTACTTTGACATTTATTTTATTATTTTAGGAAATAATGATAAATATGTATTCTTTACTCAATATGGATATTTGATAAGGCACAATGTTTATGAATTAAAACAAGTATTTGATATATGAGGAATACATTGGACCTGAAGACATGGGTGGGGCATAGATAATGATATCATCTCAATGCATCAGTAGTCTCATGAGAGGAATCAGTTGGCTACCCTCAGCTAAATGGGTTTTAACACAGTATGTTTTAAACTATATTGTGAAAGGTCTTGACAGTAAAGGTTCCATGTGCCTAGGAAAACACAACTTCCAATATTTATGCATTGTCTTCATTTAGAATTTAGTTATTATTGTCCATGATATTTTCACTATGAAAAAATATATGGATGCATTTAATTCTCATCTTATTGATTAAATTGCATGGGTTTTTAATGTTTTACCTTGTCATATTGATTACGTTTTATCCAGTTATTTAAATGGAATATGTGTTCAGTTATTTATCTTGCCATATTTATTATGTATTATCTATTCATGCAGTCAAGTTGTTTAAATAGAATGTGTGTTCAGTTATTTACCTTGTTATATTTATTGTTCTTATTGATTCATGATAGTTTTTGTTGTACTTAACCCTTTCTGATCATTTCAGTTCATCCTGATTTTGTTTCATTTCCTCAAGATTCCATGAATTTTACTATGACTGATAGATAGGGATATGCTAGAAGGAATAGTTATTTTCAAAAAAAATAAGTTGTAATTTATATATTTGGATATAATGTAAGACTCATGTATGTATCTAATTTAATGTAACATCATGTTACTATTTTCAAGTATTCCTAAACCCCTCTTTTGAACATGCTTTGGTTGGGTTTCGTTTAGGGTTGTTTCGAGTGAAAAATTTGAAATTTTGGAAGTTTCTAGGATATGCACGTTTGGCACACGGTTTTTCCAAACTATGTGCCCTCTCAATTGAAACTATACAAACCCAAATAGTAGGGGTTTTCATAGCTAGCGCATGATTTGAAAAACTGTTCACCAATATAGTAGAAACAGTGCACACTAGCAAAAAGGGTCACACAATTTTTCTAACCATGAATCCCTACCTAGAAAACCATGCTATGGGAAATAATTAATCTGAAAAGTAGTTTAAAAATCCAAAAAAAACTATTTTTAGGTGTCTAATGGGATTATACAACCCCAATGAAATTTCTTCTTCCTTGGAGGCTCCAAATAGGTGATTTTGCCCCTTTACACCCCTCTGGATGTGAATCGAAGTTAGGTGAACGACATTCGATCTCTTCCTGATAAGTTTCATCTTCTCATTCTCTTTCTCATGTGATCTCCTCTTTCCTCCCTAGGGTTTTATAGATATCTATGTTGTTGGAGGATCTAATCCCCATTGTTTAGGATCATAAATCTAGGTTTGATTATCGGATATTCATTGCTGACATTTTTGTTGGAGTTTCCCGATTAAGGCTTTCTGTTTCAAGATCTCGTGATCCTGAGGTAGGTGGTTCTGTTTTTATGGCCAATTTGATTAACCCTAAATTACTTGATTTAAATTATTATTTTTTGATTTAAATGTAATTTCTTCCAATTGATTTATTAAAAACCCAATTATATTGAATTGGGGATTTTAAATTGGATTTAGTATGAAATAGGGGAACCCCCAATTCAATTGAATTTGGGTGCTGTAAAATTGGATGGAAATTATTTAAATTAAATTGTGGGATTTAAATTGTGAAATTGATTTGTGGAATTGATTTACAATTTTTTATATAAAAATGAATTAAAATGGTTTTGATAGAAACTCAATGGTTTTATCTTGGAAAAGACACGTTTTGATTAAAAAATCATGTTTTGGTTTTTAAATGGAAATTGGCATATTTAAAATAGAAATTTGGGTTTAATTGTACTTTAAATAGTTTTAAAAAAATACACATCATTGATTGTTATTAGAGCACATAAAATCCTATGTATTTAGTGAGTTATTTGGGATAACACTCTATTGATGATTTACAACACTAACAATACATATGCAACAGGTCACATCCTGATGGAATGGTGATGAGTCCTCTTTGACTAGTGTTTGAGGGACGTGTATACACATATTGTAGTAATACCGATTAGAGTGTGAGGGAGTCTCATGGCCTGGAACTATCATACCTTTTGAAAGATGACCATGTTATTTTTTTATATTTGAAATATATGACATTGTTTATTGTAAACTATTTTACGCGTGCCTTATGAATTTATATAAAAATATTTATATAAAATGTTTTATATAAAATGTTTATTAATCCATTTGTTTAAAATATTTTGATTATTGTAAAGCATGATTTTTTTTAATTTTGTTTTTAAAATGTCATGTCTATTTATTTAAAAAATGAAATCATTATTTAGTTAATTAAATGTGGCATCTTATTATGGAATCCTTGTTGAGAGCCCACTAGTCTTTTAGCTCACACTCTACATGTGTCTTCGGGTGTTTGTAGATTATCTTCTTCCAGGTTCAAGCAACGGTAAACCGCCACTTGGAAGTAGTTCTAGTTATTGATCCTTGGTCATAGAGAGTTTTTTCCATTGGGACTTGGGTTATTTTCCTGTTTTGTGGTTGCACTTTGGGTTGTTTATGCATGTTTTACTTCTGGTACAGCTCTCCCTATGGATTTTTTCTTGTATGCATACTGACTTGTTTTTATTTTTTCTATTGTGTTTGTGGAAAATTTGTTCCCACCTTCATATGGTATAATGTCAGGTGCTAGTCACCAACCCATGGGGATCAAGAACGCTCTTCAGGTTATGTCAGGATCGTCTTGGTTATCAAATTACTAGGGAATTCGGGATGGTTCATGAAAAATTGGTATCAAATGTGCAAGTTAAGCATCTTGCCTTGATGTCAGTATGCAGTTTGAGTGATCTTGTCAGGACTTAGGAGGTAGTTGCGATTGAATGTCTAGCCATATCTCACCGTAATAAACCATAATTCACGATGGGTGGTTTGGGAAATACATCTTGAGGATTATTTCTAGTCTATTCCTAGATTTTGATTTGGATAGATTGAAATGAAAATCTTGTTTGTCTATCTATTAGGAGTAATTTCCCTTATTACTATGTTTGTGTATTAATCTAATGTATTCAATGTTTTTTGTTGATGTTATGTAACATCATGCCTCTGATAATATGTGTGAATCAAATCCAAGAGGAATCTACTGATGAACCACAGTGAGAAAATCCTCTAGTGGACCCGAGTCTGGTTAAGGAGATTGTGTGTACTATCCATGCTATAGGACAGGCACCACCAACAGCCCTTGTTTAGGCTCTAAATGTGGAACCTCATGGGGGTGTTTTTTGGAATCGTTCTTAGGAGTTCCTTCACTAAAATCCACCAGTGTTCAAAGGCTCCAATGATCCTCAAGAGGCTGAGGAATGGTTGAGCAGGATTGAACATTTTTTTTGAGTTCTTAGAGACATATGATGAAATAAAGGTGAAGTGTGCCACCTTCGTACTGGAGGGACCGAGCATGAGATGGTGGGACATGATGGCGACGACAAAGAAGCACAAGGTATTAGAGTTGAAAGACTTCAAAGCTCTTTTCACTGATCAATTCAATCCAAATTTTATGGTTTTGTTCAAGGATAATGAGTTTTTCAAACTCGAACAGACTGATAGGGACATGACAGATTATGAAAACTATTTTTTTGAGCTTGTGAAGTTTACACCTGATATTGTATCGAATGAGAATATGAAGACTCAACAGTTTGAGATGAAACTTTGATCTAATATTCGCTCTTAGGTTTTCTTTCTGAAGTTTTCCTCTTATATTGATGTGTTGGATAAAGTGATGATGGTCGAAATAGACCTTGCTAAAAAGTCAAGGTTGACGGGATTCCCTTTTTCTCCCAATAGAAGTGTGAATTCCTCTAAAATAAAGTGGAAGCATGATGATTCTCATGGTTGTTCTCAACCGTAGGATTTTTCTAAACCTCCTGCAGTGTCTAAAAGATACCTTTTGATTTTCTACCATTTTGCCAAGTCAGGGAACTCAAAGAGGGTATGCACTGAGGCACCCAAGGTATGTGGCTCTTACAAACGCTCGAGTCACTTTCATAAGTTCTTCCATATTTTTTTTACTCCGCATAGTGGAACAAGATCATCAACGCCTGTTAAAATTGTGGTTCAATCAGTTGCTTCAAGGATAAAGGGGTTCCAACCATAGGCATTCAGAACAAAGCTTCATCATGTAGTGGAAGAGTTTGCAGAGGAATCGGATATGGGTCCAGTGATCATAAGAGGTTTCATCACTATATCTTCGTCATTAGTGACTGATTTATTTGATATTGGTGCATCTCATTCGTTTATTTCAACCCGTATTGTGAATCTTCTTAATCTTCCTATGGAGATTTTATCTTAGGTGATGGGTATTACTACGCCCCTTAGAACGAAGAGAGAGTAGGTTCTATGTAGTCCCGCTTGTGTTTTCTCTTTATCTAATGTTGATATTGCTTGGGATTTTTAGGTTCTTGACATGAAACCTCTTGGCAGAATATTCAAGATTGATTGGATCATTGCCAATAAATCATAGATTGATTTTTATCTTCGATGGGTCACCTTTACTACACCTAATTGGGTGTGTCATGTATTTCAAGGAGAATGAGACCTGAGGTCGAGTAGAGTTGGACCTTATTATCTTGAGTTAGGGAAAGTAATATCAGTGTTTTCTTTTGATTTGGAGCGGGAATCTTTGAGCAGTGATCTCCCCCTAGTTATCATCAAGTTTCCCAACATGTTCTCTTATGAATTCTCTAGTTTGAAACTAGTAAGTGAGGTAGAGTTTTATATATCTTTAGTGTCTGGTACTCAACCAATGTTTATTCCCTCTTACTGCATGGAACCCGCTAAAATAAAGGAGTTGAAGACTTGACTGGATGATCTTCTAGAGAAAAAATTTATACGCCCAAGTGTATCACATTGGGCGGCATTGGTTCTCTTTGCTAAGAACATTGATGGATCACTTCACCTTTGTGTTGATTATTGAACACTCAATAGTCATGGTAAATAACAAGTATTTGTTTCAATGGATTGATGATCTGTTTGACCAGTTGAAAGGGGAGAAGTGGTTCTTAATGATTAATCTTCGGTCTAGTTACCATCAATTGATAATAAAAGAATATGAAATTCAAAGAACTGCCTTTAGGAAAAGGTGCGGCCATTATGAGTACCTTGCCATCTCATATGTTTTAACCAATGCTCCTAGAGTTTTTATGGCTTTAATGAACATGATTTTACACCAGTATCATGATAATTTTATGGTGGTCTTTATAGATGACATCCATGTTTACTCTAAGTCTAAATAGAATCATCTATGTCATTTGAGAGCAGTTCTGAAACTATTGAGAAATCACCAACATTATGTAAAGTTATCAAAATGTGATTTTTGGATTCAGAAAGTGAAGTTCTTGGGGAATGTGGTGTCGGAACATGGTATTTCCATTGATCCTGAAAAGGTGAAAGCTGTTATGATATGGGAACAACCACAAAAATGTTTTTGAGATTCGAAAATTCTTGGGTTTAGCTAGGTATTATCTCCAGTTCTTTAAGAACTTCTCAAAGTTGGATTCTCTGATGAGTGCTCAAACTCAGAAGGGAATAAAGTTTGGCTGGAATGAGAAATGTCATAATTCTTTAGTCGAGCTAAAATTACTTTTGATTATTGCATCGGTGTTGAATCCCCCAGGCACCGGGTAGGGCTATGTGGTCTTTTGTGATGCATCAGGTTCAAGTTTGGGTTGTGTTCTTATGAAGGGTGACCATGTATTTTCTTATGGATCTCGTCAATTTAGGTCACATGGGAAGAATACTTGACCCATGACCTTGAACATGTAGTTGTGATGCATGTTCTTAAGATTTGGTGGCATTACCTTTGCGGAGAAAGGTTTACAGTGTTTTCAAACCACAAGAGCTTGAGTTATATATCCTCGCAAAAAGATCTAAATATCCACTATAGGCATTGGGTGGAATACATGCAATATTTCGACTTTGACATCGTCTATACCCCGGTGAAAGGGAATGTCTTCACAGATGCTTTGAGTAGGAATCTTCTGACCCATGTCAAGAAATAATCACTAGAAGAGTAGAACTTGATGGCTCGCACATGAGCCTTAGCCTGGTTGGTAAGGACTCTGTAAGTGAATCCAAGAAACCCAGGATCAAATCCAAGCAAAGTCATAATTCCCGAGCTACTGTAGCAGTACTGTAGCAGGTACTATGGCAGGAACTATGCAGTACTGTAGTAGGTATTGTAGCGGGAACTGTAGAAGGTACTGTTTGGCACAGTAGCAGATGGGAATATGCCCCCGTTTGGGCCTTCAGGCCACTGATTTGGTCCCCAAGTCCTTTAAGGCCTTCGGGCCACACAGTCCTTCAGGTCAGTAAGGCCTTCGAGCCACCTCAAGGCCTTCGGGCCACCTTAAGTGCAGATGAAAACCAGACAACCTACAATGAACAAGCTCTACAAGGAGGATGAGCAAAAAAGATTTCACCACAGCAGATTCTAAACGAATTGCAAGAATGAGAGGGTATGGAACCTGTCATTAGGACAAGCATGTTCATGCACGGGAATGCCTAGTTGAATAGACATGCGAAGGTGGAGAGCTGATTTCACGATGAAGATACTGGGAAAGATTTGTTCCAAGTAGTTAGTCTGGGTTGTATGTAATGTTTGAAAGCCTACGGGCAATGAATTCATCTAAGGCCTACGGGCCATGTAATACTTACAACTATGGGCAATGTAATACTTACACATACGGGCCTTGTAAGGGTTCCACCTCACCCCTTGAAAGGTGGATTATCAAAATCAATAAAAAATGAAGGCCTTCGGGCCATTGAATGGATGGAATTTGATGGATCTCTTTTCACAGTTGGACATTGGAGTCCGGGAATCAAGGTTTGGGGTTGCTTTGGTCAGTGTTTAGTTGAAATATGCTATTCTCAAGATGATTATTTATGAATAACTGGTTGAAGATGAGTTATGCGTCATTAGAGACTCTATTTATGGTGAGGAGACCGTGGCTAAGTGGTCATCCTCCATGGAGGGTATTCTATGTTTTCAGAATTGGTACGTTGTATAATTGTCTGTGAGGAAAGTTGTTATGGAGGATTGTCATAATTCATAATGGGTTGTGCACCCAGGAACTATGAAGATGTTTTATGACATGTGGTATCGATTACGGTGGTCAGGTATGAGATGAGGCATTGTTGAGTTTGTCTCTCATTATTATACGTGCCAGCAGGTCAAAGATGATCACCAAAAACCGTCGGGTTTTCTTTAGACACTTCCAGTGTCAACTTGGAAGTGGGAAAAAATATCTATCAACATTGTGGTTGGGTTGACATGTACCCAGAGAAAGAAGAATGTGATATGGATTGTGATTGATGGATAGACCAAATAGGATTACTTTATACCCATTCGTGATATAGCCAAAGTTGAAGAGTTAGTAAATCTCTATGTGAAAAATATTGTTCATTTTCACAGAGTTCCATTTTCTATAATCTCTAATAGGGATACTTGGTTCACTTCTCATTCTTAGAGAGGCCTTCAAGAGGCACTGGGATGTCTGGTCTGTTTGATCACGACATATCGTCTGTAGTCGGATGGCCAGACAGAAAGAGTTATACATATTCTTGAGGATATGCTTCATGCCTGCATTCTCGACTTTGGTGGAGCCTGATATGATCATTTGGGGATGGTTGAGATTTTTTATAAAAATAGTTAGCAATCCACAATCAGAATGGATCCTTTTTAGGCCTTGTATGGTTGGCCTTGTAAACCTATGTTGTGTTGGTCGAAGATTAGTGAAAGTTCCTTGGTTGGATTGATCTTGGTTCGAGAAACGATAGAAAATTTTCATTTGATTCATTAGAGAATGTTGACGGCACAAAAACGGTATAAATATTATGTAGATCATTATCGCGGACTATTAGAATTTTCAGTTGGTGATCAAGTGTTCTTAAAAGTTTCACCTCAATTGGGTCATCCAACGCTTAGAAGGGAAGGGAAACTTACTCCTCATTTTTTGGGAACTATTGATGTTGTGGACCAATTAGGTAATGTTTCTTACCATTTAACACTTCCTCTGTAGTATAAATCGATATGTAACATGTTTCATGTATCTCAAATATGAAAGAATCTATCTAATCCATCTCATGCTCTGAGCTGGAGTGATCTTGATGTTGAACCTAATTTAACCATGACTGGGCACTCAATCAGGATAGTTGATTCTAAAACCAAGGTAATTTGTGGGAGAACGATACCTTTGGTTCGAATGTTATGACATCACAATTCTTAAAAGTTTCACCTCAGTTGGGTCATCGAACGATTAGAAGGCAAGGGAAACTTACTCCTCATTTTTTGGGAACTATTGATGTTGTGGACCAATTGGGGAATGTTTCTTACCATTTAACACTTCCTTTGCAGTATAAATCGATATGTAACGTGTTTCATGTATCTCAAATAAGAAAGTATCTATCTAATCTATCTCATGCTCTGAGCTGGAGTGATCTTGATGTTGAACCTAATTTAACCATGACTGGGCACTCAATTAGGATAGTTTATTCTGAAACCAAGGTAATTTGTGGGAGAGCGATACATTTGGTTCGAATGTTATGACATCACAGTTCTGATTCTCATGATACGTGGGAGGGGGAGGCACTGATGAGAGACCATTGACCTCATCTTTTTGACATAGAATCTTCTTAACAGGCTTTTTGGGGATAGAAAGTTTCTATGTTGGGGAGGTTTTAACATCTTGTTATTGTTTTTAGGTATTCCTAAAACATTATTTTGAACATTCTTTGGTTGGGTTTCATTTAGGGTTGTTTCAGGTGACAAATTTGGAAATTGTGGATTTTTTTGGGTTGTGTATGGTTGGTGCACGGTTTTCCCAAACTGTGCATAGGGGTTTTCACAACTAGTGCATAGTTTGACAAACCATGTGTCCACTTAGTAGAAACTGTGCACCTTGGAAAAAAGGGGCATATGGTTAGGGCACACGATTTGTCTAACCGGTGGCCCTGCCCAGGAAGCCGTGCGTACGGGAAATAATTAGTCTGAAAATTAATTTTAAAATCAGAAAACCCTCTTTTTAGGTGCCCAATGGGCCCGTACGACCCTACTGCATTTTCTTCTCCCATGGAGGCTCCCAAGAGGCAATTTTGGTCCCTCTAAACCCCTCCTTAATTGAATCAAATCTAGGATAATGACGTTCGATCTCTTTCGGGTAAGTTTCCACTTCTAATTCTCTTTCTCCCGGTTTCTCCTCTTTCCTACCTAGGGTTTTATAGATATTCGTGTTGTTATAGGATCCAATCCTTAATTTTTTGGATCTTGAATCTAGGTTTGATTCTTGGGTCTTCGTTTTCGACATTTTTTGTTGGAGTTTCCTAATTAGGGCTTTGTGTTTCGAGATCTCGTGATCTCGAGGTAGGTGGTTCTATTTTTTATGGAAAATTTGATTAACCCTAAATTGTTTGATTTAAATTAAGCTATTGGATTTAAACATAATTCCTTTCAATTGATTTATTTAAAATCCAATTCCATTGAATTTGGGATTTTAAATTGGATTTGACGTGAAATGGAGAAAAACCCCAATTCCATTGAATTGGGGTGTGTTGTAAAATTAGATGGAAATCATTTAAATTAAATTGGGGGATTTAAATTGTGAAATTTATTTGTGGAATTGATTTCAAATTTGTATTTGATGAAAATGTATTAAAATTGTTGTGACAGAAACTCGGTGGTTTTATCTTGGAAAATGCATGTTTTGATTAAAAACCCATGTTTTGGTTTTTAAATGAAAATTGGCATATTTAAAATGAAAAGATGGGTTTAATTCTATTTTAAATAGTTTTAAAAAAATTACTCATCATAGATTGTTATTAGAACACACGAAAGGCTAGGTATTTAGTGAGTTATTCAAGGCAACACTCTATTGATGATTTACAACACTAACAATATATATACAGCAGTTCACATCCTCGATGGGATGGTGATGAGAAATATTTGACCAGTGTTTGAGGGATGTGTGTATACATTTTATCATGATAAATATTTGAGTGTGAGAGAGTCTCATAGCCTCGAATTGTTGTACCTTTTAGCAGATGATCATGTTTCTCATTGTTGATATTTGAAATTTATGTCAATGTTTGTTGTAAACTGTTTTACATATGCCTTTTGAATTTATATAAACTATTTTATATGAAATGTTTATTAATCCATTTTTTAAAGTATTTCCATCATCTGAAATGTAAAGCATGATTTTTTTTAAATATGATTTTGAAATGTCATTCCTAGTTTTTTAAAAATTGAAAGATTTATTTGGTTAATTAAATGTGGCATCTTATTATGGAATCCTTGGTGAGACCCTACTGGGCTTTTAGCTCACATTCTACCTGTGTCTTTAGGAATTTGTATATTAACTTATTCCAGGTTTGAGCAAGGGCAAAGCGCCACTTGGAGGTGGTTCTAGTTGTTGATCATTGGGAATGGAGAGTTGTGTTCGCTGGGACTTGGGATGTTTTCCAATTTTGTGGTTGCACTTTGGGCTATTTATTTTATTTGACTTCTAGTACAGTTCTCCTTGTGGAGTTTTTCTTGTATGCATACTGACTTTTTTATATTTCTTATATTGTGCTTATGTAAAATTAATTTCCACTTTCATATTGTATGATGTTAGGTGTTAGTCAACAACTATGGGGATGGGGAACACCCTTCGGGCTATGTCAGGATCAGCTCAGTTATCAGTTTACCAAGGTATCCAGGTTGGCTCGTGACATTTATCAAGACTACTAAATTGATCAGTCCTTCGATATGTGTTTCCTTGTATCTTATGCCAGTGTAATAGTAGCAGGCACCGACTCCAGGCTTACTGGGGTCTAGGTCACTACAATTGGTATCGTAGTAAGTTTAGTGTAGCAACCTTGAAAACTAGATTTAGGAAAACATAGATTAAGGAACAAAACCCTCTGATAGAATTTGAGGATAAATATATAAGAACATCCTAATGTTTTGGTAATGTAGAGATTGTGTGGTTTTTCCTCAAAATAAATCTCTATATGGATACTACAAGTGGATGTGGTTCTGAAACAGATTTATCTATGGGTAATTACTCCAAAAAGGTTACATTGATCTTGACCTAATCATCACCTAGTTCATGACAACAGGCCTTATTGCACACCTGGTTTGACACTCCTAGGGGATTCTAGAATGTCCTAGGTTAAACACTATTTCAAGGAAGAACCTGTGTGGAAATAAAATGGTTAAAGGTATTTATTGGGATTCTAGAATTAAATTATAGGAGTATTTTACCAATGATATCTTAGTTATAAGAATCAAGAAACATCTAAGGATTGTGTTAAAATTTTATAAGAATATGTGTCTTCGTTAACTTAAGAGTTATGAATACCATCATGGGGTTATGAGATTAAGGTTAATAATAAGTTATAAGTCTTAAACACCTCTTTTTAGGTTTTATGTGATGGGATTTTATCAAGATTAAGGATATTTTGGAATAAATTTATGGAAATACAACTCATTAGTTTGGTACATGTTTTAGTGGAAAAGTTATTTGAGAAATAATGCATTTAAATTTTAGAGACATGTGTTTAAAGTTATTGATAACCTTTAGTGTTAATATGATCATAATTGCATTTTAATAATATTCAAATAACATTATTAGACTTTGAAAAAAAAATGTATTGAAAACATTAGCGAAAATGTTATTTAATGACTAAATTTCAAGGATGTCCATTTTTTTTGGAAACGTTATAGGAATTATATTAATATAGATTAGAAAAGGGACAACTTGCATGTTGGGTGACAAATCATCGTATCGGAAAAGGTCATAGGGTTTGGACCAGCAATTGAAGGATGATAAGAGTTTAACATCAATCACAGGCCTACGTAATATTCTGGTTAATATGTCATTGTTTTTAGTTAACCAATTTGATGAATAAATATTAATGATAAACCAGAAGTATTACTTTTAAGGTTTGGAGATTAATTTATTATATTGGATAACCTGTGATAACCATATTGTTTTAGGAAAATAGTTAGAGACAGACAGAATGAGTTTTCACTATTTATGGATATTATGATCCCTTAGAAGTGAATTATAGTGTTGCAGTCGTAAAAATTCATTTTTGGATATTCAATTCTTGAAGTAAAGGATGAATTGGAAATTTATCGAAGCACAGCCAATGGATGAAATTGTGTTTATGAAATAGAAATATATCAAGTAAGTATATTTCCTTATATTCATATACGGTAAAAGAAATACTAAACTTTAGGAAAAGGATCCAGAAATTAAAATGTTATCCTATTACATTCATATCTGATGAATCACTCCTTGTAATTATTTATGGTTTTGATGTCCTTAACTTCCCATTGATCACTCACTTTCTTGTGAACAATGACCTCAATCACTCCCCATAATTATTTACATTTTTCCTCCAAGTCCATAACTTCCCTTGTCACTAATGTTATCCTACTTAGAAACCTGGTTATATTTTATTCCATATGATCATTGTACTTCCATTTCTTTCTTATTAAAAGGATATTTTATTAACCCTTTTACAACATGTGTTTTTCCAACAAAATAACTTTTAAATATCAAACCCTTGATTACTAATATTGAGTTTAAATTATGAGGATGCAATTTATTTAAGGTGAGGAGAATGTAACATGCTAAAATTATAAAAGAATAACATTTAATTCAATAGAGTGTGTGACGTGAAACACCAAGCATAGAAAGGAATATAACATCCTGATACTTCACAAAATATTTAATATTTAAAATAAATTCAATACATTTTATATCTTGCAATGCACGCAACATTGAGTTTAACTTTCATTACACGCAACAACGACTTTCTTTGATAACTTGTGTTACACGTAAGACTGAGTTTTACAAAACACTATCAATATTATTATTTAAAATGACAATTATCTCTTAGCCGTTAATTTAGAGGTTCTGAATAGGATTAACTCACTTATGAAAATGTATGGTTTCCACAAATATAAAAACAATTCATTGGTTACTAATTAATTAGAAATGAATATAAAAACCAATTAAATATAAAGGAAATGTTTGTATAAAAAACAAATTTTATGCACCAAATGTGTTTTATCTTAATAAATTAAATTAATTATTTAGTGAATGATCTTAATGAAATTTATATATTATATATTCAATGAAATGTTTTGATATTCAACCAATAGATATGATAGGTATAAGATAAGAACAATTCCAATTTTACGCATAAAAAATATATTTTTCTAAAGGCAGTTCTATTTCCTTTTGGTGGCGCACTTATTTAAACAATAAATTTTAACACTCTTATAAACTTTATTTGACAAAATAAACTTCAAATTTAAAAGTGGTGTATCAAAATTATGTTAGGGTGAATTTTTATATTTTTCTGAGAAGTTTCATTTTTTGATAAATAGTGAAAATACTAGATTTTAATTGAAAACTACTTTTTCATCTAAATAATTTATAATGTTAAATTATATTTTTAATTGGTTTTAAAATCAAAATAGATAAATTATACTTATATTAATACAATTTAGTTCATTTGGAATCATAATAATTTATAATGTCTAATAAGGTAAACTTAATTTTTGACCAAAATTATCAGTTGAAATTAATTACAACGATCAAGAGAAAAATGAGTTTACAAATGGACTAAACTTTAATCTTAAGAGGCCAAATGACCTAGAAACTTAACCAATACTCATTTACTGGTCATATTTCGACCGTATACCTTCTAGGATCTAGTTTGGTGAATTATTGGATCCACTTGACATGGAAAAAACATGGGTGGAATTCTCTCTTTCAAAAATTTATAAGTTTGTCACTCACCTCACTTTATAAAAGGTCTCCCCCTCTTCCCATTCTTCACGCATCTCAATCCACTTTAGTTCAGCCAAGTTCTACTCAAATCACTCCTCAACTTTCCTCCCCTCGTCCTAGAATCCTTAGCTTGGTCAAAAATCCAAATTAGGAAGGCATTAGTACAATCCTAAGGAGGATACCTGAAGAAGAGGTAATGTTCTTATAAAAGCGTTTTTATTTCATTTTCTTATCTAACTCCTTCAATTCTTCTTATATAATGCGTATATAATAACCTCACTATCTAAAATATACTGAGATATTGTTCTGTTAAGGGTACAACCTAAAAACACACACACTTCCATCAAATGGGTTACGAAATTATCGTTCGTATGTATGACGGACTATCGTCTTACGAACTGATGTCATTCGTTTTTCCATTATCACCCTGTCAAGGTTGTGAATAATGATTTATTTATAGTATATATACAATATATATGATATCTATGATGTTATTGTGTTTCTAGAATTAATATATCACACATACTTTCATGCTTTCCATTTTGTGGGAATACGATATCATCGCTCGTGTGTACGACAAACTATTTTCTCGAGAAAAGATGTGATTCGTTCACACTTTACATTAAATGTATTAAGGATGGTTTTAATAAACATATTTTACATATTTTACATAAGAATGATACTATAATGATAATATATATATATATATATAATTTTCTTTCTTTCAATACGACAAGAAAATGAAAACAACGTTCTTGCGTACGTACGACCTACCATCTCCATGAACGGTATATTTCATTTCTGATCAACAAATATTATGGATTACTCTAAATATATATATATAAAATATATATGATATCTACATCATGATTTACATTCTGAAGATGATTAAATCAAGATATAAGTAATAGAAACAAAAAATAACAAGTCAAAACATACTCAAAAAACAAAGCAAGTTATTACCTGAAACAATGAAAATAATGAAAGATTATTAACGAACGTGTAATAATATGTTATAAAAAGATCATATATGATATCATAAATATTACTATGGTTCTTAAATAAGTTAATAACATGTTTAAAACCATTATACATAAAGTTAAATCAATTACGACCAAAAGAAAAGCGCAAGGTAAGGGATTTTCATCTCAATTTCATTTCATTGTGCCATATTATATTATTATACACCTAATTTCTTTTATAGGGTGTATATATTGCCTCCATGACAAGTAATATCATGATTACTTCATTATCTATGTCATTTTAAGTTCCAATTTGAATTGTTTCATTTAAGGGGATTTGAATTAAGAGTTATCGAGTGGTAAAGAATTTCATAACTCGATTTGTTTTCATTGGGTTATATTACTTTCACATTGTTATTAATATTCTAAAATTATCTGTGTAATGAATTTTGACTATCTATTATTGTATTTCCTATTATTTTATTTGGATATACAGTTGATACACATAATCAATTCATTGGTCGATTCTCGCTTCAACATTACGATCTTTTCAATAGTTTACTTCACAATCTCATTTTATTCGGGATTGTTTACACTAGAATTTTCATTGAAAGAAATTCTTTGATCATTGTTTAATAAACCCTTTAATTTTCTTATTCTTTGGTTATTCATGATTATTTGTGATAGTACCATTTACCCACTCTTTGGTACATAAAATAATTGAGAAAATGTTTTAAGAAAATATGACTTAATTTCTCTCTTCAATCAGAAATCTGTTTTATTCCAAAACCATGTTTTCTAAAAATGTTTTAAAAAATGTTGTTTAACCTTTTAAAACGATTTATCAAAGGAATTTTGATCCATTTTTAATCTTTAGAAAAAAAAATTCAAAGGAATCTTATGTCGTTTTCAAATCAATGTTCATTTGGATTTTACCGAAAATATGAAAGGAATCTTCTTGTTGTTTTCTAAACAAATCACTTTTCTAACATTTTTGCACAAGAAAAGGAATGTTCTTTTTACGTTGTACATCATATACAGAATTACCTGTCGTCATTTCTTTGAATCTTCCTTCACAAGTTTACGAGTTTCTTTTTAAAGAAAATGTTTTTAAAAGTGATTTTCAAAGAAAATGTTTTTCAAAATGTTTTTCAAAATTAAAATAATACTTTCCTCAAGAATGCTTTTTAAATATCTTTTTTATTTCATCAATGACAATGTTTATTCTTACTCCAATGGGTATACGCCGTATTGATACAATCTGTATTCTACCTCTCGATGACTTATGATTAATTTGACCAAGGATAGTATTTACATTCACTTTCTTGAATCATTTTTGTATTAATTAACTTCCACTTGAGTTATTCACATTCCAGTGACCATTGAACATTAAATTTCCCCTAAATATCCACATTATTTATCATGGAAATGATTATTGTATAAACTATATAACATTTTAATATACAGTGTTTACTTTGACAGTTATTTGATTATTTGAGGAAATATTGATAAATCCGTAATTTTTAATCAATACAGATATTTGATAAGGCACATTGTTTATGAATTAAATCAATTATTCAATATATGAGAAATGATTTGGACCTAAAGACACTGTTTGGGGACCGATTAATGATAGTATCTCGATGCATCGGTAGTCTCATGAGACAAATTAGTTGACTAGCCTTAGCTAAATGGGTTTTCATGCACTATGTTTTAAATTGTCCTATGAAATATCTTGACGTTAAAGGTTCCATGTGTCTGGGAAACATGGCGACCAATATGTATGCATTGCCTTCATTCAAAATTCAATTATTATTATCCCTGATATTTTCATTATAAAAAAATCTATGGATTTATTTCATTCTCAACTTATTGATTAAAGGGCATGGGTGTTCAGTTATTTACCTTGTCATATTGATTACGTCTTATCTATTAATGTCATCAAGTTATTTAAATGGAATGTGTTCAATTATTTACCTTTTCATATGGATTATGCATATTGGTTCATGATAGCTTCTATTGTACTTAACCCTTACCGAGCATTTAAGTTCACCCTTATTTTGTTTCATTTCCCCAAGATTCCATAAAGTTTACTATGACTGATATACACTAGAAGGAATAAAGTTATTTTCAAAAAATATATGTTTTAATTTGTGTATTTAAATGGAATGCAAGACTTGTGCAAGTATCTAGTTTACCAAGACTGCTAAACGGATCGGTCCTTCAGGATATGTTTCCTTGTATCTTATGCCAATGGAATAGTAGCAGGAACCGACTCTGGGATTACTAGGGTCGGGGTCACTACAGGATACTATAAAAGTTTTGTGAAAAACTTTTCATGACTTTATAATCCACAACTTTCTAGTACACTAACCAAGTTAACTTGAAAGGGAGTTAAGTTTATCTAAATAAAGGAGTGTTATGAGAGTTTCCCATAATTGAAGATGAGGTTGGTTAGTGAACCTATGCTAACTCTACCCTTTGTCGGAGAAGGTTTCGTTATCTATAATGATGCATCTTTGAAAGGGTTTGGATGTGTTCTCATTAAAAATGACGAGGTGATCACATGTGCATCTCAATAGTTAAAGCCTCATGAGAATAACTATCCTACTCATGACTTTGAGTTAGCTACAGTCATTTTTTCTCTGAAGATATAGAGACGTTATCTTTATGGGGAAAAGTGTGATATATACTCAGACCATCAAAGTTTGAAGTATATATTCACACAAAAGAAACTGAACATGAGATTTTTCAATTCATTATCACCCTGAAAGAGAAAACAAAGTCACATATGCATTGAGTAGAAAAGATCTTAGTGTTCTTGTAATGATGAGAATTAAAGGAGATCCATTGATCAAGGACATATTAAGGATGGACATGGGAATCATAAGGGAAGAGACATCATAAATCATATCCCAAATAATTTCTCAACCATCATTGCTAGAGAATATCAAGAAAGCTCAAAGAGATGATCTTTTGATGAAAAAGAAGATATATGCTGTTAAAAATGGGAAGTTTCTGAATTTCAATATTGATCAAGAAGGTGTACTGAAATTTGGTACAAGCTATATGTTCCATCTATTCCAGAGATAAAGGAGATGATATATTAAGTTCATAGCTCTACGTTCTCTATACATCCCAGAAGCACTAATATATATAGGGACCTTCATGATCATTATTGATGGGACAATATGAAAATGGAGATTGTTGATTACACTGAAAGGTGTTTGGTGTGTCAACAAGTGAAGGCAGAGCGAAAACTTCATAAATGCGTATTACAACCACTAAGTGGGACAACATCACTATAGACTTTATCACTGACCTTCCGAAGACATCTGAGGGCAACAATGTTATATGGGTAATCATCAATAGATAGGAAAAGTCTTCCCATTTAATTGCCCTAAGAGAGGATTTCTCCCTAGAACGCCTGACATGCCTCTATATTCACGAAGTAGTGAGACTACATGGGGTACTGTTGTCGATTGTTTCTAACCGAGATCCACAATTTACTTCTAAGTTGTGGAGGAGCCTTCAAAATGCTATGAATACATACGTAAACCTAAGCATAGCCTATCATCCTTAATCTGATGGGCGGTTTGAGAGGACTATTCAAACATTGGAAGACATGTTACGAGCTAGCTCACTTGATTTTTAAGGGAGTTGGGATCAAAAACTTCCACTTGTTGAATTCTCCTATAACAACTGTTTCCACTCGAGTATTCAAATAGAATCTTTTGAAGCCCTATATGGAAAAATGTGTAGAACTCCAACATGTTGGGATGAAGTTGAAGAAGAGAAACTATTGGGACTAGACATTGTGAAGGAGACCGCAGAAAAGATTCAAGTGATTCAAAAACACATCAAGCCTACTCAGATTCAATAGAAAAGTTACGTTGACAACCAAATAAATGACATAGAATTTCATGTTGGGGATCATATATGTATTAAGATATCACCATGGAAAGGAGTTATGAGACTTGGAAAGAAGTGGAAACTGAGTCCAAGGTACATTTGACCATTTGAGATTATTGCGCGTGTTAAAGCGGTTGCTTATCCATTAGCACCACCACCAAATCTTTCTAATGTCTACGATGTCTTCCATGTGTCCCTACTGAGAAAGTATATGTCTGGCCCAACACATGTACTTGATATTAATGGTGTAGAGTTGGAAGCTGACTTATCATATAAAAAACTAATCCAGATCCTTGACAAAAGGGAAAAAGTGTTGACGAACCTGACAATAAGACTTGTGAAATTATGGTGGATAAATCACAAGTTTAAAGAGGTTTAAAGAGGCTACTTAAGAACTTGGGGAAGCAATGAAGGTAAAATACCCTTGTTTGTTTTGGAGGCAAGAGTCAAATTTCGAGGATGAAATTTCATAAGGGTGGGAGAATGTAACGGCCTGAAAGTTCCTCCTATGATTAATAAAAGAACTCTTTTTTTTCATAACGACTATTTTATTATATTGCACAGTGGAAGTACATAGAAACACTATTATAAAAATAAATATTTCATATCAAGTAATAATACCAATTATGACAGCTACGAATAGTATAGGGATATAAAAACCAAAGAATATGGACCACACAATGGTGTATTTCATAGGTTCGAACTCTGGAAAGAAGATTAAACCTTCCATGAAAAATGTTAAAAGAAAAAAAACAATATGAATATAATTGACATTATTAAAGGAATTGTAAAAACCTTTGGGAATCAAGTAGTAAATGTTGATGAATGGTGAAGTATATAGAGTATAAAAGGCAAAGAGACCATTGGGATCTGACCGTTGATAATAATATTACCGCTAGACTTAGTGTTCATAAAGGGTAATGACAAATGTTCATTGATGCAGAAAGGATAAACGATGGTCACAGCCAGTAGAGTGGTGCCTTTGAAGCTCATATTTTTCAGAACATGAGAGGGAGGTAGCGTCACTAGGGTTCTTCCTTGAATCTCCTACAGGAGAAGTTCAAGTTAGTGGAGAACATCACTAGGTCAATGTTAGCTGAGTCACCCCATAAAAATATCATCATTGCACACCTTACTCTTAGGGCGTATACCAATGTAATAAGTGTTATGTATATAGACCTTAGTATCATAAAAGTGTAATTTCATTTTTATAAATGAAATAGTTATTTCATCAATCCCATTTTCAGTATTATTTTATTCAATAAATTACAAATGAATATCGGATGAATTTGGTAGATAGATTTTTGGATACAAATAAAACATAATTGTATTTAAATATATACACTTATAATAAAATCAAGTATTCTCACTACTAGAAATCTAGTTTTTGCGCCTCAAATCATTAGCGATCGCTGTTGGCGGCCGTTAATCCCGTCAAAAAATCGAGCGGGATTTTTCCTGCTTCCACTCATCTTCTTCGTGGGTTTCCTGCTACACCACGCAGTTGTCGTCCCCTACCGCCTCTGTCGCCGCCCTCATTACCCTGGGTGACCTCCTGCACACCTCGACATCTGTCGCTATACCTGAGGGCCCCCCGGATTGTTGCTGCAACATTTCCCGACCACCCTGTAACGTCCACCGTTGTACCTTCTTCCCTCTGACCGCTGTAAATTTGCCACGACCGGCAATCGAAGCTTTTGGGGTCCCTCCATACCACCCCATGCGTCCCCTTGTTTCATCAATGAAAAACAACACATGAAACCATGTGTTTTCATGGGGGAGTTTTAGCGACCGCCAATGGCGGCCACTGTTGAGCTTCACTGACGGAGCAACTACGACCGCCAAAAGCGGTCGCTTTTGGTCGTCGTTAAAGTGTGTGATTCTAGTAGTGTCTAAATAGAAATTTATTTTCATGAAATAGAATTTTCAAACACTATTTATTTAAATATAAATGATAATGATTTTATAATGTCCTATGAAATTTTTAATTGTTAAAGTTGATTATGTCGTAAGAAATAGTTAGTTTTCAATAAATAAGGATTTTTTTATTTAAAATTTAAAATTCTCATATTTAGAGAATTATTTTCATAAAATAAACATTATATTTGAAATTAGCACGTCGAAATTAGGTTAGGGTGAAATTTTTAGAATTTTCTAAAATACTTTATTTTTTAGGGAATGGTAAAAATACAGTTTTGTATTTTCGATATGTTTTATGACTTCATATTTATGTAATAATGATGAAATAATTAATTATACAGAATCCATGACCAAAAATATGTTTTTTTGTAAATATCGTGTTTTTAACGGTTTTAAATCAATTTCCAACCCTATAAATGACTTTCCAAAGTCTAAATTGAAAATTATGGTTTTAAAAATTATATTTTGTGGAAAATTTACATTTTCATGTTCGAAGTAATGATAAAAATGATTTTCAATTCTAATGGATTAAAATATTATAAAACATGACTCAAATATCTAAAATCATCATAAAAAATCATAGGTAAACTAATGGTTTTATATTTTCCACAACCTAGAATTCCAAGACCTATATTCGTAAATTAGTAAACAATTCCACTTCTTTTACTATAAATACTCATCAATCTCACCATTCTTCTCCACTCCAAATCCATTATCCATGATGTTATGGTCATTTTACCTCCCAAAGAGTTCCTTTAAGGTTTCCCTAAAGTCTTGAGGCTCATGCTCAAGTTCTAAGAATCAACTCTTCGAGGTAAGAGAATGTTTTGCTTCCTTTTTCCATTCAAGCACCTCTTTTGTTGTATCTTTTCTAAGTATTGAATTACTTTTTTTCACGCCTTTTTTTATAATCTCATTGCCGTCAAAATAGTGTTTTATCAATGAGAGGCATTTGTTCCCTCCCATTACACTATTTCCTTAATTCATGATGTATATCATCTTGCTGCCGAATTCATTTTGAGAACTTTTCCCTTTTATATGAAATATTCTTATATTGTGAATAATGTAATATTTATGATTTCCTAATGTAATTCATGTGTTATATACCTAGTTTCAAAGACACTAGGACTCCAAATATCATTCGATGTTATTAATGTGATATTTGTTAAGAGAGTATGTTATAAGTCATGCATCAAAAATACAGGACACCATAATAAGTTTTCTCTTACTGAGAATTTGGACTCACTCCTTTTGTTTTTCACCTCCCTAAGAAATTATATACATGACCATGTGTAGAAGGAGGTTCAAGTTATGAGATTGTGGGATTATTTGTGAGATGTAATGTTTAAATTATGAAATTAATGTAAAAAATAGGCATGTTTAGTCAAAGTCATTTCAAACCAACATTATTAAACTTGATAGACATAATCCAGCAAATGTTTATATGAATCATATATCAAAACAAGACTTTAATATAAAACTCAAATATCTGTACATGAACAATGCAGCAAAAATGGGCAACAAAATGCAGCATGTCTCCTGAATCATCTTCTAGCCTCTAAGGCATCTAGTTTCAAATATACTCTGTATCAAAACTATCTCATGCCAAACACATGGTTCAAATCTGTCTCAAAGGGCGGATGATGAGCAAAACTACAGATCGAGGTCGAATGAACGGTTTTTTTTGCAGTAGAGAAACCTTTGGTTCCATTAACAATCCAGGTATGAGAAGGAAGGGGGAACGAGATATCGACTTCAACAAAAATGCGCTATACTGATGGGCGAGAACCATTCCACATCATAGAATCAATCTTGATTTGAGAAAGTAGAGTTTTGCCAAAAGAAAACAAGGAAGGTTCATCAGCGAGGTGAATCAGAAGATGTTCAAGAGAAACCCTAAGGGGCACAATCGACGATTCCGGATCTGGAAATCCATTGAAATACCAGGTATTGCGAATCCAGCAACGGTTGTTGCAATCTTCAGAAAGAAATTTACCAGAACAGGATTGGAGTCAAGAACGCCTGCTGAGAAAACCACGAAGCCAATCCCTTCAAGCGATCTAGAGATTACCTTGATGCTGAGTCAACCTGTGAAGAATTCTCCCACAAGCGCGAATATGAAATTCCTGGCCAGAAAGGAGATCTCTGCCATGCTTAAAGAAATAGCTTCCATGCCTTTGAACTTGAAAGGTTCTTTCGAAGCCAAATCAGATTGAAAACCGCTAGGGTTGGCCACATTATTCCCTGATCCCAGCCGGACCGAATCAACGAAAGAACGAGACTGAAATGAAGTCGAAGAACCTTCCGTGGCGGGAGCAAAACTAGAGGATCAGGAGGACAATTTCTTGGATCGCCATCCGAATTCACAATAGGAACGTTCGCGAGTGGCGAAGTTTCGCGAGAGACCGAGCCATATATATATATAGACGAGTACATTTTCATTAATTTAACCCAAATAATAATAATAATAATACTATTATTATTTTACCAAAATAATAATATTAATACTTTTATTATTTCACAAGGAATAATAATATCACATCTATATTATTATTAACATCCCAACTAATATTTAAAACACAAAAATCGATAACCTCAGAAACACATATATTCTCATATATATCAATGTGTGTCGGCGCGAGCACGCATACGCGTGTGTGTGGGGCGGGTGGGTGGGTGCGGATGGGCGGTCATGCATTCCACCCACCCACCCGCTTGTGCGTGCATGAAGAGAGAGATAATAATCACCGAGTTCCGCTTTTAGTAGGTCCCGAATTGGTGACTAGCACTGAGAGTATAAAAAATCTCATAAATAAGAGTCATCGCCCTTTGGGTCATCACATCATAACCATTGTTATATCAATAGTAAAGTATCATAAACATGAAAGACGTCAACATCATGCCCTCCTCCTACCATGCACAAACCCCATAGCAAAATCACGTCACATCTCGCTCGAAAACACCTGAGTCACTGCCCCACTGCACGGTCACATCACATATCGTTCGAAGACATCTGCGCCACCGCCCCACAACACGGTCACATCACATCATGTCTGCAGACACCTGAGACATCATCTAGTGCACTAACAGACTTTCAATCATCATAGTTTGTGCATATCTACTCACCTAGAAGAGAGAGCGAGAAAATATGGGTTGTCAACCATCCATATTCATCATCGGGATATTAGGAAAAACACCCCTCGTGTGAATATACGATTGTCGGCACATAATGCTTCATGCGGGTGGGGTGCATATATAAATCACAAGGAACACACACACACACACATATAAGTTACACACAAGTCCAACCTAGGAATTAACAACAAAACACTACTCAACTCACTATATCCCCACTTTCACTACCACCTCTAAATGCAAAAACCACATAACAGACGATGCAAGTCACAAGCCACTTCCCACTTTTCATTACAAGCCAAACCAATTTCATTTAAACATCCAATTTCCTTTATTATTTCTCAACAACCACATTTTACCACACAACCCATTATTAATTCGTTCATCAACCATTTCCAACCCATTAACCAAACCATTACTATCCATTTAAAATATTATTAACCAGTTATTTCATCACTACTGGGGCATCTTGTACAACACAACCACACATCACAAGCATTTCATCATCCCCATCGAACCATCATCTCGTCACCCCACAAACACGACCAAACAAACCATCACCTCATCGCCCTAAAAGCACGACCAAACAAACCATCACCTCATCGCCCTAAAAGCACGACCAAACAAACCATCACCTCAGCGCCCCATAAGCATGACCAAACAAACCATCACCTCACCACCCCAAAAGCATGGTCGCATTTCACCCATCAGTCCTACGCGCCCAAACCACACATCGCAACTGCACATCGCCGCCCCACAACATGGCCACACATCACAGCACATTACAGAACATTTTACAGATTTATCAAGGGACTTTTATCAATTCCACTTCTTTATTTATGGGGCATTATCACACAATTCATAGTCTTGGGAAAACTATTTCATTGGCCAAATATAATTGATTATATGGTTTCTCATTTAGGTTGATATCACACAACACACAATAGGGTTTCCATGTCACGACATCTATTGCACAAACAAATCCACCAACGACCATGATTTTTTTGTAGGGCATTTAGCTCATATAATCACAACATCACAATAATATCAAACCTTTTAAAAAATGAGAATCAAACCCCTTTCCCCTTAAATTCAATTATCCCTATTAATTTATCTTCATTATGTCAGATGCAACCATCTTTCCAAAATATAGAAAAAGAATAACCCCTCCTGCATGATACATATAGAAGAGAAATGAGTGATTCCCTACTTAAAAGAAAGAAGCCTCACGTGGTTCACTACACCAAAATTGGGGTTGCACATGGAATGGTATCATCGCTGGAAGAAACTCAAACCAATAATAGTAGGGTTCCACGACTCTAAGGAAAGGGCTTCGAGACCTCCGGTCTTGAGAGAAAGTATGTAAGAAGGAATGAAGGGAAATTTTCTTGTTTTTAGAGTCAACAGATAAGAAATGATTAGAATTTCAGATTTCCAAAGATTTAATTAACCAATTATTATGGATCTCATTAAAAATCACATAGAAGGACTCGTTTACAGCCGCAATCATCACAAATATTAAAAGATATAATTATCCTTAGTGAAATGACCTTTGAATTCCCCCGATTCACACTGTTGAAATACTCACATTTCCATTTTTATGTAACTGATGAAAAACTCCACATAGCTGATTCCACATAGCCAAAAGCCCCATGTTGCTAAAAGCTCCACACAATTGTTTTCACGTAGCATCCCCAACCACATAGCTGATTCATCCATATAGTTGATCGCTCACGTAGCCAATTCACGTAGTTGATCCATCTACATAGCCAATTCATGAAGCTGATCTAACCACATCTTCGATCCAACCATGTAGCTGATTTACATAGTCGATCCATCCACGTAGCTGATTCACGTAGCCGATCCAACCACGCATCAGATTCATGTATCTAATCCAACCATATAGTTGATTCACTCAATCTATCCATCCATGTAGTCGATTCAACTGGTCATGAGAACAAACAACTGACCATGCCAACCGACCACATAACCAACCAACCTACCGCACGAACAAACAACTTACCATGTCAACCAACCTCATGACCAACCAACCAACTGCATGAATAAACAATTGACCATGTCAACTGACCGCACAACTAAATAAGTGACCACAATAATGGAAATTAGAAGAACCAGAAGAAAAGACTCATAACACCCTACAACCACCAAAATTGTAAAAGTAACGGGTCCAGAAGGCATGATACATTACATTAGATACCTCTCAAATGATTCTCATTCTTGACAATCTTAACCATACCTGAGAAATAAAGGGGTCTGAACAACCAGTTGGAGTTGGTGCCCTAGAACCAACTTCTGTGTACTTTATGGTAACTTGTATTCATAGTTTTGAATATTAATAACTTTCTTATCACATCATTATTATTCTTATACATAACATAGCATGTGATAATGTCCCTAGAGTAGCTATCTCACTAAAAGGTCATAACAATTCTCTGTTATGATGAGAACCCAGAAGTGCTACAACACTATTCTTAAATATATATTCTATAGATAGATGATATCATTTTAGGGACAAAAATGATACATACTATCACGGGTGGAGACTCATAGGAATTTGAGGCACCTTCTCATGGTGTATTTCCTTGGTAATATCTAGTAGGATATTATGAGAACGGGACCCTCCAGTAGAAAATCCACATTTACATGTGTCATTGGATGTTTCTATCTGTGGACGTGTGTATTGGCCCTTAGACATTAAGATTATTATTAATTAGTGTTATGAGTTGTGTACTTTGATGTATTGAAAAAACTATGATGAAAGATGTTTGCAGTGAAGTATAATACGTTGGGTGTGTCATGAGTAATATTGCATTAATGAATAATGCGAGAAAGGTTTATCCCTTTTGTTCTTTAATGGAAGTTAATATCTTAGGCCCTTTGATAGAAATGATTTAGTATAAATAAATCCATATACATGGTGGTTGATGCACAAATATATCGTAGGGAATGGAAAAAGATAATTTATATGTTTTCCTAGTGAAGTACAATGGCTGACCAGGATCGTCTCACTTGAGGAGCTTTCCCAGTTTGTTCACCTACTTAATCTAATTCACCTGATAAATAATTCTTTTTATTTTTTTATGTTTTATAAAAGAAATGGAATTTAATACAATAAATGAAATTCACTAAATAATATGAAACTAACATTCAATTCTAAATTACCTTGCAATGCTAAATAGAATAGAATTAGAGAAGAGATGAAGTTCTCTGGAGAGAATTTTCAAGGAGGACCTTCATTGACCAAGTTCAAATATACTTAGTGAACACACTCCATTGTATGTGTGCACACCTCAATCTACCCCGACTATGAATTCAATGTGTACTTAGTGATAGCCAAGAAGACCCACCATCCACCTCCTCAATCGAGGGAAAATGGTTGCAGATCAAGAAGTTAAACTCTAGACAACCACAGTGAGGATTACACCCACTATAAATTATCCTTATAATTAACTCAAAGCTGAAAAAACATGGCCGAAGCTTCAAGCATCATATTACTCCCCCAGGATATTCCTTAAGTCAATTACTCATAATCATTAGTATAAGAGTTCACAGTGGTAAGATGAGAAGAAGAAAATAAAAAAAGAAGAATAATGGAAGAAAAACAAGGGTGAAGAAAATGGCCACAAAAAATAAAAGCAATGAATGTATTAGATTGTATTTCAATGAAACTAAATTAAAAGTACATTTAATAAAACTAAAGTAAAAAAGAATAAAAATATAAATAAAAGAATAAAATAAATGGGTGGAGTAACTTCCCCTATAGAATCTAGCATTTAGAGGTTGTCTCTTGTTTCATCCACAATATTATCAAATCACCCCAATATACCTTCTTATAGGTTGTTCCAAATTTAATTTTCTATCTCCCCACCAAATTTCACATTAATTGGACTCATATTGAGGAATTTATAGAATTATTAATGAGTATTACTTTTTCTGTGATGAACCAACCCAGGTCGACCCCGAACCGGTCACCCGAGTCGGTCCGCGGCATGGCCCGAAGGGCGTTTCTGATCCCCACGGGCTGGCAACTAGTGCTGGGCATTAAGATTTAATCATTGGGAACGATTTTAGCCCAAAAAAAAAGGATCAAAACAGAATATAAACTAAACAAAAAAGAAAAACACTAACAACAGAAATAAAATAAAAGCCACGTGACCAACATACCTCCACGTGACCTCGCAGGTCACCACCCAAACAAAGGACAAACCTCGCTCCAACACTAAGCATCACACATCAAGAAAACTGAACAAAGTAACCTACAACTAAAATGGTAAAAGATAGGTTTGAGTACAAAAAAATACTCATTAGGTGAGCCCAACAACAAATCCCAAAGCACTGCCAATAAATAAAGAATTCACAAATCCAGGTTTGAACTACAATGTATAAAAGTATGCTTTTATAAATATCTCACTTGAAAACAAAACACGAATCATTTTCCTTATTCATTTTCAAAAGTTAGATTCATTTCATTAGTGCCAATAGCATTTCCAAATGGTGAGTAATGTTACATTTCAGATTTTTCACAAAGAGAATAAAACATTTTCATTTGAAACAATTTTCACAAAAAGAAGAAAGTACCAAAAGGAACAGTATAAACCACACAGTAAGGGAAATGCAGGTATAAAAACAAACACTACACTGATCACTACTAACAAAAAAAAACCAAAAGACATGGGCCGAACCTAGGAGCTCATGAACAATCTAGAACATACCATACATGTTACTCATCCTGAAGGCATGCCCCAACTCGATGACGTCATAACACCCTAACACTCAGCATAGCCCAACATGGCCTAACTGAGGGGCCCAATCCCCATAGCAGCAATAACTCAGTATTCCCCTGTTATGGGGCCACTAGCCAATGCATAATCTAAACTAGTGTGGTAATCATTCTCAGAAAATTCACTCACTATGTCAGGTTCCCACGTCAACACAAGAAATAAAAATGGGGTGAGTCAGCAAATACTAGTCAAGCAGTTCAACAAATGCATTACCATCTTACACCATCAACACGCACACAACAAAAACACCCCCTGAGTACCCCAAGGAACAAGACCCTCACCTTTAAACCATTATCACACAAGAGAATCCCCAATCCAAGGTAACCCCTATCTTCCATTAACCAACAAGGTGAGGACCCATTCCAAGGAGGGTTTTCTGATGAAACCATTTTTATTTAAAGTGCCAACCGGGCCTCAACAACCATTTAATACCAAAACATTTCCAAAAGACGCAACACACGCTATCCTGTTGAAAACCAGAAACACACTTAGAACCTCATTTAAGAAACTCACATTATCATTTTAAAACTGAAACACATTGGTGTAACAAGTGAAACCATTTTCCAATATCCAAACACACCCACTTTCATCAAGAGCCAAACGGGACTTTTATAACTTTTTTAAGGAATTCCATTTCTCAAATGAAATCCAAAAATTTATTCACGCGCCAAAGGAAAACATTTTTCATCAAACAAGAACCACACTTAAAGTTTCCAAAATCAAGTTTAAAGGCCAAACATGCATTTTCTCTATTCAAGGTTTTAAGAGAACACTATTTTCCATAAACAATACACCTGCCATTTTACACACACCAAAAACATTTCAAAACATACTTCAACATGACTTGAACATTTCATAAAGAACACATTTAGCAATATCATAAGAAAAACGCAGAATTAAAATCCAAGAACAATACTTCCAATACAATGCAAGACATAAACAACTTTCATTTTCAGCAGGTTACCACACTAAAAATAACTATTTAATACTACTTTAAATTTACTAAAAATAAATAAAAAGGCAAGGAATAAATAAATTTTAAATTTAAAAGCAAGTGCAGTGGGATACCTACCTCAACTCGCAAACTGGACTCGATGACACAACACACCTCGTGCAGGTGCGTACGCACGCGCAAGCCTAAGACCGCTGCGTTGCGGAATTATTCTGCCAACGCGCTGCAACAAACACCAAAACAACCAAAACAGCCAACCACTGATATAATATAAACTCAAACAGATTCACGTCACAAAATTTACCTCGGTGCAGAGACGCGCTCGACCCACGGGGTCGCACGCTAGTCAGAAGGGGTGGCGCGCTCAGGTACGGAGACCGCTGGGGGTCGCGCGCCAACCGTTAGGTGCACCACTGGCTGGCGCAAGGTGGTGGTTGTTGGTCGGACCATGGAAGGTCGGAACGTGACTGGCCGAAGGTGCGGAGGGGCCAGTAGACCGAAACAGCTGGCCGGACAAAAGCGGGAAGACCCAGAGGGACAAGCGAAGTGTGACGAGGGAGGTCGGATATCGGCGGCTAGGCGGAGGGGCTGGCCGGAGCGCCGGGAGGAGGTCGGGATGCCAGAACGGGCGAGCAGAGGCCACTGGCCAGAGCGGGGTCTCAATCCCCATAGCAGTAATAACTCAGTATTCCCCTACTATGGGTCCACTATCCAGTGCGTAATCTAAACTAGTGAGACAATTGTTCTTAGAAGATTCACTCACTATGTCAGGTTCCCACGTCAACACAAGCAATAAAAAGGGGGTGAGTCAACAAATACTAGTCAAGCAATTCAAAAAATACATTATCATCTTACACCATCAACACAAACACAACAAAAACACCCTCAAGTACCCCAAGGAACAAGACCCTCACCTTTAAACCATTATCACACAAGGGAAGCCCCAAGCCAAGGTAACCCCCATCTTCCATCAACCAACAAGGTGAGGACCCATTCCAAGGAGGGTTTTCCGATGAAACCATTTTTATTTAAAGTTCCAACCGGGCCTCAACAACCATTTAATACCAAAATATTTCCAAAAGACGCAACACACGCCATTCCGTTGAAAACCAGAAACTCACATAGAACCTCATTTAAGAAACTCACATTAGCATTTTAAAACTAAAACACATTAGTGTCACAAGTAAAACCATTTTACAATATCCAAACGCACCCACTTTCATCAAGAGCCAAAAAGGCCTTTTATAACTTTTTGAAGGAATGCCATTTCTCAAATGAAATCCAAACATTTATTCACGCTCCAAAGGAAAACATTTTTCATCAAACAAGAACCACACTTAAAGTTTCCAAAATCAAGTTTAAAGGCCAAACATGCATTTTCTCTATTCAAGGTTTTAAGAGAACACCATTTTCCATAAAAAATACACCTGCCATTTTACACACACCAAAACAATTTCAAAACACACTTTAACATGACTTGCACATTTCATAAAGAACCCATTTAGCAATATCACAAGGAAAAAACATAATTAAAATCGAAGAATAATACTTCCAGTGCAATACAAGAAATAAACAGCTTCTATTTTCAGCAGGTTACCACACTAAAAATAACTATTTAATACTACTTTAAATTTACTGAAAATCAAAAAAAAGGAAAGGAATAAATAAATTCTAAATTTAAAATCAAGTGAAGTGGGAGACCTACCTCGACTTGAAAACCAAACTTGACGACACAACACACCTCACGCAGGCACGTACGCATGCGGAAGCCTAAGACTGCTGCGTTGTGGAATTATTCCACCAACGCGCTGCAACAAACACCAAAACAACCAAAACAGCCAACCACTGATATAAAATAAACTCCAACAGATTCACGTCAAAAAATTTACCTTGGTGCAGAGACACGCTTGACCCACGGGGTCGCGCGCCAGTCAAAAGGGGTGGCGCTCTCAGGCACGAAGACCACCGGGGGTTGCGCGCTGACTGTCAGGTGCGCTGTCGGCCGACACAAGGAGGCGGTGGTTGGCCGGACCGCGAAAGGTTGGAACAGGACCGAACGAAGGTGCGGAGGGCCCAGCAGACCAAAATGGTTGGCCGGACAGAAGCAGGAAGACCCGGAGGGCCGGGCGAAGCACGGTGAGGGAGGCCAGAGACTGATGTCTAGGCAGAAGGGCTGGCCGAACTGCCAGGAGGAGTTCAGGATGCCGGAATGGGCGGGCAGAGGCCGCTGGCTGGAGCGGGGGCTTGCTGGGGGTGCTGGCTGGCTAGGCGGGGCTCCCCAGAGCTCAGCCGGAGGTCACCGGAGGGGGCCAGAGCACGGAGGGAGTAGGGAAGGTGGTGCGGGTCATCACTGCCGGAGGGAGGGGGAGGTCTCCTGGCGGGTGGAGGCTTGACAGAGGTAGAGGTAAGCAGTGGGGCATGGCAGATGGATGTAGGAGGCTAGCCGGGTGCTGAGGGGGCGCGGGGTGCGGACGACGCGCCGGGGAGGAGCTGGTTAGGGGGGCCGAGGCGGAGGCCAGGGTGGTTGGGCCGCACAAGTGCGGGAGCGGGGAGCGGCGAGCGTCGGAGGTGGCACGAGGAGCGGTGGGGTATGGGGTCGACGACAGCTGGCCGGGGCGCTGCGTAGGGAAATGGGGGGGGGGGCGGCTGGATCGCGATGGGGAAGGGGGTAGAAGAGGTGGCCGCCTGGGTTGTATTAGGGTTAGTTAGTTTTTTTGGTAAAATAACAATATTAATAATAAAAAACTAATAATAATAATAATAATAATAATAATAAAAATAAAAATACTATAATAATATTAATCACATTAATAATAATAATAGTAGAATAAGAATAAAAATAATAATTACAACGAAATGAAGATTAATAAAAATAAAAATAAATGTTAATTAAACCACATTATCAAAAATAATAAAATTAATAAAGGGGAAAAAATGCCTGATACCTGGGCCGACTGCGCAGCGACCGCCAACCACGTGGTGGCCGTGCACGGGTCCGAAACCCAATAAAGGCATTAAAAAACAACAAATTTTAATCTTGGGGTCAGACCGGACCTTGGCACAAACACTCAGAACCAATAAATAATAAAAATAAAATAAATATAAAGGGCGGCTGGGACAATTCTCCCCACCACAGACACTTTCTGCCCCTAGAGAGTCACCCATCCGAACGATGGACCAAACAAGAATCCATGCCCAAATAAAACTAGAAGAAACCAAAAAATAAGAGAATGAGAGAACACGAGAGGGTTATCCCCACCACAAGAACTCAACTAGTGTGGAAATTTAAACACTCAAACATACCACATCGGGAAGAGGGGGGACATGAGAACTCCCAACTGATCCATACTAACCTCTATATGACAAACGAAATAACACCTCTACCAAAACTTGGAACTCTCGACTCAGACCAAAGAAATCCCAAACACTAGAGAAAAACCTCTGAACAGAACTTAACCCAAGTAGTGAACCCGAGCATAATCGCAATCCTAGGCTCCTCTATGGGCACTTACGTCCCCAAACGAACTCCACTAAACCAATATTAACCCACGTAAGGTCCAAACATACTTTTAAGAAAAATGTACGATCCAGAACACCATAATCAGACAAACGAGACTATTTGGATTACAAATGAACACGCTCATCCCAACTTCACGATGACACAATAAACCTACAACATCGCCAAAACTTTAACAGTGAAAGGACGAGAATAGAAGGACTTTAAATGTTTCATTGCCAACACAGAACACGAAACCTGAACTAAGGCGTCACACCCCCGACAATTCTTGAATACGCGCGAGCTTCACCCCAAGACCTATGGCAGAGGCTCTGATGGTTGAAGCATCTCTTGCCTCACAGTCAGGCACTGGAATCTTCTGGTCACAGTGTCTTCCTCAGACAACACTTCCTGTAAAACTTCTCTAGATGACCTAGACACCTGCAATGACGGCATGTCCTCATTGGGGTGTGACATGATGGCTTTGCATGCCCTAAACGTCCACACTGATGGCACACCATTGGAAAATCCAACGAACTGTCAACTAGAGTCACTACAGAGGACTCTTTAGAAACAGATTCATCTAACACACTCTGCTCGCCAGATGGGGGACCTTCACAAGCAACTGGATATAGTGGATTTCCAACCATCTGTGCTCCAGAGACCAACTCAGCTAAAAACACCTCATGTACCAACTTATCAAAATGATGGCCCCAAAAAGGGAGTACCCACTCTTTGATCTATGTACAAAGACCCCTGATGAAGGGAGGAGTCTTCATCAAATCCTACGACGCTAACTCCAGATAAAGACACAAGTTCCTTGAAATTGTCAACACACGCTTTCACCGTCTGTTGGCCCTATTGAATACGTGTGAGCTCTTCCCTTTTTCTTCATCTTCACCTCTTTAGGTATAAACCATCAAAAGAATAAAAATTTAAAAACATCCCATGTCATCTCAACTTATAGTGATGGCGGGGAGAACAACTCTCATTCGTCCAGAGCCGGAACTTCAAACAGACCCAAAACAGCACACACTCTGACAACTTTGGGAGTTCCCAATACCTTAAAGATGCGCTCAACCTCTTCAAGCCCCTCAACTGTCTCTAACAGACTCCAATCACCATGAAGGACAGACAACGTCCGAGAAAGACCAAAAACTGGGCATGAATCATCAAAAACTATGGGACCTTGATGGGCTGCATTTCGGAACAACATATAAAACACTAATCCGAAACCGATATCATTCGAAACAACATCAAAGAAACCGCCTTCATCCAAAACAAATAGCTCAAAAGAAACAAGAAAATTCAAACACAAACCAAAATTCATTTTTCAAAACCCCCCTCTTTTTTATTTTATATTTCAAAACCACCTTCTTTCAAGGAAACTTTCCAAATACTAAACCCACTTTTCAAACCAAATTCAATTTTCCAAAAGTCATTTTCCTCTTTAAAAGCCAATTTAGAAAACAGGGTCAAGCCTTTAATTTTCAAACACACCCAGGTAATCCCATGAACTGTTGCACATGTCTTCATCCACTTTCATTCATACACACCAACACGCACTTTCCAAACATCCTCTCACATGTGAAAACATTCCTAAAGAGTACCTAAGGTTTCACCCCAAACCATTATCGACCAATTTCCCAGCAAACACCAGTTTTTCCAAACCAAAATCTTTCATTTTTAAAACCCATTTAATAAATTTAAAGTCATTTAAAAGAAATCAATCCCATTTTCAAAAACCCTTTTCCATTTCCAAAAACGTACTTACAACAACCAGAACGAAAATGACACTCAACTTGCATCAAACCACCAGAGTGAGGGACTAGCGGTCACACTTAACCTGGTGACATATTAGTGGGCCATGCCCCAAGTAAGCGTCAATAACTAGGAGGAATTAAAACTATGTACTCAAACTCTACATGGGTCAATACTCCATGTGAGATCACGATGTAACATCGATTTACCTCCGTTGTCATCCCTCAATCCAAAACAAACCAGAACGAAACAAAGACTCAATTCCCAGACTATCCCTGGTGAATCGAGGTGCGAAACGGGCGGGGGGTCATGACGTCCTTCCCGTACCTACCTCTCGAGTCCCGAAAATCCTAATCTCCATCTACCAGACACCTCAAATAACATGAACCTGCTCTGATACCATTTTGTCAGGAACCAACCCTAGTCGACCCCAAACCGTTCACCCGAGCCGGTCCGTGGCATAGCCCGAAGGGAGTTCCCAATCCCCATAGGCTGGAAACTAGTGTTGGGCATCATAATTTAATCATTGGGAACTATTTAAGCCCAAAAAATCAGGATCAAAATAGAATAGAAACTAAAAAAACAAACAAACACTAACAACAGAAATAAAATAAAAGCCACATGACCAACGTACCTCCACATGACCTCACAGGTCACCACCCAAATAATGGACCAACCTTGCTCCAATACTGAGCAACACACACCAAGAAAACTGAACAAAGGAACCTGCAACTGAAATGGTAAAAGATAGGCATGAGTACAAAAAAATACTCAGTAGGTGAGCCCAACAACAAATCCCAAAGCACTGTCAATAAATAAAGAATTCACAAATCTAGGTTTGAACTACAATGTATAAAAGTATGATTAAATAAATATCTCACTTGAAAACAAAACACGAATCATTACCCTTATTCATTTTCAAAAGTTAGATTCCTTTCATTAGTGCCAATAACATTTCTAAATGGAGAGTAATATTACATTTCATATTTTTCACAAAGAGAATAAAATATTTTCATTTGAAACCATTTTCACAAAAAGAGGAAAATACCAAAAGGAACAGTAGAAACCACACAATAAGGGAAATGCAGGTATAAAAACAAACACTACACTAATCACTACTAACAATAGAAAACCAAAAGACATGGGTCAAACCTAGGATCTCATGAAAAATCCAGAACATACCATACATGTGACTCATCCTAAAGGCATGCCCTAACTCAATGACGTCATAACACCCTAACACTCGGCATAACCCTACATGGCCTAACCGAGGGGCCCAATCCCCATAGCAGCAATAACTCAGTATTCCCCTACTATGGGTCCACTAGCCAGTGCATAATCTAAACTAGTGCGGAAATCGTTCTCAGAAGATTCAATCACTATGCCAGGTTCCCATGTCAACACAAGCAATAAAAAGGGGTTGAGTCAGCAAATACTAGTCAAGCAATTCAACAAATGCATTATCATCTTACACCATCAACACGCACACAACAAGAACACCCCTGAGTACCCCAAGGAACAAGACCCTTGCCTTTAAACCATTATCACACAAGGGAATCCCCAAGACAAGGTAACCCCCATCTTCCATCAACCAACAAGGCGAGGACTCATTCAAAGGAGGGTTTTTCGATGAAACCATTTTAATTTAAAGTGCCAACTGGGCCTCAACAACCATTTAATACCAAAACATTTCCAAAAGACGCAACACACGCCATCCCGTTGAAAACCAGAAACACACTTAGAACCTCATTTAGAAAACTCACATTAGCATTTTAAAACTAAAACACATTGGTGTCATAAGTAAAACCATTTTCCAATATCCAAGCACACCCACTTTCATCAAGATCCAAACGGGCCTTTTATAACTTTTTGAAGGAATGCCATTTATCAAATGAAATCCAAACATTTATTCACGCGCCAAAGGAAAACATTTTTCATTAAACAAGAACCACACTTAATGTTTCCAAAATCATGTTTAAAGGCCAAACATGCACTTTCTCTATTCGAGGTTTTAAGAGAACACCATTTTCCATAAACAATACACCTCCCGTTTTACACACACCAAAACCATTACAAAACACACTTCAACATGACTTGCACATTTCATAAATAACCCATTTAGAAATATCACAATAAAAATACAGAATTAAAATCCAAGAACAATACTTCCAGTGCAATGCAAGAAATAAACAGCTTCCATTTTCAGCAGGTTACCACAATAAAAATAACTATTTAATACTACTTTAAATTTACTGAAATCAATAAAAAGGAAAGGAATAAATAAATTCTAAATTTAAAAGCAAGTGAAGTGGGAGACCTACCTCGACTCGCAAACCGAAATCGACGACGCAACACACCTCATACAGGCGTGTACGCACGTGCAAGCCTAAGACCGCTGGGTTGCAGAATTATTCTGCCAATGCGCTGCAACAAACACCAAAACAACCAAAAAATCCAACCACTGATATAAAATAAACTCAAATAGATTCACATCAAAAAATTTACCTCGGTGCAGAGACGCGCTCGACCCACGGGGTTGCGCGCTAGTCAGAAGGGGCGGCGCGCTTAGGTACGAAGACCGCTGGGGGTCGTGCGCCAACCGTCAGGTGCGCCGCTGGCTGGCGCAAGGTGGCAGTTGTTGGACGGACCATGGAAGGCCAGAATGTGACTGACCGAAGGTGCGAAGGGGCCAGTAGACCTAAACAGCTGGCCGGAAAAAAGCGGGAAGACCCAGAGGGCTGGGCGAAGAGTGACGAGGGAGGCCGGATACTGGCGGATAGGCGGAGGGGCTGGCCGGAGCGCCGGGAGGAGGTTGGGATGCCAGAACGAGCGAGCGGAGGCCATTGGTTAGAGTGGGGGCTCACTGGAGGAGCTGGCCAGTGAGGCGGGGCATGCCAGACCTCGGCCGGAAGTCACTGGAGGGGACAGGAGCATGGAGGGAGTAGGGAAAGGGGTGTGGGTCGTCACTGCTGGAGGGAGGGGGAGGTCACCTGGTGGGTGGAGGTGCGGCGAAGGCGGAGGTGAGAAGTGGGCGCAGGAGACGGATGCAGGAGGCTGGCTGGGTGCTGAGGGGGCACGGGGTGTGGACGACGCACCAAGGAGGATCCGGGTAGTGGGCTGAGGTGAAGGAAAGAGTGGTCGGGCTGCGTGAGTGCGGGAGCAGGGAGCAGCTAGTGTTGGAGGCAGCACGAGGAGTGGCGGGGTGCGGGGTCGACAACGGCTGGCCGGGGCACTGTGTAGGGAAATGGGGGAGGGGTTGGCTGGATCGCGACGGGGAAGGGGGTAGAAGAGGGGGCCTCCTGGGTAGTATTAGGGTTAGTTGGTTTTTATTTTGATAAAAGAACATTATTAATAATAATAAAAATAATAATAATGATAATGATAATAATAATAACAATAATAATAATACTATAATAATAATAATAATAATAATAATAGTATCACAATAATAATAATAATAATTACAATGAAATGATGATTAATAAATATAAAAATAAATTTTAATTACACTATATTATCAAAAATAATAAAAATAATAATTAAGGGCGGGAAATGCCTGATACTTGGGCCGACTGCACGGTGACCGCCAACCGCGCAGTGGCCGCGCACGGGTCCGAAACCCAATAAAGGTGTTAAATGACAACAAATTTTAATCTGGGGCTCAGCTCGTACCTCAGAATGAACACTCAGAAACAAGAAATAATAAAAATAAAATAAATAGAAAGGGAGGCTATGATATTTTCTATCCGAGAATTACAGTAATCCTCCTTAAATTTTTAACATCCAATGTCCGCCTTAATGAGTGTATAAATCCATGGAATTTATTGAAGAAATGTGCCTGTGAGTTATAATTCAATTCCATCTAGAGTCACCTCAATTGGAGGTGTTTATCTTGAGTTATTTCTTATTTCCATAGGTGGGGTCCACTCTTTCCACCCAAATCAATTTTCAACTCGAGTGTTTTTTTTGTCATCTAGATGTTAGAATCAGATCTTAGTCCAGAAGGAAAAGTTAAATCCCATAAATAATGGAATCAAAAAAAATATTCACTCAAAATGGAATAATATTTTAAAAATTATGCTTAAATACCCTTGTTATTAAAATCTTTTAAAATTATAGAATTAATAAATTTTCCCATTTTAGCCCAAAACACATCAAAAATCCAAAATTCATGAAAATACACTCAAATTGATAAATTGGAAGGGTTTAAATAATTGAATTACATATAAAAATTTAGTAAAATATTTGCTCTATTAATTCCCCCATACTTAAACCATGCTTATCCTCAAGAATAAAATATTAGTATTGAAAATTAGAGGGCACCAATGTTACCAATATTCAAATTCCAAAGTAATAAAATAAAATAATTTTCAATGTCAAATCAAATTATCAAATGTCAGAAAAATATCAATTTAATTTCCCATTTTTCAAAAAAATAATCAATTCATGTATTTTACTTTTCCCTTTTTATAAATGATGGAAATTCTCCTTTCATTCATTTAAATTCCCCAATTCATTATTATTAAACATGTGAAATAATGATCCACCTCAAAATAGATTATTTTCTCTCATCACTCATGATACAATTCAAGTAGATTTGTGCTCATATCACGAGAACACACTCCTTATCTATAAGTTTGTAAAGGAATTACATTATACACTTTGTAAATACAAAAAGAACATAAAATCATGAGGACTTTCAATCAAGGTTCAAATGAATATAAGGCTTAAGGTTGGTAGGATTTAATTCTTTAAAATTTAAGGCTCAAGGATGAGGTTAAACTCTTAATTACAATGCATGATATCAAAAATAAAAGTGTAATGAAATTATCCTATTAAATGTAGAAACTCCTACTTCTCCAAAAATAAAAGTAAATTTTATAATCAAATAAAGAATAATTAATGATTTGTGCATCCTCTTGAATATTTTTTTTACATTTATATTTTGTTTCTTTTTTAAAGAACATTTTCATTTTTTTTTTCATTTTTCGAAAGTTATGAATAGAATAAACCTCGAATCCACCACCTAACTACATATGATAAAAACCATAGGTCTAGTAATGGTGATTTTTGGTTTTCTGAAATCACAACACATTTTTCTCTTTTTTTCATTTTCAATTTTTTTAAATAAAGTGGGGAAAACAATTAAGTATCATAAATGAATAACCGACCTTAATTTAGTCCCAAAATAATCACCCCGCACTTTTTCCTTAAAATTTAAATCATCCATTACCCCATGATTCCTTTTACCCCCACATTTCAACTTTAAAATATCATGAAAAATACTAAGAGTAGGGTAGAAATGGATAAAAATGGCTTAAAAATGGCTCATACCTAATAATTTCAATCATGGTTTCTATGGTTTAAAGAAGGATTTATATAAAGGTGGTATTTTAAGGATAAGGTATTTTTAAAAGATGCCTCAATCATTTTAAATGTGTTTTTTCATAGTCATAACTTTGAAAAGTTCAAGTGTAAGTTCTAGTAGGCGGCATGTCCCAAGATCACTTAAGAAATATACTCAAGAATAAATAGGAAGTACTTGGCCTAGAAATCCTCTCGGGAATGGGAAATATGATATTTCAAAATTACTCAAGGCATGATTAATAATAACAAATCAATTCATATGAATTTAAAAAATTCAAAGCATGAAAATTGTTAGGGAAATTTTATTTGCATGAATCAATTAATTCCATCAAATCATGAGTCCCCATTTTAATATTCACGCTTCAATTTAATCATAAAATTATCCATTTTACTCATTCAATTTAATTAACATTGAAATATAAAATATGAAATCATTGGATTCCTAAGAAACTCAGGTCTCCAAGATAATTCAAGTAAAGCATAATTCAATTGTGGGCATGTAATTTTAGTTTAAGTATTAAAACATGTTGTTGTAAAAAAATGTAGGGAGTTTAAAAGATAAATATAAAAAGTGAACTACCTTTACCATGAAGTATATTCCTCTTTATTCCACTGTTTGGAGGTTCCATTTTCCATCATGAAAATATAAAATAAAATTTCTCAATTAATCCCAATGATCATTTCATTTATGCTCAAAAAGATAATATAGAGAAAGAAGCATACTAGGTTAATCTAAAAAATGAAATTGAAATCTAAATTCCTAAGATTAAAATTGAAAGTACTAGAAAGAATGTCAGGGATAAATTATGGCATGATCCCCCAAGTGGGCACTGAATTTTTACTACCTTCAAAGGTTAGTACCACTGTTATCCATAATCTGATGGTGGGTGGATCCTCTTAGACTTGAACCAGAACATGTGGCTTTTCCCAGATTGTGCTTCTTCTTTCTTGGTGAGGAATAATCCATGGATAGTGTATACTAGATCCAATATAAAGACCTCGAACTCAATAGCCCAGAGCCGGTGTCATACTTTATTACATTGGTATGATTACAAGGAAGTCATATCCCGAAGGATCAAATAGTTTAGTAGTTTTGGAAATCCAGATTCAAACATAATATTTACATTACATCTTAAAAGGAAATACAATATATAAATTCCATTGGAAACATCCATAACTCCTATATTATCCCTAAAATTAATTCATAATATTCATCTTCGCATCCTGGGGAAAAATAAAACATAAGGAGTGTGCTCAGATGCTCAGTAAGGATAAGTAATACATCAGAAGTTATCATAAACATAAACATTAGGCATGGTGAATAACTAAAAACACATACCGTTAAAAATAATCTTGAGCATAATATGATAGGAATTAAAGATGAGTAAATAAAGCCATATAACCGATTATAAGAGAATGAACCTTAGTCATGAATATTATACTATTAAAATATCACATGGTTTATCAATTACTAATATCATAATGAGAGAATGCATAATTTTGTACATCTGAAACATATCATTAAGGTATCAGCCAAGATATCTGAAAATACTAGGGCAAGGCCTGAGCTAAAACCCAATTATGTTTTGCCTCATGAGAGCTAACAATGATTTATTGTCACTTTATAAGTCCAATTCATTCTTCATATAAATGGGGATAAACATAAACAACATGAACATATGGAATGTAAATAACTTTCCCTAATTTGTAATCATAATCACTAACCAATCTAAGTATTGTGGTTAATGGTATCAAGATAGAATATCTATAGTCAAACCAGTTATAAACCATTTAATAACATATTGTAGATGAAAATAATAAGATATAAATCTCAATAAATCATAAAATTCAATAAATTTTTTGAAATATATGATAATAATCTAAAAAATCTTTGAGGAATTCTTGAGAGAAATACCCTTTTTACTTTTCAAAGAAGAGTTCTTTTAGAAGAATAATTTTTATCTGTCATGATTGTTTGTATAAAACCAAATATGAATAAATATATATTTTCATGAAAAAATTATTTATTTTAGAAAAGTAATAGTGTCTTAAAAAATATTATTTATGGCACTTGAAAATGGGTAAGAAATTTAGATGTCCCCTTTAATTGAGCTTGCGTTTCAGGGATGAATTGAGAATGGGTCCTTGTAAAACATGTATTTTCCCACAAAAGAAAGATGAAATGATAAAAATACATGATTTTGGAACATATAATTAGAATTTATTATAATTATATAAAATAAATGAAGAATTAAATTGTTTTATAGAGGAAGAAAGTGTAACCCGAATGAAAATGGAGGTTTGAGAAGAGAAGCCTTACCTTATGCCCAAATATGTTCTGCACTTGACCTTAACATCTTGGATAATAAAATTAAATCTATTAATTAATTAATTAAAAACATTATATAAATGTATTTTATTTATTATGATTTTATTAAGTTCATTTATGGTCTTTTTGATGAGTTATAAGATACAATTTTATTTATTGGGAGCATTCGTTTCCTTGATTTTCACGATTATTATACTTATATATGAATATGAAAGTTCATATGGAATGATTATAATTCTCTAGAATTGAATTTATATGATATTAATGAACATAAAAAAGTTTAAATGGTTGTATATATCATTTGGTTATATGTTATGATGACGAATCATTAGATAAGATAATTTGTGATAATCGTTTAGATTATTACGACAGTTATTGATCATAACAAACTCAATTTGTTTTATCATTTAATATTATGTAAATATATTAATTCTAGAACATAAAAAGGGTTTGTAATAAATATATTATATTCTGTTTTAACTATAAAAATGGATTCATTACCAGTCTTGAAGGAGAAATTTAAGAATGAAAAACCTGTCATCCACATAGGTTGTAAATCAGCACCTCACAGACGATGACTTCATTTTTAAAATAAAAGAGAGAGAGAGAAAGGAGTTTGAGGAAGGATATTCCATTAAAATGATATAATTATAGTATATATATGATACTAGAATTATCATTCTCATTTTGACAAAGTAAGTGAGTAGAGAATAATAAAAGAAAAAAATATGAAAAGAAATTAAAAGAAAAATGATGAGGATTTTACCTCTTGAATACTCCTCCTTAGGAACCTCCTTAAGAGGATTGGATTAGGTATTTTGTTAATACCAAGAGATCCTATACATGGGGTAGGGTCTTGGATAGATTAATTTGTAGAATTTTGACAAGGATCAAAGCTTGGAAGGTGTGAGGAGAAGGGGTGGTGAGGGGTTGTATTTATAGTAGAGGAGATGAGTGATTTTTGAATATTTTATTCATTTGTTTATTATTTTGGATCAAGAATATGAATGGTTTGAGAATTATCATCAAATATATTAAAATAATTAGGGTATGTACAAGATTATGGTTCTTACGTTAGTGATGACCCAAGGAATAGTTTATTTAGCATATAATGTATTTATAACGTAAATTACCTTATTTTAATATTCATGAAACATTCAAGTATTATAAGAAATTATCAAAAATTAAACCTAAACATTTTTTGAAATTTATAATTCAAAAAGGACTCCATTTTCTGAAAATAATTATCTAAATATGAAAAAATAAAATTTTAATTTAAACCATCATTTACTTGAAAAATAAAAATTTTAAATTTATAACTACATTTATAAAACTCTAAAAAATTAACTAAGGTCTCATAAAATTATAATAAACTCATAATAAAACAAAATTTTAATTTATGAATACATTTTATATGAATATATTTTCTTTTAAATCATTTTATTAATTATAAAATTGTAATTAATTATTTATGACTACAAAAATACGAACACTTAATTATTAATTTTTAAAATATTCACTTACTTATGCTATGATATAATTATATCATACATTCATTTATTAGATGCCTAAATTTTATTTATACAAACATGGTTGAGGTTACTATTCATTTAGATGATTTACTATTCATAAGGGTCATATTACTATTCCTAAGGTCAAGTTACTATTTCATCGGTATAGGTTTCTTAACTTATAGAAATATCTATTATTTCATTCATTATTCATTTATAAGGTTTGTATTATGTTCTATAAGTGATTTTATGTGATTTATAATATATAAAATAAACATAATAAGGAAAATATCATAAATATAATTTTGGGTCGTTACATTCTCCCCTCCTACAAAAATTTCATCCTCAGAATTTCTAGATTATTACCCCAGAAAATGATTTGGGTAGTTCTTCATCATAAGATCCTTAGGTTCTCATGTCACCTCTTTAATTTTATGATTTTTCCAAAGTAATTTTACCAAAAAAGTCGTATGATTCTTCAACACTTGCTCTTTAGTTTTTAGAATCCAAATAGGCTCTTCACAGTAAACTAAATCAGGTTCCAAATCTATTCCTTCAAAAGTGAGTACATGTGTTGGATCTAGCATGTAATTAATTAATAAGGATATGTTGAACACATTGTTTACCTTAGAAAGGCCAGGCGGAATTGGAAAATGATAATCCACAACTCTAATTCTCTCTAGAAATTCAAAAGGGTCAATGTACCTGGGGCTCAGTTTCCCTTTCTTCCCAAATCTTATAACACACTTCTATAGATATAATTTTAAGAAAACATGATCTCCCTCTTGAAATTACAAATCCTTCTTTAGATTATCAATATATCTCTTTTTATTAATTTGAGATGCTTTGATATGGGTTTGAGTAGTCTCTACCTTCTTTATTATTTCCTCTACAAGATCTGGGCCTATAAGCTTCCTTTCACCAACTTCATCCCAACATGTTGGTGCATGACGTATCTTTCCATACAATGCTTTATATGGTTCCATTTGAATACTTGAATGGAAACTATTATTTTAGGAAAACTCTAACAAAGGTTAATAATGATACCACATACCTTGAAAATCAAGTAAGCATGATCTCAACATGTCTTCTAATGTTTGAATGGTCCTTTCAGATTGCTTGTTAGTTTAAGGGTGATAAGAAATACTCAAATGAAGCTCAATATCCAATTATTTCTAAATACCTTTTCATAATTTTCATTTAAATCATGGGCCACGATTAGAAACAATTGAGATAGGTTCTCTATGAAGTCTTACAACTTCATTAATATAGATCCGTGTAAGGCACTCTAGTGGAAAATCCTCCCTTATATCAAGAAAATATACAGATTTGCTAAGTTGATCAACAATCACCCATTTTGTATCATTCTTTCTTAGAGTTTTTGGTAATAAAATGACAAAATACATGGTTATATCATTCTATTTCCATATAGGAATAGGAAGAGGTTTCATGACTCCTCTAGGATGTTGTCTTTGAGCCTTAACTTATTGGAAGACTAAAAATATTGATACATAATTAGAAATTTCCCACTTCATATTATCCCACTATAAATGTTCCTTCAAACCACTTTACATCTTAGTTCTACCATGGTGTATAGATAAATTCAAGCTATGTACATCATCCAATTACTACCTTTTTATCTTAGGTATAGAGGTAACATATAGCCTCTCCTAAATTTCAGAATTCCATCCTCACACACAAAGTTTGGAAATTTCCCATCATTCACAACTTTAATTTTCTTTTGAATATTCTCATCATCACACTGAGAAATTTTAATTATTTATAATAAATATGGTTGGGAAACTGATTGAAAAATTTATAATGTTTCACCTTCCTTGATAATTACCATGTCCATCTTTTCTAGATCCATATACATAGGGTCCTTATCAATCCTCATTTTGTTCAAAACTACATAATCCTTCCAGCTCAATTCATCTACTACCTAATTTGCCTTCCCAGTGTGGTAGTGTATTGAAAAATCATAATCCTTGAGCATCTAGAGCCATCAATTTTGCCCCATGTTGAGTTCTTTCTGTGAGAAGATATATTTTAAACTCTTACAATTAGTATACATCTAACATCTTTCACCATAGAGATAGTGTCTCCATATTTTCAGAGAAAATATTACAACCACTAACTCAAGATTGTGAGTTGGATAGTTCTATTCATGAATTTTTAACTGTGTTGATTCATAGAAAATAACTCTATTGTTATGCACAAGGACACACTCGATTCCTTTCTTTGACACATTACTATAAATCACAAATCCACTATTTTTTTATGGTAGAGTCAAGATTGGACCATTCACTAATCTTTTCTTTAATTATTCAAAACATTCTTCAAATTATGTTTTCTATACAAACTTAATCCCTTTACGAGTAAGCGTGGTAAACAAGTTATCTAATCAAGTGAAGTTCTGAACGAAATATTGATAATAACCTATTAAACCAATAAAACTACATACCTTAGTTATGTTCATTAGTGTAGGCCATTCCTAAACTACCTTTTTTTCAAAGGATAACCTATGATTACATCCATTGAGATAATATGGCCATGAAAAAATCTAATTGAAGCTAAAATTCACACATTATAAACTTCCCATATAATTTATTTCTTATAAGAGTCTTTAGAACAATTAAAAAGTGATTTTCTTAGTCTTAATAGATTTTGGAGTATACCAAGATATCATTAATAAATACCACAAAAAAGTCATCAATATATTACTCAGAAATTCTGTTCATTAGATCCATGAAGATAGAGGGTGCATTAGTCAATCCAAATGGCATTACTGTAAACTCATAATGTCTATACCTGGTTCGAAATGTTGTCTTTTGAATATCTTCCTTTTTCACATGCTACTAATGATATTCAAATCAAAGTTCAATCATATAAAAATATTGAGTTCCATGAATTTGATCAAATAAATCATCAATGAAATTTTGGCGACACTTATTCATTATTGTAATAGAATTTATTTCTCTATAATCAATTCACAACATCATGAATCCATCTTTCTTCTTGATAAAGAGAATAGGGGCTCTCCATAGGGAAACACTAGGGAAAATAAATTCTTTTTAACTAAATTACTCTCGTTGTTTCTTCATATCCACTAATTCCATAATGGCCATTCTACAGGGAGTCTTTGATATAGGTCTTGAACCAAAAAATAAATCAATAGAGAACTCAAATTTCCTCTCTAGAGGATTTCTAGGTAAATCCTTTGGAAATCCATAAATGTATTCTTGTATAATAGCTACATCCTCAATTTGAATATTTATTTCCTTATCCATAGATGATGTTTTCTATTCCTCACCAAGAATATCATTTAGTAGAGCTACTAGGTCTGGATCTAGATGAGAATTATGTGGTGATGTTTCTACTCTAAGGATAAGGGATTCTAGACCTTCCTCATAAATTGTAATTTCCTTATTCTTGCAATAGATTTTTGCATCATGATTTGAAAGTCAGTCCATGACATGGATTATGTTAAAGTAAACTATAGGTATGAAAATAAAATAATTAGATAAAACACTTTTATATTCCATAATGAGAACTTCCTAACAAATATTTTTTGAAATGATACTTTCCTTATGGGTTTTGAATGACAACTCCCTTGTTAAGAAGAATTATAAGTATCTAATTTTTAAAGAAAACTAGGAATATATAAAGGAATACGATGATCTAGAATCAAATAAAGATTTAGTTAAATTTTATTAGATGATTAATGTACCTTTAACCACATCATTAAGAACTTCAACCTCAGTTATTGTGATCACATAAGCTTGGCCATACTCCCTTGGCCTTTCTGGGGGAAGTTTCCTTAACGCATATGAAAATCATTTTCATAATGTTCCATCTATTTATAATTTTTGAATTGAACATTGCTAGATTTTTTCCCCTTGCAATAATGGGCTTTGTCACGACATTTTCCCTGGGGCCCATGCCATGACTACCGCAAGCCCATCTCCCATAGGCCAGGGGTTGGATACTAGCATTGAGTAGGCATGTCCCAAACAAATGGGAGTCATTTTCCTAAGTAATTGTACACACACACACAACTCCAAGCCATAAATTCTGGAAGGTGAATACACTAAGTAAAAAAACACAAGGTACAGAAGTAGAAAACTTAAGGTAAATGGGGCCAGAATATAAGCCCAAAAAAAACGTAAAAGTAAAAGTACAAGTCTCAGGAACTCCTCTGCACACAAACCCTACCTAAAAGGTAGGTACATAAACAACTGTTTGAAGTCACAAAATCACATCTCATCTGTTGGGTCACTCTAAGAACCACCTAGCCCCAGTCCACCAAGGACTCTGTTAAAGTGTCAATCATCTTCACAAGACACAACACTTACAGGAAAAGCCTATGTAGAGGTGATTACAGCAATACTTAGTAGGGACACCAATCCACAAAAGTATACCACAAAGCAATACATAAAGTAGGATACCAAAGATTTCACGCCCAGACTTTGACTCGAAGTACAACTTTAATTTTAAATTTTTATTACATGAGTTAATTGCTTGTTTTCTTCCGTTGGTTAGTTGTAGTGCAAGTTGAACCTGATGTGGGTTGTCCGTTGTGGCACTGGTGAGTGCGCGTTGGCCTTACCTCACTCGGCACATGGTAAAGGCACAGGTGAAGCCATGCGACTTTGCCGGTTAATGCGTGTGCCCGATGCGTGGATGTCAAATAACCAGATAAAAATTTATTATGGTTTCCTTGGTTATTATTATTATTATTATATTATTATTATTATATTGTTCTTATTATTATTAGTAAACCTTATTTTTTATTTTATTTTATTTTATTTTATTTTATTATCTTTCTATTTTTATTCAACTTTCTTATTTTGATTTATTTATTTATTTATATCACTTTGATTTTTATTTTCTTTTTTTATTCCTCCCCCTCCTAATATCTACCCTAGCCGCCACCCCCTTTTTTCTTTTTCTTTTTTCCCCTACCCTTTCTTCTCCCCTATGATTTCCTCCCTTCTCCCTTCTCTCCTTTTCCTCCTTATCTCCCTCCCTTCTCCTCTCTTCCCCGCTGCGCCTTGCCTCCCCTGTTCCCTTATCTTCTTCCACTCGGTTTCACCTCCCTCTTCCCCTCCTCTTTTCCTCCCTCCATCGGCCGCGCCTCCCCTTCTCCTTCCCCCTCATCTGCTGTGCCCCCTTCCTCCTTCTCCCCCTCATCCGCTGCGCCCCCTTCCTCCTTCTCCCCCTCATCCGTCACGCCCCCTTCCTCTCCTCCCCACTCGGCCTCTCCGCGCTTCCCATCTCCCAGTCGACCGCCAACCTCCCTCCATCCCTTCCCGAACCGACCAGTCAGCACCCCTCCTTCATCTTACCGGATAGAAGCTCCGCACCCCAGCTCACACCCACCAAACAGCTGCCCCTCAACCTGATTCGCACTTGCCAGACATCCGTCGCGCCACCCCTCGGTTGTCATTACGACGATCTCCGTGGTTGGGGGTTTGGTTTTTATTTATTTAATTATTTTGATTTGTTTAATCATTAATTAATTTAGTAAATTTGTTTGAGTTGTTAATCAATTTATTTAATTAATTTTGTTTAAGTGTTAATTAATTAATTTAATTAATATTGAATTTGTTTATCTGTTAATTAATTAATTAAATTTTTTGTTTGTTAATCAAATTATTTAATTGTTTTTGTTTAATTTTTAATTAATTAATTTAATTATTATTGAACTTGTTTAACGGTTAACAAATTTATTTAATTGCTGATATTTTTTTATAGACCACTGATGTTTTACTGGGTTGGCATTGAGTTTACTTGGTCTACTATTTTAGGACCTTTTTGATAGATTAATGTGGTGTGACCATTGAACAGTGGGAGTGTTGCGCTGTATTGATTTTTTGTACATACGTTGATGTAGGTGGTTTCACATGCTTAGGTTATTTGATCAATTAGTCTGCTGGTTTAATTAAATTGATATGTCTTTTATTTACTTCCTGCTGTGATTTTTTGGTTTTGGTTGGTAGAATTTGGTGTTTTATTTTTATTAATGACATGTTTAGGTTGACTGGTTTTTACTGTGTTGTGCCTTCGGTTTTTAAACAAATGTAGCAGTTGAAATTTGATTCCTGTTATAGTCTTAGTGTGTGTTCGAGTGAGTTTTGGAACTGATGATTATGTTGTTTTATTTTCTTTAAAACTACTAAAATAATTTTTCAAATGTTTGATAAATTTTAGTTTGGTTCTTGGAATTGTGTAGTTTAATATACTGTATAGTTCTTGCACATTGTGTTCTGTTTCTGAGGTTCTTTGTTGTGTGTAATACCTTTAATGGTTATTTGTTTATTCATTTAAATTGAATGTGTTAGTGTGATGGTTGACTTAGTTGACATTCTAGGTGTATGGTGTTTGACTTAGTTGACATCCAGGCGTGTTGTGTCTTGACCTTGATGAGTAGGGAGAACTTTGAATGTTGAGCACAAAAGGGGAAGCCTGGGTACAAGGTGGACGGACTAGACTAGCGTGCCAGTGATTCGGGAGTGGCCTCGTGCCAGTTTCACTTAGATGGATTGATGCTTACAACACTAACTAAACATTGGATGATGACTGGAGACCACTAGGTTATGGAGGTGTTTATCTACTAGTGGCTCGTGCATGGGAACATATGATATGAATTCTTTGGTACACCGAGACGTGAGGTTCTAGGTCCCCACACAGCTTTAGTCCCTTTAAGGCCTCTCTCACTTTTTTTGCTCCTATGCGATTATATACTCATCACTAGTTGATTGTGTGACTTCTGTGGTGTAAAAAGGTAAGAACATTTTCATTTTATTTTAATACCAAAAAACCTGTTCCTTATTTAAAATTGTCTTTCTTTAAAAACTGTTTTCATTGAATTGTTAGTGCATTTATTTATTCTCTATAATTTAAACCTACAAACTATTTTGGTCACCTAACCATTACATGCGAAATATTTTCTCTGGTGCCAACCTATTGAGTGATTGATCACACCCTACTTACACTCTTGGGTGTACGTAGATCTGATTATGTCTGATGCAGGGAAAGGCAAAGGTTTTGAGAGCGGTGGTCCGAGTTATTAGCTGCTTCTTCTGACTTGGCATTGGTGGTGAAGGCTGGATGGTGGTATCCCTCCATCAGGTGATGGTTGCTGATTTGGTTTTTGGTCACCCCTTTTTGGAGTTAGTTGTGGTTGGGTTTTAGTTGTTTTTGAGACTCACTTTTGTTTTTTAAAGACTTGTGGTTGCAACGGTGTTTTCTTGAGTTCAGTTTACTTGTGGTTTTTTCCTGGTTGTTTATATAGGTAAATCATTCCCAAAATTTCAATTTGATACCCAGGCACTTGTTCTAGCCTGTGGGGATCGAGAACGCCCTTTAGGCCTTGCCGCGGGCCGGGTCGGGCACCAAGTTGATGGCGACCTGACTCGGTTCGTGACAAAATGGTATCAAAGGGGCAGGTTTAGATCTTTTTTATGTTATTTGGGATGAGTCTGGATAGACATGACTTAGAACCGTCGGGGATCAGGATTCTGGTTGCGAGTAGGGTTCCTATCCAGTACGCCTTTTGATAGACACTAAGTCACCATGGGATGTTAGGATGCTTGTTTGACTTATTTTCCAGGTGGGACGTACAGGCTGCAGACTGTGAGTGAACAACAGGTGGAAAATTAGAGTTTTGAAATAATGTTATTTTTGCAAGTTTGGTTGACTGATGATTATTTATCTTGCTAAAAACATGTTTTCTCTTGAGATATGAGATATTTATGGTGTTCTTTTATGATTGTTACTCCTTGCAGCAAGATGCCTCCCCAGAGAGCTCCCATGCACCCACGGGAGGAATCTAGAGAGAGTTCTCCTACACCGCTTGATCAGAGATTGGTAGAGGCCATGGTACGAGCTGTTCAGACTTTAGGACAAGGAGAGACTCCTGCTCCCACCCCTATTCTAGCTAGAGGGCATCATCTGGCTCCAAGAAGGATAGAGCTCAAGAGTTTCTGAAGAATAAGCCTCCTTCTTTTCGAGGTAGTTCAGAACACCAGGAGTCAAAGGAATGGATTGAAAAGATAGAACAAATGTTTGAATTCCTTGACATGCCTGAGGAAGTCAGGGTAAAGTGTGACACTTTCTAGCTAGAGGGTTCCAGTTGCAAATGGCGGGAATCAGTGATACAGGCTGGGAAACATGAGCATATTAGTTGGAAAGATTTCAAAGTTATCTTCATCGAGCAGTACTATCTAGAGTTCCTAGATTATGCTAGATCCCGGGAGTTCATGGATCTTTCACAAGGGATTCAGATAGTGATTGAGTATGTGAACCGCTTCGTTGAGCTAGTGCGGTACACACCTGAGATCGTTTCAAGCAAATACCTAAAAGCTCAAAAGTTTGAGAAGGGTCTTCAACCATAAATCCACTCTTAGGTTTTCTTATTCAAGCTGGGGACTTATGCCGAGGTGGTCGATCATGATTCCATGGTTGAGATTGACCAGAGAGGAAAGTCAGGGTTTTATAGATCAGTGTCAGGTTTTGGCAGTGGTAGTTCTTCAGAGAAGAAGAGGAAGCGTGATGAGCAGTGGAAGAAGAGTAGTGGCAGCTCAGGCCATCCCTCTGGGAAGACTTCGTCTAGGGCTTCTAGTATGAGGTCCGTTGTGTGCCATCAGTGCAGAAGGGAAGGGCACATTCAACCTTTATGTCCCAATCCCCCCAGACCTTTATATGGGTGTGGAGTTATGGGACACCTAAAACGTTTCTGCAGGATTGTACATCCTTGACAGGGTGGGACTGGATCTGTGGATTCTGGGGGAGTATCAATGCAGTCAGATCCAACCAGGATGTCAGGATCTCGGTTCGGTGGCTGTGGTGGTAGGACCAGATTGTCTTTAGGGCAGAGTCAGATTAGGGCAGAGCCACAAGCGAGTGGTCATTCTCAGGCAGGTACTAGGCATCTGCATGCTGTGGATCATTTAATAGCGGGATCTGATGTAGGGCCTTCGATTGTTCGAGGTACCATTCTAATTTCATCTTCTATATCTGCAGTTTTATATGATACTGGTGATTTAGTTTCTTTTATATCTGCCCGTCTTGTGAACTTGTTGAGCCTTCCAACTGAGCTTTTATCTACTGCAATGGAGTTAGTAACACCACTGGGTACGAAAAAGGAGCAGGGTCTTAGGTGCCAGTCGTGCGCACTCTCTGTGTCAGGAGTCGAGATGGAGTGGGATTTCTTGGTCCTTGATATGGACCTATTTGATGTGATCCTCAGTATGGATTGGCTGGTGTGCTTTCAAGTGCATATCGACTACTATCGGCACCGAGTCATCTTTACGACGCCAGATGGGAGTCCTCAGATATTTCATGGAGAATGGGTCCCTCGGTCGGGTCGCATGGGACCTCCACTCCCTGAGTTGGGAAGTCTTTATTATTAGATGTCGTCATTCGCACTGGGGGATGATGGTGGTGTTTCTCAGGGCGGGTTACCTCATGTAGTGGATGAGTTCCCAGAGGTCTTCCCAGATAATTTTTCAGGCTTACCCCCAGAGCGGGACGTGGAGTTCTTGATTGATTTGGTGCTGAGAACACAAACTATATCTCTTCCCTCATATCACATGTCCCCCACCGAATTGAGAGAATTAAAGATACAGCTGGACGGTTTGGAATCCAAAGGATTCATTCACCCGAGCGTCTCTCCTCGGGCTGGCCTAGTTCTATTTGCGAAGAAGGATAATGGAACCCTCCAGTTATGCATCGATTACCAGAAATTGAATAAGGTGACCATTAAAAATAAATAACCTTTGCCTTGGATTGATGATTTGTTCGACCAGATGAAGGGGGAAAAGTGGTTCTCCAAGATTAATTTGCGTTCAGGATACCACCTGCTCAGGGTGAGAGAAGAAGATATTCCAAAGACGAATTTCCGAAGCAGGTATGGTCAGTTCGAGTACTTGGTCATGACTTTCGGATTGATGAATGCTCTTGCAGTTTTTATGGAGCTCAGGAATAGAGTGTACCACCAATATCTGGACTCCTTTCTCGTGGTATTTGTGGATGACATCATGGTTTATTCAGGATATGAGGAGGAGCATGATCATCACCTACGGATTGTTTTGGGCACTTTGACGGACCATCGCCTATATGAAAAACTCTAAAAGTGCACATTCTGGATCAGGGAAGTGAAGTTTTTGGGGCATGTTGTCCCAGAACAAGGGGTTTTAGTGGATCCTAAGAAGATCAGTGCGATGATGTCGTGGGAACAGCCGAGGAATGTGTTTGAGATCATGAGTTTTCTTGGCCTGGAAGGTTATTACAGGTGCTTTGTTCGGGACTTCTCACGGCTCACCTCCCCCATGAATGCACTCACCCAGAAAGGGGTGAAGTTTGAGTGGATCCCATAGTGTCAGGAATCCTTTGAGGAGTTGAAGCAGCAGTTGACCACCGCACCTGTGTTGACCTTACCGGAATCCAGAAAGGGATACATGGTTTATTGTGATGCTTTAGGTAAAATCCTTGGGCGTGTGCTCATGTAGGATGACCATGTGGTAGATTATGGTTCTCGCCAGCTCTAACCGCATGAGAAGAATTATCTAAATCACGACCTGGAGTTGGTAGTGGTGATGCATGATCTGAAGGCGTGGTGTCACTATCTATTTGAGGAGAAATTTTTGGTCTATTCTGACCATAAGAGCCTGGCCTACATTCTCTCTCAGAAGGATCTCAATCTGAGGCAGTGCCGCTGGATCGAGTACCTGCAGGATTTTGACTTTGACATTGTCTATACCCTAGGAAAGGGTAATGTGGTGGCCGATGCTTTGAACAGGAAGGTAATAGTGCAGGCCTTGAGGAAGTCCAGTAATGAGTGGACTTTGATGGGGATCTTCGCCCAGATGCACCTGGAGAGCAGGGAGCATAGTGAATGTACTTTCTTGGATAGCATTTAGTTGACTCCCACTCTTCTAGAGATGATTTAGTGGGAATAACCCAGAGATGAGCTGTGTCAGCAATCTATGTAGTTTCTTCATGGTGGGGAGACTCCTTCTGACTGGTCTTTGTCTCCCAAGGGGATCTTGTGTTTCAAGGGCCGTGCTGTGGTGTCGTTGTCTCTGCAGAAGATGGTGATGAAGGATAGCCACCAGTCTCAGTGGGCCATCCATCCTGGTACCACCAAGATGTATTATGATGTTCGCCATCAGTTCTGGTGTCCAGGTATGATACGGGACATATCCAACTTTGTGTTGAGGTGCTACACTTTTCATCAGGTAAAAGTAGAGCATCAGAGGACATCTGGGTTGCTTCAGCCACTACCCATTCCTACCTGGAAGTGGGACGAGTTCTCCATGGACTTCATCATTGGATTTCCTCGGACACCTTGGGGAAGGAAAGTGATTTGGGTAGTGATTGATCATTTGACCAAGTCATCTCACTTTATCCCGATCAGAGATACAGCAAAGGTAGATGAGTTGGGCTCCTTGTATGTTCAGGAGGTGGTCAGACTTCATGGTGTGCTATCGACAGTTTTTTCTGATAGGGACCCCCTCTTTACCTCTTGGTTTTGGGGAATCCTCCATATGGATTTGGGGTCACAGATTAAGATGATCATGGCATACCACCCTCAGACGGATGGCCAGATGGAGCGGGCGAATCAGATTCTGGAGGACATGCTTCGAGCCTGTGTGTTAGATTTTGGAGGATCATGGGATAACCATTTGGGATTGGTCGAGTTTTCTTATAATAACAATTACCATTATTCCATTATAATGGCACCCTTTGAGGCACTCTATGGCCGGCCTTGTCGGTCTCCTTTGTGTTGGGCTGAGGTAGGTGAGACCTCACTCTTGGGACCGAGCCTTGTTCAGGAGACATCTGAGAAGGTCAAGCTGATTAGACAATGGTTGTTGACAGCTCAGAGTTTCCACAAATCTTATGTAGACCAGAGGCGTCGAGATCTTGAGTTTTTAGTTGGGGACAGAGTGTTCTTGAAGGTTTCCCCTCATTTAAGTCACCGCCGGTTGGGGAAGCAGGGGAAGCTGACACCACGGTATGTTGGGCCTTTCCAGATTACTGAGCAGATTGTCAAGGTGGATTACATGTTAGCTTTTCCTTCTCAGTTCACATCGATTCACGACATATTCCATGTCTCCCAACTGAAAAAGTATAATATCGATCCATCACATGTGTTGAATTGGGAGGAGTTTGAGATTGATCCAGAATTATCAGTGTTTGAGCGACCAGTGCGGGTGGTGGATTCTCAGGAGAAGGTGATTCGTGGAAAGTCCATTCCTTTGGTTCATATTCTGTGGAAGCACAGAAATGACGAGCATGAGACTTGGGAGCGCAAGTCTTGGGTTGAGTAGAAGTACCCATTTCTATTCTCTGATCAAGCTTCGAATTGACTTTATGAGGGTGGAAAGTTTTCATGTTGGGGAGAATTATCACGCCTGGACTTCGACTCAAGGTACGACTTTAATTTTAAATTTTTATTACATGAGTTAATTTCTAATTTTCTTCCATTGGTTGGTTGTAGTGCGGTCTGAACCTGATGTGGGTTGTCCGTCGTGGCACTGGTGAGTGCATGTTGTCCTTACCTCACTCGACGCGCGTGTAAGGCACGGGTGAAGCCATGCGACTTCGCCGGTTAATGCGCGTGCCCAATGGGCAGACGTTAAATAACCAGATAAAAATTTATTATGGTTTACTTGGTTATTATTGTATTATTATTATTATTATATTATTGTTATTATTATTATTAGTAAACCCTCTTGTTTTTATTTTATTTTATTTTATTATCTTTCTATTTTTATACAACTTTCTTATTTTTATTGATTTATTTATTTACATCACTTTGATTTTTATTTTCTTTTTTTTATTCCTCCCCTCCTAATCTCTACCCTAGCTGCCACCCCCTTTTTTTTCCTTTTCTTTTTTCCCGACCCTTTATTCTCCCCCACATTTTTCTCCCTTCTCCCTTCTCTCCTTTTCCTCCTTCTCTCCCTCCCTTCTCCTCTCTTCCCCACTGTTCCCCACCTCCCCCGTTCCCATCTCTTCTCCCGCTCGGTCGCACCTCCCTCTTCCCCTCCTCTCTTCCTCCCTCCATTGGCCATGCCTCCCCTTATCCTTCCCCCTCATCCGCCGTGCCCCCTTCCTTCTTCTCCCCCTCATCCGCCGAGCCCCCTTCCTCCTTCTCCCCCTCATCTGCCGCACCCCCTTCCTCTCCTCCCCACTCGTCCTCTCTGCCCTTCCCCTATCCCAACCAACTACCAGCATCCCTCCATCCCTTCCCGGACCGACCATCCGGCGCCCCTGCTTCCTCTTGCCGGACAACAGCTCCACACCCCAGCTCGTGCCCACCGGACAGCCGCCCTGCAACCCGATTCGCACTCACCGGATAGCCGCCGCGCCGCCCCTCGGTCATCATTCTGACGATATCTATGGTTAGGGGCCTGGTTTTAATTTATTTAATTATTTTGATTTTCTTAATCGTTAATTAATTTAGTAAATTTGTTTTAGTTCTTAATCAATTTATTTAATTAATTTTTTTAAGTGTTAATTAATTAATTTAATTATTATTAAATTTTTTTATCTGTTAATTAATTAATTAAATTTGTTTAGTTTTTAATAAAATTATTTAATTGTTTTTGTTTAATTGTTAATTAATTAATTTAATTATTATTGAAATTGTTTAACGTTTAAAAAAGTTATTTAATTACTGATGTTTTTTTATAGACCGCTGATGTTTTACTGGGTTGGAATTGAGGTTACTTGGTCTACTGTTTTAGGACCTTTTTGACGGATTTATGTGGTGTGACTGTTGCCCAGCGGGGGTGTTGTGCTGTATTGCTTTTTTTGTACATAATTTGAGGTAGGTGGTTTCAAATGCTTAGGTTATTTGATCAATTAGTCTGCTGGTTTAATTAAATTGATATGTCTTTTATTTACTTGCATCTGTGAGTTTTTGGTTTTGGTTGGTAGAATTTGGTGTTTTATTTTTATTAGCAGCATGTTTAGGTTGACTAGTTTTTACTGTGTTGTGCCTTTGGTTTTTGAACAAATGCAGCAGTTGAAATTCGATTCTAGTTATAGTCTTAGTGTGCGTTCAAGTGAGTTTTGGCACTGATGATTGTGTTGTTTTATTTTCATTAAAACTACTAAACCAATTTTTCAAATGTTTGATAAATTTTAGTTTGGTTCTTGGAATTGTGTAGTTTAATAGACTGTGTAGTTATTTCACGCTGTGTTCTGTTTCTAAGGTACTCTATTGTGTGTAATACCTTTAATGGTTATTTGTTTATTCATTTACATTGAATGTATAAGTGTGATGGTTGACTTAGTTGACATCCTAGGTGTATGGTGTTTTACTTAGTTGACATCTAGGTGTGTTGTGTATTGACCTTGATGAGTAGGGTGAACTTTGAACATTGATCACAAAAGGGGAAGCATGGGTACTAGGTGGGCGGACTAGGCTAGAGTGCTAGTGATTTGGGAGTGGCCCCCGCCCTATTTCACTTAGCTGGATTGACGCTTAAAACACTAACTAATCATTGGATGATGACTTGAGACCACCAGGTTATGGAGGTGTTTCCCTACTTGTGTCTCGTGCATGAGAACGTATGATATGAATTCTTTGGTACACCGAGATGTGAGGTTCTAGGCCCCCACACAGCTTTAGTCCCTTTAGGGCCTCTCCCACTTTTTTTTGCTCCTGTGTGATTATATACTCATCACTGGTTGATTGTGTGACTTCTGTGGTGTAAAAAGGTAAGAATGTTTTCATTTTATTTTAGTACCAAAAACCCCGTTCCCTATTTAAAACGGTCTTTCTTTAAAAACTGTTTTCATTGAATTGTTTGTGCATTTATTTATTCTCTATAATTTAAACCTGCAAACTGTTTTGGTCACCTGACCTTTACAAGCAGAATCTTTTCTCTGGTTCCAACCAATTGAGCGATTTCTCACACCCTACTTACACCCTTGGGTGTTAGTAGATTTGATTATGTCTGATATAGGAAAATGAAAAGGTTTTGAGAGTGGTGGTCTGAGTTGTTAGCTGCTTCTTCTGACTTAGCATTGGTGGTGAAGGACTGATGGTGGTATCCATCCATCAGGTAACAGTTTCTGACTTGGTTTTTGGTCACCCCTTTTTGGATTTAGCTGTGATTGGGTTTTAGTTGTTTTTGAGACTCACTTTTATTGTTTAAAGACTTGTGGTTGCAACGTTGTTTTCTTGAGTTCAGTTTACTTGTGGTTTTTCCTGGTTGTTTATATGGGTAAATCGTTCCCAAAATTTCAATTTGATACCCGTGCACTTGTGCCAGCCTGTGGGGATCAAGAATGCCCTTCGGGCCTTACCTCGGGCTAGGTCAGGCACCGAGTTGATGGTGACCCGACTCGGTTTGTGACAAAAGAGTTATACAAAGTGTAACCTCTAATAAGTACAGTCAAGAGAGTTACTAGAGTCATCTCACACAGGTATAGCCTAAAGTATAAAGAGCAAGATTATCAGTTGTAAAACCAAACATCTTGTACTGATAAGGAACTCATCCCTAAGTAATCAACTAAGGTCTATCGGGCTGCTAAGGTCCTTTCGTCTATCGAGTCATTGAGGTCCACTCGACTACCAGGCCCCTGTGGTTCGCTCGTCTGCCAGGCCACTGAGGTCCACTTGGCTTGTAACGCCCCGACCCAAGTTACCCAGAGTCGATGCATTATTACATAAAATTTTCATTATCACAAGAGATCAATTCTTGAAATACTGATTAGTTTAGTAGCCTTGGATGTCCTAGATACATACATAAGTTTTACATTACATCATAAAATAAAAAAACAACAACATTATGTCCCCTTTGAACACACACTCATATCTCTTAGCCTATCCCTACAGGTCAATCATAATATACTTCTTCACATCTTGGGAAAATAAAACATAAGAAAGGGGTGAGATCAGATGCTTAGTAAGGATAAAAATATAGCAGAAACTATCATAAATAATATTAATCATTTAAGAAAATATACAAGACTAATAAAAAATCCTTTTAAAATTAAACTTTAGCATAAAATGTTAATGATAAATCAAATAATTCCATTTAATTATTCACATGGATATTCTATTAGTAGAATAATCACATGTAATATCGATAGCTAATTTCATAATGATGGAATGCATAATGCCAGACATCATAACCACATAGTCAAGGCCTTGTGCTAAGACTAAAAATAAGATTTTTTCAAGGCCTTGTGACAAGACACTAGTTTGTCTCATAATACCTACCAATGCATGTAGGAGCTATTGTGAGCTCCACCCGTCACTTACTAAGTCCAATTCATTCCTCATATGAAAAGGTTTAAACATAATATAAACATTCGTATTAAAACTAGCATATGGAATGTCAATACTTTAACCATAAACCATGAATGGTATAAAAATATCACATCTATAGTCAAACATATCACAAAACCTTCAAGACAATATGGAAGATTTTATCATAATAAATTAACTTCAAACAAACGTAAATCCCAATGAAGGATTTTGACATAGATTAAATCAATCCAAAAACTATTTAAGTGAAGTATTTATATTGAAATCATTAAAAATTAAAGAAAACATTTATTTTGAAAATATTATTATTAGATTTTAAGAGAATCTTAGAAGGTGTTATAATGGTGGAAAATAGTTTTTCCCACGGTATAAGTTAAAAAACATTCTTTTCTTAATTTGTCAAAAAGGTCATACAGTACCTTGTTTGGAAAGCGATGGAAAGATTCCTTTCAATCCATTTTATAAAAAGTCAATCAAGTATATAAATGACTTTAACCCATAGTCTAGTAAATAGTAAAAATGTTTCGAAATACATTTTTAAGAAATATGGATATGAATGATAAAGAGGTCCTAGTAGATACTCACATATAAACAACTTCGGAAAATAAAGAGATTGTAAAATTAACCCCTACCTTGTATTTTTCCTTAGTCGAGGGTATGTTAACCTCCTGTGAAATATTAAAATAATTTTTATTAAATTATACAAGAAACACATACATAAATATGATATCATATATGATATTATAATATTGATTTGTTAATAATATTTTAGTAGTATCATTGTTTCGGGTGTTAACCGATTCGTTTTCATTTATAAGTTTTGTTATGTAAGTCATGTTTGTTATGGATATGATGTTTTTGATTAATATCCAGAATTAAATTAAGTTTTTAAACATTATTTTTAACCATCAAATGAAAATTATTCTTGAATGGTTACGATGGGGAATGAATCTCATGGTGTTCATGGAGACGGTAATCTACACGTACGTATGAGCGATAATATCATTCTATTGATGGTGAAATAGTATTTAATTGGATGTTATATCATATATACAGAATCATTAATAGGTTATATTTATTATTTACATCAATTATACATCATTATTATACCCATCCAAATAATGAAGTGTTGAATAACAAACTACACCACGACGTGGAGATGGTATTTGTACGTATGCACGTATGGTGACTTTTTCATTCATAGGATGGTTAGAATAATGAATATTTTTGTACCATTAGGACAAGCCTGTGCGTGCATGATAAATCCTAGTCTAACAGCCATGCAAAGGTAGAGAGCTGATTTCATGATAAAGATGATGGGGAGGTGTAGTTCCAAGTAGTTATTCTGGGTTGTATGTAATTTTTGAAGTTTACGAGCAATGAATTCCTCTAAGGCCTACGGACCATGTAATACTTACGCCTACGGGCCTTGTAAGGGTTCCACCTCACCCCTTGAAAGGTGGATTATCAAAATCAATAAAAAAAATAAAGGCCTTTGGGCCATTAGAGAAAAAAATATTGATGTACCATATTTATAATAACATCTCAGTATGTATAAGGTACTAGAGTAATAATTTTTTTTATGGAAAAATAAAATAAAGGGGAAGTGGAAGAAGAAAAAAACTTTTAATGAGGTGATAAAATTATTACCTCTTCTTTGGGTGCTTCCTTTTGATTTGAACAAAAGGGATTCATAGGTTGGATTTCATATAAAAGTATATACTCTAGGTAGAAGTGAGGGTAGTTGGGAGTATATTTGGGCAGGGTTTGGTTGAGCAAAATGGATTTGGAGGTGTGATTTTGAGATAAGTGGAAGTTTCCTTTTATAAGATAGGTGAGGGGCACCTTAGGAGAAGATTGAAATATTATTTTATTATAAAATATTTTTTTGTTTTTTAAAGGCTCCAAATGGATTTAATTCTAGGATAAGGTGGTTATGGGTCAAAATATTCTCAAATAATAGGTCTTAGAAAAGTTTAGGTCACCATATTAACCTTATCTTTTAGATTTAACTCTTGGTTAAATAGTTTAACATATACCATGTCTCCTTGTATTTTTATATTATATGGTTAATAAAATTACTATAAAAAACCAAGAAGACCCCAAGTGGTTCATTGTTGACATATCTAACCTTATCTAAGTCCTTTTACTGAACCTTAGTTTTTTATGAATATTATATCATTTAATAAAATAGTATTTGTTTTAAAAACTCATTTATGTCAATTTTGACACTATTTAGTATTTTGTTTTTTTGTAAAAGTCATAACGACTTTATCACTTCTAAAAAAAATTATTTAATCAAACCTAACATGCCATATTAACCTATAAAATTAGTGGAAAGCATCAAAATTCTAAATTTACATTTATTTTAATATTTATAATATCAATTATTTTAATCTTTCATTAATAAGGTAATTAATGCATCATCATTGTGTCCTAAATAAATTTAATTATTTAATGTATATAAATTATAAATAAAATACCATGATGTAGGAAATATTTTTATATTTATAATGAATATTTATTGTCTAATTTATCTTATGTATAACCCTATATTAAAAATGGTTTAGTTATTATTTGAATTTAACTCTTTTAACTATTCTTTAAATAAAATAATAATAAATGTCCTAATCTAATCCCAGTGGATCAAAACGATAATATTTTATTACTAAGGTTGATTTTGGTCTAAATAAACTTATCTTATAGAATTAGGACATGTGTTGGGGTAATTATAATATCATTTTTACCATTAATTACCTTATTTACTTTTAACCACGGTATATAAAATTCAAAAGTTACTATTCACCAAAAATTATTTTCATCTTATTGAACAAAATTTTACTTATTTATGTTAACTATGTCTCTCAAATTTTTTAAATTCAATTCACAGAAGCAGTAAAATTACATTTTGTGCAAATTTGCAAATGTGTTTAGACGATGGGTAAAAGACGGTAAAAAGTTCAATTAAATTTTATACATGTAATATTATTATAAAATGACTCCAATGAATTACATTGGACTTATATAGGCATTATGTATCTATTTTTATTTAAAATAAATTTAAATAAATAAATAATTATTTAAATAAAAAGTCAGTTTTAAACAATAACGCAATGTTTTTACTATTCATCAAAAATTGAAAGTTTTCAGAAAAATTCCAAAAATTCACCCTAAGCTAATTTTGATATTCCGAATACAAAAATGAAGTCCATTTTAAAAAATAAAATTTATAAAATTTCCAAAAGTGGGTATTACTATTCATAATGGCCAGTTTTATTGGTCGTGGTGTGCTAGAACTCGAAGTTGCGTACAACACAAGCTATTGCATTATTCAAAGAGAAGTGTATCGTGGAAGCTTGGGGCGTTACATGGATACTGGGCCACTAAGTTCTGCTCGTCTGTCAGGACACTAAGGTATGCTCGGCTATTGAGCCACTGAGGTCTGCTCATCTGCCATGCCACTGAGGTCCACTCGACTACCAAGCCACTAAGGTCCGCTCAACTACTGGGCTACTAAGTTCTGCTCGTCACTTACTTCTCATCAAAACCAGCCGTAGGATTTCCTCTTTTAGCATACTTGATTCCAGGAGAATCTACTCCTCAAGAAATTAGTCATAACTCAACCTCCATGAAAACTCACTTGGATTATGTCAAAAGGACTACCTCATCACGAGGGTACCAACTCCGTAAACAGCTCGTCAATCGGCCATATAGTTTGGAAGATATAGAAATTTTAGTAAAAAAGGGCCGATGGGGTATGGGTCTGGTCCAACCCGGTTGGACTAACCCAAACCAACCCATCTGGATCAACCTGACGCAGCCCAATCCACTGGGTCACAGGTCCGGCCCAGCTTGCCACACCCAGACGTGGCGGCGGTTGTTGCGTCCGCTCCCAGTTGACTGCCCCGCGGTCCCGTTGGACCATGGATCGATTCCATGTCCATTGGAGACCTCACCACCGGCTTTTTTCAGCAGCCCTTGTCTGTATCCCCATGGCCGATGACGTGAGGACCTCCGCCACCATGTGCCGCCGCCAACTGTCGCCACCTTCTATGTCAGAGCACCGGCGATTTCTTCCGCTAGCCACCAGAATTGTTCCATTGGTTCGTTCTTTGATCTGTGAGCACCTATGGAATTCTTAACTCATCATCATCACTACTACGTTGTCCAAGTCATCTCACCATCAATATGGGGGTCTGGTTGTGCTAGGAACCTCTTGAAAAATTCTGATGTGACCACATGAGTCCGTCAGCAAAGAACAATAGGACGAGGGTAGGAAGAGCACTAAGAACACATGTGGGACAGAAAATGGCCTTGTTTGTTCGGCCTTCATTCGTCCCATTATAAGGAAACTGGGAATGGGGTAATTACCAAGTTATTACCCTTCAAGTCCCACAATATTTAACCCATCCCGTAGGAACGAACGAACCTCAGATCATCCTATTAGTGTGTTGATCCTCATTCGTCATTTGGAAAGAAAGAACGGGGAATTCAGATCATAAAGAATAAAACCCCTACCTCGAGGTTGGATATTTCATTGGTGAAGATCACACCACTGTCATTCTTAGTTCCTCAATATGTCGTTGGTGGAGTGATCCTTCAAAGGGGAAGGAAGAAACTTGTGGAGATTCATCATTCATCACCATTCATCTCTTGCCAATGACACTCCTCTAGAGCCATAGAGAAAATATAGGATCATTCCAACGATCCCATATCTCTATTAAACAATTAAAATGAGGAAATTTGTTTCAAAATTTCTATTACGTTGAGTCACCACATCATTACACTGTTTAATTTATTAAATTAAATAGATGGATCGACGTTGTGTTGCACCGAAACATTTTTGAATAAAATTAACTTTCTTAACTTTATTTTATTTTTCATTAAAACGCCCAAAAATTAACTTTTACCCTCAACCCTTTCCAGTTGAGGTTAGGCCCCCCTAAGGAAGTAACACCCTCACAAGATCAATGGTACTATTGTATTTCCAATCCGAGTTAGGATTTATGATTTATAAGAATTTTAAAATAAAATATTCTTTATTTAATTATTTTATTTATGGTAACATCCCAAAAACTATTTTCCATAGTTGGCTCTTGCTGGCCAATGTTAGGCTCTGACTAAGGAAGTAATGCCGTCACGAGCTCAACAGTGGCCTTGGATTTTCAATCTAGTCACCATTCGTGAGTTATAAGTATTTGAAAAATAAAATATTTTAATTTAATTATTTTATTTATGGTTATACAATTTTAGTGTTTTCTCACTAGAGGCCCGTGATGACTAAAATTAAGTCACACCTAGGGAAAACCTGCCACCCTGAATGCAAAACTTCCCTCATATTTATGATTATAGTCCCTGTTTAAGAGTTATTTCACTTTTTCAGGAAAATTGTTCACGTGCACTATTTAAAAACTTAATATTTTTCAACAGACCATTCCAGGAACATAAAGCCTCAAAATCGCATGTTGTTTCATCACCTGGTCTCATAATTTTCACAAAAGTTTTCTAAAAATAAATCCTAGAAAATCCAAGTCATTACAGGCTTAGTGGCCTTTTTCTCCATACTTGTAATAGACTCCTTTTCCTTTTAAGTAGGCTCTATGGTGTTTCCTTCCACAAGTATCACATGGTGGAAAGCTCCCCTTTTTATTCTTCAATTTATCCATTCTTTCCTCTACCTACCTATTATTCTATTAATTTCCCTTAAAATCATAAGACTTAGAGAATTATTTCTCTATCTTGATATCACATGAGACTATTTCATCATATGATGAGAAAGTTTTTGGAAACCAGTTCCCTTAGGAGGAATGGTTTTAAACCATCAAATAATCAATCAATATTACTCCTTAGATTACGTATGTAGTCTGCAGAATGAATTGTTATCCTTGTAAAGTTGGATTCATACTTAGAAACATTCTCATCATCATTTTGACTCAGATTTAATAATTGTCTTTCCATATCTTCTCGTTGTTCGCAATGAAAATATTTTTTTATGAAAATTTCCTTAAAATCCCTCTATTCCATATTTGTAATTTTTTCTACCTCTGTGTTTTTTATTAGAGACAACTGTTGATTCGCATATCCCAATAGATGATAAACTGACATGGAAACCTTCTCCATTTCATTACTTTCCAAAGTGAGAAATGTCTTCTCCAAGGAACTTATCCACTGCTCAGTTACAAATGGGGTTTTAGTCCCATTGAATGATGGAGGTTGTTATTGCATAAAGTAGCCTAACATTGATCCTCAAAATTGTGGATTAGGATGCTTCATATGGGTAAGGTTATTATTAATAACCTGATCCAGCTATCCCAGTATAGTTATAAGTTTCTTAGCACCAGTCTCAGCTCCAATACTGACATCATTATCTTGCATAGGATGGAAATTAATACATGGGATATGTGCATTAATATGATTCCCATTATTTCTAATAGGCTCCATTTATAAATAATGACATACACTAGATTAGGTTATGAATCATAATGGATAATATCAAACTATAAAAACACTTAACATAAATTGGAATTTTATACATATCTAATCTCATAATCATAAACATAGTTTCTTTGAGGAAAAATTTACTTTTAAATACTTTATAGTGGGTTGTGAAGAAAATTTGAATTATCCTAATATTTTCCCCCGGGGTGTCAAATTAGGTGTATAGTAAGACCTATTGTCATGTACCAAGTTACCCTGAGTCAATCCTAAGATATCTTGTCAGAGCTATTACTCCTAGGTACATCTGTGATAGAACCACATCCACTTGTAGTATCCAGAAAGGGTTGTATTTAAAGGAAGACTCACATAATCTATACTTCACCAAAATTTTAGGATATTCTTTTATGATTATACTCAAAGTCTATCTTAGGTACATGTTCCCTAATTTATGTTTTCTAAATCTAGTTTCCAAGGTTCCTACTAAACATCCTTTGATACCAACTGTAAAGATCCCGACCCTAGTAGCCCAGAGCCAATGCCTTAATTTATTACATTAGTATGATTACAAGGAAGTCATATCCTAAAGGGATGAATAGTTTAGTAGTTTTGGAAAACTAGATTCAAACATAATATTTACATTACAACTTGAAAGGAAATACAATATAGAAATTCCATTGCAAACATCCATAACTCCTAGATTATCCCTGTAATTCATTCATAATCTTCATCTTCACATCTTGGAGAAAAATAAAACATAAGGTGTGAGATTAGATGCTCAATAAGGGTAAGTAATACAATAACAGTTATCATAAACATAAATATTAATCGTGGTGAATAACTAAAAAACACATGCCTTTATAAATAATCTTGATCATAATATGATAGGAATGAGAGCTGAGTAAATAAATCCATATAAATGATTATAAGAGAATAAACCTTAGTCATGGATATTATAATAGTCAAATATCACATGTTTTATCATTTAATAATATCATAATAAGGTAATTCATAATTCTAAACATCTAAAACATTTCTTCAGGGCCTCAACCAAGACGTCTAAAAATACTAGGGTAAGGCCTCATCCAAAACCCAATTCTGTTTTGTCTCATGAGACCTACCTTTGCATCAAGGATATACTATAGGCACCACCAATAAATTACTAAGTCTAATGAATTCCTCATATGAATGGATATAAACATAAACAAAATGAACACATGAAATGTAAATAACTTTCCCCAATCAGTAATCATAATCACTAACCAATCTGAGAAGCATGGTGAATGACATCAAGATAGAACATCCACAGTTAAACCAGTCATAAACCATTTAATCACATATGGTAGATTATAATAATAAGATATAAATCTTAATAAATCATAAAATTCAACATAGGTGTTGAAATAGATGATAATAATCTAATAAAATCATCGATGAATTATTGAGAGAAATACCCCTTTTACTTTTCAAAAAAGAGTTCTTTTGGAATAATCATTTTTATCTATCATGAGTGTTTGTATAAATCAAATTATAGAACAATATATATTTTCATGAAGAAATTAGTGATTTTAGAAAAATAATAGTGTCTTAAAATATATTATGGATGGTACTTGAAAATGGGTAAGAAATTTAGATGTTCCCATTAATCGGGCTTGCGTATCGGGGAAAATTGAGAAGGGGTCCTTGTAAAACATGTATTTTACCAAAAATGAAAGTTGAACTGATAAGAATACCTTATTTTAGAATATATAATCAAAATTTATAAGAATAATATAAAATAAATTAATAATTAAATTTGTGAATAGAGGAAGAAAGTGTAACCTGAATGAAAATGGAGGTTTGGGAAGAGAACCTTTACCTTATGTTTGAATGTGTTATGAACTTTAAATTAACATCATGTATAATCAAATTAAATACATAAATTAATTAATTAATAAACTTATCTACATGTATTTTATTTATTATAATTTTATTAAGTTCATTTATGGTATTTTTGATGACTTATAAGATACAATTGTATTGCTCGAAAGTGTTCATTTTCTTGGTTTTCACGATCGGTATACTTGTATATAAGTATGAAAGTTCATGTGGAATGAGTATAAATCTATAGAATTGAATTTATATGATATTAATGAACATACATAAGTGTAAATGGTTATATATATTATTTCTTTATATGGTATGATGACAAATCATTAGATAAGATATTTAGTGATAACTGTTTAGATTATTACGATGGTGATTGATCATAATGAAATCATTTTGTTTTATCATTTAGTATTATGTAAATATGTTACGTCCAAAACATAATAAAGGTAGTAATACATATATTATAGTTTTTTAACTATAAAAATGGTTTCATTAACAGCTTTTATGGAGAAATTGAAGAATGAAAAATCTATCATCCACAAAGGTTATAAATCGGCACCTCACGGATGATGATTTCATTTTTTAAATAAAAGAGATAGAGAAAGGAGTTTAGGGAAGAATATTAAATTAAAATGATATAATTTTAGTGTATATATGATAATATAGGTATCACTATCATTTTGATAGAGTAGGAGAGGATAGAATAACAAAATAAAATAACTTGAAAATAAATTAAAAGGAAAAAGAAGAGGATTTTACCTCTTGAATACTCCTTGAGAACCTCCTTGCAGGGATTGGTTTTGGTATTTTTTCAATACCAAGAGATAATAGATGTGGTGTAGTGGATTTTTAAGATTATTGGGTAGAAATTTGATAAGTCTCAAAGCTTAGAAGGTGCGAGGAGAAGGGGTGGTGATGGGTGGTATTTATAGTGGAGGAGAGGGGTGATTTTTGAACATTTTATTCATTTGTTTATTATTTTGGATCAAGAATATGAATAGTTTGAGAATTATCATTAAATATATTAAAATAATAAATTTTAAGTTTGATATTATGGTTCTTAAATCATAGATTACTCAAGGAATAGTGTATTTAGCTTATAATGTATTTGTATTGTAAATTATCATATTTTACTGTTCACAAAATTTAAGTATTTTATAAAAATCTGAAAAATTCACCCAACCCATTTTTCAAAGTGTATAATTTAAAAATGGAATCAATTTTATGAAAATAATTTTCTAAATATAATAAATTTAATTTTTAATAAAAACCATCATTTACTCGAAAAATACAAAATTTAAATTTATAACTGCTTTTATAACACTCTGAAAAATTAACTAAGGTCTCATAAAATTATTTTAAACTCATAAGACAAAAAAATATTAATTTATTAATACATTTTATATGAGTGTATTTTCTTTTAAATCATTTTATTAATTATAAAATTGTAATTAAATATTTATGACTTATAAAAATTCAAACACTTATTTTTTTTTAAAATAATCACTTATACTATGATATAATTATATTATACATTCATTTATAAGATGTATAAATATTATTTATACAAACATGGGTGATTTTACTGTTCATTTGGCTAATTTACTATTCATAAGTTTCATATTACTATTCTTAAGGCCAAGTTACTATGTCATTGGTATATGTTCCTTAACTTCTAAAAATATCTATTATTTAATTCATTATTCATTTATAAGGTTTTTATTATATTCTCTAAGTGATTCTATATGATTTAAAATATATAAAATAAAAATAATAAGGGAAATATCACAGATAAAATTCTGGGTCGTTACAACCTTCCGCTTCAAAATTAAGTATAGCTTGCATGTCGGGGGTAGGATGAAGTATGAATCATCCTATTTCTTGGTTGCTAATTATTCAACCTCCTTTTTATCTTCCAGTGTTGGCTCAACATGGGCTGCATAAATTGAATGATCAAAGATAAAGTAAGTAGGTATTTCTACATGAATAAAATTTAAATAATAATAATAATAATAATTTTTTTCCTTTCTTAATGATCATCTTATGTCTTGATTTAAACATGCTCAGCTACTTAGATTTTATTACGGGCCTCCTAAAATTCATGTTCAATAATGTCAGGGAGCATCATGTGTTCCTCAATAGGTGCATGTTCAGTTTATTCCTCTTCCTCTAAGAAAAATCAAGACTTGAACTAATCTAAAAATTCAAAACCATAAGAATTGATAATAAAATCAGATTGAATAAAATCAGAAAAGAAAGAGTTCAAAGAAAGATCATCTCCCTAAGTTGGTTCTGGTTTAATCACTTTTTCAGTGGTAAGTTCTTGAAGTTTGATCTCAATGGATGGAGGTAGGTAATCCGGCTCCTCCATCTTTTCTTAAAATTATAACATTTGGATGGCTTAATCCTCTTCCATTTATAGAGAAAAATAGAGTGGTTTTGGGTCTTATAATGTAGAAGGAATGGGGAGATCATGTTGTACCTCATACTCATTCCAAAATTTATCCATATCTTGTTGATATCCCACACGTAGATTAGAAGGCAAGTCTTCCTCATCATGAATCAACTCTATCTCATCATGGTAAGTTTGAATTTAGTTACTAAAATGGTTGGGATATTAATATTACTCATTTTTGGACTCAAATTTGGGGATTTATTTAGTTAAATTGGGGAAAACCACATGCACTTGCTTCTTGGCCTCAAATATTTGTATGTCAATTCAGAGCTCATCGACCATGGCCATCAAATCTTTAGCTGATATCCATGTTTTTATGCCTATTTAATTATTCTTGACCATTATCATAATAGCATCATCGATTATTTGGAGGGACTCTTATGTATAATTTGTTTCTTCTTCTTTCACTTATGAGTAATTGTTTCATGTATTGATAAAATGATCACTTGAAAACATCATGAAAAATAATTATTTACTTTTTTAGAAAAAAATAATCAATGAAAATATATATAAAACGTGAAAATAAAAAAGGTAAATAAAATAATGATTATCTTCATAGAAACGGTGCAAGTTTTGATATAGGACTATCATAGGGCATGACAAAAGCAAATTTCTATGTTTTCATAGTACAACACAATGGCTAACTAGGGTAGTCTCACTCAAGGAGATTTCTCAGATTGTTCACTTAATCTAATTCACCTAAGAAATATTTTTTTCATTTTATATTTTATGAAATAAATGGAATAAAATAAAATAAATGAAATGAAAAAATAAGGTGAAAATAACATTCAATTTTAAATTACCATGCAATGCTAAACAAAATGGAATTAGAGAAGAAATGAAGTTCTCTCGAGAGAATTTTCAGGGAGCACCTTCATTGACCAGCTTAAAATCTACTTAGTGAATACATTATATCATATGTGTGCACACCTCAATCTACCCCAGTTATTAATACAAATAGTACTTAGCAATCACTAAGAACACCCTCCATCCACCTCCTCAATTGAGGGAAAATGGTTGTAGAATAAGAAGTTAAAATTTATAAAACTATAGTAAGGATGACACCCACTATAAATTATCCATATATATAACTCAAATTAGAACAAAAATTTAGCCTCAGGTTTAAGAACTAGATTAATCTCCCTATATATTCATCCACTCAAATACTCATAATCATGAGTATAAGAGTTCACAGTGGTAAGATGAGAAGAAGAAAAAAAAGAAGAAGAATGGAATAAAAATAAGGGTGAAGAATATGGACACAAAAATAAAAACAATGCATGAATTAAATTGTATTTAAATAAAAATAAATTAAAATTACATTAAAAATAAAACTAAATAAAAAAATAATAAAAATAAAAATAAAATAAGAAAATAAATGGATGCAGTAGCCTTCCCTTTAGAATCTGTCCTCCAGATGTTGGCTCCTGTTTTGTACACCATATCTTCGAATCACCCCATGGTCCCTTTATATATGTTGTTAAAAATTAAATTTACTATCTCTCCTATAAATTTCACATTAATTTTATGTGTATTGAGAATTTAATGAAATTATTAATGATGATGACTTTTTCTAGCTGAAAATTACAGAAATCCTCCTTCAATATTTAGCATCAAATGGCCATGTTAATGAGTGTATAACTCCATGTAATTTATTGGTGAAACGTTTCTGTGAGTTCTCTTTACATTATATCTCGAATCAACTCAATTGGAGGTGTTTATCTCAAATTATTACTTATTTCCAGAGGTGGGTTCTCCTCTATTTGTCTGAATTTTTTTTCAACTTGATTGATTTTTTACAGAATCTAGATATTTGAATCAGCTCTTGGTCCAGAAGAAAATGTTGAAATCTATAAATCAAGTAATACTTAAAAATAGTCACTCAAAGTGTCATAATATTTTAAATGTTATGACCAAAATACCCTTGTGATTAAAACGTATCCAAATTCCAGAATTAAGAAATTTTTACATTTTATCCCAAAAGACACCAAAAATCCAAAGGTCATGCAAATACACTCAAATTGATAAATTCAAAGGGTTTAAATAATTGAAATACATATAAAAAAGAAGGAAAATATTATCTCTATCAATGTTATATAGGCAATTTCTATTTCTGAAAAATCAAAGAAAGAGACATCGAACACATAGGTTGATGGCAATGGCATGTAACCTACTTGATTTGAGATATTGTGATAAAGGAATTACATTACATAGTAAGTGTCTATATGAGGTATTATGTTGTTGCAACATTAAATTCTTTCTCTATGGGTGTCTTGGCATGTTGCTAGATTCTAACCTTGGACTTTAGGCTGCGTCACCTAATACCACTAACAAAGAGGCCTAGAGGGTCATAGACTAAGTGTATCCAAAATCTCAGTTAAATAATATATTATTATTTATAATTTAAAAATTTGAATAAATATTATTCCCGCATGTGGTTTAATAATTATTTATGTTTTCTTGATCTCATTTATTCTGTCACTAGTTATTTGAGAGAATATAATGTGAGCGGAATACTTAATAAATATTTATTTGTTATTTAATGAATATAATGTTTTTTTATTTATTGGAAAATAATGTAGTGATATTTATTTAATAAATAAATATACATTATTCATGGTTTAATAAATATTATTGATAAATGATGTACCGATATTTTAGGTCTGGTGAGAAAATAATAAATATTGAATATTATTTGATTAAATAATATTTAATTTTAATTCATAATCTAAGTTAATGTTGAGAAATAATAATAATAATATTATTATTTGATACGGGGTTTTCTCTAGGATTAAATAAATAATTAAGTGCACTTGCGCAATTATTCTATTTTAACTCTGGTAATATATAAATCTAATTATGTTATTTTCACAATAGAACAATTCATTTGTTTGGGTTGTGCACAATGGAATTAGAGAATTATCTCAAGACCTTGAGATCTCTCTTCTCAAAGGTCACTCCCAAGAATGGAGAGAAATATTCCTCGACCAGATCAAGGAGAATGCTTTGGAATCAATTCTCGTAGCGATTAAAAGCATACGACACAAGTGCAATGATCTTTCATGCTAGCACTTGAAGATTCTTTCAGTGACGTCTAGATATTCATGGAACATGTGTGGATCAATACTAGAGGTAATATTCATTTGATTCTTACAATGAAATGACGAAGCATCACAGATCTATTTTTAGATCCATCAATGAAGAAATAATTTCATCAAGGTAATTCTTATTTAATTAAAATAATTAAATATAATATGTGATGATCCTCTCTCTAGTTCTGACATGATTCATATTGTCTGACTTCTTTGATTCAATTCCATTTAAAAGAACGTTTATCATTGTGTATATATCAGATTGATCATTGAACATAGAAAGAAAATCAAATATGGGCACTACCCATCACACTCTTCCACTACACCTGAAACCTTAAAGTGGTATTAGAGGGATCACATAATTATTTATAATTATTTTAAGATCATTGGTGATTTATGCATTTTAATTTAGTTTTTAAATTCAAGTTCAATCATTATTTTAATATGAATCAAGATATCTATTTCTTCATCCTTCATTTCTTATAAATCTAATCTACATGGTTAATTTAATAAATGAAATAAAATCAAAGATCTCATTTGAAGGTGCCAAGGATTCTAGATGGATAACACAAAAGTACGCACCATGAAATCAGAATTACACGTCGTGTACTTGTAGTCAATGCATCAAGAATTAATTCAACATTTAATTCAAACCATGTGAATTGATTACAACACTAGTACAAAAATAAAATTTTACATATGTTTTTTTGGCCTTTTCACATCAGTTCTGGAGGTGACGTCTTTAAAAGTGGCGTTATAAATATGTTTTTAATTTCAGTTTTAATAACCGACATTAAAAATGTTTTTTTATTATTTTCACATCATTTTTTTTAAAAATGACATGAAATATGATCCATTTTACAAAAAAACATTAAAAGTCTATTTTCAGGTTGGTTTTTCAAAAACCGACTTTAAAAGATGCTTTTAACACCAAAATTTCAAAAACGAAGTTAAAATTATATTTTTAACATCAGTTTTTTTTTAAAATGACATGAAAAATGTTTATCTACTTTTATATAATTTTCAAATCTTTGATTTGACTAGTCATAGAGCTCAAAAAAAGTTACAGATCAAAAGTTATGACCGTTATAAGTTGGATATATTTTTTTATGAGGAAAGATCGAATGAGCCAACCAAAGCTTCATCTTAGAAGGAAATTTAGAATACAAAGGAATATTTTTAGTTTTACCATAATATGAAGAATTATTATTCATTATAATAAAATAATAATAATTCAATGGTATATCAATTAAAATAAAATCATAAAAAACATAAATCATGGAAAAATAACTACAAATACCTTTACAAGATCACAGAAAGAAAAAATTGCGGATTCATGATGAAGATCAAATGAGTTGAGTGGATGTAATGATGATAGTTGAAATAATTTATCATTAAATTAATATATGTGTCGAATTAAATCATATAAATAATATGGTAAAAGAAATTTCTAATCATAAAAAACAGAAATCATGGATTTTTTTAAAAAAAATACCATGATGAGATTGCAGAAAGAAAAAATTGTGGATTCATGATGAAGATTAAACGAGTTTATTCTGTGGAATGATGATGGTTGACATAATTGATCACTAAATTAATAAATGTTTATAATGAAAGTATGTAAATGAGATGGTAAAAGAAAACACAATATTAAAAATTTTAGGCAGTAATAATTTTTTTTGATGCTGTGTTGTATAAAAATTGAAATTATGCATTGGCGGGATATTAAAATTATATTTCACATCAATTTTATGATAACCATAATAAAAAGATATTAAATTTTTTATTTTTCATGCCAGTTATCATAAAACCGACCTAAGAAACTAACTTTTCACATCAGTTTTATAATAACCAAAATAAAACACTAGTTTTTAACATCAGTTTCAAAATAATTGACATGAAAAATATTTCAAAATAAATTTTCATTTCTCAAGATTTTATTTTACTAGTCATGGAGGTCAAATGGAGTTATGGATCAAAAGTTATGGCCATCAGAAGTTGGAACTCTCTAAGAAATCATTTAGAGATGATCAACTTCCGATTACTATAATTTTTGATCTGTAACTCCGTTTGAGATCCAAGATCAGTAAAATAAAATATTTTTAAATGAACTACATGTTTTCAAACAATTTTCACATTGGTTATCAAATAAATGACATGAAAAATACATGAAGTTTGGGTTTTCACGCCAATTATTAAATAAATGACATAAAAACCTGATTTTTCACGTCGGTTACTTAGAAACGGTGCGAAAAAGTAATGAATGTTTATTTTTCACATCGGTTCTTATACAAACTAAGTGAAAAATCAGTTAAAATGGATTTTCATGTTGGTTATATAAGAACTGATGTGATAAATCAATTTGCAGATATTTTCACATTGGTTCTAAAAAACCGACACGAAAAAGGTGATGTTAAATATAGTTTTTTCATTAGTGCACATAGTGAATTAAATACCTTACACCAAGTGTTTACTGGGTGAAGGTGGTGCATAGTCAAATGAAGTACATTATGTGTAGCCCACTTACATGATGTGTAGTCACTTTGAGTTACAGACGGGCTGTGCATTACCATACACAACCTACCTGACTCGTGACCATACAATTTAGAGATCACATGGTGTGTAGCCCATTGGACATGCTGTGTACTCATTTTTACATGGTACAATTTACATGCTGAGTCCCTAGGCATTTACCTTATATAGATGTTAAGATATGTACATGCTGTGTAGCTTTCTTGTACTCACCATGTACTTATACCAAATTACATAGATATAAAATTTATTTATTATATTATGTAAACCTTGAGATATGTTCCTATGTGTGGTAATTAAGTTGATAGGACACACCATGTGATTGGTTTTAATATTTTTATATATAAATGTTTAATTAATATCTACATAATGTTCAGATTTCCATATCATGCATGAGTCATATTATAGTTGTTACTCTATGTGCATTAAAACATGACACGTTACAAAAAAATCATGTAATTAATGTAATCATTAAGTTGATACTACACATAATGAAAGTTTGTGATAGGTCATGTATTCTATATATCGTAATGAATAAATAATTATATGAGTATAATACATGCTGGGTAGATTTAAACAAGTATTCGCCGCATTACCTCCAAGTGAAATTTTTGTACATAGTTAATTTTGAATGAATTTATTTAATTTTTTTAAAATTATAATGGATGGGAATCTCAAGGAAATTCAGATGAGAATTAAGATAAAATTATTGATTAATTTAAGATGATAATTAATTTATTTGAACATGATTTATCTTAAATAAGAATTATTAAGAATTGAATGCTGGTCTTATTAAATTCATAACTCATTGCATGCATGTGGATGATCATGAGAAAAGACCATAACTTTGTATGAGTTTGGTTCCCTTTTAATTTATTATTAAATTAAATTGTTGGCATGCATCCTTTTTCTCCTCTTATTATGTAGGGCCTGCATACCCATGATTTATTTTATGTAAACCCTTTTCCCCTCACCTGTGTGCGAGTAAAAGCATATGTAATGGATGGAGCGCCCAAGCTAGTAGAAGCTGTTCAAGTTAGGAGCTGAGGTGAAAACAATCTAAGAGAGATACATTGGTGGATATATGGAAAGGTGTAACACAAACCTTAAATGTTTCATGGTGTTTTCCCCCTAGGTCAATATTTAGTTTATCAACCGCATGATAAACTAACCACTAGTAAAATCTCATGATAATACCACTTTATTATTTTATTTATTTTAGTTTCATGGTTATTTCATTGTGGATTTTTTTTAATGATCACATAAATTAATGAAATTAATGATCCTGTAAGATAAAACTAAAATAAATTGGATTATGCCTAAATACTATCTAATACATGGTTAATCACTTAAGTAAATCAACTTAATATTAACAAGATTTTGGTAAAGATAATTATTGTAAATTTACATATAAAGGATAAAATCACTCAAATATATATATTAAGTCAGTATATCCTTCCACTAATTTATTTAAAATAAAACCATAGTTTAAAGTGATTGACCAAAAAAAGTTGTGGTAATCTCAATTATCGGGGAATTCTAACTTGTAGTTTAGGGTCGACTTAACTTAGTTCACATCAAGGGTTGACTACTAAAGTAGGAATTGGTGTAACTTAGAGTAAAGGGTTGAGGAAATATAAATTAATGATTTCAGGATTGAGGAGTCCACTCAAAAAATCAACACATTGTGAGTTAATGCAGTTGGAATTTGGAATGCCTGCCTAAAATCATTCAAGTTGTTTGACCAACCAAAGTTGGGGTAATGAGAAGGGAAATATGGATCCTTACCAATATAATTTATAAGAAATAGGATATTATAATACCAATGGTGAGGGATATTGTGTTTCAATAAAATAAAGGGAGACTAATAAATTTAATATTTATTTATTTGTATAAATTTAACCAGATAAAGTACTAAAATTATGCTCATATTATTTATATAAATGATATTAAAATTAATTCAAACATATCTCTATGATCCATACTTGAGAAGGATAACATTATCACCAACACAAATTTTCAAGAGTGTAAAAGGTGCTTAAAAATTATACTTCTCCATGAAAAGAAATTATATGTGATTAAAGAACCTTTTCTAGTTACGCTTGGTAATGAGGAAAGTGATGGAGATATATCTCTCTATGATAATCATCTGAATGATGCTACATATGTTCAATTATTCATGCTATCATCCATGTCCAATGATCTTTTGAATAAACATGAGTACATGGATGCATATAACATGATGTCTCACCTTCTGGATCTCTATTAATAGAATTAATGTTAAGAGAGGTACGATATATACAATGATTTGTTTACAACTAAGCTTAGAGAGTCAGTTCCAATTGGGCCTCATGTAGTCAATATCATTGGCTATGTTGAATGATTAGACATCTTAGGGATTAAATTCCTAGATGAGTTGTATATAGATCTCATACTTTTATCACTACCCAAGACCTTCTCTAGTTTTATTATTAATTACAATATGATCAATAATGAGAAGAGTATTTGGGATCTTCTGACCTTGATTCTCTAAGTGGATAAGGACATGGGGAATGAGAAACCTATGGTCCATATAGTAAAAGAGAAAATGATGAACAAGGAAAAGGTGACCAAGACCTGTAAATAGTCTAAAACTCCCGAGAACCATCCTTCCAAGAAGAGTAAGATCCAGAGGCAGGGCAAGGAAAATGAGGCGGTATGTTTTTCATGTGGTCGGTCGGGACATTTGAAGAGGAACTGCATCTATAAGCAAAGGGATGATAAATGTGCATTCATTATCAAGTTTAATATTTCAATATCTACACACTGGGTATTAGATAAAGCTTGTGGTGCTCACATTTGTATCAAAATATAGGAACCAAGTATATTTCAAAATATTTCTAGAGGGGTGGTGGATCTAAGAGATGCTAATAGTGCAAGGATAGATACTCTGCCCATTGGTGACTACCACCTTTCATTGCCAACATGAATGATTTTGGTTTTAAAATATTATTATTATGTACTTACAGTTACTATGAACATAATTTTTGTATCATGCGTAGATGCAGATAGGTTTATTTTTATGTTTAAAAAAAGATGTTTTTTATAAGGACAATATATGTTATGGTATGAAACATATAAATAATGGTATTTATGTATTAAACTATGAAATCCAGGTGTTGGAAATTGATAATGAATCATGTTCACACAACTCATAAAACACCCAACTATGACATCACCATATTGGTCATGTAAATGATATGCATTTGAAAAATCTCTATCAATATCGTTATTTAGACACATTTGAGATAAAACTGCTTGAAATATGTCATGATTGTTTTAAATGAAAATTGACCAAAACACCATTTGGTGGATAGGGTGAAAGGACTACAGAGCTTCTAGGATTGGTACACACTGATGTGTGAGGACCGTTTCTAGTAGAATATAGAGGTTGATATTCTTACTTCATAACTTTTACTGATGACTTTAGTAGATATGGATATATATACTTGATGAGGTATAAGTCTAAGTACTTTGAGAAAATCAAGGAATTCAAGAATTAAGTATATAATCAACTTGTTAAGAAGATAAATAAGATTTAATTGAATTAATGTAGTGAATATCTTAATTAAGATTTCATCGAATTTCTACGGGAGTCTGAGATTATATCTCAACTCACTCCACCTTATACACCATAGTGGAATGGTGTTAGTGAAAGGAGGAACTGTACCTTATTAGACATGGAATAGTTGATAATGATTCATATAGATCTTCCATTATCCTTTTGGGGATATTCATTACACACTGCAATATAAGCATTAAACCGAGTACTAACGAAATTGTAAAATGGAATTCCCTTAAAGTTATGGAGTAGAAAGAAACCAATTTTGATACATATATGTGTATGGGGTTGAGAGGAATTTTTTTGAGGTCTTATCAGGCAAAAAATTAGCACCCCGGGGCACAAAGTGTATCTTTATAGGGTATACTAAGGAAACAAAGGGATACTACATATACAACCCCTCAGACAAGAAAGTGACTATCACCATGAAATCCATCTTTTTTGAGAGGGAGCACATCCTCAAAATGGATAATGGGAGAAAGATTGACTTTGATGAAGTTTCTACTCAAGATATACAAGATTTGGTATAGTAATAGATTCCATAATTCCCCATGTAAGAAGTATTTCCTGAAAAAAAATTACTATGTAAGATTATAAGATAGGTAAGAGAACCAGATAGATGTGGTTTTCTAGTCACCAATTATGGTGACTCATTATTTTTTGACAATGATGAACCTATATCCTACAAAAAGATAGTACAGAACTCAAAAAATGCAAGATGGAAGGAAGCCATGAATTTGGAAATCGATTCCATGTATCAGAACTAAGTTTGGGTTTTAGTCGATGTGCTAGTTGATGTAAATACCATTGGATGAAAATGGGAATTCAAGTGGAAACTCGACATGGAAGGTAAAGTAAATACCTATAAATAAAGGCTAGTGGATAAAGGGTTTAAAAAATATCAAGGAATTTACAATGATGAAACCTTTTCAATGGTTTCCATGTTTAAATCCATCAGAATTATACTTGTTATAGCAGCTTACCATGACTATGAAATTTGGAAGAAAAATGTCAAAATTGAATTACTTAATATAAACCTTTAGGAAGATGTCTATATGACACAAATAGAAGGGTTTGTCACTCTAGGTGATGCCAAAAAGATTTTCAAGTTCTAGAGATCCATTTATGGATTAAAGTAAGCATCCTGGTTATGGAACATTTGATTTGATAAAGCCATAAAATAATTTGGTTTCATTACGAAAAAATGTGATCCTTGTGTTTATAAGAGGTTTCATGGAAAATAGAGTCGTTATCTTAGTAGTATTTTTTGATAACATATTTCTTATTAGAAATGACATACCAGTGTTACAGTTAATTAAAGACTAGTTAAATAAGTGTTTCGACATGAATGAATTAGGTGAACTAGCCAATATCCTAGGGATCAAGATCATTCGTGATAGATCAAATAGGCTACTTGGACTAAGTAAAAGTACACATGTTGACCAGATACTAAATAGATTTAGTATGGAACAATCCAAGAGGGGATTTGTTCTAGTGTCACGTGGTTTATATCTTTCTAAGAAAATTTTTCCTCAAACACCACATGAGAAAGAGAGAACGAGTAAGATACCATACACTTCAATGATATGATAAATCATGTATTACATATTATGCAGTAGACTTGATGTTTCATATGCATTGATAATGGTAGGAAGATATCAAGAAAATACAAGAGAAAAACATTGGACTGCTATTAAATCCATCCTTAAATATCTGAAAAGAACCAAGGATATATTCTTGGTGTATGGAGGAGATGAAGAACTGGTCATCAGAGGTTATACTGATGCTAGTTTTCAGACAGATCATAATAATATGATGTTGCAGTCAGGATATTTTTTCTATCTCAATGGAGGAGCTGTGAGCTAGAAGAGTTTAAAGAAGCTAGTTGTCACTGATTATATAGTGTATTCTGAGTATATATTGGCTTTTTATGCATCCAAGAATCCATTTGGATTCAGAAATTTTTCCAAGATCTTAATGTGGTATATAACAATAAAGACCCTATTACATTTTTATGATAATATTGCAGTGGTGTCTCTTGAAAAAGAGCAAAGGTCACACCAACAAAAAAAGAACATACTCCAAAACTATCACCTCTTGAGGGATATTTATCATAGGGAGAAATTTATAGTGAGTAGAGAACTAATGGAAGAGAACGTGATAGACCCCTTTACTAAAGGCCTATTTCAGCATAAACATGAGTATCATGTGAGAGCTATCAGAATAAAGGTTGTTAGCAACTGGCTCTAGTGCAAGTGGGAGTATGTTGGGGTTGGTGACCTAGAACCAAATTTTATATACTTTATGATAAATTTTATTTATAGTTCTGAATATTAATATAATTCTTATCACATCATGATTGTTCTTCTGTGTAACATAGCATGTGATAATGTCCCTATAGTAGCTGTCAAACTAAAAGCTAACAACAAATCCCCACTATGATGAGAACCTGGAAGTGATACGACACTATTTTTAAATATATGTTCTTTATATAGATGATATCATTTGATGGAAAAAAAGATACATGCTATTAAAGGTGTATACTCATAGGGATTTGATACAACTTCTCATGGTGTACTCTATTGGTAATATCTAGTAGGATATTATGAGAATGAGACCCGCCATTAGGAAATCCACATTTACATGGGCCATTGGATGTTCCTATATATGGAAATTTTTATTGGTACTTCTACTTTAACATTTTTATTAATGAGTATTATGAGTCACATAATTTGATGTATTGATGAAAATCATGACGATAGATGTTTGAGGTGATGTAGGATATGTTGGGTGTGCCATGAGTAATATTTCATTAATGAATAATGCAATAAAGGATTTATCCCTTTTATTATTTAATAGAAGTTAATATCCTAGGCCCTTTGATGGAAATTATATATCCTAAATAAATCCATGTCCATAATGTTTTATATGCAAGTTCTCTTTCTGTAAAGTCAAAGAAATAGACATCGAGCACACAGGTTGATGGCACCTACATGCAACCTAATTGATTTTCCAAATTGTGATAAAGGGATTACATTAAATAATAAATGTCCATATAAGGTATTATGTTATTGAGACATTAAATTCTTTCTCTATGGGTTATTTGGCATGTTGTTAGATGCTAACCTTGGACATTAGGCTGCTTTGACTAATGCCACTAAGAAAGAGGCCTAGAGGGTCACACACTAAGTGTATCTAGAATATTAGTTATATAATATATTATTATTTATTATTTAAAAAGTTGAATAAATATTATTCCCATATGTAGTTTAATAATTCATCATGTTTTCTTGATCACATTTATTTTTTCACTAGTTATTTGAGAGAATATAATATGAACAAAATACTTATTAAATATTTATTTGATATTTAGTGAATATAATGTTTATTTATTTATTAGTGAATAATGAGGTGATATTTATTTAATAAATAAATAGAAATTATTCAAAGTCTGATAAATATTATAGAGGAATGAAGGACTAATATTTTAGGTCTGGTGAGAAAATAATAAATATTGAATATTATTTGATTAAATAATATTTAATTTCAATTCACAAGTTAAGCGCATGTCGATAAATAATAATAATAATAATAATAATAATATTTAGAATGGGGTTTTCTATAGGATTAAATAAATAATTATGTTCACTTGTGCAATTATTTTATTTTATCCTTATCAATATATAAAACTAGTTATGTTATTTTCTCAATAGAATAATTCATTTGTTTGGGTTGTGCACAAAAAAATTAGAGAATTATCTTAAGTCCTATATCTCTTCTCTAAGGTTGCTCCCAAGAATGGAGAGAAATATTACTCCACTAGATCAAGGATAACACTTTGGAATAAATTCTTTTAGTGATCAAAGGCAGACGATTCAAGCATAAGGATATGCCATGCTATCACTTGGAGATTCCTTTAACGATATCTGGAGATTCATAGAATATGTGTGGATCACCATTAGAGGGAATCTATACTTAATTCCTATAACACAATGATGGTGCATCAAATATATATTTTTAGATCCATAAATAATAAATTAATTATATCAAGGTAATTATTATTAAATTAAGTTAATTATAGATAATCTGTGATTATACTCTCTCTGGTTCCAGTATGATTCATACTTTCTGTCTTCTTTGATTCAATTCTATTGAACACGACATTTGTTGTCATGTAGATATTGGATTGATCATTGAACATGGAAAAAAATCAATGTTTGAAACTATCCATTAAATTCTTCCACTGTGCTTAGAACCTATATAACTACCTCATAAGATACCTCTCAAGGTTCTTGTTATACTGAAAATGCTGCCAGCGACCAAATTCACCAACCAAAACACCCACAAATAGCCCAAAAAACCACATAACCACACAACTGCATTTACACATAACCATTGCAAAACCATTTTACCATCCACATATCCTAAACCAACAACCACTAAAAATAACAAAAATCACCACCCCAAATATATGAATTAGGTAATTACATCCTCCATGTCAAGATACTATCCACTCAAGGTGGTGCAGACTCTCCCACACGAGTTTAATCACATCATAGTATAATGGATCTCAATTAGGAATTTGGTCCCCCCATCTCATATGTCATAACTTTATCACACATTATAAATCAAGGAAACAACACATCTAATAAAACAACATGATTTCAAACATCACATCATCCAGGTAAAACCAAACAAAGTAAGGCAAACTCAAAACAACTCTAAGTACTAGGCACAAATCTGAATCTCTAATTACCAAGTACTCTACTCCAAGCCACCATGCCTCCACAAAACATGAACCAATGGAAATATTCATCCATGAAACACCTTATCTTGATGATCCTAGATATCTATTGGACACTCTATGAATGTTATATCATTATAAATATCCAATTATATCTAGTTAATTACATGGGAGTCATTGTGAGGATACCGATAAAGATGAGATATGAGAAAGATGTCACAGATACTCTCTAGCTATGGATGAAATTACAATCAATAATCCACCTCTCCAATTCACCACAACACCTCAAAGGGCCCAAAAAAACCTATGATAAAGCTTAACCCCTTACCAAACTTTTGCTACCCACATAGTGGGGAAATCTTTAAGAACACATGGTCTCTGACCTCAAACTAAAAGGGATTTTATTTTTGATTGGAATAATAATTCTACCATTTCTACGCTGATTTCATCCTCTAATGAGCAAGTTAAACCTTTTTTATCATGTTCTGCACCATATTGAGACCAAGAAATACTGCCTCCCTAACCTCTATCCAACACAATGGAGAACAACACAATCTCTCGTACAAAGACTAAAACAGATCCATGATAATGGAAGAGTGATAGCTGTTATTATAAAAAACTAAACCAAAGTAATGTGTCATGACCATGATCCACTGAAGTATAATTTTCATTCTCACACACATCATCCAATTTCTAGATAATCTGTAGCATCTACCCATCTGTACGAGGGTTTAAATAAGTGCTGACCCACAATTGAGTTCCAAAAGAGTACTATAATACCCTCTAAACTCATGAGGTAAAAAGTGCATCAAAATATAAGAAAATGGAACTCAAAAATCCATTAAAATGAACCACCTCTCCCACATAAATCATTGCCTAAACATCCATGGTGCCTGATTCCTTGATCACCAAGAAGTGGGTTGATTTTATCAATAAATCCAGGATTACCCAAATAGCATCACATCCACCCTGAGCTCAATGTATCCTAGTGATGAAATCCATCTTGAAGTCATCCCATTTACACTCGAGAATATCTGAAGGATGAAAAAATTGACAAGAACATAATGATCAAACTTTAGATACTAGAAAACCAAACAACTCACCACAAACTCTCCCACTTCCTGTTTCATCTTAAGCCATCAAAACTGTGTCCTAAAGCCATGGTACATCATGGAAACTCCTAGGTGTACCAACAAAAGTGAGAAATGAGACCCACAAAGGATGTCCCCATGAATCACTATCGGAAAAAACAACCTCCCCTAAAATGGCATTTGGTTCTGACCATCCTCCATCCATCCCTCTGAAGCATTACCATGGCCAACACGATCCTCCATCACCTCCACCTCTAAGTCTCCCCACTGAGACTCCTCCACCTACTACATCAGATAATAATTCACTATCATCTTAAAAAATAAACCTACATTACCAACCATCCTCATATCCAACTATTAGGATGCCAATTCCTATGTTACCCTCAAAGTATCTCTAGTAACTCGAACAACATCCTTCCTCGAATTCCTTCTCAAAGAATTAGCTATAACATTTCCATTTCATAAGGTATAAGAGATATATAAATCATAATCCTAAAGAAACTCCATCCACCCCTATTTCCATAGATTCATATCACACTGAGAAAATATATACACCAAGATCTTATGATTTGTGAATACCATAAAGTACTACCCAGTGATGTAATTTCACTACATATTTAGCACAAACACAACAACTTCTAACTCTAGATCATGGGTGACATATTTATTCTCATCACAACATAACTTCCTAGACCGATAAGATATCATATCTCTATACTAAATCAAAATGAATCCCAAGACCATTCGAGAAGCATCACCAAATGCTTCAAACATCATCCCCTCCTTTAGAAACCGAAACACTAGAGAACTGTCCAAATTACCCTTCATATAATTGAATGTTTCCTAATACTAATCATCCCACAAAAAATCTTGGTCCTTCCCAATCAATTCTATCAATGATGCCATAACTCCAATTAAATCCTGATTAAAACTCCCATAATAGCCCTCAATACCAAGGAAACTGCAAACCTCTACCATGTTCTTGGGTGTCTTTTAGGAAGAAACCACCTCAACCTTCGAAGGGTCTACTATTACACCATGTTGAGATACCACATTCCTAAGAAAATGAACCTCTTGTTTCAAAAACATGCACTTAGAAAAAATTTCATATATCCGTTGGCATTTAAAAAATTATAAGAAAGCTCTAAGATGATCAGCATGCTCCTACACTGACTTTGAGTTGATCAATATTCAATATATTGTTGATGAACATGATTAAGAAATAATATAGGAATAAAAATAATATAGAGTTCATGATCACCATGAACAAAGTTGGTGCATTCATAACACCAAACGACATGACCACGAATTCAAAATTCCCATTCTTGCATATGAAGGAACTCTTTGGGATATATCCCTTTTTCACCCTCAACTGGAGATAACTAGACTGAAGATTAAACTTATAAAACCAAATCTACCCTCTAAACTAGTTGAAAAGATCATCTATCCTCTGAAGAGGGTAATTTTTTTCAATTACCTAATTTGACCCTCGATAGTCTTTGTACAACCTCAGACTACCATCCACCTTCTTGGAGAACACATTGGAGCACCCCCATGGGGACACACTAGGCCAGATAAAATCCTTCTTCATCAGATTATCTACCTAAATCCTTAACTCCTGTAACTCAAAGGGTTCTATATGATAAGGATCCATTGAAAATAGAGGATCACTATTATGCAAGTCTATCCCAAACTCAACATCACATCAAGGGGGTAGCATCACAACCCCTTTGGAAAAAACATCCCAAAACTCTCCAATGACCCTAGGAACCTCTAATATCCCAACATCCACTAATTCTATAGACTACTATACCATCAAGGAAATAATGGAATCAAAACGCCTACTACCCTCTTAATAACCATGCTCACTAATGAAAATGACATGTTTTCAATCCACATTTGAGAACATGACTCTCCCTGGAAGCAATATATAACAACACATATAAAATACAAATATTAGACAACAAGAATGACATCATATGGATATATATGAATTAAGAAAAGAACCCCACAAGGCTAATATGGACACATCATCAATATACACCATGGAACACATTAAACATGATGGTACAACCTCTAACTAGAATAGACAACACCAGGAGCACAAAATGTCTCTTTACGTCTAGTCCCAAAGCATAAACCAGAGTGGGTTATACAGAGAAGTGAAAAGATATTGAATCAAAAAAGGTATAAACAATAGTGGAAAAAATGAGCATACCTCGTATGATCTATAGCCCCTCTCGAGCTATCGCCTCTAACACATGAAACTAAACATTACTTTCTCCTCTACCTCTCTGCTGATGACCACCTTCATAAACAAACTCATTTTGAGGTCCCTGAATATGAGGAACATCCTAAGGCCGAACTCTACCTACTCTATCTACTTGGTGGAGTATAATCCTACTATTGAAATGGCCTTCTCGAAAAATACTATTTAGGATAGTGGGAACCTAACTGCCTTTATCAAACTAAACTCAAAGAGCCATTGATAACTAGTTGTCATGATGGACACGAACCCCAAAGAAAAAGTACATTGACCTGAAATCCCCAAGTAAATCATGGAAACAACTAGCCCTAGATGGATAGAAAGGAAAATGCTTAGGTCAAATACCTACAGGTCAAAACCTCAAAGGTCTTGGTGATTGAGATATTCCACCGAAAACTCTTTACCTAAAGGAACCTTTCTAGCTCTCCTATTGTGACAATTCTCCTCACAAGTGCATCTTCTTGATCACCTATTCCTTATTCTGAACCTCTAGATACATTGGAAATGTAAAAGGAGTAATAAAATACTAGATAGAATGATGAAGTTCCTCATCAAGAAGTATCACATGAGACTCCTTATCTAGAAAAATATCTAGGAAAAAATGCAGAAGGTCCTTAAACTTGATCCCCAACTCATATACCGAAAACTCCAATATTGAAGAGAAAGAAGATCCTACCTCTTCACTACTTTCATGGTCAATGAAAGGAACTCTATCCAAAACTCTTTCTGAAATTAATCCCATGAAACATATTCCTCCTTGAACTAACCTAGAAATAATGTCCACCATTGATGTGTAGCTCCCTATATATAATTGAATTCCACAAGGACCCAGTACCCCACCATGGCTTAGATCAAACTAAAATCAATCTCAAGCTCCTTTATCCAACTCTCTGTCTCCAAATCCAAAACACTACCCTCATACTTCCCAAAGTCCTACTACTTAAAAGTATGTAACTTCCACTTTCACTGATTATCCTCCTCAACCAGATCAACCCTCTAGTGATCAACTAGATTAGCCTGCTAAACCTATACTACCTGAACCACATATAGATGACATCCAAGTGACATAGATAAAAAGGGAAATAAGGATTTACTAATACTTGGTAGTATGAAATTTTTATTATGATTTAATTTAATTCACTTCATTCCTTTTAACTTTACCAAAACAACCCAACTAAAAAAGGAACACAAGTCAATCATGATTCATTTACCTCTCCTAGGTCTCTACACCACAAGAAAGTGTGCCACACATGGTCATTCAATAAGCTTAGATTCTGTGCACTTGACCATGGAGGGCCCTAAAATCCTTTTTCCTAGATAGTATCTCTTGCCTATGTCACACACCAGGGTCAAATGAAACTATTGTTATACCATCTCATTCAATACTCACTATACATAATTATAAACCCCATCCTATATCTCAACCACAAACTCTAATACCACTTTATCATGAACCCTCCTTCCAAAGATACCATAATGAAGGGAGAGAGATAATGACCCCCAAGTCCTACCTCTAGTAGGCCCCAGGTTGGAGACTAGCACTGAGGGTATAAAAATATCATAAATGGGAGGTATTAACCTCTGTATAAAAATAATATTGGGAGATTGGATAAATAAAATGAAAGAAACACCATGAAATAATATAAAAGGAAAACAAAATAATCCCACAATGAATGTATAAATAAAAATGATACAAATGGAAGTCACCAAATGTAAATAGCCAAAAAAAATCTAAATATGTGACATAATAAATATCTAAAGGTCTAATCTAGTAATATCTAGCACGGTCCACATATTCCTCTTGGAAACATGAAAATTAGTTCCTAAATATAGGGTGAACATACAAGTATACTCAGTAGAAAAACCAACGTATCTCATAAAAATTTGAATGAAGCATACTAATGCACCCATGAGAAGATAATAGAACCAAAAACACCTAAATAGGTCACTACCCATCCAATTTCACCAAGGTACGCTCACCAAATAACGCAAACCATGTATAATAATGTAATATGAGTCATATATATAAAGGGTACCACCCACTAATTTCCCATTGATTTCTCAAACCCTAATGTTATATATCCTATAACACCCATATCATCTGAATAATATATGCCACCACCCAATAGTATGCTCACATCACATCACACCCATAGAAACCTCGACCACCACCCCACAATATGACCACATCTCATCTCACCTAAAGACACATGGGCTATCACATCACAACCACTTCTATAACCAAAGTAGTACAATATCATGAAATTGAAGGACATCAACCTTATTCCCTCCTCCTACCATGCATAACCCCTACCATAATATTCCCCACGACATGATCATATCACATCTCACCCAAAGACACCTGGGCTACCACCATATGACACGATCACATCACATCTCACCCGAAGACACCTAATCCACCACCCCACATCATTGTCACATCACATCACACCTACAGACACCTGGGATATCACCTAGTGCACTAACAGACCTCTTACCATCATAACTTGTGTATATATACTCACCTAAAAGAGAGAGTGGGAAAGATAAGGTAGCTGTCCATCTATACTCATCGCTAGGATGTTAGAAAAAACACCTCTGTGTGAATATACATGTGTTGATACATAGTGCTTAATGTGGGAAATGTGTTTACATAAATTACAAGGAACATAAAAAATATATATAATCCCCACACAAGCCCAACCCATGGGTTCACAACAAATCACTAACCAACTCACAACATCCCCACGTTCGCTTCCAAATCTAAATACAGAAACCACATAACAGACACAATCCATGAGACACTCCCCAATTTTCATTACAAGCCAACCTAATTTCATTTAAATGTCCAATTTCCTTCATTATTTATCAAAAACCATATTTAACCCCACAACCAATTATTAATTCATTCATCAACCATTTATAACCCATTAACCAAATCATCCCTAGCCATTTAAAATATTATTAATTAGTTATTCCATCACTACCTAGGCATCTAGTACAATGAAACCACACATAAAAATCAGCTCATCATCTCTATCGAACCATCGTCTCACCTCCCGACAAGCATGGAAAAACAAACCATCACCTCACCACTTAAAAATCGCTGCCAAAAAAACAATCATCTCACCACCCCACAAGTATAACCAAACAAACCATCACCTTTCCACCTAAAATCATGTCCATATATCACACATTTCCCCCCCACACCCCAACCACACATCACAACTTCACATTACCACCCCAAAACACAACCACACATCACAAAATATCACAAAACATTTTATAGATCCAGAAAGGGACTTTTATCAATTCAAATTCTTTATTTTAGGGTAATTATCATAAAATCTATAATCTAAGGGAAAATATTTCATTAGAAAAATGTAAATGATTAACTGATTTCTCATTTATTTTCAATAAAAAATTTAGCACGTACAATCACAACATCATAATAATATCAAAGCTATAAAAACATGCGAATAAAAACCATTTCCCCTTTAATTCAATCAACCTGATTAATTTATCTTCATTAATCCAAATGAAACCATATTCCAAAAGATAAAAAAATCATAACCCCACCCGCATGATACACAATGAAGATAAATTATGGATTACCTAACTAAAATAAAGAAGTTTCAAATTATTTTTTGCACTAAAATATGGGTTTCACACAGGATGGTATCTCCACTAGAAGAAACTTGAACCAATGAAAATAAGGTTCCATGACTCCAAGGGAAGGGATTAGGGGCCTCTAGTCTCAAGATAAATAAAAAAGTAAGGTTTGAATAGAAATTTCCTTATTTTTAAAGACAATAGATACAAAACTATCACAATTTTAGATCTCAAAAGATTTAATTAATTATTTATTAAAAATATAATTAAACTTCATGTGGAAGGAATATTTTACAGACTCATTCATCACAAAAATTCAAGGATATAATTATCCTCGATGAAATAGCCTTTGAATTCCCCCGATTCATGCTTCTAAAAGGCTCATATGTCCATTTTTACGTAACTAATGGAAAAATTCTCATGGTTGATTCCATGTAACAAAAATCCCCATGTATCAATGTAACCATTTTCATGTACAAGACTCAAACACATATATAATTCATGTATCTGATCACTCACACAGCCAATTCACATAGCTAATCCATCCACATAGTCGATTCATGTAGTTGATCCATCCATGTAGTCAATTCACATAGGTAATCCAATGACATAGATGATCCATCTACGTAGCCGACACATATCCAATCTAACCATGTATCTGATTCATATAGCTAATACATCCACATATCCAATTCAACTTTCCATGAGAATAAAAAAATGACCATTCCAACGAACCACATGACCAACCTACTTACCACATAAACAAAAAACTGAACATTCCAACCGACCATGCGACCAACCTACCCACTACATGAAAAAATAACTAACTATGCCAATCGACTGTACGAACAAACAAGTGAACATAAAAAGGGAACTTATAATAGCCATAGTAAAAGACTCATAACACCCTATGACCACTAGAATAAGAAAAGTAATGAGTTGATAAGGAACATACCATTATAATATATTTATATATTTTAACCAATTACATACCCATAAGATATATATATTATTATTATTTTACTCAAATAATAATAATAATAATAATAATAATAATAATAAACCATTGAATAATTACACTAAAATTATTCAAAACTAATAAAAACATTAAAAATAAAATTATGTTGGTATTACAATGGTAGAGTTGAAGTGTTGGATTTGTTGGAAACACATGGTATTATTGGAAACCAAAGTAATTAAGCTTGGGTTGATTTATTTATCAACCCATTTATTATCTTTGGATTAACTATCAGCACATGTTGATGTTGACGTTGGAGCTATTGAAACCAAAGTAAAGTAACTCCAGAATAAAATTTGGGGAAATTTGGTTGATCCATAAGTTATGTAAGAAGATAAATAAGATAGAGGAGTTACAAAGGTTGTAAATAAGAATAGTGTTCTAGAAGTTTTATTGAACATATAGAGGTTATTTTAGAGGCTAAAAAAGGTTTTAAAAGGAGCTATTATAGTTCTGTTTTTGGGATAGAAGTTATATCGTGACATCCAAAATCACTTCTTGAAGGTGTGTTTCCAAAAAAAAGTTGCAATGGTATAAGTTCATAAGAGTCATTAAAGACTCCGTATTAACCATTTTGAACACTTTAAGAGTTATTGGAAATTATAATACTTTGTATGTTGTCACTGGGAGAAGAGTAGCAGACAAACTGTGATATTATTTATCATGTCATGACCTAATTATGATAGTAGAACAAATTTTTTAGGACAGATTCATAGGGAGGAACATGCTTTGAAAGTTTATTGTTCTTTATTAGATCAAAATCAAAGGAATATTCAATCAGATGAAAGGTATGTTGGAAGTCTTATAGTAACCCCGTCTCCCTGGCTGGATCAAAATAAGTGTGGATGGTGCCTTAAAAGGAAACCTAGGATCATTTGGCTATGGAGTAGTTTGTAGGAACCATAATGGGTGTATTTTGGGATGAAACTACAACACATGTTGTTTCACCTCCTCCTTAGAAGCTGAATGTACAATGTCATTATCTCTATCAGTCTCACCAAGAAAAAAGGATGGAACAACATATGGATTGAAAGTGAATCCACTACCATCGTTTAATATCTTCGACATGGGGTGGTTCACATGGCATAGCAACTCACATCAAGATAGATGACATGCCTCTAACATATGACTGAGCTCAATCATATTATCACCCATACTTACCTTGAGGTGAATAGGGTGGCATATGGTCTTGCAAACAAAGGAGTTAATAATGATATTATGTGGATGGATGACCTTCCAACAAACCTTATCCCACTTCATGAAAAATATTGTAGTAAATTCCCCTCTTTCAGACTTTTGTTTTGGTTTTTTCCATTTTATATATTTTTGTTCTTTGGTATTTTGACTAAGGCATTATAGTTTAAAAAAAACATTCTTTGAAATAAGGTTATGAGTTTTTTTCCTTGATTAAATTTGGTGGATATTTCATGGATGTTCGGGTTGCACCATGATCAGTTGGAAATATGGTAAAGTCCTTTAATATGTATGATTTTTATTGAAGTGGTGTAGAGTATGTGTAATATTTTATCCTTTTATGATTTCATGGATAATAGTTATTCACACCATGATGTATTTTTCCATGACACAAATATGATTAAATGAATTTCATTGTCACTATCTATCTAAAAACCACACCATGGAGGGAGAACCACATCAAAAAAGTTTCATATGATGATTTTGGTGTTTTTGGAGTACAAATGGACATGAAACCAAGAAGAAGGACCACATTATGATCAAACTTTATAAGATTTATATTGTTTTATCTCAGTGAGATTTATACCTTGAAGAAGTGGGTCATGCCGTATATGGTTTTAGGATCAAAATGGATTTGAAGATCCAAACTGTGATATTAGAAGGAATTAAATATAAGATATGAAGCAAATTTGGTGGACCTAGGTTTTGACCAGATGTTATGCCATAGTGGTGATGTTTGCATCGTGATGGTGTTGATTCAGCATGCCTACAAGAATAAATTTCATATCTTTTAATAGGATGTTTAGGGAAGTTAATAGGGGATCTTGAATTAGAAATAAAGAATATATTTGGAAGAGTTTGACATAGATTCAGTAAAGATTTGGAAGTTATATTTTTCCATTATATTCATGGATTATTAAAGATCTTTAAAGAGTGTAGTGAGGAGAAATTCTATAGATATAGAGAAAAAGAAATTCTATAGTTATAGGTAAATCTATCTCTATAAATGAAGGGTGTCCACTACTGGAAAAAATTAGAAGTAATGAGGTTGATATAATATATCTAATATTGATAGAGGAATTATAGAATAGAATAAAAAAAGTATTTACCATCATTTAATAATTTTAAAAATAATATGATTGAGTTTTCATGGTGAATCATGGAAAGGATATAACATCCCATAAATAAATATTACATCTTATTATATTAATATTGAATACATAAAATTATGATCCATGCCATAATCATATAGGTTTAATGTATTTGTAAATTTGTATACATAAAAAACTTGTTCATAAGAGATCTAAATCATCTCCCACTAAGTTATTCATAACTAGAACCCTTATTAGACATATCATTTTTAACACTTTTCTTCAAAACATAGGGAAAGGAAACATAAGAAATGGGTGAGCTCAAATGCCTAGCAAGGGTTAACAAGAGAGATATAAATTATCACATTAACATAACATATGTGTGTAAGAATATGAAATTAAAAATTTAAAACCATACCCACAGATAATAATATTTAGTCATGACATAAATTTTAGGAGTTCATAAGACATGAATCATAATGGAATCAAAGAACATGATCCATTAGATCATAATATTTCCATAAGATATAAGTTTGTGGCATAAAAATAAACATAGAAAATCATTCCTTAGTCAAGGATCACTGCCAATACTATCATAGTGGATTGAGTTGACTCCCCATTCAATCATATAATTAGTCAATGTTCACTCCCAAGACTATCATAGTGGATATAATCCCTTACATAACTGGGTTTACTCCCCATTTTAGTCCTTATTATCTCATGAGATACCCATATTTACTCAATTAATTAAAAATATATATAATTATAGACACACCCATTATATAATAATAATCCATTCATATGTGTACCACAATATCATAAATCATTAATCATATATCATAACCCTTGGAAAGGAAATAGGTTTCATAAACATTTCAACATTTCACCATAACATGACCCATGGAAAATAAATGAGGTTCATAAACATCTCATCATCATAATAATAAACCATCCAGAGAGATAATAAGGTTGGTATCCTTGGATCATATCCCTAGTAAATAATAAGCAACATCAATGTATATTTTCATAAAGGAAAATTCCTTTAAAATACCACTAGGAATATTTCTTGATGAAAATACCGTTTTCATTTTTAAAATCACTTATTTTAAATATATAAATTTTCAAAATATCAAGGAAACAATTTCTTTGAAAATAACTTTTGAAACTTGAAATGAATGTTTCAAATCATTAAATGGTAATTATGGTAGAAATTTTTATTTAATCCATGTATGTTAAAACAAAGCTTCCTTTCACATTTTTGGTAAAAATTCAAAAGTACCTCAATTGTAAAATGACAAAAATATCCCTTTAAACATTTTTTTTAAATTCAAAAAATCATAAAAATTAATTTAAACAATCATATGAGAATATTAAAATCATTATTGAAAATATTTTAAATAAAAAATAGACTTGGATGAAAAATATTCCCAACCAAAGTGGAAATAAAGTCTGTTTTTCTTGAAAATGTTTTCTCAATAATTTTAAGAACCAAAGAGATAAAAATAGTTGTATTATATGAAAATTACCTGAATAAACATATAAAATTAAAGTTCATTAGATTATTGAGATGTATATTATCATATTTCACCATCATAAATTTAATCATAAATAATCTCATCAAACCATGTGATTGTAACAGATTACCCTTTCCACTTTGGTAACATTTAAATCAAAAGATATAACCTTAGATGGATATGTAAATACCTAAAATTTTCATGATAAGTATCAAAAAATATATTCATGTGTATTATATACACCACATAAAAGAAACAAGTGGTGAATATGACATGTGTCTCATAGAAATAAAAGTGAGATGAAAATCCCCCACCTTGAGTTCGAATTACTTTAAAAGCCCTATAAATTTATATATAATAAATTTAAATTTATTATATTTATATAAAATAATAATTTAAATAATTATAATATAATATATTATCTACTTATACCATTTAAACACTAATTTATTTATAATTATTTATTCAAATCTTCATTTTTGTTTGTTAAGTATTTCATTTTCCAAGGGAGTTTCTGTTCAACAGATCAGGTCCTTGTACATTTATCATGGTTACATTATATCTAGAATTTTAATCATGATATGAATATCATATATATTAATTATATATTTATATATATATTTATATTCATCCATAAAATTTAGAGATAAAAAAATGAATTATACCATTCATGGAGATGGTAGGCTGCACACGCACATGAACATTGTTTTCACTTTTTGACTAATGGAATGAAATAAAGATAAACAATAATTAACCTTTTTAGAATCATTATTATATTATATATATCATATATATCACATATATTCATTAAATATATACTTATTATCATCCATATAAAGTGTAAATGAAAAATGAATTGCATCACTTCATAGAAGTGGTAGTCCAAATGTATGCACAAGCGATGTTATTTTTTTCCAATGGATTGAAGGAAATAAGGTAGATAATATAATTTAATTACATAATATTAATTATTTCATAAATATAATATTTAAAATTTAATCCCATCATAATAACCATCCATGAAAAATGGTGACGAAAAATTAATTGTATCGTTACATGGAGGTGGTAGTCTAGACGTATGCATGAGTGATACTTTCTCTTCCCATTTAATGGAAAAAATGGTGAATAATTATGGTTAAAAATCATAATATCATTTTGTTATATTTATTATACTAAATTTATTATTTTATTATTAATACCACATATTTATTAGAGTTATAAGAAGAAATAATTTGAAAGAGGTTGGATAGGATGATTACATCTCCTTCGATTGGCCTCCATTTGATCATTTCTTAAGGATCCTTGCAATAGACTTTTAAGAAGAATATCACCTTTAATTAATGGATAGGTAAGACTAGAAGATAATTTTATAGGGTTTTTTAGATAGGTGGCTCAATGGGGTGTAAAGAAAAAAAAGGAGGTGTGACCTTTTATAGATGTGTGTGTGTGTGGGGGACACACTTGGAATTTCTTAAATGATTAAAATATAATAATGTCATACTCAAGAAAAATTCTTCCAAATAGCTAGATATTTGAGTGTAGGATAGTATGAGGTTGAAATATTTCCATATAATTGTACTTATATGAGTTTAATTATAAAACTTACCCTTATCTCTTGGTTTAACCCCTCAGTAAACCCGTTTTAACCTTAATTATGGTGAAAGATTTTTACTATTTTTACTATACTTTGTGACAAAAAATGAAATCAGAATCATTAATAAACATAGAAATTTTGATTAAAAATATGGAATCTATTTTATCAAATTTAATTTATATAATTAAAAAAAAATTAATTTATAATTAAACATGAAAAACTTGATGAAAAATAGTTTTCCAGAAAAAAATGTTTTCTTAAGTTTAAAAAGTTTTTAAACCAAAACCCAATATAAAATTAATTATTATAAAATTAATAGGTTTATTAATAAAGTAAATGAACTAATTTTACGTTTAAAACCATTTTAAATAAAAATTGATCTTTGTAAATGTTTTAAATGAAAATATAGTTTTTATAATAATTAGTATTTTTCACTCATCATAAAAAACCAACATTTTTAGAAAATTATCAAAAATTCATTATAAGATAATTTTTATTTTTTTTATTTCAAGAATGAAGTTAGTTTTTATAAATAAATTTTATAAATATGGTATAAATTAATTATATTAGTTATTCTTAAAAAAGCAATAAAATCTATTTTTTTGGAATAATGTATTTTTAAAGAATATAACTACATTACTAAAAATTGAGTACTTATTTATTAATATATTTGATTTATTTAGAACCTTGATAAATAATTTTTAAAATTTAGATATTCCTATTCACTCTTCCAATTTAATGGATAAGTTATTATAGTATACTATATTACAGTTTATTTAAACTCGGGGTTATGTGTATTACAGACTATCAAAGAAATTACATTTATTTTAAGAGAAATATATCATAAAATACCATGATTTTACATTATACCCCCCTTAAAATGAATTTTACCCTCAAAATTATATCACTCTAATAAAAAAATGAGGATATCTCTGTTTTATCACATCATCCGGTTCCCAAGTAGTTTCCTTGAATTTCTAATTTCGGTGGTGAACTTTAACTAGGTGAGTAGTCTTGTTCCATAACACTTTATCTTTATGATGCAAGATTTTTACTTGTTGTTATTTATATGAAATATCATTCTCTATTGATACAACCTTTGATTTCAATACATGTGAAGGATCATGCATGTACTTCCATAGAAGATATACATGGAATACATCATGAGCTTGATAGAGGTTTGGTGGAAGCGAAAAGCGATAAGGTACCTTTCCTACCCAATAAAGAATATAAAAAGGTCCAATATACCTAGGGATAAGCTTTAAATTATTTCTTAATATCATACCATTTTCCATGGATAATGTTTCAGGAATACCTTCTCAGCAAGTTTAAATTTTAGATTTCATTGTTGATTTTCAGTGTAACTTTTCTATCAACTTTGAGCTCCCTTGATGTGCTGTTGAATATATTTTAATATCTCTATTATTTACATTACTAACTTAGGTCCTAATAGATTTTTTTCTCCAAATTTATCCCATAAAATTGGAGTTACACACTTCTTTCTATACAGGGATTCCTAAGGATACATCTTAATGCTCGTGTGAAATATATTACTATAAGAAAACTCAACAAGAGAAAAATGTTGATACCAACCAACCTTGAAATCCATAGAACATGACCTCAGTATATCATTCAGGGTTTGAATGGTTCTCTCAGACTGATTATCCACCTAAGGATGATAATTAGTAATTAACACAAATCTAAATTCATATCTTGTTGAAGACTTAAATTTTTTTTGAGATAAACGTTAGATCTCTATTAAATACAATAGAAAGTGGTAATCCATGAAATCTTACCACTTACGTAATATATATTCTAGAAATTTGATCCAGAGGGAAATATTATATGATATAAATAAAGATTACTGACTTCATAAGGTAATTAATTAAAACCAAAATACTATTATGGCCTTTATATTTTTTGGGGAGTCTAATGAAAAAATCCATGGTGATGTTTTCCCATTGCTATTTTGATAGAGTAAATGTTGTAAAAACTCCTTAGATTTCTATCTCTCAGCCTTAACTTTATGATATACCAAGTACGGAGATACATAATATAGAATATCTATATTCATATTGTCCTAATAGAAATAATATTTAAATCTATATACATATTATTACTTCTTGATGAATAAATAATGATGAACTATGAGCCTAATCCAATAGCTATTTATTAAAATTTGGTATAGATGGGACACATACATGGTTTCTGAACCTTATCATTCCATCCTAATCATGATTGAATTCAGGAACATTTCTCACCTTCTTTTGTAGTTCTACATCTTCTTTTTTCACCTCTTTAATCTTTACTTGGATAAATGGTTTAACACTCATTTGAGCATGAATTTTTTTCCCTATTAAAGATTTAAAAATCTATCCTATGAAAATATAGAAATATTAGATATTTTATAAACCTCAAAATAGATAATCTAGCATGATCTTTCTGACTCAGAGAATCTTCCACCATGTTCACTTTCTATGAGTGGAAATGAATTGAGTAATCATAATCTTTAATCAAATCTAAATATATTATCTGGAACATATTAAACTATTTCTGAGTGAATATATACTTTAAAATATTACGATTGATATATATTTCACACCTTTAACTATAAATATAACACCTCCATATCTTTAATGAAAAAATTACCACAGATAACCCCAAATCATGAGTTAGGTAATTTTTCTCATGAACCCTCAAGTATCATGAGTAATAAGATATCATCATATCATTGTGCATAAAGATTAATCCTAGTTCCTTATTTTATGCATCACTATAGATCACAAACCATTCTCCACTATAGGGTAATGTACAAATAGGTGTCCTGAGTAACCTTCCCTTCAGTTCCTTGAAATTTTCCTCACAGACATCTATCTAAATAAACTTCATTATATAATGAGTAAAATTAGTGAGTGGATTAAAAATACATGAGAAATTATCCAAAAATAATCTATAACATCTATCTAAATCAAGAAAACTATATATCTTAGTCATGATGGTTGTTTTGGGCCAATGTTCAATAGCTTTTTCCTTTGATGGATCCATCAATATACCCTTGCTTAAGATTATATGACCCCAAAATGATACTTTCTATAGCCAAAATTAACACTTGGTATTTTTTCCTATAGCTTATCATTCCTTAGGGTCTTCATTAAAAAACTCAATTGGTCTTCATGCTCTTATTTTCTCTTAGAATATATATGAATATCTTCTATAAAGACTACCACAAACTGATCAAGGTAATATCTAAAGGCTTTATTATTTAAATCCATGATGACAATAGGGGAATTAATAATATAGAATGGAATAACTATAAATTCATATTTTCTATACCTTTCATGTAAGTCTATCTTTGGTATGTTTTCACTTTTGTTATTCAATTTATAATATCCAAAATGAAGATCAATCTTGGAAAAATATTCATCTCCTTGTAATTGATTGAAAAAATTATCAATATGGGTAATAAGATACTTATTCTTTATTGTGATCTTGTTAAGTTCCCAATAATCAATACAGAGTCACCCTGATCTATATTTATTCTTAGAAAAAAAGAATAGGTGCATCCCATGGAAATGCACTTGGTCAAATGAATCCCTTATCAATATTATCCTAGAGTTTATTATTTAATTATTACAACTCAATTAGGTACATTTTATATGGAATCATTGTAATAGGTGTATCACCAAGTATTAGTTTTATTGAAAACTAAACTTCATTATTCAGTGGAAGACAAGTAAAATCTTTCGTAAATACATCCAAAAATTCTTGTAGAATATAAATATATTCAACGTTGAGTTTCTCCTCAACCATCTAAGATAAGCACCCATTTTGAATGAGAATCATGATCCATATAATGGAACTAATTTTCATTGGAATTTTATATTTATTATTTCACTGATAAATGATTATAGGTTAGTTTGTAATATCAAATATGACTTCCCTTCCTTGGAAATTGATAAAGGTTATATATAAATGAATCCAATCCATGACCAAAATAACATAAAATTCAACTAGAGGGATAGTAAAAATATTTTTAGGGATCACATTCACAATAACTTAAATTGGGGAAGAATCATAGACTTGAGATATGATCATCACACCATTAAGTGTTTTTACCCCTAAATCAACATCTAATCATTGAAGAAATGAATTAACACTCATTGACACTTTTTCTGATATACAAGAATTAGTATAAATAAGCTCAAATAGAGTGCCTAAATATTTGATCTTACCTATTACCACCTCATGTTTATCATTATATCTTCAATATCATACTAAAACCCAAATTGTTATCATGACCATCAAGAATATTTAATCAGTGTGATTAATCATGAAACATCATTCATAAGATATCTAAATAATGACACATTATTATAAATCTATCACACATTAGGATTAACCTAGGCCATTTATGGTCATAATCTATTTATATCATTCATAATGGTTCATAAAGAAAATATAAGTTAACCCAGCCATGCCCCCAAGGCGTTTCAAACCAGGTACAAAATATGGGTACACTCACCATGCACTAGAATAATGATGGAGATATAATTTACTGACTCTATTAGGGGTTATTACCCCTAGATTAATCTTTTCCAAAACAAAGTCTAGTTATAGTAACCAGACAAGGATTTATTTCTAGGAAAACCACAATTCTTTCTTTACCATAACTTAGGAAATTCTCCTATATACATAAGATTATCCTAAGGTTCTACCTAAAGATTTCTCATCCTATTTTACAGCGGTAAATAAACCTTGATCTGATACTAGATATAGAGACTCATACTTTTTATATATAAATATTATAACTTATTAGATGAATATTCAATAAATAATATTGCGATCCATGTTAGAACCATATAGGTTAAGTGAATTTAGAAACTTAGATACATAAAAAACTTGTTCATACGAGTTCTAAATCATCTACCAATATGTTCTTCATAACTTTAACCCTTATTAAAAATGTCATACGTAAAACATTTCTTCATAACATGGGTAAAGAAACAAAGAAAAGGGTGAGCTAAAATTCATAGTAAGGGTAAACAAGGGAGATGCCAGTGATCAATTAAGCAAAACATGAGAATAAGGGTATAATAAAATAATTTTAACATTTGAAAACCATACCCAATATATCATAGATCATATTCTTGAGTCATGAAATAAATCTTGGTAGTTCATAAGATATCATAAAGTAATCAAAGAACTTGACTATGTGAGCATAACACTAGCATAAGATATAAGTTTGTGGCATACATATAGGCATAGAAAATAAATTTCATAGTCAAGGATCACTTCCAATACTATCATAGTGAATTGGATTCACCCCTCATACCATCATATCTTTAATCAAGGTTCCCTCCTAAGAAAATCATAGTGTACATACTTCCTTACTAAATTAAGTTCACTCCCTATTCCAGACTATATTATCTTATGAGATATCCATCTTTTCCCAATTTAGTAGATGACTATATAATTTCATACCCACCCATCATATAATCATAATAAATTCACATATGTACCACAAGATCATAAATCATTCATCATATATCATAACTCATGGAAAGGAAAAAAAGTTTTATTAACATTTAAAATTTTCATCATAACATAACACATGAAAAATAAACAAGTTTCATAAAAATCTCATCATCATAATCATAAAAAATCCAAAGAAAGAATAAGGATGATCTCCTTGGATCACATCTCTAGTAAATAATAAGTAACATCAAAGGATGTTATCATAAATAAAAATTAATTTAAAATATCACTTAGAATATTTATTAAGAAAAATACCCTTTTAATTTTAAAATCACTTATTTAAAATCTAAAATTTTACAAAATATATACGAAAAAATTTTCATTCAAAAAAACCTTAAAAAATTGTAAAATAAGATTAAAATAATTTATTTGTTATGGCGGAAGGAAATTATATTCATGTCATGTATGTTAAAACAAATATACCTTTCACATTTTTGGTAAAAACTAAAAATTAATTCATTAGGAAAATAATATGTATATTCCTTTTAAAACATTTTAAAAAAATCAAACATGGATTAAAATGACATTAAAAAATAATAGGAGAATATTAAAAACATTATTGAAAATAATTTAAATAAAACATGGAATTGGAAGAAAAATATTACCAACCTTAGAGGAAGTAAAGCTTATTTTTTTTAAAAATAGTTGCTCAATTATTTTAAGTACCAAAGAGTGGAAAATGGTATTATTAATTGAAAATTACCTGAATAACTAGAGGATATAAAAAATAAAGAGATTATTGAAAGGCAATTACACACACTAATCATGAGGTATGAAAAAGATACTATTTATATTTTTCCGAGTGAAGCACACATTCATAGTTATTCACTCACTAATTTCAATTCACTTAACTTGCTTATTTTTATGTTTTTATTATTTTATGAAAACAAAGAAAATTATAAAATAACATGTAAGGAAAATGAAGTTATAAAATAAATTACATGGACCTAGGTTTATTTTTAGGTTCCTTTATTATTCATGTTGGTTATTTAAATTTATATTGATAGTTTAATTATGAAATCTCACTCTTGAAATACTATACTTTTATTTATTGGGTGTGAAATATTGAATTCATAGGAAAACTAAATTCCACTACCTCATATAATCAAGGTTGATGACACAACTCAATCAAGAGTGTGGAATATTCCAGGACTATACTCTATCATATATTGTTTCATCCATTGAATAAATCAAATCCATCATGTGAAGATCTCTTGTTCAATGGAAGGGAGGTAAAATTTATAAATAAAAAAATTAAAGTAAACATATGATTCATGTTGTGGTGGAAAATTTCTACACTCATACACTTCAAAATCATTTACCAAAAGTAGATTTAAAAATTTTAAGAGTTAAAAGTAGAATTAAAGAACACCTATGTCCTCCCCTAAGGTGGGTCAGTCACTCATTTTCATGTGTAAGAGGTCACAGTAAATAATGAGAGAGAGAGAGAGGAAAGAAAAAGAGATTTAATGAGAGAATAGTGTAAGAGAGCATGTGGAACACTTCAATTTAATAGAATGTATGAATTTAAAAAAATAAATAAATTGAAATAAAACCTATAATAGAAAAAACTTCGTAAAATGGTTTAGTAGTAGCCCAACTCCTGATCCTTTTTTATTTTTCACAGTAACAAGACCCTCTATTTAAATAGGGAGTAATCTATTCTATATTCATGGTTTAAATATTTTTTATCTTTATTTTATCTTGCTTAAATATTTGAATTTATATTTTTTAAGGCCACTATGTTGAATCTACTAAAATATTGGGTCTTTCCAAATTTCAATGTAGAATCATAATGAGGTGGAAAAATATAGATCAAAATGTATTTTTCTTCACTTGTGCATGGATCTACATGAACTACATTGCATCAATATTTCTATAGTTTTAGCTTTCCGTAGTCCAATTTAATTCAAAAATATTCCACTACCTATTTAATACCCACCATGACACAATATTATCACCATGGTGCATCCTATTTAAGGTATATTTCTCTTAATCTTTGAGGCTTCTGTTAATATCTTCTATATGTTTCAGTGCAAAAACCCATGATGTATCCTCTACACTAATCAAACCCCAATGTAGGGTTATGACACAACCAGTGATACCATGACACAACCTCATACATGCTCAAAACCATGATTCTTATAATATTTATATTTCCACATTGCATCCATGGTGTAAGAAAACATTCCTTGGTGAGATCAAGACATAGCCATAAAAAACGTTGTAGGAAATCCATATTTTAACCTAGCCTTAATAGTGGTTGGATATGAATTCTCATTATCCTATATGGATTTTTTATCTTTAACATACGCTTCATGGGTGTCAACTAAGGTTCCCAAGGTAATCCATAGTGATCCATGGCCTATGTTATGGTTTTGTGCTCAATCATAATCTTTTTGGGTGGTATCTATGGTATCTTCGATGAGAATAGAAGGGTATAAGGCAATGTAGAGTGTTGGATGAGTGGTGAAGAAAATGTATGAGGGTAGGGTCGCATGATTATGTCACGAAACAATAGTGTTTTGGCAAGTAATAAACATTTCATGTGATTCTTTGTCCCAAATTGAAAAAGAGTGCATTCAAGATCTTGTGTAGAATAATTACTACAAAATAATTGGCTCATAATTATAAGGCAGTAGGGCATCAACATCTATAAACACTATGCACAAATGAAAATGGGTCACAATGATATGTGTGGCCTATGTGGGCTTTGTCCCACATGTTTCACAGGCTCCTTCCTGCATGGTATTCTCTTCTCTTCTCCCTATGAAGGCCTTCCAATGGGACTTAATTGGTCAAAAAACCCTTCTTGGGCTAACTAAATGTCTTGGAACCCTTTGGTTGAGGGATAGCTAGGCTGACCAATTTTTTCACCTATAAAACATTAAACACTTAGTGAAATACCACAATTTTTTTAAGTGAAATAAAACATCAAAATTCCAAATTTTTGTTCATTTTATTCCAAATTAATTATTTAATTACAATTTTCCAAATTTTAATAAAATATTTAATTACAATGTAATATTGATTAAAATCCATTTGAAATCATTAAAAATTGTTTAAATAATTTTCATGAAAAAATGAGTGCATAAAATACCCCCACACTTGAACTATTCTTTTCCTCAAGTATTAAATATCAACATTGAATTTAAGTGGTAAAAATGTTACCAATATTTTAAAATTTAAGAAATTAAGGAAAATGATTATCAATTTTAAATAAAATATTAAAGTTCCACACAAAACATCAAATCAAATTCAAATTTTTCAAAAGGTCAATCAATCCATGTATTTTACTTTTTCCCTTTTTAAAATTTTGTAACATCACCTTTCATCTATTCAAGATTATCAATTCATTATTATCAATCATGAAAAGTCATGATTTAACTCACCTCTAATAAAATTTTCTCATAACTTATGATAAAAATTCAAGTAGAGTTATACTCATATCATGAATACATGAACCTTTATATATGATTTCAAAGGAACTACTTTCTCTACTTTATAAATATAAAGGTCACATAAAATGATGATGGATTTTTAATTATGGTTCTAATGACTATGATCCTTAAGGTTGATAGGTATTTATGTGAAAACCATTAAGTCTCAAAAACTGAGGTTTTATCTCTAAAGTTTGAATAATAGTATCAAATATTAAAATACCAATGGAATTATACCCTCCAAAATTACAAAACCCACTTCCCAAACTCAAAATAAGGTTTTTATCAACGTAATCATAAAAAATGACTTGCAGTTTCTTGAATTTTTTCTATTTTTTTCAAACTATTTTTTTTTTATTTTTTTATATTTTTAAAAGTTATATTTGGAATAAACCTCACATCCACCAATTAACCACATATGATAAAAATCATAGGTCCATTAATGGTGTTTTTTTGATTTTCAAAAGTCAAAACCCATTATTTTTATGTTTTTTCTCTTTTATTTTTTAATTTGTTTCAAAAAGGGAAAACAATACATGTACAATGTATGAATAAAAAAACATTCTCAATATCCAAAATAACACCCCCACACTTTTACCTTATAATGTAGTGTATCCCTACCACTATGACTTCCCTTATCCCCACACTCTTACATGAAAATATAATGAAAAATACTAAGAAGAGGGAAGGAATGGATATAAATGGCTTGAAATATGACTCATTCCTAAAAAGTTAATTTATGGTCTTTATAGGATAAATAATGGTTAATGTAAAAGGTGGTATCAAGGATAAGGGATTATCAATAAAAATTCCTCAATCATTTTAAATTTATTTTTACCTAGTCATAACTTTGACAAGTTCCAATGTAATTTCTAGTAGGTGACATGCCCCAAGACCACTCAATAAATATTCTCAAGATATAAGAGAAATTATTTTGTATAGAAATCCTCTTGGGAAATGAATCATACAAATTTGGACTACCAATCATGGTATAGATAACAATATAAAATCATTTCACATGAATTTTAGAAATTTAAAGTATTAAAAATGGTAGGGAAATTTCATTTACATGAGCCAACAAATTCCTTAAAATTATGATTCATTAAATTAACATTCATTCTTCACTATAATGATTCAATTATTCAAATTAATCATTAAATATAATTATCATTGAAATATAAAACATGGAATCATTGGATTACTAATAAACTCATGTCTCCTAGAAAATTCAACTAAAATATAAATCCTATGGGTTTTCATGTAATTTATAGTTTTTATCTCAAAACAAAATTTTCAGAAATAACATAGGGAGTTAAAAATAAAATGAAGGTAAGAATAAAATACCTTTTCCATAAATCTTTATTCCTCCTATTTTTTCACTACTTAGAGGATGCCTTGTGACTTTATGGTCCTATAATAGAAAATAAATCAATTAAGCTTAAGAACCATGTTATAAATGTTAAAAAAGAATAATGAATTAGGATGTATCCTAAACTGGTTCCTAAGAATGAAATTTAAAGTCGAGAACAAAAATAAAAAGATAAGTCTTGGTATAATCCCCCAAGTGGGCCTAGTATTTTTATTGCCTCTAGAAGGGTTGTTCAAACTATTATCCATAATCCATTAATGGGTGTATATTCTTGGATTTGAACCAAGACATGTGAAATATCTTACCTTTCACTTCTTATTTATTGTTGATGAGGACTCCATGTATAGAGTAAACCATATCCATCCCCTTAACAATATGGTACAACTTACATGGAATGGGTAGGATGAAATATGGATCATCCTCCTTGGTTTATACTTGTGAAACCTCCTTTTTATTGTCTATTTCTTTCTCAATGTGAGTTTCATAAATTAAATAATCAGAGGGGGAGTTATAATTTATTTTCACATGATTTTTTTTTAAAATATAGAATCACAGTAAAAATACTCACTTTAAAAGTGAGTATCCTATTTCTTGGTTTCCTAAGTCTTTTCCACATGGACCTCTTTATGGATTTCCTCTAATTCATGTTCAATATGTGCTAGAATATCCATGTGTTCTTAAAGAGGTGCATGTTTTTTTATTCCTTCAAAGAAAAAAAAGGATAGGACAAATCTGAATATTCAAAAAGTGAGAGTTAATACTCATTTCATATTGAACAAAAGTAGATGAGATATAGTTAAAGAAAGGATGAAATCCCTGATTTTTCACATCTTTAATCTCTTATTAAATCGTAAGTTCCTCTTAAAGTTGGTTCTCATTAGATAGATATAGGAATTTTTAATCCTCCACCATTTTTTAAAAATCCACCACTTTTGTGGATTTTTCCTCTTCCAAATCTAGAGACAAATAGAGTGGTTCTGGCAATTCTTCTTTAAAACTATTGAGATAATTTTGCATCTATTTATTTTCCCAATCACTCTAAAATTGATCATGAGCTTGTTAATCTATTATATTCACATTTCCACATGAGTCTTTAACATCAATCTCTAGATCTTCATGGTCGGGTTGGATATGTTACTTAAGATGGTTGGGTTTTGGGTGTTCCTTGAGAAATTTATCGACCTCCTAGATCTCTTCATCAAGATTGGGAAGATCCAATGGTACCTCCTCCTTTTCCCTTGTTCTTTGAACATAAATTTAGATTTTATTGTCCATGTATATTAGTTATTGAAATGTGTAACCAGTAGTATGGCCATTGATTAGTTTTTTGACCAAAATAATGACTTCACCATTCCTTCATAAGAGGTCCTCCTTATCATTTCTATCCACTGGGTTTTTCACCTTAGAGTAACTATTTAATGCATAATATTAATCATTCAAAATAATCATAGTAAAATAAAATTTTATGGGTTTTTAAAAGAAATTAAAAATATCTTAAAAGTGTGATAATAAAAATTAATTGAAAAAATTATTGACTCCCCATAAATGGTGGTATGTTTTGATGCACATCTATCATAGGGTGTGAAAAATGAAACTATTTATATTTTTCATAGTGTACCACAATAGCTGAGCATGGTAGGCTCACCTGAAGAGCTTCATAGTTATTAAATCACTAATTTAAATTCTCCCAAAAAACTTATTTTTGTTTTCTTATTATTTTATGAAAATAATGAAAATACTAAACAAACATGCAATGAAAATGTGGTTAGAAAATAAATTACTTGGACCTATGTTTGGTTTCTAGTTCCTTTACTATTCATGTTGGTAGTTTAAATTTAGTTTGAAAGTTCAATTGTGAAATCTCACTATTTAACTACTATTATTTTATTCATTAGGTGTGATATCTTTAATTACTAGAAAAACTAAATTCCACATCATCCTATAATCAAGTTTTATAACACACTTCAATCAAGAGTGTGAAATCTTATATGACCCATCTCCATTGTATGTCATTTCATCCATTGAAAAATCAACTCTATTGTGTGAAGAGATCTCATTCAATGTAAGTGAGGTAAAAGTTATAAATAAAATAAAAGATTCAAAAATTTTAAGAGTTAAAAATATAATTTAGGAAACACCTACATCCTCCTCCAAGTCTGAGACTCAGGCCAGTCACTAATTGTCAAGTATAAGAGGTCACAGTGGAAGAATGAGAGGGTATAAAACAATAAAAAGATAGATAATCAAAAAACAGTGTAAGAGAAAATATGGAACACTTAAATTTAACATAATTCATGAATTAATTAAATAAAGAAGATAAAATAAAAAATATAGAAGTAAAAACTTAGTAAAATAGAGTAGTAGTATATCAGATCCCAACTCCAGATATTTTATATAGAAGAAATCCACAAAATTTATAGAGGGAGTAATATCTTTTATCTTCATGGTTTGATTCTTTAGTTTCTTAATTTTATCTTGGGTTAATTTTTGAATAATATTTTTTATGATCACTTCTTTGAATTTGATAAAATATAAGGGATTTCCAAATTTCAATGTAGACTCATACTGTGGTGTGAAAAAATAATTTGCAGTGTAGTTTTCTTCACTTGTAAATGGATTTGTATGGGCTATGGTGTAGCCATATTTCCATGGCTATAGATTCTTATGGTCAAATTTAATTCAAAAGCACTGATTTCTATTTGAAATCCTCAAATTTGTAGTATTATCACCATGATGTGGGCACTTAAAGGTATATTTCTCTTAAACTTCAGAAATACCATTAATGGAATATACATGTTATAGTGTAGACACCCAAGACACAAACTCTTTAGTGATAAAACCCTAATGTAGGGATACAATGTGACTGGTGATACCATGAACCAACCTCATCCTTTATCAAAACCATGTTTATGCTAATATCGAGATTTCCACATTGCTGTATTTTCATCCATGGTGAAAGAGAACCTTCCTTGGTGAGATCAAAACAAACCCATCATTTACATAGTGTAGGAAAGAAGTCCTTCCATCCTACCTTCATAGTGGACAGATAAGATTTCTCATCATCTAAAATATAGGCTTCATGGGTGATGTGTGAGGTTCCCAAGGTGATTGATGTTGATCCCTATCCTCTTATATGGTTACATGATTAATCCTGAGATTTTCAAGTGGCATCCATGGAGTCTATAGCGAGCATAGATGGGAGGCAGGAATCCAGCATGGAGTAGAGGAGGTTTGGTGAGGGAAATGTTTTAGGATAGTGTCACATGGTTAGGTCACACAATGATAACGTTTTGGCATGTAATGAATATTTATCGCTATTCATTTTCCTACATAAAAAGAGAATGTTTGAGCAATTACATATAATAAATACTAAAAAATCATTAGCTCAATACGCTGAGGAAGTAGTGGATCAATGCTCCCACACACTATACACACATGGAAATGGGCCACGCTAACACGCACAACATGCATGGGATTTAGCCCACATATTTCACAGGTTCCTCCCGGCATGGCCTACTCTCCTCTATCGCCTATACATACCTTCCCATGGGGATTAATTGGATGAATGACCCATATTGGGAAGGCTAAATGGATTGGATTCGTTTGGTTGAGAGATAGCTATGTTGGCCACTATTTTTACCTATAAAATAATTAACACTTAAAGAAATTCCACAAAAATTATTATATAAAATAAAACATTAAGAAATCTATATTTTTATTCATTTTTTTCCAAATTAATTCATCAATTACAATTTCTAAAATTTCAATAAAACATTTAATCAGATTAAAATATTGATTAAAATCCATTTAAAACCATTAAAAATTGATTAAAAATTATCATGAAAAAATGAGTGCATCCGGTAGATAATTAAATTTCATCAGTAAAAACATAATCATTAACTGTCATTATAAATAATGATATTATAATAGAAAACTCCAACCACTTTGGAAAATTTTGAATCAAAACATTATAAAAGAGAGAAACTTAGATTAATATGTAAATCTACACAATTTTCTTGAGAAGAATCATAAAATACATTCATGGGTATTATATACACTACATAAAATAAATAAGTGTTGAATATGACATGTGTCTCACATAAATAAAAGTGAGATGATAATCCCTTACCTTTAGTTTGACTTGCTTCAAAAGCACTATAACCTCCTATTTAATAAATATAAATTTATTATAATTATATAACAGAATAATTTACATGATTATAATATCATATATGATCCAATTATAACATTTAATCACACATTTATTAATAATTACTTACTAAAGCTTCATTTTCAGCTGATAATAATTTCATTTTTCATGAGAGTTCTAGTTCAGTAGTTTCGGTCCTTGTACGTTGATCATGGTTCCATCATATATATAATTTTAATAATGATATAAATATCATATATATGTTATATATATATATATATATATATATATTTAGGAACATCCATTAAAATTATATATAAAAAAATGAATTACATTGTTAATGGAGATATCAGGCCGTACGTACGCATGAACACTATTTTCACTTTTCACCGGATAGAATGAAAGAAACGTAAATAATAATTAAAAATTTAAGAATCATTATTTAATCATATATATCATAAATATTCATTAAATACATCTTTATTAACATTTATTCAAAGTAGAAACAAAAAATGAATCACACTTCTTCATAGAGGTGGTAGTCCACACGTACGCATAAACGACATTATCATTTTCCAATGGATTGAAAGGTAAGATGGTAGACATGATATTATAACTAAAAAATAATAATATTATCATAATTATAATATGTGAACTTTAAACCCATCATAATAACCATCCCTAAAAAATGGTGATGGAAAATTAATTGTATCACTTTACGGAGGCGGTAGTCCATACGTGCGCATGAGTGATACTTTCACTTCCCATTTGATGGAAAAAGGGTGAATAATGGTGGTTACATAATAATTATAAAATTTTTTATACCAAGGAAACTGAATATATTATTTTATGATTAATACAACATATTTAGAAGAGGTATAAGAAGAAATAATTTGAAAAGATCAGATAGGGTAATTACCTCTCCTTCGATTGGTCTATTTTAGATCATTTATTAAGGATCCTTGAAATGGTACTTTAAGAAGAAAAGTGAATATATTTTTTGGATAGAGAATTTTATAAGTGAATTTTTTATAGTTTTTATAAATTTATATGGTTAAAAAAAATATGGATGTTTTTTTACAATTGGGGGAGAGGACACACTTGAAATTCCTCGAAAGATGAAAATATAATAATGCCATACTAAAGAAAAATGATTCCAAATGGATATAGATTCAATTTTGGTATATTATTAGGCCAAAATATGTACAAAAAATAGTGTTTAGAAAATTTTAATTAGAAAAAATACCCTTATATCTTAGTTTAATCTCTGGTAAACCTGTTTTGACCTTAACCATGGTGATAAATTTTTGCTATTTTTACTATTCATTATGAAAAAAATTGAAAGTGGACTCATTAATTTTTTTTTAAAATTATTAATAAAAATGTGGAATCTATTTTATCAAATTCAATTCACATAATTTTCAATGTTTAATTTATAATTAAGCCCATAAAATGTTACGAAAAGCAGTTTTCTATGAAAAACTATTTTCTTAAGTAAAAGTATTTTAATACCAAAATCCAACATAAAATTAATTATAATGACCTTAATTGGATTATTAATAATATAAAAGAACTAATTTTACTTTTAAATACATTTTAAAATAAAATTTATCTTTGTATATGTTTTAAATGAAAATATAGTTTTCAATAAAAAATAGTTTTTTCACTATTTATAGAAAAATTAATCTTTTAAAAAAATTATCAAAAAATTAACTATAAGATAATTTTAAAATTATGATTTAAAAAATGAAGTTAATTTTTTAATATAAATTTTATACAAGTATAAAAAAATAGTTCTTTTATTTTTTTAAAAAAATCAATAAAAAGCATTTTTGAGGAAATATATATTTTTAAAGAAAATAACGGCTTTGATAAAAATTGAATAAATATTTATCAATATATTTGATTTATCTAAAAAACTTATAATTACATTAAAAAATATGGTAATTCCTATTATCTCTTCCAATTTAATAGATATGTTATAATAATATACTATGTTATGGTTTATTTAAACTTAGGGTTGCTTGTATCACAAACTATCAAATAAATTAATCTTATTTGAAGAGAAATATATCATAAAATATCTAGGTGTTACAAAGTATATGTTCTAATTTGTAGTGTTATTAATATACAATCTATGGAGTAATGTAGATATCGAGGGAACTAATCTACACTCAGTATATCTACAACATTGAGGTTGTTCTCAATTAACCTACTTGCCATAGTAGTAATCCATTTATGGGGCTATGAGTTAAAAATAGAAAGTGAGGGAAGGATCCCTAGGTAGCTGTCAGATTTCATTAACCATAGTAAGGTGTGTGACCTTATACATATCCTAAACCTACCACCTAATAGTGCATTTAGTATATTCTAGTACATTGGCACATTCTCAATTGCATGCTCCTTGGACTAGCCCAGTGTATGTGAACCAAGTAAAAAACTATTAGGTTCAATATACTTGACTATCAACATTGTTCATTCCATAATTAGTGTGTATTATTTAAGAATAATTGAAAAAACTATTTAAGGGTTGAGGACTAAAGAGTTAATAATCGGATCACCGTTAAAACAAAATTCTAAAGTATGACCATACTAATTATGAGTTTAAGATAATCTATGATATTTAGAGTTTAAGGGAAAGTGTTTTAATTATAAAATATTTATACCCTAATTCACCCCTCTCAATGTATATCTCAATAATATCCCTTATGGAACTAACAAGTAGTATCGAAGATTAAGTCCCATATGTTGTATTTGTTTTTCTCTGAAATGATCTGATTAGTTATAGCAATTATATTTTATCTTGTTATTAAATTAAGTTGATGACATAAAAAATGAATTAAATTAAAGGATAATAAAAAGTATAAAGAAATTATATATTATGTAATAATTTTTAGAAAAATTGAGATTCAAACTAAGGAGTTTAATATCTTTTAAAATAGAGGCATGTAAAATTAAGGTTTTGAATCCTTTGATTTTTTTAATTATACTACAGGTTTATCTAAGGATCCTAATATTAAAATTTAACTTGAATTCACAAATTATGATGAGATATTAAGAAGTAAAAAGGTTGAAGCTTCCCACTTATTATAAGAGATAAATCTGAGGTAAAAAAACCTAAAATTTAATGAGAATAATATGTCTCAAAATATCTATGTCAGTTCACTAAAAATTGATGTTAGTAAGTTAAAGAACCTGGATAAGATATTAGTTTAATTGGATTATGATCTAAGGGGAAAAATATTCTTAGTCCAAGGAATTGGAAGAGATGTCTTTAAGAGTATAGAAGATAAAATATGGTTCCAAAGTGAAAGGCCTTAGCTCAAGTAAATTTTAAAATATAAGGGTCAAGAAGGAAAAAATGGTTGTAGACCTCAGAGAATTAATTATGGAGAAACATATATTAGAATAATAAAATGTTCAAATTAAATATTACATGGATTATATGAACTTAAATATGAAAGAACACATTTATACATTGTATAATCATACTCATAAACTGGTGTATGAGGTATTTAATGAGAATACACTCAAGGAAAATATAAATGGTCAATATAAGATAAAAATCAAGAAGATCCAAAAAATTGGAAGAGGAGTTAATTGTGATCAAGAAGAAAGTGGAACAATAAAATTCCAAGGTTAATCCTATTCTAAAATATGGTTGAAACCCTTTGATAGGTGATAGTGAGATGAAATGAAAGTGTTCCATATCAAAGTAGAATCATGGAATAATTTTTATGTCATTAAGTCTATATTCCATGGGAGAACCCACCTTAGCTATGATGGAACCCATATGAGGCATGAAATAAAGAAGATCATGAGAATTCACAAGAAAGTTGAAAATATTATAATTCTTGGAAACACATCCAAGAAGAACCCTTATTTTCAAGTGGATGGAAGATCTATAAAAAGGAATAATCAACCTCAAAATCCTTGGTATTATTATTATTAAAATAATCATCACTATGATAATCACATCTATATTTGAAATCTTAGGATAAATACATTTAGAATAAAAGGAAAAAATTGATGTTCATACAATGATAATTTGTTTTCCTTTGATAAATAGATTTTAGATACTAGTAAAATAAAATCATCACACTAAAATTTATATGAAAAAATATTGAAAATAATTTTCTTAACAAAAGATATATTAGGAAGATAAGAAAAAGGTTTGGAAAAGAGATAGAAGTTTACATGATAATAAATCCCATGTAAAGGATTTATTCTAAGGAAAGGTATCTAATAAGAAGATTAATGATTCTTTCATGGATAAACATGTAAGTAAAAATGCTTAGAAAATAAATGAACAACCTATTTCTTGGGTATATGGATATTGATCTAACAATTTCTCATTAATTTATCATTGATTTTGATGCTCACAAAATCCTTATTTTTTTTACTGATAATGAAAATTTGAGTGTATTTTTAACTACAACATTAATATCTGTTTGCAACGGGTTTTTAGCGGCGATTTATTAAACCGTCGTTAAAATTTTTATTAAAGATTTAGCGGTGGTTTTTTTATAAACCACCACTAAAACATTTTTTTCTAGCACTGATACTTCCCCCAACCCCCTGAGACCCCCCCAACGACCCCCAAAACCCTCACCAACTCTTTACCTCGTCGCCTCACTACCTCTCCCATTTTAGAGCTAGTTTATCAAATTGGTTATGAAAAATACCATATTTGATCTTATGTAGCACACTTTTGTTACTTCCCATGATAATCTAGATCCTTTTTTGGATATATTTTATTGAACCATGAATTAATCCCCATCCAATGATTTATAACTAGTATAATTGGTATTTAAAGTAGCATAAAGAGAATGTATCCTTATAACCTGATTTATGTTTTGATTGATATTTTTATACCTGTTTGGATTCTATAATATAAGATTAATTATTTATTTATGTTTTATGTTGTGATCTTTTGTTATGTGGAATTATGTTTTATTGATATTATAGTTAATGTATCATATTAAATCATATTTACCTTTTGTTTTGTTGAGCATTAGATTCATTATAATAGAATTATTTCTTAATCATGACTATTACTTTGATATGTTGAGGTTGTTTTTACTTTTTTATACCAATAATTTTGATTAGTATAAATAATAATGCTACCTTTTCTGTGGATATTGTTTTGATAAATAATTAGTATGTTAGAAGGGGTATTTTCTATTATATAACTTGTGTGTTGGTATGTATTATATGGATATTGATGAATGGGATGGGATCACAATGACTTGAATTTTTTATACCCCATTCACCTATCCCTAAATTCATGTGATGATAGTTCCTTGATTCTTGTATACACCTTCCTCTTTCAAAAATACTAGGATTTTCCCATGAATCAACCATGAGAAGTATTGCTATGATCTTAGTTCGATGGGAATGACATCATGGATTCTTTGACCTGATGTCTCATATCCAAGTATAGGATTAAAGAAATTATGTTAGGTATAGACCCTCCCATTATAGGGATTTATTGTTTATAATTGATTCTATTTTATGATGTTTTCCATTATCTAATTCAACCATGTTTTTATTGATAACCATTTGTAAAGTTATTTTTATATAAATATATATTAATTTTTATATTGATATAAGGAATATATATAATTATATTCTATATAAGTTAGAAACTAGGTGGTTTATTATTGTGTATTATATGATCACACCCAACATATACACTTAGGGGGGACATGAAATTTCATGGTCTATTTTTTGGGTATCTATAGGTACAAGTACATGTTCAGATGAATTGTTTTTTCTAAGAATGGTTGATTTTTGTATGAATCATGTTCCATTTAGTGTTTTAAATGGAGACAAGAGATTTATTTTTTCATTTAGCCTTTGGTTTTAGGGATCATTTTATACTATTGACCTTTATATGATTTGTAAATATTTATCATATGGAATTAACTCTATTTGGATCATGTTAGTTTTATTGTATTTTAGTTTATTAATAAAATTGGGTAAAACAAATCCCACTGGTCTTCATAGAACCTCGATGCTATTCTTCAGCCTTTGGTGATTGAGAGGTGAAAATGATGTCATGTAGTGCTCTATCCTAGTAATATTTAGGTATCTCAGTCACCATCACTACACCACATGTACTTTTTTTTTCTAATATAAGATATTGAATCATAAAGGTGGTTTTTTCTACTTGTACCTTTATCTCTTATATCCCTTGGTTTAAAATCCTTACCTCTTACTCTATATCAACCATTTATAGTAATTAATTATGGTTTTTAATTTAAATTGTTGATATAAAGGATTTAAATATCGATAGTCCTATTTGTGATTATTTTTTCATCTATAATAGTTTATCAAATTTATCCATCCAAATTAGTTTGTATGTAAGACTATGCTGAATAATGTAAGTTTCTAGATTAATTTTTTGAGACTTTATAATAGATTGGATGTGTGTGATGAGTTTTGTATGTGATTGTATCTTTTACAATGAAAATGTTTTTAGTATTCTCCAATAGATGTATGGAATTATCCGAACCACATAGTTTTATTTTGTGTGAAGTGTGTTAATATAGTTTTTTGTAGTAATTTGGAAATATCACTTCCTAGTTCCAGTGCATAGACTCGACAGATGCAATTATCAGAAAAACCTCTATTCAATAGGATTATGGATCTTTATAATATATAGGATGAGGTTCATCATAAAAATTTATATCCATTGTATATCACAGATTTTACGGAGCTTTCCACTCATTTATTATGATGTGTTGTTTGGATCTTTTAATTTTATTAGATGTTCTATTCCTCTATCCGATTATTTCTACCTGATAACCACCACGGGCTATTGGGGAAGTGTCTTTGAGGATTTTTTTGATCTAATCCTAGAATTTTTTCAAATATTTAACATATTTATATATTTTTTCAACTAGTATATATGAATATATTTCCCTATTTATTAATATTTATATGTTTTATTTTTTTAATATTGTGTAGGCACATTGTGATATACATGGATAAAAGCTGGATCACATTACCAAGGAACACACCTCAGTATGTTAAGGGTTTGGAGGATATTTTAGATTTTTCAATTTTCAATTGATCCATTGAAGGGAGAATAAGATGTCCATATCCAAAATATAAATTTAGAATATGGTTAAAAAGTTATAAAGTTTATGAACATTTAATATTAAACCAATTCCCTAGTCAATATTTATTTTGGATTTGGCATGGAGAATCAAATGTTGTAGAAAGGTTGAGCACTGATGTCAATCTACAGAATGAGCTCCCAACTTGTCAAAAATGGGAAATGAAATGAAAAACATTATAAATGATGCATTTAGCACTGAAATACATCACTATCAACATAAAAAAATATCAGAACAACCATATGAGGGTGTTAAAAATAGCAATGCGACAAGTGATGTTTTTTAGACTTTAGGACAACCAGATGAAGATTATAACATATCAGTGGATCCTCCTTTTTATTATGTGGAGAATAATATAATAGAAAACTTCACTGAAGAAAATACATTTCATAATTTAGTTGATGATGGAAATCAAGAGTTGTATAGTGGATATTTGAAATATTCAAAACTTTATTTTTTGCTGAAGTTGTACCATATCAAATGTCTATGTGGAATTACAAATAAGGAAGTGTCCATGATATTGGAATTGTTGTGTGATTCATTTTCTAAAGAAAACATCCTTGAGTCTTTTTATGATATGATTTTTTTTAACAGGCTTGGTTTGAATTATACAAAAATACATGCATGTCCCAATGATTGTATGCTTTATTGGAGAGAGGATTCAAGTAGAGAGGATTGTAAAAAATGTTCTTCTTATAGATGGTTGTTAATGGGTGATGTTGGAAGTCTGAATCAACATAATACCATGAAGAAGAAGAAAAGGAACACACCTACAAAGGTTTTGTGTTACTTTCCTTTAAATCCTTGATTGAAAATATTATTCAAGTCATCAAAAACCATCAAAAACATGAAGTATCATTCTGTATATAATAACAATGATGGGTTATTGCGATATCCATGAGATTCACAATCATGGATGACATTTGATTAATTAAATCCATATTTCTTAGCTGATCCTATGAATATTTGATTAGGATTGGCTGCTGATGGATTCAACCCATTTGAAACTTTAAGTACCAATTATAGCATTTGACCGGTTGTTTTGATCCCTTATAATCTCTCTCCATGGATGTGTATGAAACCAATGTCTTTTATCATTTCAATGATTATTCTTTTAAAAAAAATTCCTGGAAATGATATTGATGTATACATGCAACCTTTAGTTGAAAAATTATAGGATTTATAGAGAAACTATGTTGATAAATTTGATGCTTCTTCTAAAACAATGTTCATAATGCATGCTGCTTTAATGTAGACCATTAGTGACTTCCCTAGGTTTGGGAATTTATCTTGTTAGAACACTTACACGGGTTTGGATTGTCCTATTTATATCTTTGATTTTAATACCAAATGACTACCTCATAGTAGAAAATGGTGCTTCTTGTTCCATCGAAGATTTCTTGATGCATCTCATAGATTTCGGATGAACAGATCAAAATTTAATAGTTTCATTGATCGTAGACCACCTCCCAAGTTGCTAACTAGTTCTAAAATATTGAAACAATATGAAAAATTTGAAACATAATTTTGGAAGGTTTATCATTTGAATGATATCGGGAAATTGGTTCGAAGTGCATCATCAAGTGAAATCGGAACGCAACAATGGAAGAAAAAAAGTATATTCTTTAAATTTCCATATTTGGAATTTAATTTGTTGTGACATAATCTTGATGTGATTCATATTGAGAAGAATGTATGTCACAATTTTATCTTCACATTTCTTAATGATCATGGAAAGTCAAAGGATCATCTCAATGCTCAGAAAGACTTACAAGTAATGAACATAAAACATGATCTATCACCATATGAGAATGAAAAGCATGATCCAACAATTTTTTCAATGAAAAATAGGGTTAAAGATACATTACTTAGAATTTTAAAGCATGTGAAAGTATCTTATGGGTATTAAAGTAACATATTTAGGTGTGTTGACTTAAATAATCATAAGTTACATGTATTGAAAGGTCATGATTTACGTATTTTGTTACAACATTTACTACCATAGGCATTGCGTACATTATTACCAGAAAAAGTTACTGCTGTTGTACTCCAATTCTGCACATTTTTCAAGAAACTATGTGAGAAATATCTACATCCATTTGATCTTGAAAACCTTTAGGAGAGGTTTTTATTGACACTTTGTGAAATGGAGATGATCTTTCCTCTGTAGTTTTTTACTTTCATGATGAATTTAACTATGCATTTGGTTGAGGAAGCTAAATCAGGAGGTCACGTTCATTATTGATGGATGTATCCAATTGAGAGGTAATTTATTTATATGTTTTTCAGTTAAGTAAATTTTTTTAGCACTTAATTAAATTCATAATTTTTTTTTGTTTTTTTATTTCATAGATATCTTGGGAATTTGAAATCATACGTGGGAAATAAAGCTCAACCAGAAGGCTCTATTGCTGAAGGATATTTAGAAGAAGAGTGTCTTACCTTTTTTTCTAGATACTTGTATAATATTGAGACAAGTTTTAATCGATTTAGACATGTTGGAAACACATTAAATCAATATAAAATACATAGGAAATAAAAAATATTTCAAACTATTGACCGATAATTTGGGAGGACCTCAAATGTTACACTAACAGGAATAAAATCATTACAGGAACATAGATATGTGCTACTGAATAGTGAAATTGTAGATCCATTTATTGAAGAGTTGAGGATACAAATGAAGAAACAAATGAGAGGCCAAACACAAAATGATAAAGATATAACGAAATCTATTAATAAATATCTTGTAGAATGGTTTGCACGACGTGTAAGTTCATAAATATTTAAATAAATATGAATATTAGGTTGACACATATATTTTGTAATTCTAATAAATTATATTTCTTTTTTACTCAAGCATATTTTTATAGGATTTGATGTTTCTTTATTGATTTCCTCTAAAACAAGTTATAAATTTTGATGCTTACAACGTGAATGGATTTAGATTTCGTATAGTCGATCGAGAAGAGGGTTTGAAATTTCTGAAGTGGGATGCTATGGAAAACTGACTAATATTTTTTAATTAAACTAACACATTCATTTTTCAGTTGTTTTATTCAAATGAAATTGGGTTGACATTATCAGAGGTATTAAAAGATATTCCTTGCAATTTACTTATGTGAACTTCTCTCTCTTGGTTGATGTTGGTGATCATGAACTGCATGATACATATATCTTATCATCATAATAGAAAATGGTATATTATATGAATGATTTTGTTGATGAAGGGTAGAGTGTAGTTGCTCACGTAAAACAAAGATATTTGTATGATATGGGTGATGAAGTGGAAGATTTTACCTCTGACATTGAATCTCATCACCAACAAGAATCAGAATTATTTGTCCACCATGATATTGAAAATATTAATCTAGAAAGGATGAATGAAGTGGATGAAGTAATGGAGTAGGAAACCAACATGATTGAAGTAGAAAATCATTGTATGTATAATTATGCATTCATTTAGCAACCACTTATTTCATTTGTTCAATCATTCATTATTATTGTTTTGTATATATTTTTTGTTAGTACTGTGCATATGTTATCTTTTTTAATTTTTTTCCAGTTATTTTTTTGAAATATATGCTCTAAACTTAATTTTATTTGATTAAATGAAAGGAATACCAAGGAGGAAGCGATATACTATTTCATCGACCATTAGGATAGATGACGATCCATATGTCTCCCTCCCTATGACATCTGATCCACCATCTGACTGCCCCCTACACCAACTCCCCCTACACCATCTCTCACACCCTCTGTGAGCATCCCTTTAGTAGCTTAGTCTTTTCCTCCTACTTCAAGAGCCTCTGCAGTGGGGGAGCATTGTACCACTTCTTGTTCTGCGTGGGGATACAATAGGGTGACTGTTATAGGTACAAATTTTAATATGAATAAATTTATTGAACTTTTTTTTATAATAACAGTTTGTTGATTAAAGATAGATACAATGAAACTATGGAGAAAAATATAAAAAGTTAAGATGTATGGAATCTGAATGGAGAGAAGATAGTTGTCCCATTTGATTCATATGGGGTCCCTACAGATGACACCATGGGATTACTTGGCCAGATTTTAGGGCAGTTGGCCATAGAGCCTGTTTCCCTTCCTATTTCATATGATGAATGGAGACATATTCTTGAAAGTTAGAAAAATGAAGTTTTTGATTCCCAAATAATGGTAATTTTAATACATTATGGTGTAATTTAATGTCATGTTATTAATATTTTCAAAATAGATTTCTATGTATAGAAGTTTTTCCAGTTTATGGTTGCTGATGTGATAGAACGAAAGTGGACATTGAAAAATATTGGCAAAAAATGGAAATAATTTAAATGGAGATTGTGGGGTGATGTCAACAATAATTCGTTGACTGCCCAATAGATGTATGACAAGCTACCTGATGGGGTACCCAAAGATAAATAGAAAGTTTTTTTTGACAGACATCGTGATGAGAAGCTGATGGTATTTAAATATATATTACTAAAATAATATCATTTTACATTTATAAATTTATATGAAGAGGATTTGATATTGAATACATTAATATTAAATTGAATTTCATTTATTTTTGGATCTTTCAAGAAATAATGCCTCAAGATGGGCTAAGCAGGTCATCCCTTACACTGTGGGGTCAAAGTGATTTTCTAGAAGACGATTTGCTCTTGTAATATTTTCATTATTTTAAATATTTATAAAAAATTATTTTTTGTTTAATATATTAAATTGTTGATTTATGTTTGTTTAATGTAGTCACAGAGTTTAGGGCACAAAGCACCCTGAACAGAAGTGTGGTTGAATGTTCACCAAAAATCTGATGGAAGTTTTGTTAATGAGCATGCCAAAGAAGTTAGGGTATGAAATCATTTTTCATTATAATAACTTATTATCAGTTGTTATTATATTAATATATATTTCTTCTAATATGACTACTTTTTTATTTATAGGTAAAAATTAAAGAACTATGGGATTTCAATCCTGTACAGTCCTACTCAGTCTCCCAGGATGACCTGGTTGATAAAGTCCTTGGGAAGGAACATCCTGGTAGAGTGCACGAGATGGGTTTGGGACCCATTCCATTTGAGATCTTTGGCAGGCCACCAGGTATTGCAGCTGCATATACTCCTAGTTGTAGTCAGTACATACCCGGAAATACTTGGATAGATATTTTTTCTCTACAAAACATAGTTCATGACCAGGGGGCTCATATATCCACTTTGCAGAAAGCATTGATTAATTTATATCAGAAGATGGCCGAATTTGACCCTAGTGGTATTGCATCGATTGGTGGTGAGTAGGTAAATCACAAAAATTCAAAATCATTTAGTTTGGTATCTTTTATTGGTTTTAAGTTTAAATATAAATATACAACAATATTTAATTTTAAATATAATGTTCTTTCAGGTGGTAGAAGGAAGTAGAGATGGAGGGGGAGTGGGTGACAAGATTTTTTCATCATCGGACCGTGATTAGTTGTTTTTTTGATATGTTATACAAATGTGATAACATTAAGTTTGTATATGTGTCATGTGTGGCACATAGTTCCCCCCAAACATTTTCATGACCAAACATTTTCTTGATTTCTCATGTTTCCTTTTATGTATTTTATTGATTTCTAATGTTTCTTTTTATGTCTTGATTTCTCGAGTTTTGTATGCACCATATATGTTGATTATTTTTTGTCATGAATCATGTTTTATGATTCATTTTTTCTAAATTTATTAGGTTTGTTACCCAAGGATGTGAATGAGGAAGGGTGTCGCCTTTTGGGTATAACTAGTGTAATTATAATTTTCATCAAGGCCTATTATAGGAAACCCCGACATCATTACATATATTGAAACATCATAAATCAATCCACATATTATTTTTATATAATACCCCTATGAATATTAGGATTTTTCCTAGGGTAAGAGTCATTTTTTCATAACATAGGTTTATGGATAAAGAACCACATGCTAAGGATCCTTATGTAGATTTGGATAATATGTAGAGGAAGACAGGTATTACTAGGTAGATTGATCTGAGAAGTTTCAAGTCTTACAATATGGACCATGCATCACATAGTTTAACATCATGTGAAAATGATTAAAATAATATATAGTTTAAGATCATATAAAAAATACCTTATTATATGAGGTTTAATGTAGTTTAAACTAATGTTTAAAATTAAATGAACTTGTCTTGATGCCAACCCTATGGATGGAAAACCAATGTGAATGAAGAAACCCAGTCACTAAGATAAAGTGGGGGATTTGATATTGGTTTTTTGGTTGGGTTTGAGATAGGAGATCTAGGAGTCCCTATGTATCCCATGAAAATATGAATCAATCCATACATAGTTCTTATAATTTTGGGGAAAATATGATCACCTTGAATGAAAATTGAAAAATAATAGGGAAACCAAAATAAATAGAATGAGTTTAATGGTACACACCATTTATAAACTTCTCTTTGTGAATTATCAAGTCTTGGGGATGTTTAGGGAGAGTTTTGTGGTGATTTTGAGGTTTGAGGTGGTGTTTTAGACTTTTGAAGGCCTCCACGACTTTTGCAATGAATTTTATGTATATGAAGGAGGTAGTTTTATGTTGGGAATACTCTTGTGTAAAATGGGATATATAACCATGACTTGGGGATGACATGGTGTTATGAGTGTTGTCCTAGTAGTTTTCTTATGCACCATGAGAATCTTGAAATTCCCTTGGGTGGGCTTGGAATATCGGAGGACCACTTGTCCAAAATAGGAAACCCAAGATCACAACATTATAGCCTTGGGCATGGTGAGGGTAAAATGGTTAGGAAATGGGAACTAGTTTATGGATTATATACATGAAATAATATAGAATAACCACTAGGGATTAGAACACTCCATGTTTTAAGATTTTCAAGAGCCCAAATTCCATTTTAAAATGGGAAAAAAGATAAAAGATAATGAGGGATATAGATCACACTTTTACCAAACCCACCACATGAGTTTTTGATATTAACCATGTTTTGATAGAGTCTAGTGTGATTTACTTATAAACATGATTTTTATTACCTCCTTGTTTTGAATTTTATACTTTCTCTCAATTCTTGGTTGACCCTTACTCATCCTCCCCTTCCCCAGTCACCTCCCTTGGTGTTCCAAACCACTTGGACCATATTAGATCATTTATATTGAAGTTATATGATTCATGGTAGCCCTCTATTTCCAAATTAATTCTTTATTATATTTATATTATATTCAATAGTTCATTATGGTGGCAATTATCCTCTTTTTGGGTGGTTTTTGATGGACTCATATTATTCATTATATTCAATAGTGATTCACTTGAGATCAATGGTGGTTTATCCTTGGTTCTTGTTCATTATACTTGAAGATTCATTCATGGTTGGGGATCATTCATCTCCCCTTTTTATATGTACATTTGGGTGGTTTTTAATTATTCTTGTTATTTATTCTTATATGGACACACTAACTCATTTTTCCAATTATGACTTATTTTGAGATAGTGTGTTGTTTGGGTTTTTATAAAACTTTCTATGTATGTTTGTATAACCTCACCAAATATGAAAATGACTAAGAATATATATCTAACTATTAAATCGGTTTTCCATGCAATATTGTATTTATGTGTGAATACCCTTCATAATAATTTAGTAATTATGATAAAAATCCTTATTGAAACTAAATTATGTGTGGTGGTTGTGATGTGTGGTGGTTATGATGTGTGGTGGTGGTGATGTGGGGTGGTTGTGATTCAGGGTGGTTGTGATATATTGTGGTTATGATGTGTAATATGTCAAATCTATTGGAATTGTTTTTTAGGGCATTAGTAATGGGCCTGCAGTATCAACTGCATTTTTTTTGTAAATCTGGCTTTAGCGGCGGTTTTAACTGCCACAAAATAAATATAATATATTTACCAGCGGTTTTTACTGCCGCTAAAATTATGGTATTTTTCTACCATGATGGTTAGAATCGCTACTACAGATAATAATTTAGAGGCAGTTTTAACCACCTCTAAAGATTTTCCATATTCCTTTATTATATCACGAAGGTTTTAGTGGTTTAACACTGATTTTCCATGGAAAAACTGATATTTTTTTAGTGGAAATTTTAACCCTCGCTAAATAGTTTTCATATTCCTTTATTATATCTGGGAGGTTTTAATTGTTTTAGCAGTGGTTTCCCACTGTGAAACTGATTTTTTTAGCGGTGGTTATAACCACCGTGAAATGCACGCACTATAAAAGTTACCATAAACTGCCTCTAAATCAAGGAAACCGTCTTGCATTTTATGCTAACACACACTTTAGCAGCGGTTTCAAAAAACTACCGTAGAACCATATGGCGGCGGTTTAAACCACCGCCATTTCCAAAAAAAAAACCACCAGGGAATGGTCTTTTTCCTGTAGTGTTTGGTTTATACTTAATTGAATATTAATTTTCTTTTTCTTGAAATTATGGAAGTATTTTGTTTGTTCTTTATATTCAGGTGAAATTCTTTCTGCAAAGTATAACAGAACTTTTGAAGAAGTGTGGAATCATAGTTCAAAAAGTGATGTTGCAACCTAAAATTGGCACCCAACCCTATGTTTGGAACCCCATGTTTGAGTGGAATGTTATGAATGTGAAATTAACTTTTGATAAGGAACCTCACATTTGAGTACCTAATGTTTGGTATATATCTAACATAAGAATCCTCACATTAGTATCGTACTATACATTATAGAACTCAATGTTTGGTATCAACTGAATTCTAGAAACTATACTTTTTGGGTTATCATGATGTAGAGAAAACCCACGTTGAATCAGTATTCTATAGGATTTAAATTTTGAATGGTTTCCAATATTTCAGCAATGATTTTTCTAGATTAAATCTCTCATTAAAGAGATTCAAAATATTTTTCAAAGGATTTTCATCAATTTATTAATTTGTTCTATTTTTTAAGGGAATATATGATTTTCAGTGGCTAATAAAATTAAAATTTCAAATATGCTAATCATTTTGAAATCATGTTTTATCTAGAACCTTTTTCAGTTCTATTTGATTAGAATTAAATCAAGCTTCTTATTTAATTATCAAATGTATAAATCTGTAGGAGAGTTGTTCTTTGTCTTGAATGATTATTTTCTCAGAATATAAATAAAAATATGAGTAACTTTATCAAAAACTAGGTTAGATATTATTTTTTATAGAAGAGATTATCCATTTTGATACAACTGCTATTTCTTAACTATGATATATCTGTCATAGTTTTTTGATTCTTTTCAGGACTATACTTTGGAGGCATACATGTTATAATAGTTTTTGTGGATTCATCCTGACACTTAAAAAGTTTTTATTATAGATTTTGTGTTATATTAATATATTCTCTATAAAAAGTTTGAATATTCTTAATAAGGACAATTATTCCTATTTGAAATCCTTGTAAAAGTTGGTCTAATAAGTTACAGTTGATTACACTAAACCATCGAGATCCCTTGGAAAAGAATCTACCATTAAAAATCACCAAGCTCCTGGAGATAGTGTTGGTGGAGTGGATTAGAGGACCTTTGTGCCTCGAACCAATATAAAACGAATTTTTCTTTTTTTAAATTTATATTGAATATTATATTAAAAAAAAGTGAACAACATTGATTTTACAAGTTTTAAAGGGGTATTGATTCTAAAATTTTCAAGTGTTTTCAAAAGGAAACAATTCACCCCCACTAATGTATTCATCATTATTCTAACATAAAAATTGGTATCAAAGGGAAGAATCTATATTTATAAATATTTGAAGATACACTGCTATTTATACTTGATACCAACAATTTGTATTAGAAGTAGTTCTCTACAGAAGATTTGTTTTATATCTAGAAAGATTGAGTTAATGATCTAGATAAAGAAAGATAGAAAACCTCAAAGAAGGTATATTTTTTATCAGGGAACCATATCTAAATATTAAAAATTATGAATGTTGGAAATGTAAGGGACAAAATCACAATAACCCTTCCCTTTTTGAATTTTGTGTATTAAAGGAGTCCAGAGAAAGTTTTTATAAGTTTTGATATTGTTGGGGGGGGGGTACCACTGCAAAAAACAACATGTTTACAACATGGAGGGATACACCGCACTTTAGTTTCGGTGGATAAGGCATGGTGGATCTGGCTATGGTTTATAGTCTAGAGTGAGGAAATTTGGGGATACTAACTATCTATTCATGGCTATACTAGGAAGGTAGGCTGTAGCGTAGGCCCTTCTTTTGTGGTAGAGCACTATGGTGTGGAGCGAGGGGTACCATGGTGTAGTTCTTAAAGATTCACCATGGTCCCAAATCCAATTTCATAGGATCTACATCATGTTTCTAATAAATGAGTTTTACCAAGAGGATTCGTGGCATGCTCCCTTATGTTACACCATTGAATACCCCATGTTATCCAGTTCTACATCATGGTGAATTAGGCTATGTTGGTCCTATATTTTTAGTGGGTATATAAAAACCCCATACCTATTTGAGACCCATATTCTCCAACTTCATCCACTCAAATACTAGGCACCTTGGAGTAGTTTTTAGAAGGATTTATATCCTCTTTATATAGGTATTGATCCCATACTCCTAGAGATCAATCTGTGGTAATCTATGGTGAAATCTACCTCCTTTTCTAGTAGTTTCTATCAGTTTAATCTCGTTTTCCATCCATTCTTATTTCCATGATTTTTGAGTTTAGTATCCATAATTCTAATAGAGTTTTTATTTTCATTTTTTAGTGTGTTCATGGAATGATATATTTGGGGGGATCATAGTTTCTTCATTGGAGAGGTGATCAGAAATCTGCATTGGTGCTCTGTTTCAATTTCAAGAATGTTGAAACTTTATGGTATGAGATTAATTGATTATGTTTTATTTATTCATAATCATAAATTGACCACAATTTTCCCTATGGATATAACTAGAATTAAATTAATAAATATTGAACTATATTAATAAAGAAATTGGATAGTGACCACATGCCGATATCAAATTGATGCAAACTGCATGTTTAATTGAATATGTTATTCCATGTGATAATGGAATTAGATAAAGAACATGAAACAAGGTAATTATTTTATAGAATAATAATAAAAATATATGTTAAATGATAATTTTTATTCTCTCATTTTTTAAAAAAAATTAGTTTTATGCTAGAGAGAATGTTTAATCAATTTGATATCTTGTTATAGTTAATGCATTAGGTTTACCAAAATTGGAACCTATGACTTATGAATTGGTTAATTAAAGATTGAATAAAATTGGTTATTTGATAAATATAAATATTTAGGGATGAGAGTACCCATTTTTTATAAAGGCTCAAAGCCTTGTGTTTGGGTCTGAGTGAGCCTATTTAAATGTGAAGGCTAAATGCCTTGTTTTTGGGCCTAGATTGCCCTGTTGACTATATTATTTCTTACTACCTTATTTGTGATCTATATGTGATTATTTCTACATGATGTGATATGAGTTTGTTATGGATGATGAGATATGGGAGGGGATCCCTAAGGTTGGGGCATTCGTTCAGTCCTTTGATGAAAATATTCATGGGGATATGCAAGATGGTGACACATATAGAAAGACACTATTTGATTTTTAGTGTTATATTTTATAGAATTATTAGGGTTTAGTTTATGAAATAGTGATAAAAGACTGGTTATAGGAGGTTTAGATAGATTTCAATTAGATACATTCTTGTTAGGAGTATTGGGTTTTGTTGGCCATGATGGTGCTGTATGGGGTAACTAGGAAGTGGTGGATCTTGTTCCTCAGAGTTCATGAGTATTCAACAACCTCATAGGAGAAGTTACAAGACTATCTCTGAGAAGAGTTTCTTTCTTCAATTGAAAATGTGTCCATACACCGTGATCTTATTACCCTTTGACAAGGGATTTACAAATTAAGAGTGTTTAGGGTCAATTTTAAGACCATTATGAAATATGATTCAAACTTGTTGATAGAAGAGGAGGATAGGTAAAGGCATCTTGAGGAAGATTTTTATCCATAGATCCAAAGTCAGGTCATCCCATTCATATTGTCAAAATATATCTAGGTGTTAGTGATAGCATAGGTTGTTGAGAGGACTCTATCTAGAACTATATCATCATGACAAGGGAGTCATCTGGATTCCTTGTGAAGAAAAATTATGGTTTGGGGTTCCTATTTTCCTAGACATTAGAGATTTTGTTTCAAAAAGGATAGGTATCATCCCTCATCATCCCATTTATCCAGTGTTATAAGCTCTCATAATTATGATAATGGATAAAATGTATGATTTTATTATAAAGTACGAGGTCATCAGTGGTGAGAGTGCCTGAAATTTCTTAGAAGATAGCATATACATAGTTTTTCAATTCAGGTTCCTTCATCAAGGTAGTTTCATCCAAGGCAATATAAATAATAGGGTGTTTTAGTTTAGGATCAATAGTTAGGGGATGGGATAAGTATAGGATATCAATGAGATTATCCTCATCCTCATTGAGCATAGCGTGGCTATGGAGGTGGTCATTAGTAGGGTCAAATAGGCCATGAAGTAGTTCGTGGTCAACTTCATTCTCTAGCATTATTAGCTCTGGGTGTGCCAGATGTTATTTGAGGCAATATTTTCTTATTTTTGACATGGGTGCATTATTTTTAGGATTTATGAGCTACATAATCTTTCATATCATGTACCCTTTTCCATGCATTGATACTTGAGGTAGATAAGATTCTAGTGCCCTTGGTGTTGACTACTCTTGTTGGAGATCGAACTGAATTGTATAAATTATGTATAAAATGTGATCTAGTTTTGGAAAAACAATGCTCTTAGGGATATTTCCTATGTTCAAATGTATATATCCATAAAACATCATCCTCAAAATGTGTTGTATATATTTAGTTCAAGATACTATGAATTTATTCAGAAGATAGGCTATGTACTATGATGCTGATGGAGAACTAGCAGTGATCATTGGTAAGTGAGACACTCAGATGGGTTAGAGTCATGTTTTATTCTTGTCTTCCATGATGTATGAGATGATTTTGAGTTAGTTATAGGTTTAGAAAATGATGTTTCATAGGGTTATAGATGATTACCATGATGATTTTCCTAAGAAGGTTGTGCTATTACCCCCTTGATGATAGAACAATTTTTGGATCAAGCTACCTCCAGGTGTTTCTCCTTCTCATTATCTCCACATATGATAGTGCCTTATAAGTTATGAGAGTTGTTAGTACAACATGATGATTATCTGTAATAGGGATTTGTTCAATTGAGTGTATCACCTTGGTGTGCACCAATTTTGTTTGTGAAGAAGACCGAAGGAAGTTTTCATCATTATATTGATTATTGTCACTTGAATCTAAAAATAGTGAAGAACCACTATCCTCATCCACGTATTGATGATTTATTTGATCAACTAAAGGGAGAAATTTGGTTCTCAAAGATCAGTCTATGTTAAGGATATCATCAAATGTGGGTGAAAGTGGAAGTCATTTTGAAGATTATTTTTTGGTGTTGTTATGGGCATTACAAGTTCATTGTGATATTGTTCAGTGTGGAGAAGGATCTAGCCTTTTCCATGAGATTGATGAATGTAGTTTTTAGAGATTTTTTGGGTATGTTTTTAGTGATTTTCATTGAAAACATCCTTGTGTATTCTGTGTATTAGGAGGAGCATGTAGAGAATCAGTGTTCCATTTTGGGAGTCATTTATCATCAATTTATAATAAGGAAGTTGTCAAAGTGTGAGTTCTTTGCTCATAAAGTTTCTTATGGAATGTGGTTCCCTAGAAAGGAGTATATTTTGATCTTTTAAATATTGAGGTATTCATTTATTGGGCATCCACCAATACAGTTACATAGGTGAGAAGTTTCCTTGGTCTTTCAGCACATTGCATGAGGTTTGAAAATTATTTATCTTGGATTGAGGGTCCTATTTTAGTCTTGACTAGAAAGAATCAGATGTTCTTATAGACTGACTCTATCACCCATAGTTTCTGGTAGGTAACCCTTTATTTATTCTTTTTATGTATATAAATTATAATAGTGAAAGTTGGGAGAGTTTTGAGAACTTGTTGAGTATTTTTGGGTATAAAGTGAAGGCGTATGGTCTGTGCACGGTTTGTCCAAACTGTATGGAAGCCTAGTAGAAACCGTGCAGAATGTGAAATGTTGAACATAGAGATTTGGCATGGTCGGTGAATGCTAGAGCATGTGAGGAGGCCATACTAAATATTTCTTATGGAAGTATTAGTGGAATGGTTAGAACACAATTTGTCTAACTGTATGACTAAACTGTGTGCGTGTTAAACACCACCTCCTTAAAAAGTGGATCTAGGTCGGCATTACCATTAATCCACTTTCCCCCCCCCAAAACATCTCTAACTCGGGATTTTTATTCTCAAAAGTCCAAATATGGTTCTATCATCAATTTAAAGGTGATCTTAAGGCTTCCCTTGGAAATTAAAAGCCTAATTATTAAGGCATGTGATCATTCTTCATCGTTCTTGATCAGTTTCTTAGATCTTCTTTGATATACTTATCCTCTATTATCATTTTCTTAAATGTACATCCATTATGGGTAGATATAGGATAGTGAATGAAAAATATGTTGAGATTTGGTCTTGATTATGTTAGGGGAAGATATCTAAGTTGGTTTCGTCGAGAATCAACCCAGTTTCTTGAGCGTTCTTTATTCATTTTTAGTTTTATTCAAAACGGTCAAGGTAGGTGGCTTCACTCTCAAATCCTCTTTCTAGAATTAATTGGATTAGTTTAAAATTGATTTATTTGAATGAAATTACATGTGAAATCTTGTTTTAAAGCATGTAATAAATATTATTTAGTGATGATTTATGGTTTTGAGTGAATTGTATTCTTTTGGTGAATTTTTGTGAAAATTGGTTTTGCTTCTTGATTTTAAAATGGTTTTTTAAAATATGGCTTCACTGAAACTTTTTAATGGTTTTTTGGAAAAAGGTTTTTCAATAAAAGTGGTTTTTTATTGAAATGCTTTTGGAATTTAAATGGTTTGGATATTAAAAAAGGGTTTCAATAAAAAGGTTATTTTATTGAAAGGGTTTTGGTATGATTTTGGAAATACTTGGTGTGTGTGATCATATTTCATTTATGAGGCTTGGTTGAAATATGAACTTGTGATAAATGAAAAAGTGTAATGAAAAATGGGACATAATTTTCATTACACATGGTAGATCAATGATAAACCACTCATGAGTATTGAATCATCATAACGAAGCATGCATGGTTGGTAGTGTGAAATTGTGGAAAGGATTAGTCATGCCAAGAGAACTTGTGAGATGGGATTAAGGCCATGTTTGGTTGATTTATTTGAAAAAGGGATTTGTTTTGAAAAATGGTGGATAGAGCTTTTGTTTATATCGATTTATAAATTATTTTGAAGTTGTATATATATAGTTATAATTTTTTGGAAATTATTTTATATAAACCATTTTATATGGATGTGGATAACTCTTCTATCCTAGGGGCATGAGTAGGGAAGTCATTGGGGAAATCCTAATGAGTTTTATACTCACCCCTGATTCATCACTTTTGTGATTTTCCAGATGCTATCTTCTATGACATGGGTAAATGTAAAGTATAACACATTATTAGCACCACCTTGTGATACTTAGGATTCTTGGTGATGTTGGAGCATGAAGCTTGTGGACCATAGAGTCTTGTGGTTTTATTGGAGTTCCTGTAGTTATATTTCACTGTTTACTTTGATAGTTGTTTTTTCTTCTTCTATAGTGCACCTTGGTATGGTTTTGATATAAATGAGGTGGTTGATTTTCCTTTTATTTATTAATGCATCATATAGTGATTTGTTGGGTTATGGTTTTCCGGGTTAATGATTTTAGTTCTTAAAGGGTAAATCATCCCCCAATTTCATTTTAAACCCTTCAACATTTATTTCCATCCTTTGGCATCTTGGTGATGTCACTTAAGGCTCAGTAATGATTCACTGTATCCTCAAGACAATGAGAATAAGTGGGTCATTACAAATAGTATCAACTTGTTTAGTCCTTATAGAATAAGTAGTAATTAGTTTTCTTGGTATTGGAGTTGAAATTCATTCATGTATATTCCTTGGTTTGTGAGCTTATAAAGGAGTAGGATTGTCATGACTTGAAATTTAGAGCATGAAAATACATAGTTAACCTTTTTATTCTGAACTTCAAGTTACTAGGGAGTTAGGTACATAATTGTTTTTTAGAAACTTATAAGATTTTTGAATATCATTGTGATGGGTTTAGCTAATGTGACGAGCATGACATGCATTGTATAAGAATGACTTCCCACTAGGATTGTAAATATAATTTTGAGTAAGGATCCATGATTTGTGAAAACGTGTTGATTTTTAGAAATTTCAAAACTATTTTTCAAATGAAATACTTTGAAAAGAGCATGTTTGTGATATTTTAAAAAGGGTTTGATTTTCAAAAAGAAATTTGAAAGTAAAAAATGATTGAAAATCATTATGAATGATTTTAGAAAATAATGTTTTGATAGTAGATGTTATATAATTTGAAATGACAAGCCTTCAATTGCTAGAGAGTGAGACTTATGGAGTTTCTTGTTTGTTTTAAAATGGAACCGGTAGGTATCATAGAAACCAACCAGAAGAAGCTACGAAGAATGTGGTTGCACTTGAGCTATAGGTGAACCAAGATCAGGTTCAAAGTATTGTCTATGTGTTTCAGGTTGTGGACATTGGGAACTGAAGGGATGATTCAAGACAAGTTGAACATTTTGTCCAGTTCTAGAAACATAATCCACCCTTCTTCTAGGGTGGTTTCGAACCTAAAAAGTCGGAGGTGTGGCTGAATAGGATGAATCATATCTTCTATTTCATCAGCACACTAGTAGAGATCATGTTCAATATAGAGACGTATATTCTCAAGGATCTTGGATGCTAGTTGTGGGATATAACAGTGATGGATAAACTTGATCACAGTCTTATTAGGGAGGATTTTGAGGAAGTATTTAATAAAAAATTCTATACTCACACATTCAGGATCCAGAGATTGATGAATTTATTCAGCCTGAAGTAAAATAATATCTCTATCATAGAGTGTGCAGCTAAATACATGAATTTAGTGCGATTTTAACTTGAGTTTGAGGCTAGTATAACTTTAAAGGAACACATATTTGAGTTGGGACTAAGACATGAGACTCTCTCAAATATAATTGTTCTCTGTATTACTGACTATACAGAAATGGTCAAAAAAGAAATGATGGATGAAATAGATATCCCAGGAGATATGGGAGGAGTAAGTATGATGATACCTATGGGTAATGGTAGGAACTATAATGATATAAGAAAGTGAAAGAGGGACACCTATTTCTAGGGTGGTAGTGGAAGCCAGAATCAGATAGCTAGATCAGTAAATCCTCCTCTGATACTCATGAAAAAAGCAATATATTTCCAATTTGGTTCCTTTGACCACATGAAGCGAGAGTGTACAACACCACCAAGATCATTCCATAATTGCAACAAGATGGGACATCTTAAGTGCTATTGTCACAGTGCTCCAAGGTCAGGTGCCCAAGACAATTCTTAGGTTTCATAGGAATTGTATGATTCGATGGGGAAAGGACAACAAACTCAGTCTCATCATTAGAGAAAATATAGCCATGATGATTCTAGGAACAGCATGAATCACTAGCAAGGGAAATCTAAGCAAGGAAACAAGGAGGATAGTGTAGTTACGAAGAAATTGTATGGAGATGAGTAGATGGTTGTGGATGATTAGGCTAGAACATATATGGTGAGAGGTATGATTATTTTTAATTATACCCTTATGCAATTATTGTTCGATACTAGTGTATCTCATTCCTTCATTTATTCTCATACTTTTGTTTTTCTAAGATTAAAACTTGGGATGATTCCCTCTGTGTTAAAACTTCAAACTCCACTTAAGGAAAGAGAATGTAGAGCCTTATTGTGTATAGAATGTTCTATAACTATTGATGGAATTGAGCTAAAATGGAACTTATAGGTGTTAGAGATGGATATCTATGATTTTATCCTGGGTATGGATTGGTTGAGAATGTTCAAGGCTCAGATCGATTATTATATAAGGTCAATTACTTTCAAGACTAAGGATAGTGTTAAGCATCTCTTTAAAGGAGAAAGGGATGTAACATAAGTTTCAATGATCTTCTTGGCACCATTAGTGATATCAATATCTTACTAGTTTATATAATTGAACTTGGAATCAATGGAAGAGATCGAGGAAAATGGTTTTCCAGCAATTGTGGATCAATTTACATATGTTTTTTCCAAGAACTTATCAAGGTTACCACCTCTAAGGGAAGTAGAGTTTATGATTGATCTCCTTATCAGGACCAATCATCTTTACCTTACATCTTATATGATGGCACCGATAGATTTGAGGGAATTTAAAGTGCAATTGGAAGTGCTAGAAATCAAAGGTTTCATTCATCCAAGAATGTCTCCATGGGCAGCACTGGTCTTATTCGTGAAGAAAGAAGATGTAAATCTAAGGTTATGCATATATTATCATAAGCTTAATTAATTTATGATAAATAATTGATATCTACTACTGCCCATTGATGATCTGTTCAATCAATTATGGGTATCCCATTGGTTCTCTAAAATTGACTTGTGGTCAAGATATCACCATTTGAGAGTTCAGAAAGAGGATATTCCAAAGACAGATTTCAGAATTAGATATGACCATTATGAATATGTAGTAACACCTTTTGATATCATGAATTCACCAATAGTCTCCATAGAATTGATGAATAATATATTTCACCAATATTTGGATTCTTTTGTTGTAGTATTTGTAGAAGACATATTGGTGTATTCAATAACAAATACTGAGCTTGAGAAACACCTAGCTATAGTGTTGATAATATTGACAGATCACCGATTGTATTCCAAACTATCTAAGTTTTCTTTTTGGATACAAGAGGTATGTTTTCTTAGCCATTTAATTTAAAAAAAAGGTGTTTTAGTGGATCTGAAAAAATAGAAGTTATTATCTCTTGGAAACTCTTGAATAAAGATTTTGAGATATAAAGCTTTCTTGGCCTCTCTAGTTATTATCAACATTTTTTTCATGACTTCTCATGACTATCATTGACTATGATAGATTTTACAAAGAATAAATTTCCATTAAAATGCAGTGAGGAATGCCATAAGTATTTTCAAGAGTTTAAATTTCATCTTAAATTAGCACCTGCCTTGTTTTTTCTAGAATTAGGAAAGGGGTATGTGGTGTATAGTGATGCTTTAAGATATGTGTTGGGATGTATTCTCATACAATAAGACCATGTTGCTACTTATGGTTCATGGTAGTTGAGAGTATATGAGAATTATTACCCAACTCATGATTTGGAGTTAGCTGCAGCTGTACATGCTTTAAATAATTGGTGTCATTATCTCTTTAGTGAGAAATTCATTATATTCATAGATCATAATAGATTGAAACATATTTTCTTACAGCGGGATTTAAATATGAGTAAAAGGAGATGGATGGAGTATATCTAGTTTTTTAACTTTAACTTGATGTATACAATAAGAAAAGGTAATTCAGTTGACAATGAATTAAGAATAAATTCTTATGCTCAGTTAGAAAAAGAAGCTTTAGATGAATGGAATTTGATGTTAGTCATAGCCTACAGGCATGTGGAATGTGAAGACTAAGGTGATGTTGTGGTTTTCTTTTTAGTTTCTATGGTTCTTGATTTGGTAAATATGGTAAAGGAATCATAAAAATATAATGTAAAATGTGTTGCAAAGAGTTAAAAAAATGGTGGGGAGACAATTGAGGGATGGAAAATTTATAGGAGTTTGGTTTTTTGGTTCAGAGATTGGATGGTTGTACCTAGATCTTGTCAAGAAAAAATTCTTCATACTTACCACTATTCAATATGGGATGTACATATGAGTATATAGAAGATGTATATGGAATTGAAGGCATAGTTTTGGTGGATTGGTATGAAGCAGAAGGTGGATGAGTTTGTTACAAAGTGCATAACTTGTCAGAAAGTTAAGGAAGAACATCAATGATTTTCAGATATGTTTCTGTCCTTACCTATCCCAATATGGAAATGAGAGCAGATACAAATGGATTTTGTTACATGTCTCCCAATAATGGTTCAGAAACATGATGCCATATGGGTGATAGTGGATTGAATAATCAAGTCGGGCCATTTCATCCATATTTGTGAAACTCATATGGTGGAGGATCTATCCAAAATCTATATCTAAGAAGTGGTAAAGATACATAGAATACCAATTTCAATAGTCTCAAAAAATATCTAAGGTTCACATATTATTTCAAGAAATACTTATAGAAAGCTCTAGGCACTTAGTTGACTATGAGTACAGTGTATCATCCTCAGACAGATGGGAAATCATAAAGGATGGTACAAATGTTGGAAGACATGTTGTAGGATTAGGGAATGGATTTTGGTAGCTCATGGGAAGAATATATACCCTTAGTAGAGTTATCATATAATAAAATCTACCATGCCATGATACATATGGATCCTTTTGAAGCATTGTATGGGCGTCCCTATTGTTCTCCACCTTGATGGGTGGAAATCAGTGAAACTTCATTAGTTGGGCTGAGACTTGTCCAAGAAACAATGGAGAAGATTAAATTGATAATAAAGAGAATGAAGATGAAACATAGTCGTTAGAAATCGTATGTGGATCATCGTCTAAGACCATTTTCATTCACAGTGAGTGATCATGTGTTCTTAAGGATCTCTCTAAGGCTTAGACATTAACATTTTCAGAATTAGGGCATGTTATCTCCTTGATATATAGGCCCTTTTGAGATACTAAAACACGTGGGAGAGGTGACATATTGGTTGGAATTACCACCATGGTTCAGTTCAGTGCATAATGTGTTCCATGCATCATAGTTGAAAAAGAATCAGTTTGATCCTGACCATGTGATCATATGAGATCACATTAATGTAGAGCTAAATGATTCATTGACATATATCCTATTGTAGATTGTGGATAGGCAGGATAAATTCTTTTGTGGAAAAATCAATGGTCTATTATGGGTTTTATGGAAACATGGTCATATTCAAGAAGATACATGGGAACATGAAAAGGAAATGAAAGAGTAATGGATGAAACTCTTTTAGAGCAGTGGTGGTTTTATAGTTTTTGGGGATATAAAGACTAATGGTTAGTAGAATGAATCCCCCTTGGTTTCTGGTAGGTAACCATTTATTTATTATTTGCCTGTATATAAAGTATAAAGGTGAAAGTTAAGAGAGTTTATAGAACTTGTTGAGAGTTTTTAGGGATAAAGGAAAGGTGAATGGGCTGAACAAGGTTTTTCAAAACCATGCAGAAGTCTAGTAGAAACCATGCAGAAGGTAAAATGTTGGATAGAGAGATTTTTCATGGTCATCACATGCTTTTTGGACCATGTGAGGAGGCTATGCGAAATCTTTCTTAAGGCAGTAGTAGGATCACATTTAGCGCATGATTTGTCTAACCATGTGACTAAACCATGCGCGAAACCACCTCCTTAAAAAGTGGATCTAGGTTAGCCTTAAGATTAATCCACTTGTTTTCCCCCAAAATGGCTCTAACTCAGGATTTTTATTCTCAAAAGTCCAAAGAGGGTTCTCCCATCAATTTGAAGGTGATCTTAAGGCTTCCCTTGGAAATTCAAAGCCAAATTATTGAGGTGTGTGATCATTATTCATCATTCTTGATCAGTTTCTTAGATCTACTAAGATATACTTATCCTCTATTCTTTATTTCTTAAATGTAAATCCATTATGGGTAGATATAGGATTGTGAATGAAAAATATGTTGAGATTTTGTCTTGATCATGTTGGAGGAAGATATCTAATGCAGTTTCGTGGATAATCGACCTGTTTTCCGGAGCATTATTTTTAGTTTACAGTTTTCTTCAAAACGATCAAGGTATGTGGCTTCACTTTCAACTCATCTTATTAGAATTTATTGGATTAGTTTCAAATTGATTTATTTGTACGAAATTTCTTGTGAAATATTGGTTTAAATCATTGAATAATTGTTCTTTATTGGCGATTTATGGTTTTTATAGAATTGTGTGCTTTTGGAGAATTATTGTGAAAATTGGTTTCAATTATTGATTTTAAAACAGTTATTTTAAAATATTGGTTTTACTAGAAATTTTTAATGGTTTTTTATAAAAAAGGTTTCTAATAAAAAGGGGGTTTTATTGAAATGTTTTTGGAATTTAAATTGTTTGGATAGAAAAAAAAGGTTTTCAATAAAAAGGTTTTTTTATTGAAAAGGTTTTGGTATGGTTTTAGGAATACTTGGTTTGTGATCATATTTCATTTATGAGGCTTGTTTGAAATATGACCTTGTTATTGGTGACAAAAGTGTAATGGCACATGGGACATAATTATCATGTGATGACATGGTAGATTGATGAGAGGCCACTCATGAGTATGGAACTATCATAACAAATCATTTATGATTGGTAGTGTGAAATTTTGAAAAGGATTGGTTATGATAAGAGAACTTGTGAGATGGGATTAAGGCCATGTTTGGTTACTTTCTTTGAAAAAGTGTTTTAGATGAAAAAATGGTTGATTAAGAATTTGTTTATATTGAGTTATAAACTTTTTTTAATTTTTTTATATAGTTATAAAATGTTTTGGAAGTCGTTTTATATAAACTATTTTATATACATGTGACTAACTCTTCTATCATAGTGGAGTGAGTAGGGAAGTCATTGGGGAAAGCCTAATGAGTTTTATATTCACCCATGATTTGTAACTTTGGTGATTTTTTATATACTATCTTCCAGGAAATGGGTATAGGTAAAGTATCACACCTTTTTAGCACCATATCATGATACTTAGGCCGCTTGGTGATATTGGTGCATGGAGCTTGTGGAACATAGAGTTTTTTAGTTGTCTTGGAGTTCTTGTAGTTATTTTTTTTCTTTTTACTTTGATAGTTTGATTGTCTTTCACTATAGTGAACCTTGGTGTGGTTTGATATAAATGAAGTGATTGAGTTATCTTTCATTTATTCATGAATCATATATCAAGTTGTTTTGTTATGGTTTGTTGGGTTAATGGTTTTAGATCTTAAAGAGTAAATCATCCCCTACTTTCATTTGAAACCCTTTAGCATTTATTTCCAAACTTTAGCATCTGGGGGATGTCACTTAAGGAAAAGTAATGATTCATTGTATTATAAATCCAATGAGAATAAGTGGTTCATTACACTAACCATTGTTAGAAAACTTTTGAGTACCTGAAGGAGAAGTTAGTCAACACTTTAGTTCTTCATCTTCCAGAATAGAGAGTTTAGTTTGAGGTTTTTTGTGATGCTTTATGTCTTAGTTTAGATTGTGTTTTGATGTAGTAGTGATCAGTTGTTTATTATGGGAATTAAAAGTTGCATCCTCATTTATTTAACTATTCCACCCATGATATTTAGCAGACATCTATTATGTTTTCTTTGAATTTGTAGTGACATTGCCTCACCAAATTTTTTTTTGGTTTTTAATCATCATAAGAGCCTGGGGTATGTATTCTCCCAGTGTGACTTAAACATGCGACAATGATGGTGGATGTAATTAATACAGGATTATGAATTTTAGATTTCATATACACCTAAAAGGGTAATATTGTTGGTGATTCACTAAGTTAGAAGTCATGTAGTGATTCTATGTATGAATATGAAGATTCATGGAGAGTAATAGAAGAGATCTTAGTGATGTATCTTGATATGGGATAGGTTGGAGTCAAAGGATTTATTTTACAGATGATAAATTAGTCTTATTTTGTGTAGTATGTAGAGGATTCCTAGCTATAATATTCTATGGTGGAGGTCAAGTGATAATGAGTTGTTTTTTTTCTGATTCTTCTAATGGTATTTTTGAGGATGATTAGTACCAGGTATTATTTTAGGGAAGGATTTTTATTCCTCTAGAGAGGCATGAGACGGTTCTTCATGAGTTCCATATATCACTTTTGGTGGTACATATTGATATCAAAAAAATATACTAAGATTTTAGAGGCCATTTTTTGTGGCTTTTATTGATGAATTTAGTTTTAGAGTTTGTGACTCGATGTTTGGTCTGCCAGAAGGTGAAGGTTGAGAACCATGTTCCCAATGGTTTTCTGTGCTATTATATGTTCCTCCGTCGAAGTGGGAGGACATATTTATGGAATTCATTACCAATTTACCTTGAGTTTAGGGAGGATATGATGGTATATAAGTGATAATGGATAATTTGAAGAAATAACCCCACTTAATAGAGATCAGGGAGTCATTATTAGTGGAGGTTTTGTTAAGGAAATATCTGGAGGAGGTGGTGAGACTCCATGGAGTATTGAGGATGATCATGTTAAATAGCGATCCTTGTCTTTCCTCTAGGTTATGGAGAGGTTTCCATCATTATTTTAGACCTCAATTATGACTTATTAGTACTTTTCATCCTTAGAAGGATGGTCAAATAGATTTGAATATAAAACTCTTGAAGACATACTACATTCTTGTGACCTAGATTTTTGTGGTTTGTGGATGAGGTCCCTAACTTTGGTAATTATTTCTTAAAAAAATAGTATTCACTCCACCATTGGTATGGAACCATTTGTAGCTTTTTATGTCCAACCTTTCCATTATTTTTTTATACTAGATTTGGGTTGAGCTAAAACTAGTACAAAATACCAAAAATATAGTTCAAGTGATACATGGGAGGATAATAACAACGCATGATCATAAAAAATCCTATGATGATAATAGGATGAGACAAATGGAGTTAAAAATTAGAGATTATATATTCCTAATTTTGAATCCTCATTGTGGAAAATGAAGCTTTTTTTCATGGGAGTAAGCTTTATCCTTGGTTTTTTGGGACTTTCAAAGTGTTGGATCATTTTGGAGCCCTGGAATATCAGATAACACTTCTCCGAAATATGATCTAGATACATAAATTATTTCACATGACAAAGCTCTTCCATCACCTTCATTATGATTCTCATATCATTTATTGGGGAGATATCAATGTTGATGATGATGTGAGATTCAAGGAGTGGCCCGTAGAGATCCAAGACTGTCAGGATAAGGTGTTAAATTAGAATGATATTCCTTTAGTTTATGTTTTATGGAAAAAAAGGAATGGTGTAGAGTACTTTGGAAGGTGATTCAAATATATTCAATCAGTACCATAATATTTTTGATGTCTATATCTTATCTTTTTGTAACATTAGTTGTGGTTTTTGAATCTTTTCTATTTAATGATATGGTTTCTCTAGTTTCTTGTTGTAGATTTTCTATTGTATGAGAGGTATCTCCCTTGAGAGAGAATTTATAATTTGGTTGTCCTTTTTTGTAGGTTTTCATTTTGTTCCTCTGAGTAAGGTGGTTTATCTCTTGTGATGGTTAGATTCTTGAGAGGTATCTCTCGGGGTGACTATTCAGGTAAACAATTTTCTTTCTTTCTCGCTAGGTTTGGTTTTTAATTATCGAGGATAAGAATGTTTTGAGATGTATATTCTGTAATTTACTAGATCCTGATAGTCATTCCCTTTATGAGTTATAGATGTTGGAGGATCCTAGATAAGGTTTTAAGAAGTTTGGAATGTGTTTGGGGAAAAGGGGGAGTTCCACTACAAAAAATGGCATGGTTATGGCGTGGAGGGACGTACAACATAGAAGAGGTAGTGGATATGGAATGGTGGATATGATAATGATGTATAGTCTAGGGATATGAAATTTGGGGCTACTACCTTTTTAGGCATGGCTATGCCATGGAGGTATGTTGTGGCATAGGTCCTTCTTTGGTGGTCGAGCATTGAGACATGAATCAAGGGGTACTAAAACATAGTGATTAAGGTTGAATCATGTTCTAGATCCACTTTTATAATATCTACACCATATTTACGAGACACAATTTTTACCAAGGGGATATGTAACATGGTCCCTCATGTTGTGCCGTAGAATACCCCATGTTAGCCAGTTCTGTGGTGTGGTCTATTAGCTTGCTTCATGGTCCTATGTTTTTCAATGGGTTTATAAATACTCCATGCCTATTAAAACCCCAATCTATCTCAATTTATAGAATTTAATCCTAGTTACCATAGAGTATTTTATTTGAAGGTCCTATATCCCCTTTTGATTGAGATTGATCCCCTTCTCCTAAAGACCTATTCATGGTAATCTAAGGTGAATTATACCTCTTTTTTCTAGAGGTTTCTATTCATTTAATCTTACATTCCTCCCATTACTCTTTCCATGATTTATAATCTGATCTACATCCTTATAATGGTGTTATTATTATCCTTTTATAGTGTGTTTGTGGAACAATGTCTTTGGGTGATCATAGTTTATTCACATGAGTGGTGATCAAAGATCTGCATTGGTGTTTTGTTTCCATTTCAAAAACATCAGAACTTTGAGGTAGGGTATTAATTGATTATCTTTTATTTATGTGAAATCATAATATTTCCATGATTTATCAATTTTTATGGAAGTTTAATTATCCTAATAAATATTTAATTGGATTAATAGATAAATTGGATAGCGATCACAAGTTGATGTTTTATACCGTGATAACAGTTTTGCTCTTGATTATCTAGTTAGAGTGATATCTATAATATGATTGTGTATCATGTTTTTATTCTTGGTTTAGAATTTTAAAATTGATGAAATTGGTAAATAATATAAATCTGAACATAATTATTTGTTGGATAAGGAATTAAAGAAGAAAAACATTTAATAAATCTGGTGGTTCTTATAATTTTATGATAATCAAATTGATAAAAATTTCATGTTTAATTGAATATGTTATTCCATATGTTAATGTAATTGGATAAATAACATTAATAATGTTAAGTATTATTAATAAGAATAATAAAATAGAATGTTAAATGAGAATAGTTATCTTATTTTTTTAACACTGATTTTATGCAGGAGAGCATGTTTAATCAATTTTATAGCTTGTTATAGATGATAAAATAGGTTTCCCATAGTTGGAATATATGAATAATGAATACGTTAGTTACAAATGGAATAAAATTGGTTATTTAATAATGATAAATCCTTGGGTTCTAGAGTTCCCATTTGTTATAAAGGCTAAATTTCTTTGGTTTCAGGCTGAGTGAGACCATTTTCATGTGAAGGTTAAATGCCTAATTTTAGGTCCTAGATTAACCTATTGGATATGTTGTTTATTAATGCCATCTTTATGATATGGATGTGAGCCTTAATGTATGAAGTGAAATGAGCCTGGGGTGGCTAATCTTGGGATGACTGATGAGATATGGGTGGGGAGACCCAAGGTTGTGGCACCAATTCATGAATTTTATGGAAAGTTTCATGGGTATTTAAATGATGGTGTTGGGGATAAAGTCAAGATGGTTTTAATAGTTTAAATATGGTATTTATCATTATTGTGTTAAAATATGGATTCTCACTTGATATGAATATTTTTAAAGGCTAGATTTATAGGTTACTTGTTTATTTCCACCCCTTTCCCCAATACTTGAGGTAGATGGACGTGTTTGGTTGTATCTCTTGATGGTAGCTTTCAAAGTTTTCCTAGAGTACCTAGAATTATGGAAAGTTTAATAATTTTTAATAAATGACTTATCCCATGGTGTTGTCTTTGTTGGAATACAATGAGATTATCTTGAGAAACCATGGACTAAAATTTGATTATGCATGGAGGGCATAGAATTCACTTTTTTGGTTAATGAAACATATCTAGAAAATGATTATAGTTTATTAATATCTAATGAATTAATTACCATAAAGTGAATTTTTAAATGAAAAAAAGAATTTTGATATATCTGTTTAAAATTATTTTGTGCTTATAGGATGTATGGTCCCTAATAGTGGTGGCTGCGTGTTCGAGCAATGATAGCTATAGTTGATATTAGCACTAGGTTATGCCCATAGTGTAGTTGTGAGATATATTACATCTTGTGTGTTTTTTAATTTTATTCACTACTCAAACCATGTCAAATTTGGAAAATGACACCCAGTGTGGACTATGGGTGGGTGTTTTCCCAAACATCCTAGTGGGTGGATGGATGAATGACTACTCCCTCGGGCACCGATCTATTCTCTTGGTATTATTATATTCTGGTATGCACAGTGTTTAATTTCCCCCCATATATGTGTCTATGATGGATTGTGGTTATTTCACACACATGTATCTCCAAATATAGTATCCAAATGATTATTATAGGTATTATGTGTATAGGATATAATGGTTTGAGGTACCTTACTCAGTGTATGGGCTGTGATTTCTTAAGGTATAATAACCAATGCATGATACATGTCATACAGGATGTGGTGAATCCTGAAAACTAATTGTTTAATATATAAATATGTGATTATGTGATGCATGAGGCTCATGTTATGATACTTAGGTCATGTTTCTTTGGGATTGCTTACTTTTGGAGAGAGATAGATCAAGATATGTGATGTTGGGGTAGAGAAAAAAACAACGGGGAAGAAGTAGCAAGGTATCATAGTTAATTTATTACAACAATACATGATCTTTTTTATTTAATACTTGGTGATAGATATCTATGGTGAATCTAGGAACTTATTATACCTATTTAGGTGATGAGTTAGTTTCTATTGTTGTTCACTGGAATTTATTATGCTTTCTTTATATTTCATATGAGAGGGTCCAGGGAGGATCCAATGGAGTATACTATTATTCTCACCCTACATATATATAAACTTTTTTTAGGTTAGTAAGAGTAGGCTAGATATCAGGTTGAATATTAACATCTTGTGATTTTGCAGGAGCTGTTTGGGATTTGTGATCATTATCATCTTTATCTTTTGGTAATTGTAGTTCCTTTCCATTTTTTTAGTCTTGTATGAAATTAAATGTATGGACTTAGGTTTTATTTATATGTATATTTGAGCAGGTTTTTATTGGTGTATCTATGTTATCTCTCTCTTCTAAATGTTCTCTTAGAGGGTAATGCCTCATATTTGTATGTATGATATACCCTCAGTACTAGTTTCTAACCCAAGGCCTACTAGAGGTGGGACTCAGGTAGTCACCATCGTCCTCTTATCATTTTCTTCCTAAGAGGGGTACTCTTTGGGTGGAGGGGGTCATGATATGAAAGATTAAATGGATATATATTTGAATAATCTTGGTTTGAATGTTTACTTGAAGGTTGTCAAGATGTATGAAATTCCCAAGGATGATCTATAAAAACGGGATGATACTAATGAAGATTAATATGACCTAAATTCAATAGCTATGAATTTTATTATTTGTGAACTTTGATAAGATGAAGTCAACCATATCTCTTAATGTTTTAATACTATGAAATTTAGAAGATAATGGCTATTTATTATAAAGGTACTGACAATGTTAGATAATTGAGATGAAATACTGATAAATTGAAGTATTATAAATGAAAAATATATGAATTTGAAAGTATTACTAAGATTAATGGATGATTGATAGAAATTATCAATGTTTTTTTCTCCCCAAACACCTTTTCCTGAACCATATCAAGCTTTAAAAGTTCTTATATTTTTACTTGCTAGATGGAATGCTACTTTAGATGCAATTAGATAGTCAAATCCTATTGAAGAATTAAATATGAAAAAATTTATTTGTACACTTATTATGTATGAATATGAGATGAAATATTAGTTTGAGGTTCCTAGAATTGTCAAAAAATAAAATAAATCTCTCATTGTTTCAATTCAAAAAGGTGAAAATAAGTCAAAATAGGATGTTATATTGATTGATAATTTAAGCTACTCAGGTTTAAGAAAGGAACTTTATCAACTGTCTTGAAGATTCAGAATGTTTTATAAAAATAAAAAAGGTTTTAAGAAACCATTTAATGACTATAAGAAGAGTTTTCTAGATCTGAAAGAAATTATATTCTATTAATGAAATAATATAGTACATATCAAACATCATTATCCCTAGATGAAGGAAAGGAGAACAATGGGGAAGAAGGAAAAGAAGATTAAAATGAAAGATAACTATGAGTGAAAAGGGAATAAAAACATGAAATATACCTATGCTATATTTGAGTATTCCAACAGTTCTTCATGTTTTTAATCTAAGTAAGAACAATCAATTTAGAAACCAAATAGTTACTTTACTGCTAAATAAGATGATATACAATATTATTATTCTTCTATTTCTCATTTTTATTTTAAGAATTACTCTAAGTATAAATTAGTAAAGTATTATTATATACTAAAACAAAAATAAAAATATATGAAGAAAAATAATAAATCTATTAAAAATATTCATAATGTTATCATAAGTGATAAAGGTAAAATTCCAAAATAGCACCTAGAATTGAAATAAAAATAAAACAAATCAACTTTAACCATTATTTAACATAAAAGTAAAATTAAATAATTACTTTTAAAATTTAAATATTTAAAAAGTTATTATAGTGTGTTTACTATAGGATAAGATACTTTAAATATTTTTTTTGGAAATAAAGTGTATAGAAAAGATAAATATGGAATTGGTAGTAATGGTGAAAAACCTAAACTATACAAAAATTATTTTGTTCCTAGTTTAAAAAATAATATAATTTATAACGTTACTTGTTTTTATTATGAAATTAATGTTCAACATACTAAAAATAGTTTCTTGAGAAATCCTCACATAGTGTAAAAAAATATATTTCTAGAGAGTGTTTTATAATTAATTCTAGAGTTTCTAGTAAAATTAAAAATATGTATATTATTGATCATTTGTTGTTGACATGCATAACCAAACAGAATTTGGGTACCAAAAAAATTTCATAATTGATATTTTTATAGGTAAAAAACCAAAGGAATAAAAATGCTATATGTTATATGGATAATAGATTTTCAAGGCATATGAGTGGATTCCTTTTTAAATTTAATTCACTATCTAAATTTGATGTAGGTTTGGTTACATTTGATGACAATGATAAAGGTAAGATCATTGGATTTGGGTTGGTTGGGGATTCAAAATCTATCCTGATAAACAAGGTTCTCTATGATCAATGGTAGAAGAAAAATTTGACAATTATTTCTCAACATTGTGATTATGGTTTTAAAATTAATTTTTATAATGATGTATGTTATATTTTTTACAATAAAATTCTTATTTTTAGAGAAACAAGATTAGAATATGTTTGTACTTTGGACCTTAGTTCCTTGTGTGAACAAAATGTAAATTGTTTAAATTTCGTGGTTATCTAAATTATCTAAGAATAATTTAGTTTCTATTCTAACTTAGCTTAAGTTTTATTAGAAAAGAATTTGTTATACATTCCAAAATAGACTATCATCATATGCCATATTTCAAATAAATCAATAAAGTTTCTATATATAAAAATTTAGAACTTATCTACATGGATTTGTTTTGACCTTTAGGAGTAAAAATATTAACTGGTAGATTCTTTTTTTATATTTTAGTTGAACATTTTTCTAGATATATTGGGGTTTACTTTTTGATGTTTAAAAGTGAATATTTTTATGTATTTATGAGTTTTTAGGAGTTGGTTCAAAATGATAAATATTTGAAAATAATATCATTGAGAAGTGATCATGGAATACGATTTAAGAATCAAGAATTTATTTATTTATCTCAAATCTGGTTATTAAACCTTATTTTTCTTCTCTAATAATGCCTCAAAAAGATAATATTTCTAAAATATGAAATGAATACATTAAATATATGTTTATAACTACGTTAAATGAGTGTATTATACCAACTTATTTTCAGGAACAAGTTGTTAGTACACTTGAAATATTATGAATAGAGTTTTAATAAGACCTATTATTAAAAAGACACCCAATGTTTTATAGAATAATAGAAAACCTAAAGTGGGATACTTTAATATTTTTAAATACAAGGTGTATATCTTGAATACTAAAAAAACATTGGTATGTTTGGAAACCTAGGTGATTTATCTACCATTTTATCCCATATTAAACCAAATTCCATGAAAGAATCATTATATTATGAGAGTTGGATATTGGATATGCAAGAAGAGTAAAATTAGTTTAAGAGAATTAAAGTTTTGGAATTAGTTGATATGCCCTCAAACCATCCTATAATAGAAACTAAATGTGTTTTTAGGAATAATTAAGATGAACAAATTATAATTACTAGGAATAAGTCTAGGCTAGTTTCTAAGGGTTATAATCATGATGAAGGTATAGATTATGAGGATATATTTCCCCATGTTTCTAGGCTTTAATCCTTTAGAATAATTTTAGCTAATACATATCATATGAATTTTAAATTATACCATATGGATGTTAAATCTACTTTTTAAAATGGTTATTTAATAATGTATTATTTTTGAACATATCATATGTTTTAAAAAATCTTATTTTCCAAATTATATTTTTAAACTTAATAAATCTCTTTATGATCTTAAATGAGTACCAAGTGCTTGGTAGGAGATGTTGAGCTCTTTTATTTTAGAAAAATGTTATTTCTATAGGTCTGGATAATCTTACAATTTTTAATAAAATATCTTCATATGATATTTAATTAGTTCAATTTTATGTAGATGATGTTATTTTTGGTTTTTCTAATCAAAATCTTTATAATTATTTTTAAAAAATTATGAAAAAAGAGTTTAAAATGAGTATAATGAGAGAATGAAATTTCTTTCTAGGATTTAAAATCTATAAAAATTAATTTTGGAATGATTTAAATCAAAGTAAATACATTGTTTATAAGTTGAAAAGTTTGTCCTTAAAATCAGTAAGCCATATTCAACTCCTATGTGCACTAATATAATAGTTAATTAAATAAGGCTGGTATATGAGTTGAAAAAAAGTTATATAGATGCACTATAAGTAGTTTTTTTCTATCTTACTACTAGTAGACCATAAATTATGATTTATATTTTTTATGTGAAATATTTCAATCGAATCCAAAAGAGTCTCATTTAATTGCTGTAAAAAAGATTTTGAGATATTAAAAATGAACTATTTCTCTATCTTTTCTTTATAAAAAAACCTTTAGTTTTTATTTAATTTCAAATTTAGATGCTTAATATAGATCCTATAGGTTAGATAGTAAAATAACCTTATGAAACTTTCATTTTTTGGGAGATACCTGGTTTCATAGTCTAGTAAGAATTAACATTTAGTTAGATTTTCAATTTCTGAAGTAGAATATATATCTATGGGTAGTTTTTATACACAAATGTTGTGGATGAAACACACACTTATGAACTTTGGACTTAATCTTAATCATTTTTCTATTTTATATGATAATACAAGTTTTATAAATATTTCAAAAAATCCTGTAAGTCATTCTAGAAATAAGAATATTGATATTAAAAATCACTTTCAAATGGATCATGTCCACAAAGGGGATATTTCTTTGTAATTTTTTATTAACGAATATCAGTATGATTATATTTTTAATAAAACACTCCCCAATAATAGTTTTTATTTTATTAGGTTATTTAGTTTTATTTAATTTTAAATAAATATTGTAATATTTTTTTGATATCTATTCAGTTTAGTAGTAATTTTATTATTCACTTAAAAATATTTATTTATTATATTTTTTATTCATTTTTAATTTGTTCTATTCATTTTAATTACATATATTTAAAAACTTGAATTTTCTCTTTTAAAAATCTCAAATGATTACACTGAATAATCAACTCAAGAAACTAAACTGTTGCCTAACACCTGTGGAGTTAATTTATTTTTCCTTCTCATACCTTTGAAATATTAACCTTTTAATATCTTGTTCTTACAAACCCAAGATATTTTGAACCCTAAACCATATGATACTTCTTAAAATGAAAAAAACTAAGAATATTGATGAGGATAGTCCCAGTGGTATGAAGAAGAAATGTGTTTCTAGTTTTGGTCACCATGTGTTGTGGGGGAAATTTTTTGACTTAAAATGGTTATTTGTGAAGAATCTAATGATGAAGCATTGGTTAAGCTTTTAAGGTTTGGAGTTTATGTTTGGTAGAATAAATTTCAAATATGTATTCAAAAGGTAAGTGATGTAATTTTACTAGAATACCCAATTCAACTTTGGTAATAGCAAGGACATTGTTTCTTAAAATGTGAATGATAATGATTTTCAGTGTCAAAAATCACTATAGCTCATATTTTTCAATGTCCTCATAAATTACATTTTAATTTCAATATAAGGATGAATGGAGATGAAGTTCATAAGTCTATGGACATAACATCTTTTATTTTTAGAATTTATCAAGTTAAAAAGATACCAATAAAAGATTTAGAATCTGAAAAGAAGGTGATGGTCATGTTAATTCAGACACGTATTGTTCCATGGATTACAAAGTCAAAGAAAATTCTTTTTCATGAAATGTATATCATATTTCGAATGAAGTGTGGTATCAAGTTCAACATAGGTTATTATATGTTAAGATACACTAAATTCTAACTCTAAAATTATGAAAGGATGTAATTTTATCTATATGGTAGGTTTATGTATCTTATTATTTAGAATATAGGGATGATTGATGACATCCAGACTAGTTTAAGATGTCATCACAATAATGCTCTTTCTATTAAAACCCTAAAGAAATTTGGTTTGTTTTTGAGTGTAACAAAGGGTAATATTATACCTATTATTGAAAAAGAAGATGATCTATCCAGTGATCATGCTGAGGTTAAATGTAGAAGTTTGAATTTAGGTTGATCTACAAGTCTTGATGTAGAGGAAATTGAAGAATTTTGAGTGAAAGAAGTTATAGCTAGGTCTTGTGTTTCTAGAGGTTTAGAGGACTTCACTGTTGGTGGAGATAATTTTCTATAAAGAATCATAAAGAGGATAGTCATAGATGAGAACTTTCCTGTCATAATTGGGGGAGTGATTCAGTTTCCCATAGTTTATCAGGAACTTTATAATGAAGTATACATTGGTTCTATACATGTTTAGAGACCACAGAGAATAGAGGTACCTGTATATTTGTAGAATTTTGTTTTCTTTTATATTGTTAAAATTGATCAACCAGTTCTAGGAAGGATGTTGAGTTTATTGTAGAAGAATTAATTCATATGGTTGTAGTTGTGGGAGGTCAATTTGTGCTAGTATCTCATATTGAGGAACAACTAGTTGGTAAAGTTTCTCATTCTATTGGGTAATTTAGTTATGATGTTTCTAAAAAACTGAATTAATCTAGGTTTAATTAGTTTCTTTTCTTGCAAAATCCATTAAATAGACTATTTAAGAAGATATAGAAGTTACACAAGTTCTTAGAGATTTATTATCTCCATATTTTGATGGTTTGGACGTTCAATAGCTTCAATTAGTTAAACATGGAGAACCCTTTGTAATGGTTGTGGTAGTTCCCTTGTAAGATAAGGATGATTATAGTTTTATATATTATGGTAATTTTTTTAAATCCTTTTCTAATGATTTAACTTGTTGAAATTTGAGGTTATAAAGCTTCAAACAGAACTTGAGAGTTCTAGGAAGTATATTGAAGAATTAAGAAATGCATCTATTTACATAACAAAATATGTGTCTCTACAAAATAAATATGAAAATTTAAAGGAAATACCAATATCTATGAAATATTTTAATTATTTTAAGAGGTATATCACTTACCAGGTTGGAAATCTTAGAGGTATGATGGTTTCAAAGTCTAATTTTAGTGATCTTATGATTTTTTTTCAAATCAGTTTTAGTATTTAAGAGTTTTTAGTTCCAGTCCAGGAAATTAATCCACATTTGGTAGAGTAGGATATGATGATATGTTAAGAAGGACGAATCTTCTCTCTAATGATATTTCCATAATGGTTTTATATATTCAACATTTTTAGTGTGATAGTGTACCTTTTCATACTCTGTTGGATAGTCCAAAATAACTGATTGAAATAATAAATTTTGTAGAATCAAAAGTCAGAATTTTTCTCAACTATTTAGGGGTAATTATGCAAAATTATGTTTAGTATTCCAAGACTATTAAAAAAATTATTCTTAATTTGGTTGAATATTTTAAAGTGAATCATAATTCAAGGAAATTTTTGAGAGTGTTTGTTGTGATGTTGAACAAAAATTTCAAAGATATGACGGAGAAGCTAATGGCTGTGCACCATACTCTTATAGATTCGTTAACCTCCAATTCTTATTCGGAAGAGTCTCAACTATTTTTTAGTCATTCCTCTCATAAATTACCTTAAACTTTGTTTCCATTAAGTTAAAATTATATAGAATCTAAAATCATTTATAAAAGCGAATTTTTTTATCTTATATTGCCTTTATGTTTCATGTGAGAATCTATTTTATGTTCTAATTCTATCCATTTTCATAGTTTTCTTATTTATGAACTAATAAAATTGAAATGATTTTTTTTAAAATTTAATATCTTTTATTTTGTTTATATAATTTATTTTTTATCTCACAAAAAATAGAAGAAAATTCAATAAACACAAAATTTCCAAATAGACTTATTCAATATCTAATATCATTTTTTACCTTTATTTTATTGGTTTATGGATTTTGTGATCATTATAAATGGGGTTATTATTGAGGATATAAGTTATGATCCAATAATTTCTCATTTATTTTTATGCACACAAATACCCTCATTTTTATTGATAAATCAACATTGAGTGGATTTCAAGTTTATATTTAATTGAATATATTTTTTATTTTCCCTATAATTATTGAAGTATTTTATTTGATCTTTAAATTTGGGTGAATTATTTTCTACAAAGTAATATAGATGTTTTGAAGAATTCTATAATCACTATTCAAAAATTGGTAATATTAGTATCCAACCCTATATTTGGAACCCCATGTTTGAGCTAAAAATTATGACTGGGAACCTAAATTTTGATAAAGCTCCTAAAATTTGATTACCTACCCTTTGTATATATCTTATGTAAGAAAAATCACATTTTTATTATACTCCACATTCTATAACTCTATTTTTGGTATCAAATGAATGTTGTAAAATATACTTTTTAGGTTATCCTCACACAGAGCAACCCCACATTGAATCAAGAATATATGAAATTAAAATTTTGAATCATTTCCGAGATTTATACTATGTTTTCATTAGAATAAATCTCTCATTAAAGTGATTGAAATTTCATTTCATAAGATGTTCATCAATATATTAATTTGTTCTATTTTTTAATGGAAGTTATGATTTTCAGTGGTTGGTAAAATTAAAATTTAAAACATACTGAGCATCATTATTTATGTAGATATTTTTTCATATATATTTTATAAGAATTAAATTAGGCTTAATATATAATTATCAAAAACATATATCTATAGGAGAGTTGTTCTATTCTAGTAATGATATGTTTAATCTAAATATCAAGAAAAATCCGAATTGATTTCTCAAAAATCATGTTAGATATTTCTTATTATATAATATATTATCCTTTCTTCTATAACAAGCACTTATCATATATGATAAATCTATTGTGGTTTTTTGAATCATTCTAGTACTACAATTTAGAGATATATATATTATAGCTGCTATTGTGTGTTTGTCCTACAACTACAAAATTTTTCGTGTTACTATTGTTTTATCTTAATATATTCTCAATAGAAAGTTATGATATTATTTGAAAGGATAGTGATTTGAATTCATTCATATATTACTTTGAATATTTCTTCATCTATCAGTTGCATCAATTGCATTTTAATACTTTCAAATAGATTTTTTTGAACTAAATATAATCCCTTTTGGTTTTAAACACATAGGTGTTGAGTGTTTTAAGGGATGCTATTAGCATTATTTTAAATCCTTGAATTTTTTTTGTAACAAGTTTTAGTTTCACGCACTCAACTATTGGTATCCATTGGAAAATGATCTACTAGTAAAAATCACTAAGCTCATGGAGAGAGTGTTTGGGTAGTAGACTAAGGGACCTTTATACCTGATGAGTTTAGTGTAGAAATTTTTTCTTAAAAAAGTAGTATCAAATTTTAAAAAATTTGAGTCTATTTTAATTTCTGTAGAAAATAAATAAATATTAAATCTTATATGACCGACACACTAAGCAATTAATTTTAATTCAGTAATGATTTTTTGAAAGTATGGTTGAGTTTTTAAGAAGAGTTCCTTGGTAGTAGTTGAAAGTCATGATTTCATATATCAGATGAAATAAGTGAGTGAAATAGAAATCAATGATGTTATTTGATTAATATATTATTTCATACACCAATATCTAGATTATCAGTCTTATAGTTTTCATTTATGGATCATTTATAAAATGAAAGAACTCACATTGAAAGAATTTTAGAATGAATTCATAGTTAGAGGCGTTTCTTGAGATTAAAATAAAAATATTTAATTGGTTCTTACTAGTCGAATGTATTATTAATAAGTGGTTAAAATATGAAGAGTGATATGAAAATCACAAGATCCTTGATGTATATTACAAGAGGGTATTATATTCTCTCTTTATGTGGAGAATTGGATTAATAATAAAAGGGTAGAGCATCTATTTATGATTCCCCTATGCTTATAAAAAATAGGGGCCAATGTCTTCATATAGTTAGTGGTATTGAACTTAGTTGAGAAATACTAAAATAATTAGAAACTAACACTATTTACCACCCACAACATTTTGAAAATCAGAATCCTTACAATTAATATCAAGTAATTTCCCCAAAATAATCTCTCAAGTGAAATAAGATTTAGAGTTTATGTTGTTTGACATCAAGAAGATAGGGGGGCACTTTGACTAGTGGTTGTTCCTCACAAAAATTGGTATTGCTTGGATTCAATGTCAAAGGGGGGTTAGGAATAATTATGGATCTATATGTATAGGTATACCTAAAATGGGTAGTAGGAATCATTATTTTGACATGAATATGATTTAGATCCATGATAATGTTACTAAAAAACCAAAGGGGGTGATTAGAAGCATCCTAATTAAGGATTTGGAGTGTTGTATTTATTAAGTCTTATTGGAAACCAAAGTAATGAATCTTGTGTGGATTCATTTTTCAACCCATTGATGATTGTTGGGTTTATTGTCAATAAATTTTGAAGTTTATGTTGGAGTTTTTGACACTACAGTAATGGAGATTTAGAAGAAAATATGGAGAAGTATATCTGACCTAGAAGTTATATAAGAAGATGGAAAACATAGAGAAGTTTTAGAGGTTATAAATACGTTTTGTGTTCTATAATTTCTGTTAATGGTATATAAGTTATTTTGGATTCTAAAAGTGGATTTGAATGAAGCTAATATATTCATGCTGGTAGGAAAGAATCCACATCATGAAGACCTAAATCATTCCATGAAGGTGTGTTTCTAGAAAAGTGAAAGAATAATAATTACATAAGAGTAATTATAAACTCTCTATATATTATTTTTAATATCATAATATTCATTAGAAATCATCACACTTTATACCTTTTCATTGGGATAATATTAGAAGACACACTTCAATATTATTGGTTGCAGAGTGATGTGACTATGATAGTTAGAACTAATTTTTAGAGTATGGATTAATGGGTAATAATTCATCGCAAAAGGATTTCATGAGTTTTAAGCCTCAAGAATATTTATCAGTCTTTTTATGAATTTTGGGTTGTTCTATAAAGGTTTTTTCAGGTTTAAATAATGGAAAAATTATTTAAAATGTATGATGTTTATTGAAGATGTCCAAAGAACATATAATATGATATCCTTTTCCAATTTTAAGGATAAAAGGGATTCATGTTGTGAAGGATTTGGCCAAACCATGAAAGTGATGAAGTGATTTTTTTGGAATTTTCTATCTAAAGGTTATTCTATAGTGGGAACACCACATTGCGAAAGTTCCATATATAGATTTTAGTGTTTATGGAGTATAGGTGGTCTCACCATGAAGAAGAAAGCTTTTGTCATGACTGTAATTGAGAATATTTTAGTGGCCCCATTCAAGTGTGGTTTTCATAATGAAGTAGAGGGTTACACCATAACTGGTTTGAGGATCATAAATTAATTAAAGATCTAATTCACAATTTTATGTTGAATTAAATATAATATATGAAATGGATTTTGTTGATCTAGTTTTTTACTAGACATCACACCATGGTGGTGATGCTCATGCTATGATTTTTTCAAGTTAGCATGTATATACGATTTTGTTTCCTATATTTCAATAAGATGTTTAATGTAGTTAAGAGGGAATATAGTTTCAGAAATAAGGGATATATTTGGATGATATTGACTTAGATTTAGTGAATTTTTGGAGGATATATTTCCCTATCATACTCATGACTTATTAAAGATAATTAAAGAGGTAAATAAAGATAATTTCTATAGGTATATATAAAAGGAATTTCTAGAGTTATAGAGATATATATCTCTATAAATGAAGGGAGTCTACTATTGTGCAAAAAGGTGGAGTGAGGTTGATGAGTCTTGTTTTCATCTAATTTTTTGTCACTATTTTAACTCCTTTTATGAATAAAATAAGTTATTATTATGTGTTTTATATTTATTTATGGATAGAATATAGGTTCATAAATAATTTATGTAATTTATATGTTTTTACTAATTCAGTTGTATGGAACTACAACCTATGTCCTATGATGTGGTCTATTTAAGTAGGATGAGTTAGAGAAGAAACAACGATTTTGTTTTGATGATAGTCCATTGAAACCTCAAGTTTTAGAAAATTATTAGAAGATATGATTGACAAAAATACCATGGATATAACCCATATTATTTTATGATTCCACATGATCCTAAATTATACTGTATAATGTTTGAATATTTTGAAAAAAATTAGAAAAATTATTCCAGAACTTGAGGTCCATTGAGTAGGAGATCTGACCAAGCTGGCCAGTTATCACCCCAAGCTAGCCAAAGAAACATCAAGAGGGGAAAATACTTATTTTATTCAATTAATGGGAATTATAACGTGTATTTATGATAATAGGATCATCTATAGTGGGTCGACATAGGGTAGGAGAGTCTAAATAGGACACTTTGGGGAAACTATTCTAGACGGTAAGCCCCGTGGTATGCCAACCATATATTTATTACATGTTAATTAGTGATTTATTAGAAAAATATATTATTAATATAATCCAAAAATATTAGGAGGAATTGTTCCTTTGGGTAATTATATATATAGAATAATAACTTGAAACATGGGTACAACAACATTATCTAAAAACTCCAAAACATGCCCTTATATTCCATAAATCTTCTAATATTGCACCAAGTAACCTGGGGACATACATAAGAATAGAGTGATATATAAATAATAGTATGGGAATAATCAAATAATAACATGATGAATGTAATACATGTGATTCAAGAGGAATATCAAGGTGACATAAAACATGTGATAATCATAAACTTGAACATCAAAGTATGATATAAGATGATAACCTCAAGACAACATAAGAATTTGGAAAAAACATAAAACATAAAATAATAAACATAAATCAGGGATAAAAGATGATAAATCATAACATAGTGTTCTTAGGATAACCTAACATGAACCTTACATGGTATCTCATGAGATAAATACATTAACTAATGCATTAAAGGGTTATACAATTCTGTGACCAACCGTCACATCCATATCTTGTGCATGCATTTTTGTACCACATAGATCATAAAACATAAAAATTCATTTAATAACTTTTAATACCATGATTAATCAGTGTGGGTTATATACATTTAAGTCTCAAATCAATTAAGAATAGGTATATCTATGTGAATACCCTTGCGTGGAAATGGGGATGAGTATGCACCACACAAATGTTTGGCATGGAAAATCACTAGATAATTTTGCTAGAATAAAGAGTGTAAATAAAAATTCATGGAAGGATTTAATGAGAGTGAAATGGGGTATATAATTACTTTGACATAATAAGGGTAATAAAAGGTATGTATAAAATCATATTCAAATATTAACAAGTGGAAATAAAATAGAATAATACAAAGAAAGTACTTGAATAAAGAGAAGTAGGAGAGAATCCCCTTACATCGATATAATAACAACTTAGGAAAAGGTTATAATGAGTGGGGATAAATGATCTATAACTCTTATAACATAAATTTTAATTTAAATTTATATTTATAAATACATTACAATATAATCAATTGAGACTTAAAAGGTTAAATATAAATAAAGTGCTCGAATGAAAAATAAGAGAGAGAGAGATCCCTTATCTTAATTTTTCAATCCTAAAATCTTATTAGGAGATTATTAAGAGTTTTATAGGGATTTACAGAGGTATTAGGATGGTAAATTAAAGATTAATGGGTTTTTAGTAATGAAGAGTGGAAGGTTGGGTGGGTATTTATATAAGAAGATATAGGAATTTCTTATTAATTTATAAACTTAGGTTTTGGAATCTATATGATAAAATAATAAAAAGCACAAAACCTTACATGGTTTCTACCAAAGAGGATATGTTTTCAATATTTTACTAGGATAATAACCAAACTCCTTAAAATAATACCTTTGGTGATGTGGATGTGATTCATTTTCATAAAGAATTTATTTTAAAACATTAAAATATAATATATGTTTCAAAGGACTAAATAATGGTTTATTAAATAGTATTTATTTATATACAAATGATAATATAATTTAAGGAAGTCCAACATAACCTTTATATGTCATAATACATACAATATATTTTTAAGGTATTTAATTTTTACCCAAAAATTTGATTATCTCAAAAATTTATAAAAAATAACCATTGGATAATTTTGATATTTTGATTTCAAAAATAATTTTTATTTTATCAAAATAATTTATTAATTATGAGAATTTACACTTTTAAATCAAAATCCCATGTATTTAAAAATACTAGTTATTACAACAATAATATTTTTCAATACCTTATTAAAGTTATATTGGACTTCCTTAAATTATATTATCAATTGTATATAAATAAATATTTTTTAATAATAATATTATATGAAAATAAAATTAATTTCAAAATTATTGAATTTATCAAAAAGTTTGTTTTAATTAAAACCATATATTTCCCAAAAAAATACAATTTTAGTTTCTTCGTATCAAGATATAATTTTCATCAACTCATATATAATTGTATATATAAAATAATAATGAAAAGATATAAATATAAAAATAATTTTATTAAAACTAAAAATATAAAAATTCATACTACTACGGTCCAGATACATAATCACTTATTACATTACCTTATGCCGTTAGGGTAAGGTTTATGATGGTGGAACTTTCTTGGGGTGGTTTAAAGAATATATCTTAGGCTATGATATCGACAATATTAAACTTATCCCATAAATGGGTATTTTGTGTTTTAGTTATTGAATATCATATTTGTATTTATTATGCTAAAAGTAGAGTAATTCTATCTCCCTTGGAAGATCTAATAAACGAGCTTCAAATGGTATGACCCTACCAATTGAGGCCATCACTTCTTCCTTCTCTGTCAATTGGACTTTATCAAAACCTTTAATATACTAATATTAATAGACACTATACAATTCCTATATTATCAATGGTTATGATGATTAATATACTTTTAAATATAACATGATATATTTTATAATGGCCTAAAATAACAAGATTAGTTCATGTTCATTATATAACTACATAAACAATAAATCTTTTATTCATTCAAAAAGTGAATTTCATTTATAAAATTTTAGGTTATTACATTCTTCCCATTTTATAAATTTCACCCTTTAAATTTCGTTTTTCACCCTAAAATAGATGACGGTACTTCTCTTTCATCACCTCTTCTGGTTCCGAAGTTTCTAGATCAAACCTTTAGTTTTGCCATAGTACTTTGACCAAGTGATTTTTCTTGTTTCATATAACTTTGTCTTTATAATCTAAGATATTAGTTGGTGAATCCTAATATAGAATATAATTCTAAAAGGGTACAACCTCTATATTTAGTACATGTGAGGGTTCTGGTATGTACTTTCTCAAGAGGGATACATGGAACACATCATGTATTTTGGATAGGTTAGGTGGGAGTGTTAGTTGATATGCTACAACTCTGATGTGATAAAGGATATCAAATGGGATGATGTATCTTGGACTAATATTTCCATTTTTCTCAAACCTCATTACTTTATTCCACAATGATATATATAAAGGAACAACTTATATCTATACTCAAATTCTATGTCTCACTGATGATTGTCTTTATAAATTCTATTTTGAAATTGTGTGGATTACATATGAAATTGAATGTCTTAAAGCTTTTATGTCATCTCTTATATAACATCGGATCCCATAAAATTCCTATCTTCAACTTCATCCCAATATGTTAGAGTCTGACACCTCTTCTTATACAATTCCTCATAAGGTTCAATTTGAATTCTATAATGGAAACTGTTGTTATATGAGAACATCACTTTTTTAAGTTGATTATCCCAACATACTTGGAAATACATTGAACATGATCTTAGTATATCCTCTAGAGTTTGAATGGTTCTCTCATATTGAACATCCATATGAGGGTAATAAATAGTACTGAAACTTATATTTATATGAAATGCTTGATAAAGGATTTTATATAACCTTGAGGAAAACATTGGATATCAATTAGATACAATAGAGAGTATAACTCCATGTAGTATTACCACTTAGCTTATGTATATTCTAATGAGATGGTAAAGATATAAATCACCCTTGATAATAATAAAATGTGTTGACTTTGTAAGACGATCAAGTACCAACCAAATGATATTAATTCCTTTAGATATCTTGGGTAGTCCTATGATGAAATCCATCATTAAGATTTACCATTTTCATACTGGTATGTAAAATGGTTTCATAATACCATTAAACGTTTATCATTCAACCTTGACTTATAGGCATATTAATCATTGAGTTACAAAATTTTCAATCTAGATCTTCATGTTATCCCACCATAAGTTTTTCTTTAGATCTCTATACAAATTATTACTTCCTGGATAAATAGATAAGGATGATCTATGGGCATCATCCAAAAGTTCCCTCCTTAAATTTTATTTTTATGGGACACATATCGATGTTCCAAACCTTATAACTCATTTAGAAAAGTTAAACTATGGAGTATTCACTACATTTTTTATATATCTACATCATATTTTTAGTCCTCCTTGATCCTATAAGTAATGTATAGTTAATAATATATTTGATCAAGGTATGATAGATCCCCTTTTATGATTTCTATGTCTATAATTTTCATGTATAAGAATATTGGATCCCTTTTAATCTTTATCATGGATTGTAAGGACCCGACCTTAAACATCATGTAATCTAGAGTCTTCAGTCTAGAATTCAATTTCTATCATTCTATAAGATATTTTCGGTTTATATTTTTAGATATTTAGTTCATAAATATTATATAACAGACCCATATATTATAAAGTGGACACTTCTATTCAGTATCTATTTTTTTCATAAAACAAAACTTCTAAAAATAAACATATTTTCTTGTCATGAAAAATATGCTCCATTTTCATATTAACTACATCCTTTTCCATAATCATCCTATCAAAAAAATTTAAAATATGGTATGAGCACTAAAATTTTAGTAAGGGAAATAAATTTAAATAAATAAACTATTATTCCATGAATAATTATAAAAAATTTCTTTTTTTGAAATAAACTTTTGACTAAAAATAAATATTTTATTACCCAATAAATAAAATTATTTTCCCATATATTTTTATAAAACATTTCATAATAAATATTAAAAAAAACTAATAAAGTTTCATTTTAAATTATAAAAATCTAATGAAAATGTTTTAAAAAAGTAATACTTTTCACCCTTAATAAGTAGGATATATTTTTCTCATTTCTTACATTTTTTCATTTATAAGACTTCCACAAAACTAAAAACAATCATTTATAAATAATATAGTTAACTTGAGGAATAATTTTTATATAAATCTTACATATAGAGTAACCCTCATAGTTATACATGGAATAACCATAAAGGTTATTCTTAGAGAAATAATCACAGTTACACTTGAAATAACCATCACAATTATACATGGAATAACCATCACAGTAAATTCCAATAATCTATTCATATAAAACTAATCAATTAAATATTTCCCTTTACATAATTAATTAAATATATATATCAGTAACATACAACATTATTTTATAATGGAATCACCCATCATCATAAAAAATTCCCAATAACTATAAAAAAATCATAACACATAAAAGCTTAATGTTTTCAAAATACTCCTTCTACCTATAAGAAAAAATTTACAGATGTTGAAATTTAAATTCCATTTTAATAACCTTTTTGAAAATATCTATAACACATGGAATTTAGGGATTACTTTGAATAAAACATGGAATATTTTAAAGTATTCTAGAAATCAAATAATGGTTATGTCATCATGAAATTTCATTATTTCCATATATGTTAAAATAGAACATTCCTTTTGTCTTTTTGTCAAAACATTCCTTATAAAACAAGTAAAAAGATTCAATTTGAAAAACCTTTAAATAAATTAAAATTCGACAAAAATTTCCTTTATAATCCTTTATGTCCATATAAATATGTCTATAATTTTTTTAAGAAATATGGACATGGAATAAAAAGAGTTGGAATGAAAACTTTAAAAGAGTTTTTTTTTAAAATAAATCCCCTTAACTTGATTCTGACTTGTCATATAAGTTCTTTATATTCCTAGATAATAAAATTTGGTTAATTATTTAACTTCTTAAGAATGATTTTTTATTTTTTTAATACTATTATTTCACTTATTACCATGTTATATATAATTACTTAATCCTTTAAGTTCACATCGAAAGTTTTTGCTATATTCAGCTCACATGTCCAAAATGAATTTGGTAGGTTGAATATGGTCAAGGAGTTAATTATTCCATAATATCAATAATAAAAATCATAAAATAAGTTTAATTTTTATACATAAATTATAATTTTAATAAAAACCATGAAACATGGTTATGAAAAATATACTACGTTACAGTCATGGAGACAAAGGGTTGTACGTACGCATAATGTTTCCATTTTTTAATGATAATTATAGAAAGATGGTAAGTATTATTTTATCATTAAGAAATTATCATTATATCATAAATGAAATAATTATTAAAAAAACTTTTATATATCATCCATGTTATGGGATGATGAAAAATGAATCACATCACTTCGTGGAGGTGGTGGTCCACACGTACGCATGATTGACATTATCATTTTTCAGTGAGTGGAAATATTAGAAATTAAATGAGATAATATTTTTTAATAATGATAAATATTTCATCAATATAATATATAAACATTAATTATATCATTTTAACCATCTGTGAGAGGTGGTGATGGAAAAAATATTACATCGGTTTGTGAAGTGGTAGTTCGCTGTACACATGAACAATGGATTCCTTTCCCACTTGATAGAGAATTGAGATGTATATATCTTATTAAATTAATATAATAACATATAATTATATATTATATTATTATGTTATTATATAGGCATGTTTTAAGAATATTTTAAGGAGTTGAAAGAAGAAATAAAACAAAAACATTCAGTTAAATTCTATACCTCTTCTTTAAAAAATTTTCTTTTCATTCCACCTTAAGAGCTATAATATTGGATTTATATCCAAAATAAGGCCTCTATAATATGTATAGGTATTTTATTATGGTATTTGGGTTGTTATTGGATGAAACAAAGGATTATTAAGCTTAAATAATTAAGAAAAAGAGGTTCCCTTTTATAATAGAGGGGAGGGGAATTCTTGGAATTTATTACAATATTAAATTAATAAAAAATAATTTTGATTTCAAAATAGATAAAAATTGATTAGGTTCAAAGATAATATCATTATGAGTCTAAATCCTCTCATAAAATAAAATTTTGACATGTTTGGATCACATTTTCACCCTCATCTTTTTGTTTTAACCCTTCATCAACCCTTTTCACACATACCAAGATAACAAGGTTTTCTACTCTTTGAGGGTCATTATAGTTACTATTAATCTAAAAAAGGCTCAGAAATGAAGAATAGTTTATATTTTCAACCATATAATAATATCTTGGATGAATATAGGTTTTTTAGGAATTTTATATCATTTTATAAAATATTAAAAAAAGATATCAATAATGTAAATTTTATAACTATTCATTTACTTCAAATAAAATTAAAATAAATTTTTAATAAATATGTTATATTTATTCATAAAATTCATGGATAAAAATAATCATTTCAAATTAAATTATTTTTAATATCATTTATTTTATTTTTTTATTAATTGAATAATTACTAAGTTAGGGTTGAGTAAGAATTTAAGGTAATTATTTATTAACTAAAAATTAAAAATAAATTACCATAATGAAGATATATAATTTAGATTTAAAATTAATATATATAACTGAACATATCTTATGTTTATACCCATTTTATAAATATTATTATTAATAAAAATAAGAGTGTGACATGTTTTACCTTTCTTTACATAAAATATTATAAATATCATAATCACATCCAAATGAAAAAAGGTTATATAACCAAATATTGGAATAATTTGTATGAAATTTAATCATACAATAAAAATAAGACAATTTTTATAGCCATTTTCTAGTCCTTATCATATTATTTTTAACCCTCAATTTCCCGATTTACCCATTACCACGTCGACAAAAATTATCAGGGTTACTATTCATAATGACTAAAAATAAAAGGGGATTATTTACCAAATTTAGAATCCATGATTAATAATATTTAATTCATTTTTAAAGATTCAAAACATATAATTTTCTTAATTTAATTTAAAATAAAACCGAAAAAACCTGATGAAAAATGATTTGTTAGAAAAATTCCCCCTTTGAATATAATTTTTTTACACTAAATTCAAGTATAAAATTCATTTATAAAGAAATAATTAGATTATTTTAAATTAAAATTAATTAATTAAATTTTAAAACCAATCCAAAAATATAATTTAAATTTGTAAATACATGAAAATAAAATACTATTTTCATTAAAAATAAGTATTTTTCACTATTCATTGAAAAATCATTCTTTTCTGAAAATTCTCAAAAATTCAAATAAAGATAATTTTGACATGATACTTTAAAAAATTATATATTTTTTATAAAATACCATGTCTAAAATTTCAAAAGAGTAATTCTAATATTCACTCAAAAAAATCAATAAAAACAATTTTTGAAGAAAACACATTCATGAAAAATAAAATGGATTTACTAAAAACTGTGTACTTATTTCTTACGAATTAACCAATAAATTATTATTTATTAGATAATTTATATGTATTTACAAAATTATTTAACATTATTTATACCAAAAAATTTAACAGTTACATTATAATGGTCATATTTAAATAATAACATTTCATGATTCATTTAAGCATGGTGTTGTGTGTCGTACACATTATCAAACATAATGTCCTTATTTTAAAATCATGGGATATTACATCCCCTATTTAAAAAATTGTTTCCTCTCAATTTTAACATTATCTTAGTAACTAAAGGTTTTTAATCTGAAAATACCTTTGTTGAAACCTCACATCATAAAAATGGTTAATAAAACATCCACTTGAAAAGAGGGAAGATAAGTATGATGGTCATTAATAAAAAAACATAACTAGGTTTTTAAATAGGAAAACATTAGTGGGAAGTAAAAATATGGAAATGGAATAAAATCACAATGTCAAAATAATTACATATAGTGACAAAATCATTAATCATAAGAAAGTGAATAATCATGAGAAAGTCAATGATCATAAAACCATAAACCAAAGAGGTTTGAAAAAGGCCATTGATTCATCAAAATTGAATGTAATAAGATAATTTTTTTCTAGGATCCTTTTCTTAGAATTGAGGGATTCCTTTACCATCTATACTAACAAAATAAGGAAATATACTTACTTAACTAGTATTATTTCATCCTTTAATGAAGTTCCACTACAATTACTTCTTTTTCTCCAAACGATGAGAATTCAAAATGAATTTTTTTATTCTTGAAGCACTAAAATAAACTTCCATAGAATCACATACTTATATAAATAGATAAAAAGCTATAAATCTAGTCATTAACAAAAACTGAAATGTTTATAACAAGGTAATATAATTACCAAAATGAATAATCCATTATATGAAGAAATAGTATATTAACCTCCAAAATTCAACAGTAATACCCAAAGTTCAAACTAAATTAGTCTATAAATAACCATCCTTAAAATTCATCAATATATCCATGAATAATATTGAAACCTAAATATTATAATTATTTTATCCCATATTCTTTCTATATTCATCTAAAAAATAACATCAATCACTCCTAAAGCTGCAAAACTGAAAATATATTTAACATAGTCATATAATCTCCAAGATATGAAAATCATTTCCATAAATAACCAGAATCACCAAAAAGATGTAATAAAATCATAAATGATTCCAAAAGATATTTTAACCTTTATTACTTAAATAAAATCCCATAATTTTATATTTACCTTAATCATATAAGGTTCCCAAAATAGTGAACTTATTTTGAAATTACATTAATCACTTAATCACCAAATCAATTTTCAATCCCATGGTAATATACATGATAAGAAATATGTTCCAAAAATAAAAGTAATATTTATCTATAAAATAATTAAAGTAAAAAAACAATATCATACTAAGCATGAAATCACATAAGCCATTGGTAGGAACTGAAACTTTTTTCCCTTTGATTATGGGTTTAATCCTTGCATCCTTTCCAAATGTCATAGGTTGTTTCCTGGACTAGAGGTTTTCATTTTAATAAAATGACATAATTCTTATAGCATTCCCAAAAATATGACGAACATCATCAAAAATATAATTAATCATAAAAACACCTTTTAAAATCTAACGTTTTCTATAAAACTCATTTTTGCCCAAAATTAATCAATCATAATTGATTATCATTTTCTTAACATAAATCAAATTTTATTCCAAAGGTTTATATATCCCTTTATAATATGTACTTAAATGACTATCTCCAAAAATTTTCACATTTTCATTACAACACTTTTAAAAGGTATTAAGTCTATCTAACATATGTTGATATATTATAAAAACAAAATCTAATATAGAATAATCCTTAAGTGTTTCTTTATTCTCATAATATTTAGAATATACCAGAATATCATTGATAAACTAATCCTGTACTAAAATTCTCTCTTAAACCTTAAATCATGATTTTTAGTCCTATTAATTGATAAGTGCTTATGATTTTTCAATATAAACTCAATCACGATTTATAATTATATTATAATAAAGTAGTTTATACCTTAAATGATGACATTAATACCTTCCTTTATGCCATTGATATCACCTTTATCTTCCAGTATAAAGCCCATATCACTAGAACAGAAATAGTAAAGTCCATGGTGGTATTTACCTTACTGAATGAGATGGATTATTTGATACTTTTAAATAAATAAAATATATTCCCTGATATATATATAAATTTTAGAGAAATTAAAATGTTTTGGATAGGAGAAATAGTTTCCTATTGGTGATTTAGATTTTCAAAAAGTTTCCAAAAATATTTTGAACAAGTTTTTTCCATATTAGTGATGATTAAATCATATATATGGGATAAAAAGGTTAAGTGAGGGAATTTTAATTTCATGTTTATAAACAATATTTAATCTTTATAAAAGAACATTATTAAAACATGAAATGAATTATTGCATATTAAAAGGAAAATGGTCCCTGTAAAGATAATACTCATATAAATTATATAATAATTTAACATTCAAATCATCAAAAATAACCATAATAACTTCATAATTAAATTATTTTTTAACCTTAAAGGTTATCACATACATTTCAGCTTAAATCTCTAAAAATTAAAATAATTCTTCTGAAATGATCCTTCACGTTAATCCTAAGGGTTACATATACATCAAATTAGTAAAACAACTCCCAAAATATCATTAGTATCCTTAAAATTCCATCACTTAATAAATAAAATTGGGTGTCTATTCCTTTGAACTTATAGTTAATACTAAACTTATAAACCCATGATGGTATCTAGAACTCTTATGATAGCCTCAAATGAAAACATAGTAATCTTCAAAGATGTTAAAGCCTACTTTGATACCAATTGTAAGGACCCAACCTAAAATATTACATGATCTAGGATCTTTAGACTAGAATTAACTTTACGACATTACCAAATATATTTTAGGTTTAAAATTTTAGATATTTATCTAACAAATAATGTATAAAAAATCCATATATTACAAAGTGTACACTTTTATTTAGTACCCATTTTCCCATAAAATTTTTTAAAGAGACACATGATTTCCTTTTATGACACATCTTCAAAATTTTCATCTAGACCAATTATTTTTACCTACTCATCCTATAATTTTTTTAAAACATGGTATGGGAAAAAATATTAGTAATGGACATAAAAATAAATAAATAAACCATATTTTTTTAAAAAATAAACTTGGGATCAAAATAAACATTTTCGTACCCATGAAATTAACTTATCTGCCCAATTATTTTCATAGAAAATTCCATAAGAAATATTAAAATAAAAATAAATATCATAAAGGTTACTTTGAAATAATAATAATCTTATGAATTTTTTTTATAAATTAATATTGTTCACCCTTAATAAGTAGCATATATTTTTTTCATTTCTTAACTTTTTAAAATCATAATATTTACACAAAACCCATATAAATCATAGTTAAATAATATACGTACCTTGAGTTACCATTTTCATATCACTATTATATATCAAGTAACCCTCATGGTTATACATGTATTAATCCTTATGGTTATACTTGGAGTAACCATCACACTTACACTTTAAATAACCATCATGGTTATACTTAGAATAACCGCCATAGTAAATTCCCATAATCTCTTTGGAAAAACCTAATTGCTAACATAATACCATTACACAATGAATTCAAGATCTATATCATGACCACCCACTATTTTTTTATAATTTAACCACCCATCATCTTAAAAAAATCCTAAGAACCATAAAAAAATCATAACATATAAAAGCTTGCAGTTTTCAAAATATTCCTTTTACCTATAAGAAAAATATTATTGATATTGAAATATCCATTACATTTTAAAACAATTTTTTAAAATTACTATATCATAGCTAAGAAGAATTTTTATTTAAATAAAACATTTAATATTATAAAGGTTTCAAAAAATCATATAAATGTTATGGAAGTGGAAAAAGTTTTTGTAATTGTATACGTTAAAATGAGACATTCTTTCTATCTTTTTATCAAAATATTCCATATAAAACATGTAAAAATACCCCTTATGATAAAAATTGAATTAAATTAAAAATATAAATAATATGTCCATTATAATACTTTTATGTCCATATAAATATATCCATAAAATAATTTATAGAAATATGTACATGGAAGAAAAAATTTTGAAGGGGAAACTTTAAAAGAAAGTCCCTTACCCTGAGTCCGACTTGTCATGTACATTCTTTATCTTTCAGAATAATAAAATTAGGTTAATTATTTACTTTATTAAGAAACCTTTTCAAGTTTATTATTCCTTTTATTTCATTTATTATCATATTATATGAAATTACTTAATCATTTAAGTTCACATCATAACTTTTGATGATATTCAGATCACATGTCCAAAATGAATTCAGTAGGTTGACTATGGTCAAAGAGACCATTATTACATCATATACAGAGTATTAATAATTAAATAATTATAATTTTTATATATTAATTATACTTTTAAAACCAATCATAAAGGATGATTATAAAAAATTAACCACATTATAATCAAGGAGATTGTAGGCCATACATAAGCATGAGTAACATTTCCATTTGTTAAAGATAATTATGGAAAGAAGGTAAGTATTATTTAAATTTATATAATTTTTATTATATAATAAATAGTATATTATTTATTTAAATAGACTTATATATATCATCCATGTGATGTGGTGATGAAAAATGAATTTATCATTTTTAGTGAATGGAAGGGTAAAAAATTAAATAATATATTATATTTTTAGAAGTTTAAATATTTGATTAATATTATATATAAACATTAAATACATCATTATAAGAAAACATGAAATGTTGTGATGGAAAATGAATTATATTAGTCCATGAGGTGATAGTATGCCATACACTTGAACGATTGATTCCTTTCCCATTTAATTGAGGTTGGATATGGATATAAGTTATTCCATTAATATAATAAAATATAATTATATGTGAGATAATTATTTTATTATATATTCATGGTTTAAGAATATCTTAAGGAGGCAGGATAAGAAATAAAACTATAACATTTGGTAAAACACTATACCTATTTTTTCAGACAATCATCTTTCCTTTACACCTTAAGACCTCTAATATTGGTATTATTCTGAAAACAAGGCCTCTATAATGTGGGTAGGTATGTTAGTAATGTTTTTTGGTAGGTATTATAAAAAAATGGATTTTTATAAATGAATAATTTAGAAGAAGAGGTGCCCTTTTATAAGAGAGGGGAGTGGCATTATTGGAATTTTTTAAAATCTTAAATTAATATAAATTAATTTTAATGTTCAAATGGGGAAAAAATTATAATATTATGAGATAATATGAGTATGGTTATAAATTTTATAATTATATAAAATTTTTACAATTTTGGATCTACATTTTACAATTATCCTTTTTTAACCCCTCGTTAAACCTTTTCACACTTACCATGACAATAGGTTTTTTTACTCTTTGAGCTTCATGATAGTTACTATAAATAGAAAAATTCCTATAAATAGAACATGGTTTAAATTTTAAACCATATAATAATAACTTGGATGAATATATAATTTTTTGGAATTTTATATCATTTAATAAAATATAATTTTTCTAAAATATCAATAATGTCAATTTTATAACTATTCATGTACATTGATTTTAACAAATGAAACTTAAATAAAAACTTTTAATAAATACATAAAATGTTATATTTATCTAAAAAATTCATGTATCATATAATTTATTTCAAATTATATTTCATTTAATATTTTTAATATCATTTATTTTAATTTTCCATTAATTGAATAATTAATGCATCAGTGTTGTGTAAGCATTTAAGGCAATTATTTCTAAACTAAAAATTAAAAATAAATTATAATTATGGAGATAAATAATTTATACTTCAAATTATTATTTATAATCAAACATATTCTATGTTTATCCCCATGTTAAAAATATTATAGTTATCGAAAACATGAGTGTGGCATTTTTTACTTTTCTTCAAATAAAATATTATAAACATCATAATCACATCCAAATAGAAAAAGGTCCTTTAACTAAATATTGTATGATTATTTACAAATTTTAATCATAAAATAAAATCAATGAAATATTTAGGTTAATTTTCTAGTCCTTTTCATATTATGTTTTATCCTTAATTACTCTATTTACCCTTTATTGTGTTAATAAAAGTTACTATGTCTACTATTCATAATGACTAAAAATAAAAGAGAACTATTTAATAAATCTGGACCCATAATTCCAAATATGGATCCATTTTTCAATATTTATGATTTTTAGGAGGAATAATTTAATTTTAAATCACACTGAAAAAACATAACAAAAAACTTTTTTTCAGAAAAATTCCTTTTTTAAATATAAAACGTTTTTATACTAAAAAAAGTATAAAATTAATTTTAAAAACCATAATTGTATTATTTAAAATTAAAATTAAGTAATTTAATATTAATACCAATCCAAACGAGTATTTTTCTTTGTAAATACTTGAAAATAAAATAAAATTTTTATTAAAAATACGTATTTTTCACTATTCACTGAAAAATAAATCTTTTTAGAAAATCATAAACAATTCATCCTAATATAATTTTGAAATTATGATTTAAAAAATAATATTATTTTTATAAAATACCATTTCTAAAAGTTTCAAAAATTAATTATAATATTCTCTCATAAAAATTAATGAAAACCATTTTTGAAGAAAACATATTTTTGAAAAATAAGATGGCATTACTAAGAATTGAGTGCCTATTTCTTAAGTATTAATAAATAGTTTTGAAATGATTAGAATATATATATATATATTATAAATTATTTACACATATTTATACCTTCCATTTTAACAACTAGGTTATAATATTCATAATTAAATAATAATATTTCAATGTTTTTAAGCTCGGTGTTGTGTCTCACACACATTATCAAACATAATGTTCTTATTTTAAAATATCGGTACATTACATGGATATGGTTTTGAGACCATTTTTTCTTAGAACATCTTAAAATTTGTTCTCATTCCCATCTTGGTAATGGATTGAATAATTATAATCCTCAATCAGATTTAGCCACCTTCATTAGTATATATTGAGCTCCTTTTGTGTGAATATATACTTCAGGATTTTATAATCCATATATATGTCACACTTTATTACATAGATAATTTTTCAAAATATTAAATGTGGATGTCTCTAAAACTAATTCTAGATCATGTGTTGGGTATTTCTACTCATGGATATTTAATTAGTGGGGGGCATAGGCTATCACTTTTTCATCTTGCAGGAGTACCCAACCCAATATATTTGGGATACAATGCTGTAGATTAAAAATCCTTCCCCACTGGTGGGTAATGTGAGAACATGTGCAATTATTATCCACTTATATACCTATTTAAATCTCTACACACATACATAAATAGAAAAAAACTTTACTCCCTTCTAAATTTTCTGGTTAGTGGGATTAAAAATAATGAGAAGTTTCTCACAAATCAATTATAGTACATGGATAATCAAAGGAAACTATGGATCTTTGTCACAGATGTTGGTATGGGCCATCCTTTAATTTTCTATATTTTTAAAGGATCTATAGATATCCATTTTTTGGTGATAACATCACCAAGGATGTTACTTTCTATATCCAAAATCCAAATTTACTATAATTTACATATAACTTTTCCTTTAATGAAGTCTTTAGTACAATATTCAAATGATACTCCTCTATTTTTAAGTAGATAATAATATATTCTAAAATTTCTACCAATTTTTTTTCAATTTAATCCTTAAGGAGTATATTAATTAAGATCATGAAGATATCTATATAATTAGTGAGTCCTAATGGCATCACTAGGAACTCATCGTTATTATACCTTGTACAAAAAGTAGACTTGGGTATATCCTCCTTCTTCACCTTTACTTGATAATATATTGATCCAAGATCTGCCATAGAGAAGTACTAGGTTCCATGTAGAAGATCGAACAAGAAACAAATCCATGTAAAACTATATTTTTTCTTTATCATGATCTAAAAAAGATCAAGATACTCAATAAAAAGGTGCATTAAAAAATCTTTCATCTTAATGAAAAGGAGCGGTGCACCCCACAATGAAGCACTTGGGTGTATAAACCCTTTATCCAAATTATCCTATAGTTTATTCTTCATATATTAAAGTTCAGTTGTTGCCACTATATATAGTGTATTAGATATTGAAAAATATCCAAGTATAAAATCAATTGATAACTCAACCTCACAACTTGGAGGAAGACTATAAAATTCTTTAGGAATACATCATCATATCCCCTCACAATAGGCATGTCATCAAGGAAGATCATTTCCTTAGTCTTAATAATTTGATATAGATACACTATATCCATTCTTGATATAATTATTCTAAAGGAGATTAATCCTCATCCTAGAATTTGTATAAAATTATAGGGTGATATGAGATACAGAGGGTGATTTACTTCACTTGTAAATTCACGTTTTATCTATAAAAGAAAATCCAATCCATACCCATAATAGCATAAAATTATATAAAAGGATATATCACAATTTTCACTGGGAATTTCATCCTACAAATATATACTGGGGAGAAGTTATGTAATTGGGAAAAATTTATTTTTCCATTTTCCATTTTCATCGATAGCTCTACTTCTATGTTTTGAGGTGGTGTTTTAATAGTTATAAAAAACTTTCATGATATAAAAGAATACATAGAACCCAAATCAAGTGGCATGTTTTCTATCCTTGAATGAAAAAATAGTGTACATTTCTACACATATTTGTTATAATTCACCTTAGTAGCTGTGATGGGATAATACCACCCTCTCTCTCTAGTCTTTGGAGGTTTTTTCATCAGTTATCATCGAAAACCCCTGGATTAGTGCATTAATTCACATAATGACCTTGTTTCTTATAGTTGAAACATTGAACAATAGGATAAGGGTTAATTAGAGTATTCCATTATTCGATCACATTAGTATGTTTATTCTATAGATATTATCTAGATATGTGCCCTTCCATCCTACACCTAAAGAATTTCCTTCTCCCCTTTAAGTAATTTCAGGAATGTTTCTTCCTACAATTTTGACACGTGGTATGTTAGACTTTCTTACCACCATGATATTTCTCTATAGTTCCCCCAGAAATAAACTCCATTATCTGCTTCCTATCTCTAGATTCATGTGAATATTTATTTTTACTAATCTATATTTCAAATTTGATGGCATATTAGACAATTTATCCATTTATTTCAAAGTCTTGAATCACCAAATCTTTTCATAGATTCAAATTTATACCACTAAAGAAGTGATAATATTTACTTAGGGTAAATGAAAATGTTGAAGGCATCTCATGAAATTCATGTGAAGTTCTTATCATATGACATGATAGATTCATCATCCCTTTTCTTGAGTCTAAGAAAATCCCTCTCTATTTTAAGTCGAATAGTGTGAGGAAAATATTTATCAAAAAACATTTTCTGAAATTCTTTCCACTCCATCGATTCAATTTCCTCTCTAAGATTAATATTTATTTATCAACTTAATCCAATGAAAAGCTTATCCCTCCACATGATAAATAGATATCACGACCTTATCTTTATTATAGAATTAAATTATAGAGAATATATTTTCAATGTATTTTATCCATTGTTTTGTGATTAAGGGGTAAGAAGATCCACTAAAAGTTAAATGCCTTTATCACATAAAGGTATCAATTACAACATTATAATTCTTAATAGGATGAGGGTTTAACACCTAGTTCATGTTTATATTCAAAACATAAGTTAATTTATAAATTATTATCATGAAGTTCCCAACTCTTTCTCCCAATGGGTTGAGCATCTCATTTGGGCAGTCATTATGTTTTCGATCACATTGGTTTTTGACTTGGTTTCTCCTATTTCTATCCATTGGCTAACATAAAATGAAAATTAGGGATTATAATTTTAAAACTATGAAAATTAAAGGGATAACTCAAACCATGAATTTATAGTATTAAATCTAAGTTATCTATGGTCTATTTCCTAACATATAATTTTATGGGCATTTTTATTCCCTTCATGATGGTTTGTAAGGATCTTGTTAATTTACCAAATCATATCCCTAAGGAGTGTAAAAATGGGTGTGTAGTAAGACCATTTTTTTTGTAATACGTGATGATTGAGTTAATACCCAATGAATTATTTTTAAGGTTATTACCCCTAGGTACAATTATGCTAGAGCCAGATCCAGTTTTCGTATCCATAAAGGGATTTTATTTCTTGGAAAACACTTAATATATACTTTATATAATTTATGATTTTTCCCTATGTTTATAATTATCCTTAAGTATTTCATTAATTTTCTCTAATCGTAATCCCCAAAATAACTATACCTTTGCTCTGATACCAACTATAAAAACCGATAACTTTAATACACATTTATTAATAATTTATTACATAAAAATACTCTTGATACAATACTAAAAGATTGCAAGGCGTAAAGAATTTGGGTAATTAGATAAATAACATAATAAATTGAAACATGGGTATAAAAAAATTATTTTAAAACTATAAAACATGCCCTTATATTCCATCGATCATCTAATACTGCATAGGGTGACCTGGGGACATACATGAGAAAGAGGTGAGCTCTAAAGCATAGTAAAGGAATAATAAAATAATTGCATCATGAAAGTAATCCATTTTATTCATGTGGCATATAATGGTGACATAAAAATTGTGATAATCATCAACTTAAACATTATAGAAGATATAATATCATAACATCAAGGTAAAATAGGAATATGAAAACCACATAAAACATGAAATCATAAGCATAAGTTAAGGATAACTGCTAACAAATCATAACATAGTGTGATTAGGATAACCTAAAGTGAACCTTATATAGTATCTCATGAGATAAAAACATTACCCAATGCATTTGATGGCTATATAATTCTAGGACCACCCATCATATTTATATTATGTGCATGCATTTGTGTGCCATATAGATCATAAAACACAAGGATGTATTTCATCACTTATGATCCATAAATTAAGTATTATGGATTAAATACAGGGAATTATCTAATAAATTAAGGATATTTATATCCAGGTGAATAACCTTGAGTGGAAATTGGGATTGGTATTCACTACACAAATGTTTGGCATAGAAAATCATCAGATAATTTTGACAGCATAACAAGTGTACATAAAGATTCATGGAAGGGTTTAATGAGGGGTAAATGAGGTATATCATTACTTTTAAATCATAAATAAATTAAAATTTATGTGTAAAAACATATAACAATACAAACAATTGTTAATCAAATGGCATAATACAAACAAAGTGCTGAAATAAAGAGGATGAAAGAATTTCCTTACTTCGGCATAGTAACGACTTAGGTAAAGGTTATAAAAAGAGGGTATAAATAATATATCATTATTAGAAAATAAATTATAGTAAAGGGAAATTTATAAATACATTAAAACACAATCATTTGATATTCAAAATGATTAAGTCAAATAAGGCTCTTGAAGGGAAAATAAGAGAGAGAGATCCCTTACCTTGAGAGGGAGAATCTAAAAGATTAAGAGGAGATTATTAAGAGATTGGGAACACATTTGGAGGGATTTAGAGAGGAATAGGGAGAGTAAATTCATAATAAACAGGGTTTCATTTAAGAGGAGTTGGATCTTGGGTGTTTATTTGTAGCAAAAAGAGGGTATTTTTTTATCAATTTCTAAACTTAGGTTCTAGACTCTATATGATAAAAAAATCAGAAAAATTAATTCCCATAGTTTTTACCCATTTTTTACTAAATAGAAGTGGATTGAAATATTTTATTAGGTTAAGAAAAAAATTACATAAAATATTACTAATGGTGATGTGTAAGTGAGTCATGCTCATAAAGAATTTATTTTAAAACCTTAAATAAAAAACAGGTTTTGGAGGATTCATTAAAGGTTTATATAATTAATAAAATAACTTCAAGAAAAAATTATTTAAAAGGGTAAATCTATATTTAGTTTTTATGAACTTTATATTAGTTATTATATCACTTTTTTTCTATTATAATTTCATAATACAAACTATATATTTATACCATATTTATTTTTTACCCAAAAATTTGAATGTCTAGAAAAATTATAAAAAATTAACCATTGGATAATTTAAATGTTATGATTTAAAAAATAATATTTATTTTATCAAAAAAATCTTCTATAAATGAGAATTTATAGTTTTAAATCAATATCCCCATTTCTTGAAAAATATAAATTTTACTATAATAATAGTTTTTTGACCCTTATAAAGATTATATTGGAATTCATTAAATTATATTATCATTTTTATATAAATAAATATTAATTAATAATAATATAATGTGAAAATAAAATTTATTTAAAAATTCATGAATTTATCAAAAAGTGTGTTTCAATTAAAACCATATATTTTCTAAAAATACAATTTTGGTGTCTTAATATTGAAATATAATTTTCATCAACTCATATATAGTTGTATATATAAAGTAATGATGAAATATGATAAATATAATCATTATTTTATTAAAAAGAAAAATATAAAAATTCATATTACTGGGTTCTAGATACATAATCCCTTATTATGTCATGACTCGACCCAGGATGAGGCTCGAACCACAACTACCCCAAGCCCGCATCCATAGGATAGGGGGCATCGATAAGCACAAAATGCATAACTAACTCAGGGAGGCCTTTTCCTAAGAAATTGTACACACACACATAGACAAATAAATGAAAAAGTGAATAGGGATAGAAGAAAAGATGCAACACTTCTATAAAGTAAAAAAAGAATGCATGAAACTCTAGGTAGTATGAGAGTACAATTGTGAAAATTGAAAGAAAAAAAAAATACAAGACCAACTAGAAATATGTCCCAACCAGACAAATATGAAAAATAAAATAGCTGAAATTCAGTCCCGCTCTTGAATCCAAAGATACAAACACCATACGTGGTCCGAGTACCCAAAAGCCCTAAGCTCCTCTGTAGTCACTATCAAACTATATGTCATTTGTATAAAACATGACACATGAAGGAAAAGGCCATTCAAAGGTGAGTATAAACATACCCAGTAGGATGCCCTAAAAGGTGAAGGGAAGTAGTAAGAGATACAAGATTAAAGAAAGACTGTAGATACATGGTATAGTGAAAGAGTATAGCTTTACCCAAAAAAGAGTTAAAATTAAGCTATTTCAAGCACAAGGGGATAAACACAGTGAGTAGATGAACTACCCATTGAGACATATCCACCTACAGTAGGATAGTATACTCATCCAAACATGAGAATCTTGACATGGAAAACATATGGAATACCCCAAGCATCTTCACCTCTCCTGAAAGGATAATAACCAAAACTGAAGAGTGGTTCCCAAGAAGAAGGGTATCCAATATTTTCAAAAGTCCATCAATGATTCTAAACATCCCACACAACTTCCCTTAAAACACAAGCCTAAGGAACTCAATCACCAAACCTTGATACTATCCACTTTGGATGACACTGACTCATACACATAGTTTTAGGTTGTGTCACAAAAATGTGTATCAGTGGGGAAAGTGTCCCTATTCCTCATGAGTCCAAAGCTACATAAAACCACATATCTTCACTGTGATGCACAATCAAGGGGCCTCAATCTCTAGATAAGGATATTATGCCCTGGTACAATAGGAGGGTTCCACTATGGTAGTCACTAAGGAAATCCACTACCTAACCCTGTTGGAGGGTAATGCTTAAGAATTTCATGAGGGACCTCCAATTCCCATAACTTCTAGAGGGTAATGCCTAGAAAGGTCCTTGATGAACTACACTACCCAACCTAATAGAAGGGTAATGCCCGGAATACAGTCATCGAGGAACTCCACTACCCATCCCTGTTGGAGGGTAATGCCCAGACAAAGCTGTTAGAGATCTCCACTACCCAACCTGGCTAGAAAGTGATGACCAAAAGAAGTTATTGGAGAACTCTACTATATATCCCTACTGGAGGTTAATTCTTGGAAGAAGCTATCAGGGAACTCCACTACCCAACCCTGCTGGAGGGTAATGCTCAGAAAAATTTATGGTGATAACGGACAATTTTTTCCATCATTGTTTGTCACCTTAGGGTGTTCCAAGCCCAAAACATTTCACATCATATCTTGAAATCGAAAAATAATAGAACCATCATGTTATGAATGAAAAAAACCTAGGATAGGCTAATTGTTATCCAAAATCCGAGTTCAAATGAAGGAGATACAAACGATGGAAGTTTTCTTAAAAAATATCAAGGGGTACATTGAATGTAAGGGGACCCACATGGTATGTGGTATTTCTTCCCTACCTACCTGTGCCCTTGTCCAGTACATGGATCCCAACTGTGTAAGGGTACATGTCATGTAGGTGGACTAAACGGCATGTCCAACCCATCCGGGGTTTGGGCCGTGTACTGCTGGTCTTGTCTGTATACTTCTATATAGACTCCCACACATGTTATTTTTCAAATGGGTTGTACAATTGGGACATGATACATGACATGTGAGGGAGTAATACATGCCATGTCATCCTTATATTCTTTAAAACCCTAGCCCCCATTGTAGGGGGACCTACACACTGTGTGTTCTTCCTACTACACAGTGTGTGGTCATGTTTTCTGTAGAAAACTCAGATCTGATCCTATGATTTGAATATGCTTGATCCTCCACTGATTCCACCTTGAATCTAAATTAAAATCATGGATTTGACTGAATAATGTGGATCTCAATCATTCCATACTGAAAATTGGCCATCATAAGTTGTTGACAGTTTCACTATTTGTTCCACTCACCACCACACCTATGTTCATCACAATCTTGAGGATTGACCACCAGATCGTTCATCCTAACCTCAAAAACATCCCAGATATTTGCTTTATTCAATAAAAAGTTGTCATTTCATTTATTTTCCATGAATATGGGGGTCTGATCGAGTTCAGTACCTCCCAGAAAGGTTGAACTGAGATTGTGGGGATCCAACCAGTGAAGAACATGAAGAATCAAAGGAGAAGAGCACAAAAAAAGTTTTAAATGTCCTTAGACAAGTGTTCATGGACAATGATTAATAATAGGGATCCATGGTTAGAAAAAAATTTAATAAATTAAATTTTAGTATGTTGGAACATGCATGTTCTTGCAACTGTTGAGGATCCACAGAAGAATATGGGTATGCTCAATAATTTAATCTAAAGGAAATAATAACACCAATTTATGATTCCTAACTAAGTTTTGGATTAATTTTCGAAAAATAATGCATCACAAAATGATTAGAAAGAGATTCTATGACTGTTGTGTTCTTCATGCTTCGATTCGCCTTAATCCAGAGATCCTTCATCGTCTAGATGTATTTTCCAACAGAGGGAAGAGAGAACCGCAGGTGAAAACCAAAATAATGATCCAACCATGGAAAATCCTTCATAGGGAGATAATTATAATAATATAATTTAGGGTTAAAAGAATTAATTAACTAATTTAATAATAAATTAATCTACTTAAACACACCTCCCATGAGAGAGGGGATCGAAAATCCCACACTGAATCATTTTATGTCATGCCTAGGGTAAACACCATGTTCCAGACTCAAATGTGGTATATTATTTTTGATCTGATCAACTGTTTAAGAGTTAGATAATTTTGTTTAAAAATTTACATAGGATTAATATAAAATATATTGAATATTTTTATGAAATTAATTTAGTGCACATCGGGCCTCAGAATCCCACACTGTCTCAGCGCTTAACTCTAGAAATATATATATATAAATATATAAATATTTCAATGCATTTCAAGGAAAAAACTGGGCCTCTACATTATTCCCTCCTTAAATATTTTAATTCTAAAAAATAAAAACTAGGAAAACAACTCAGGATACTGAGCCCACACTTAGCTCTCCCACTCCCAGGAACTGTCATACATGTTTCCATGCTACCACAACATGTAAAACAAAGGGATGGTCCATTAATATGGGGTATTTTCTTACTGATCCTTGATCTACACTGGTTTCTCTATAAATGTGGATCCATCCTCAATGTTTATATCACCCAAGTTGATGAATTTTGTAGGGTCATGCACATATCTCCTCAGTTGCGACATGTGGAAGATGTCATGCACCCGCTCTAGATGCAGGGGTAGGTTGAGCTGGTAAAAACCCTTGTCAACCCTCTATATAATCTCAAATGTCCTGATGAACCTCAGGGATAATTTTACCCTAGCCAAACCTTTTTATTCCTCATCATGGGGATACTCCAAGTAAAATGTGGTGTCCCTGATTGAACTACAAGGGCCTACAACAATTATATGCATAAGATTTTAGTCTGCTTTGGGATGACCTCATCCTCTTATAGATGACATGGACTTTCTCTATTTTCATCTACACCAATTATTGGTTGAAAAGAGATGACTCACCAATCTCTTTCCAATACAATGGTTACCTACAAGGTCTCATGTACAGGGCCTCAAAATTTTTAATGGAGACAGTAGAATGGTGACTATTTTTGTACACAAACTATACCAAGGGAAAGTGATCCTCCCAACTATGACTGAAGTCTAATATGAAATCCCTCACCATATTCTATAGCACTAGGATAATGTGTTTAGTATTCCCATTGGTTTAGAAGATAAAGGATATACTCATACATATCTGGGTCCCTAATGCCTCCTACAGGCCTCTCTAAAATCATGACATAAACTGCACATCAGTATTAGAATTAATCATTGAAGGTACCTTGTGAAGTCAAATGATCTCTTGTATGTAAAAATTACCCAAACTCTCCACCGAAATATGCTCCATGATAGTAAGGAAGTGTGTTGACTTTGTGATTCAGTCAACTATCACCTAAATGGAATCATGGCTCTTCTCTATGTGTATAAGCCCTGTGAAAAATTCCATGGATATGACATCCCATTTCCACTTTAGTATCTTAAGGGGATGAAATAAACCTAACTAGAAATGATGCCTTGCATTCTCATATTGATAGGTGATACACCAAGAGATGAACTCATCTATACTTCATCTCACAAAAAACCAAAAAAACTACCGCTAAAGGTCTCAATACATCTTCCCCACACTGGGATGTACAACTAGAGGAGAAGTGTGAAACTCCTGCACCAAATCTTCTAACAATGTGACTGGAACCACTATTTTCCATTAGAACAAGATGACATGATTATCTCCTTCAGAATAACCATATGGTGCATCGCCTTTGGTTATATGTTCATGTAAGACCTCATGGTTTATGCCTCCCAGTTGGGACTCTCTCACATGTTCCTGGAGAGAAGGAGTCAAAACCATCAACTGAAGAAAATTTTTACCCTCATGCTCCACTAGGGTTAGCTGTATGGAAGCTAACTTCTTTGATGCTTCCTTCAATAGGCGAGCTTGGGACTTCTTGATATGGGAATTTGATTGAATGTTTTGCTTCCCTAGAGTATATAATATCTCAAAGTCACAGTGATGTAAGAAATCCAACTAGTGTTGCTCCATTAGGTTCAGGTCTCTCTACATGATGACGTACCTGAGACTCTGGTGGTCTGAGTAAAGCATGGAGCGCTCTCCCATAAGGTAGTTCCTCGACATACTTAGAGTTAATAATACTCACTATTTGCATAGTTGTTCTCATGGGGTCTCAACTTCCTCGACCCATATGTGATAAATACCTGCTACTGCATCAACATGAAACTGATCCCAACTCCCAAGGCATCACAAAACACCATGAACTCCATGCCTTCCTCTGGTAGTATCAACATTGGAGAACTTGTCAACCCCTTCCTCAACTCCTCAAAGGCCCTCTGGCACTGCTCATACCAGGTAAACAGTTTCCCTTTCCATGTCAGGGTGTTTAAAGAGGATTCAATTCTAAAAAAGTCTGCCACAAACCACCTATAGTACCTCACCAATCCATGGATGTTTTACACCTTTGACACATTCTTGGGTGGATACCAAGAAAGAACTACCTTGATATTTGTTGGATCCATAGGTAAACCTTGTTTAAAAATTACATTCCCTAGAAAGTGAATCTCATGTATCCCGAACTAATACTTCAATATATTTCCATAAATATGGTTCCCTTGAAGAAAATAAAGAACTTTCCTCAAGTGCTTTGAATTATCCTCTTTGTTGCAGAGTAGAGGAGTATGTCGTTGATGAAGACCAAAACAAACTATTCCAAGTATAGTTGGAATTCCTGGTTCATCAAACCCATAAACATGGAAGGGGAATTCATCACACCAAAGGTTATCACTAGGAACTCAGAGTGTCCATAACAACATCAAAAATCCAAATTTGTAATATTAGCCTTGTGAACCCTCAAATGGTTGTAGATGGATCAAAGATTGATTTTTGAGAACTATCTCATGACTCACAACTAGTCTAAGAGGTTGTCAATCCTCAGTAACTGGTAGTTTCTCTTTATTATGGTTTGGTTCAGATAAAGATAATCAATGAAAATCCATAATCTCCCATCTCAATTTTCAGATACATTATTGGATATTCCCAGGGTGAAAAACTACGTCTGATGATACCTTTCTCCAAAAGGACCTCTTACTAAAACCATAGCTCTCGGATCTCGGTAGGTGCCATCTAATATTCTACAGAAGATATCAGGGAAGTATTAAGATGTAAGTCACTCAAAAATCCATCTCCCAAATTGGAGGTAGTTTTGAAACATCTTCAGGGAAGATGTCTATATAATCCTCCACAACAGAAGGAACCTAGATTATTTATGATTCTGATTCACTATAGGCTACACTTTCCAACTGATGGGTGATAGGATGTAACCTACTTATTTCATCATCCACCTATCTTTTCATGAGATATATTTTTCCATAAAAGGGGAATCTCATCCCATTAACATGTAGGAATTTTACTTGTTTGCAGTAAAAATCAATATGGTATTAGACAATGTAAATCAAATCCATACCAAAGATGATGTCATAGGGTTTCATCATGATAACCAAAAGGTCTCGTGTGAACCACTCTCTTCCAATCGATAGCTCGCATTACCGACAGATGAAAGATATAGAAGTAGCGTTCTCTGTAGGAACCTCAAGATGAAGAAGATATGCTAGCATTTCAACTGGGAGATCTAGCTATCACACTAGGAGTCAAGAGATAATTAATTGATCGACACCTATGTAATCTAATACTAAGGCAATAGTATAATAAATATTGATTGTACCTTGAATCATCTCATGCACTGCGGGTTCAAAAACATACAAGGCTTGCACAACTATTTGTGACCTCAACCACCAGCTCCCTGAACCAGACATGGGATTACTGGTGGTGGTGGTAGAAGGATCTCATACCATTTTCCACCACCCATATCTCTTCCTTCTTCTCTTCCATATCCACTTACCCAGGGACCACCCTTTTCTCGCCTAAGAGATCCATGATCAGGACATTGCCTCTACCATAAAAATCCATTAGTTATCTACCTGGGATGCTCAACACGTCTGGTCAGGAAGTAATATTCCATGTGACCTCTCCTATCACAAGTAAGAAACTCCCCTATATGATCTTCCCTACCAATCTACACTACCTCATACCCATATGAATATGTTCTTAAGCCTGGTCATGAAAGGGTCTCATGCTCTGAGACCCCATCAACCAACGCCTACTACCTACTACAGATGACTTAGCTTTGGGTAACCCACTACCATATCAAACTTTCTGGAATCTATATAGTAAAAAGTTCTCTATAACCAGTGCCCTCTCTAGCACCCTGACATAGGTGGGGATGCACAAGGGAACAAGCTGGATCAAATATCTCTATGGAATCCATGATCAAACATCCATGCTTAGAATTAGCCATCGCAGATCATGTCAAGTGAGTAAGGAAAAATGTTTTTAAAACTATATGTGTTCTCAGTCACTATCATCCCTCCCTTATGAATCTATAGGAGCTCCTGGATCTAGAATGAGCACAAGCAAGAGGGGTAGTACTTCTCACATAACAACTTCTAGAAGTCATCCTAAAAGAGTGTCAACTCATCATGCATCTTCATAAAGAGGCCCTACTAATTCCCAGATGCTCAGTGTAAAAGGATGGATTCCAATAAAACCAATTGATCTGTCAGGTACCAAACAAGCTAGAAGATACAAACCACTGACTCTTGCCAATCCTTTACTGCCTAGGGATCTGGCTCACCGTAGAACCTCAACAGTATCTGATGATGGAACTCACAGAGTGTTATAAGCCTGTACACATCCTCAACCTGATCTATTAGGATGATCTGCTGCTCAATAGGTGGGGGTTTTTCTACCTGCCTACTTGGAGTAAGGGGTTATGGGATGGACCCTGAACTAAGGCCTCATCACTTATAGGGTCTTCATCATTAACGAGAGTTAGTATCCTCGATGACTGTCATCACGTAGGCATCCTTAATGTTAACAAGGAGTACTGTGGTAAGATGATAATATATATATATATATATATATATCCTGATAAAAATGGGTATCTTAATCAATAAGGATAGTAAAAGACTCAATCCTATATGATACATGAACTATTTATCCATGCAACAAATTTTTATGCATGCCTAGTCAACAAGTAGGTAGTTAAGGTCCTGGTGAATGACTACATCAGCCACTACACCATCACTAGATTCCATGGCCTAAGAACAAATCTCGAGACACCTTGACACTATTTCCCTAAACCCAAACAATCCTATTATGGGGTTACTTCCAAACAACTTCATAAGGAATGAACTTGCTCTAATTCCAATTTATCATGACCCAAACCAAGATGGTTTTCAAGCCACAATTACCCCAAGCCTACATCCATAGGCCAGAAGGTGGTGACGAGCTCTAAAGGAATAACTAACTTGAGGAGACCTTTCTCTAAGAACTTATACACACACACACACACACACACACACAGACACACACACAACCAACTCAATGTAAAAATGTAGTGGGAAAGAATAAAAGACACAAAACTATTATAAATTAAACCAAGAATGCATTAACCTCTATAAAGTATAAGAGTAAGGTAGATTAAACTGAAATAAAAAGGGAAAAACTATATGCGCAACTTGAAATATGTCGCAAACTGAAAAAACTAGGAACTAAAATAACTGAAAAGTTCCCCACTCTTAAATCCAAATATAAGACCATCATATGCTTCCCAAGAACCTAGTATCCCTAATCTTCATTTTAGTCATGATCATACTATCCATAGTTTTCATAAGAAACATCATGTGTGGGCAGAGCCCATATAGTGGTGAGTATAAATGTACCTAGTATGATTCCCTAAATGGTGAAGGGGGAGGGGTAAGAGAAACAAGAGGAAATAATGAAAGTAGATGAAAGGTACATGTAAAGAGCTCAACTCAACCGAATAAAGAGTTAAAATAATCTAATCCAAGAACATGGGGCTTAACATGGTGAGTAGATGAACTACTCATCAAACCTTCACCACATATAGCAGGAGAGTAGACTCATCCAACCATGAGATTCTAGACACGGAAAGCATATAGAATACCCCATGCATCATCACCTCTCCTAGAAGGAGGATAACTAAACCAAAGGAGTGGGTAAAAAAGAAGAATATATATATATATATATATATATTCTCAGTCAAAGAATTCCAAATGAGGGAGTAAGGGGTTCTCCATGTAGAGACCCGAAGCATGACGTACATTGACATTACATTACTTTTGAAGAATACTTAGTACATAACAAAAATACACACACAAGGACCGTAATAGTTTAGTGTCTTTGGAAACTTGGAATATAATCTTCTAATCGTGGTGAAAGATCTTCAACATCTCCCATAAAGATCTCCCTTTTTTAAACCTAATTCATTTCTTTATGTCCTGGGGAAAAAAATAAAAGGGTGAACTCAAATGCTCAGTAAGGGTAAACAAAAGAAATATCAATCATGTCATATTCATAAGAACATATCTTTTGGAAATCTTAACCTGCAAAAGAGATCATAATTTCATAACATGGGATAAATCATAGTAGTGAAATATAATCCAAATAATCATAACTTAAAACATGAAACATAGTGGAATACACACATAATCATAGAGAATCATTTCTTATTAGTCAAGACTCATTGCCAAGACTATCTTAGTGGACAAAGTCCCTTTCTGAACTGAGTTCACTTCTCGTTTCAGTCCTGTTTCACTGAACCGGTATAACCTACCATTCCAGCCATGTCTATCTCATGAGATATAAAATCTTTACCCAATGAATTGGAGGGAGATATAGGTCCCACCCATCTCATAATGATACCATTCTTATGTGTGCCACAAAATATTAAATCATACATCATTGCATAACCCATGTAATAAAAATGGGAATCTTAAGCATCGTGACATTATAAAACAATTAATATAAGATAAAGGAATTCATAAAAATAATTCCATCACAACATAATCAAATCAATGTAATTATAGGTATAGAAACAGAACACTATATTATCTTAGATGGAAAATAATTTTGATAAAACACTTGAACTCCATTCTTGAGGAAAATATCCTTTCTACTTCAAAAACACTTTTCCTTTCTTAACATGTCATACAATTTTAAACTAAAAGAAGTTGATTAAAAATAAAATTGAAAACTTTTAAAGGAATATTCTTGGAAATATTGTTTTAAAAATCCATTCATGCCGTATAAGTTAAAAAAACATTCCTCTCTTACTTTTGTCGGAAAAGTCAAAAAATACCTCGTACGAAAAACGACAAAAGATTCCTTTCATATATTTTACTAAAAACTCACCGAAGGGTAAAATTGGATTTAAAAAATTGTAGGTGGATGGAAATAATATTAAATATTGAGGAAACATGTACGTGGATGATAAAATACATCCCAATAAATACCAAAGTATAAACAATCTCGGATAAAAACGAGATTGTGATATTTCCCTTACCTTAGGTCCGATTTGCTTCGTAAGTGTCCGAACCTCCTGTATAATGATTTAAATAATGTAATTGACTTATTAAAGAATCATAATTATTGTTATGATATCATATATGGTTCACTTACGAATTTATATTACCCGTTCTATTGTAAATCCCATGTTAAAGCAACGTTTTGGGTAAAATTATCTTATTTATCGTACATGTTTGGACTTGTTATTCTTGACGTTATTATTACTTATATCCTGATTTACTTACTTCCAAAATGTAAATAATGATTTATATATCATATATATTTATTATATATCCAGCATATACAAGCATTTATAACAGTACATAACATATGGAGGTAAGAAATGAAGCGCACCGTTCATGGAGATGGTAAGCCGTACGTACGCATGAACGCTACTTTAATTTCTATTTATTATTTTAATGGAATTAAAACATAATGATAAATAGGTATATTATAATTACAGTATAATATCATATATAATATTATTAACCACATCTTTTATACATCTCACATAAGGTATTAACGAATCACATCACTTTGAGGGGGCGGTAGTCCGCACTTCCTCAAATGAGATTATCGTATTTACCGACTATGGAAACCATAAAGTATTGATATAATTGGGAAGTAAAGAAGCATAAGGAAATAATTAACATAATATATATTATATATAAATATAGTGCCATCATAATGGCCACCATGAGAGGTGGTAGGAGAAAATCGAACAATCATCGTTTCGTGGGGCGTTAGTTTGCCATCACAGAAACATTATGTTCTTCATCCATTTGATGGATGTGTGTGTAAGTTTAGTTCTAATAATTATCATAAAAACATCCTAGTATATTTAGGATATTGGTGTTGTTACAAAATAAAGGATTAAAAAGAGTTTAGGGGTTGGAGAAGTAGAATAAAAGAAAACAACTTAAGAGAAACTGTTACCTTTAATTTTGGTAACTTTCTTTGGTTTGAACCAAAGGGACTACTTGGAGAGTCTTATGCCTAATGTAAGGCTTCAAGGGTAAGTAGAGGGATATAGGGAGATTAGTTGGGCAGAGTTTGGACGAGCCAAAAGGCTTGAGAGGTGTGAGTAATTGCATAGAAGTGGTCTCCTTTTATAAGGGAGAGGAGAGACTCTTTAGGAAAGTGTGAAATCATTATTTTATTATAAACTTATCTTCGGTTTCAAGAGGTCCAAAACACATTAATGACTAAGATAAGATGACTCATATTATAAATAAAATAATCCAATAGTAATTGGACAGGTTTTGGATGATATTTTAATTATTTTAATCTTATTTATTTACATCATTTATTAATGAGGTAAACATTACATCCTTATTGTGTCATAAATAATTTAATTCATTTGATGTCTAAAAATTATGAAAAAAATACCATGATGTAGGGAATCTTTTTAGCTTTCCAAAGAATATTTATAGTCGAAAATATAACTTATGTATCACCTTATAAAAATTAATTGTTAAAAGAGTTTTGTTAAAGTCAATTTTGTCTTTACATAAAATTAATTAATAGAAATTGTCATTTTCACTACCAAGTGGCTCATTGGGGTCCCCAAATCGGGCCAAGGATGCCCATGGTCGGACAATATTCATCCAATAAGGTTAGGACAAATTTCAAGGTAATTTTGAATTATTATAATATTATTTGAACCTTGAATTTCCCTATTTACCTTTAACCGCAGTAAATAAAAATTACCATAGTTACTATTCATAATGCCAAAAAAAAATCAGCTTATTAACATAATTTGGACCCACTTCTTCCAAATATGGAATACATTTTTTCAAATTCAATACACAAAATTTGTAGAAATTAAATTAAAATTAATCCCATTGTTAAACCAACATGTTTTAAAAGTTAAAACATTGCCAAAGATTGAATTTATTTAACATACGAATTCAAGGTAGAATCAATGATAATGACATAAATTATATTAAATGGTAAAATTATATTCTATTTATACTTTAAAACCATTCAATATTATAATTTAACCATATAAATTATTGCGATGAAAAAAGTTGTTTTTAATTAAAATATAGCGTGTTTTTACTATTCATTAAAATATGAAAGTTATCAGAATAATATGAAAAACTTATCCAAAGTAAATTTTTATATCTTGATTATAAAGAATAATTTTATTTTGTCAAATTTAACTTATAAACTTGTCAAAAACTAGATTTAATGTGGGTGCGCCCTTAAAAAGGCGGTAAAACTGCATTTTTTGAAAAATACTTATTTTACCCGAAAAATTTATTTTGTTCTCTTTACACCTTCTAGAAAATGTATAAGATGAATAATAATGTTATTAAAATTCAAATTTTAGTTAATACTATTTATAACGGCTAGTTCATAATAATATTACAATAATATATCGTTGTTTAGTAAAACCCGGTATTGCGTACAACACACGCTATCGAGGAAGGTCACGATTGTGTGTAATGCAAGCCAAGTCAGGGTTGCGTGTTGTGCAAGAATCCTTCGTTGTTTTTTATAACAGAATCCAACCATATTTCTTTTCTACATTGAATATATATATATATATATAAACACACTCAATGTTGCGTAGAATGACTATTATAAAACGAACTTGAAATTGTGTGTAACACGATCCAAGAATAGCTGTGCGTATACTACAAGATAATACAGTGTTGAATATAGTAAAAGATAAACTTGGTGTGGTGTATAATAGAAGACATAAATGAAATTAAAAGAATATTTTTCATAAAATCTCGGGGTATTACATTCTACCCCCCTTAAAATGAATTTCGCCCTCGAAATTCATCGAGGTTATAAATGGTTTACTACCTGAAAATTTCTTTAATAGAAACCCACATCGTAAAAAGGAATACCAAAACATGGATTTAAAAACTAAAGTATGAAATGTAACGGTTACCCGAATTAACTCATCACTGGGTTTCCACGTAGGAGAACATAGGTGAAAATATAGATATGGAAGAAAAATATAACCATCAAGTTCTGATGGAGAGTGGTAGAGAACATGGCTATGAAAAAGCCAACAATCACAAAGCCATAAATTTGTGATGATCTAGGGTACCATCTGGTTCATCAGATATAAGAGCACGAGGACAACATTTTTGGTTTTTAAGATCATTTCCCTAGAGATGATGAATTAAAAGAAATACTTACATGATTTTGGTACAATCTCACTGTTGTTCGTGAATTGAACAATTTCCACTTCATATCATAAAGAAATGAAGTTGAATTTGTTATTCGTGAAGCATTAGAAGATCATGTGATAGAATGATGGGTCATTCCATCTATTTCAAACAAAAGTTATAAGTCCATCTTATGGTGAGATTAATCGTATATGGTTCCCAAAATAGACTTATACTTTATTTATCATACCTCTTAATAAAATAAAACTACTTTCTACTAACCAGGGACTTTCTGTAGGCCAGTGGTAGGCGATAAAGGCCAGTCGCACTTCGGTTGTGGGTTCGATTCCCACAGCCTTGTCCGACACAATGGGCGTCGCCCGTCCTGCAGGTTGTCCTTTTTCTAAAACTACATTACTATAACATCCCATCAATAATATCAAAAACAAAAGTTCTATCCTTAAACAATACTAACTTATGTACAACATAATTCATTCCAATCTTTAGGCTTATCTAAAATACTTCGGTCCAAGCTCATAGTATAAAGAAAACGATCACATGAATGCCATCATTTATCCCCCATATATCATAAGATATATCTTTTTGAATACCTTAATCATGTATTCTCTTGAAGAATGAATACCCATTGAACCTTAGTGAAAACATGAATGCAGTCAAAAGTTAACTCTTTCCACATACCAAAATCCAAAAATTCTATATACTCAAACCATGATATAACCTTCTCCTTATATCAGTCATGAGCTCATGAATACGGTCAAAAATTTCATTTTCTCATTTTCCTTTCATTATGCACATATCATCTTTTTTTCCAAAAATATCTCAATCACATTATATGGTTACCGGTACCATTGAACACCACAATAGACAAATACATAAATATTCCAATATTCCACGATACAATACACAACATTATATTGGAATCCCATTACATAAACACTTAATCATTCCACCACATTGTTGTCATATTCAACATCGGCAATAGTGATCGCATGTGACTTCCCTTTGTCCTTTGCCTTAAATGGTTTCTCATTTCGATCATCACTAACCCTTTGATTAGGAAATTTATTAGCATAATGCCCCATTTCCTTGCACTTGAAGCATTGAAGTGTAGTAGTTTCATTCTGTGTATCCCTTCCTTTGTTTGCATCATTAGGCATATTCTTCCCATCATTGCGGCATTAAAATGCCCGATGACCTTCCTTTCCACATTTGAAACATTTACTTGTCCCTTTAAGACAATCTCCACCATGCTTCTTTCCACACTTTGAGCATAAGGAAACATTCATCTTCTTTTCACCATTATTCTGAGATTTCTCCTTGAACTCCATCCTTCATTTCTTATCAAAACTATGAGATGGATAAGTAACACCAACTTCCATTTCTACCTTGATAGCACAATGCACAATTTCTTCATAGCTACTGAAGTATCTTATAGCTAATACCCTTCGAAGATTTGGTTTTAAGCCACTGAAGAATCGATCAACTTTACTTTCAGGTTGGATGATAAATCCAGATGCATACCTTGCAAGCCTTGTAAAATTATCTTCGTATATACCAACAAATTCATCATCCTTTTTCTTTAGTTCAAGAAACTCCTTCTCCATCTTTGTTCGAAGAATATGAGGGAAGTACTTATTGAAAAATAAGTTCTTGAACTCGTCCCATTCCATGGACTCAATTTCATCTCTTTGCCTCGTATTCTTGATAAGATTCCACCATTGATCAGCTTCACCTTCCAAACGATATACTGCTAAGATGACTTTATCATGTTCAGAACATTAAGGAACTGAAAATATATTCTCAGTGGTACTGATCCATTATTCAGCAACAAGTGGATCAGAAGACCCACTGAAAGAAGGTGGACGTTGCCTCATAAAGGACTCAATAGAATGTTGTTCCCTTCTCTGCTCATTTGGAAGTCCAGAATGATTCATAGCTTGTGTAAGTATAACAATAAGATTTTGCACTCCATCTCCCATAACATTTGTTTGTTCAGGAGGACAATCATTGCATTGTCCATTACATTGATCAACACGGTTCCTTCGGGTTCCAGCCATCGTCTAAAACCCAAAAACAATAGTGTGGGAGGCAAAAATTATGGTAGGGAAAACAATATAATAAAGGGGGAGTATCCTCAATATCTAACATCTTAGGTTAAATTCTATGATCGTTACCGTAGTTCTAGGACTGTATCCTATACGTATACTTATCCTTAGGAACATCCCTAGACATACCTTAGAAATTTATCTAGGGATCTCACTAACGTTTTCGCATCCTATTTTCCAAAGGTTGACTAAACCTTTCCTCTGATACCAACTATAGAGACCCGAAGCATGACGTACATTGACATTACATTACTTTTGCGGAATACTTAGTACATAACAAAAACACACACACAAGGACCATAATAGTTTAGTGTCTTTGGAAACTGGGAATATAATCTTCTAATCGTGGTGAAAGATCTTCAACATCTCCCATAAAGATCTCATTTTTTAAACCTAATTTCTTTATTTATGTCCTGGGCAAAAAAACATAAAAGGGTGAGCTCAAATGCTCAGTAAGGGTAAACAAAAGAAATATCAATCACGTCATATACATAAGAACATATCTTTTGGAAATCCTAACCTGCAAAAGAGATCATAATTTCATAACATGTGATAAATCATAGTAGTGAAATGTAATCCCAAAAATCATAACTTAAAACATGAAACTTTGTGGCATACACAAATAATCATAGAGAATCATTTCTTATTAGTCAAGACTCATTGCCAAGACTATCTTAGTGGACAAAGTCCCTTTCTGAACCGAGTTCACTTCTCGTTTCAGTCCTGTTTCACTGAACCAATATAACCTACCGTTCCAACCATGTCTATCTCATGAGATATAAAATCTTTACCCAATTCATTGGAGGGAGATATAGGTCCAACCCATCTCATAATGATACCATTCTTATGTGTGCCACAGAATATTAAATCATACATCATTGCATAACTCATGTAATAAAAATGGGAATATTAAACATCGTGACATCATAAAACAATTCATATAAGATAAAGGAATTCATAAAAATAATTCCATCACAACATAATCAAATCAATGTAATGATAGGGATAGAAACAGAACCCTATATTATCTTAGATGGAAAATAATTTTGATAAAACACTTGAACTCCATTCTTGAGGAAAATATCCTTTCTACTTCAAAAACACTTTTCCTTAACATGTCATACAATTTTAAACTAAAAGAAGTTGATTAAAAATAAACTTGAATGATTGTAAAGGAATATTCTTGGAAATATTGTTTTAAAAATCCATTCATGCCGTATAAGTTAAAAAAAAACATTCCTCTCGTACTTTTGTCAGAAAAGTCAAAAAAACCTCGTACGAAAAACGACAAAAGATTCCTTTCATATATTTTACTAAAAACTCACCGAAGGGTAAAATTGGATTTAAACAATTTTATGTGGATGGAAATAATATTAAATATTGAGGAAACATGGACATGGATGATAAAATACATCCCAGTAAATACCAAAGTATTAACAATCTTGGATAAAAACGAGATTGTGATATTTCCCTTACCTTAGGTCCGATTTGCTTTGTAAGTGTCTGAACCTCCTGTATAATGATTTAAATAATGTCATTGACTTATTGAAGAATCATACTCATTGTTATTATATCATATATGGTTCACTTATGAATTTATATTACCCGTTATTTTGTAAATCCCATGTTAAAGCAACGTTTTGGGTAAAATTATCTTATTTATCGTACATGTTTGGACTTGTTGTTCTTGATGTTATTATTACTTATATCATGATTTAATTACTTACAAAATGTAAATCATGATTTATATATCATATTTATTCATTATATATCCAGAATATACAAGCATTTATAATAGTACATAACATATGGAGGTAAGAAATGAAGCGCACCGTTCATGGAGACGGTAAGCCGTACGTACGCATGGACGCTACTTTCTTTTCTATTTATTATTTTAATGGAATTAAAACATAATTATAAATAGGTATATTATAATTACAGTATAATATCATATATAATATTATTAACCACATCCTTTATACATCCCACATAAGGTATTAACGAATCACATCACTTTGAGGGGGCAGTAGTCCGCACTTCCTCAAATGAGATTATCGTATTTACCGACTATGGAAACCATAAAGGCTTGATATAATTGGGAAGTAAAAAATAATAATGAAATCATAAAAATAATATATATTATATATAAATACAGTGCCATCATAATGGCCACCATGAGAGGTGGTAGGAGAAAATCGAACAATCATCGTTTCGTGGGGCGTTAGTTTGCCATCACAGAAACATTATGTTCTTCATCCATTATATGAAGGTGTGTGGAAGTGTAGTTCTAATAATTCTCATAAAAACATACTAGTATATTTAGGATATTGGTGTTGTTACAAAATAAAGGATTAAAAAGAGTTTAGGGGTTGGAGAAATAGAATAAAAGAAAACAACTTAAGAGAAACTGTTACCTTTAATTTTGATAACTTTCTTTGGTTTGAACCAAAAGGACTACTTGGAGAGTATTCTGACTAATTTAAGGCTTCAAGGGGAAGGAGATTGATTTAGGGAGCTTAGTTGGGCAGAGTTTGGACGATCCAAAAGGTTTGAGAGGTGTGAGGAATTGCATAGAAGTGGTATCCTTTTATAAGGGAGAGGAGGGGCTCTTTAGGAAAGTGTGAAATCATTATTTTATTATAAACTTATCTTCGGTTTCAAGAGGTCCAAAACACATTAATGTCGAAGATAATATGACTCATATTCTATATAAAATCATCCAATAGTAATTGGACAGGTTTTGGGTGATATTTTAATCATTTTAATCTTATTTATTTAAATCATTTATTAATGAGGTAAACATTACATCATTATTGTGTCATAAATAATTTAATTCATTTGATGTCTAAAAATTATGAAAAAAATACCATGATGTATGGAATCGTTTTAGCTTTCCAAATAATATTTATAGTCGAAAATATAAAGTATATATCACCTTATAAAAATTAATTACTAAAAGAGTTTTGTTAAAGTCAATTTTGTCTTTACATTAAAATAATTAATAGAAATTGTCATTTTCACTACCAAGTGGCTCATTGGGGTCACAAAATCGGCCCAAGGATGCCCATGGTCGGCCACTACTCATCAAATAAGGTTAGGACAAGTTTCAAGGTAATTTTTAATTATTATAATATTATTTTAACCTTGAATTTCCCTATTTACCTTTAACCGCAGTAAATAAAAATTACCGTAGTTACTATTCATAATGCCCAAAAATAAAAAGTAGCTTATTAACATAATTTGGACCCACTGATTCCAAATATGGAATCCATTTTTTCAAATTCAATACACAAAAGTTGCATAAATTAAATTAAAATTAATCCCATTGTTAAGCAAACTGGTTTTAAAAGTTAAAACATTGCCAAAGATTGAATTTATTTAGCCTACGAATTCAAGATAGAATCAATGATTTTGACATAAATTATATTAAATGGTAAAATTATATTCTATTTATACTTTAAAACCATTCAATATTATAATTTAACCATATAAATTATTGCGATGAAAAAAGTTGTTTTTAATTAAAATATAGCGTGTTTTTACTATTCATTAAAATATTAAAGTTAACAGAATAATATGAAAAACTTATCCAAAGTAATTTTTTTTATCTTGATTCTAAAGAAGAATTTTATTTTGTCAAATTGAACTTATAAACTTGTCAAAAACTCGATTTAATGTGGGCACGCCATTAAAAGGTGGTAAAACTACATTTTTTGAAAAATACTTATTTTACCCAAAAAATTTATTTTGTTCTCTTAACACATTCTAGAAAATGTATAAGATGAATAATAATGTTATAAAATTAAAATTTTAGTTAATAATATTCATAACGGCTAGTCCATAATAATATTATAATAATATATCGTTGTTTAGTAAAACCCGGTATTGCGTACAACACACGCTATCGAGGAAGGTCGCTATTGCATGTAATGCAAGCCAAGTCAGGGTTGCGTGTTGTGCAAGAATCCTTCATTGTTTCATATAACATAATCCACCCATATTTCTTTTATACATTGAATATATATATATATATATTTATAAACACACTCAATGTTGCGTAGAATGACTATTATAAAATGAACTTGAAATTGTGTGTAACACGATCCAAGAATAGCGTTGCGTATACTACAAGCTAATACGGTGTTGCGTATAATAAAATCCAAACTTGGTGTGGTGTATAATAGAAGACATCAATGAAATTAAAAGATTATTTTTCATAAAATCTCGGGGTGTTACATTCTACCCCCCTTAAAATGAATTTCACCCTCGAAATTCGTCAGGGTTATAAATGGTTTACTACCTGAAAATTTCTTTAATAGAAACCCACATCATAAAAAGGAATACCAAAACATGGCTTTAAAAACTAAAGTATGAAACGTAACAGTTACCCAAATTAACTCATCACTGGGTTTCCACGTAGGAGAACATAGGTGAAAATATGGATATGGAAGAAAAATCTAACCATCAAGTTATGACGGAGAGTGGTAGAGAACATGGCTATGAAAAAGCCAACAATCACAAAGCCATAAATTTGTGATGATCTAGGGTACCATCCGGTTCATCAGATATAAGAGCACTAGGACAACATTTTTTGTTTTTAAGATCATTTCCCTAGAGATGATGAATTAAAAGAAATATTTACATGATTTTGGTACAATCTCACTATTGTTCGTGAATTGAACAATTTCCACTTCATATCATAAAGAAATGAAGTTGAATTTGTTATTTGTGAAGCATTAGCAGATCATGTGATAGAATGATGGGTCATTCCATCTGTTTCAATCAAAAGTTATAAGTCCATATTATGGTGAGACTAATCGTATATGGTTCCAAAAATGGACTTATACTTTATTTATAATACCTCTTAATAAAATAAAACTACTTTCTACTAACCAGGGACTTCCTGTAGGCCAGTGGTAGGCGATAAAGGCCAGTTACACTTCGGTTGTGGGTTCGATTCCCACAGCCTTGTCCGACGCGATGGGCTGTCGCCCGTCCTGCAGGTTGTCCTTTTTCTAAAACTACATTACTATAACATCCCATCAATAATATCAAAAACAAAAGTTCTATCCTTAAACAATACTAACTTATGTACAACATAATTCATTCCAATCTTTAGGCTTATCTAAAATAATTCGGTCTAAGCTCATAGTATAAAGAAAATGATCACGTGAATTCCATCATTTATCCCCCATATATCATAAGATATATCTTGTTGAATACCTTAATCATGTATTCTTTTGAAGAATGAATACCCATTGAACCTTAGTGAAAACATGAATGCATTCAAAAGTTAACTTTTTCCACATACCAAAATCCAAAAATTCTATATACTCAAACCATGATATAACCTTTTACTTATATCAGTCATGAGCTCATGAATACGGTCAAACATTTCATTTTCCCGTTTTCCTTTCATTATGCGCATATCATCTTTTTTTCCAAAAATATATCAATCACATTCTATGGTTACCGGTACCATTGAACACCACAATGTACCAATACATAAATATTCCAATATTTCACGATACTATATACAACATTATTTTGGAATCCCATTACATAAACACTTAATCATTCCACCACATTGTTGTCATATTAAACATCACCAATAGTGATCGCATGTGACTTCCCTTTTTTCCTTTGCCTTAAGTGGTTGCTCATGTCTATCATCACTAACCCTTGGATTAGGGCATTTATTAGAATAATGCCCCATTTCCTTGCACTTGAAGCATTGAAGTGTAGTAGTTTCATTCTGTGTATCCCTTCCTTTGTTTGCATCATTAGGCATCTTCTTCCAATCATTGCGGCATTAAAATGCCCGATGACCTTCCTTTCCACATTTGAAACATTTACTTGTCCCTTTAAGACAATATCCACCATGCTACTTTCCACACTTTGAGCATAAGGAAACATTCATATTCTTTTCACCATTATTCTGAGATTTCTCCTTGAACTCCATCATTCGTTTCTTATCAAAACTATGAGATGGATAAGTAACACCAACTTCCATTTCTACCTTGATATCACAACGCACAATTTCTTCATAGCTAATGAATTCTATTGTAGCTAATGCCCTTCGGATATTTGGTTTTAAGCCACTGAAGAATCGATCAACTTTACTTTCAGGTTGGATGATAAATCCAGATGCATACCTTGCAAGACTTGTAAAATTCGCTTCGTATATACCAACAAATTCATCATCCTTTTGCTTTAGTTCAAGAAACTCCTTCTCCATCTTTGTTCGAAGAATACGAGGGAAGTACTTATTGAAAAATAAGTTCTTGAACTCGTCCAATTCCATAGACTCAATTTCATATCTTTGCCTCGTATTCTTGATAAGATTCCACCATTGATCAGCTTCACCTACCAAACGATATACTGCTAAGATGACTTTATCATGTTCAGAACATTGAAGAACTGAAAATATCTTTTCAGTGGTACTGATCCATTGTTCAGAAGACCCACTGAAAGAAGGTGGACGTTGCCTCATGAAGGACTCAATAGAATGTTGCTCCCTTCTCTGCTCATTTGGAAGTCCAGAATGATTCATAGCTTGTGTAAGTATAGCAATAAGATTTTTCACTCCATCTCCCATAACATTTGTTTGTTCAGGAGGACAATCATTGCATTGTCCATTACATTGATCAACACAGTTCCTTCGGGTTCCAGCCATCGTCTAAAACCCAAAAAGAATAGTGTGAGAGGCAAAAATTACGCCAGGGAAAAAAATATAATAAAGGGGGAGTATCCTCAATATCTAACATCTTAGGTTAAATTCTATTATCGTTACCGTAGTTCTAGGACTGTATCCTATACGTATACTTATCCTTAGGGACATCCCTAGACATACCTTAAAATATCTATAGGGATCTCACTAACGTTTTCGCATCCTAGTTTCCAAAGGTTGACTAAACCTTTCCTCTGATACAAACTGTAGAGACCCGAAGCATGACGTACATTGACATTACATTACTTTTGCAGAATACTTAGTACATAACAAAAACACACACACAAGGACCGTAATAGTTTAGTGTCTTTGGAAAATTGGAAAATAATCTTCTAATCGTGGTGAAAGATCTTCAACATCTCCCATAAAGATCTCATTTTTTTTAAACCTAATTCATTTCTTTATGTCCTGGGGAAAAACATAAAAGGGTGAGCTCAAATTCTCAGTAAGGGTAAACAAAAGAAATATCAATCACGTCATATTCATAAGAACATATCTTTTGGAAATCTTAACCTGCAAAAGAGATCATAATTTCATAACATGGGATAAATCATAGTAGTGAAATGTAATCCCAATAACCATAAATCAAAACATGAAACTTTGTGTAATACACACATAATCATAGATAATCATTTCTTATTAGTCAAGACTGATTTCCAAGACTATCTTAGTAGACAAAGTCCCTTTTTGAACCGAGTTCACTCCTCGTTTCAATCCTGTTTCACTGAACCGGTATAACCTACCGTTTTGGCCATGTCTATCTCATGAGATATAAAATCTTTACCCATTGCATTGGAGGGAGATATAGGTCCCACCCATCTCATAATGATACCATTCTTATGTGTGCCACAAAATATTAAATCATACATCATTGCATAACCCATGTAATAAAAATGGGAATCTTAAACATCATGACATTATAAAACAATTCATATAAGATAAAGGAATTCATAAAAATAATTCCATCACAACATAATCAAATAAATGTAATGATAGGGATAGAAACAGAACCTTATATTATCTTAGATGGAAAATAATTTTGATAAAACACTTGAACTCCATTCTTGAGGAAAATATCCTTTCTACTTCAAAACACTTTTCCTTTCTTAACATGTCATACAATTTTAAACTAAAAGAAGTTGATTAAAAATAAAATTGAAAACTTTTAAAGGAATATTCTTGTAAATATTGTTTTAAAAATCCATTCATTCCGTATAAGTTAAGAAAAACATTCCTCTCATACTTTTTTCGGAAAAGTCAAAAAATACCTCATACGAAAAACGACAAAAGATTCCTTTTATATATTTTACTAAAAACTCACCAAAGGGTAAAATTGGATTTAAACAATTATTTGTGGATGGAAATAATATTACATATCGAGGAAACATGGATGTGGATGATAAAATACATCCCAGTAAATACCAAAGTATAAACAATCTTGGATAAAAACGAGATTTTGATATTTCCCTTAACTTAGGTCCGATTTGCTTCGTAAGTGTCCAAAACTTTTGTATACTGATTTAAATAATGTCATTGACTTATTCCAGAATCATACTCATTGTTATGATATCATATATGGTTCACTTATGAATTTATATTACCCGTTCTTTTGTAAATCCCATGTTAAAGCAATGTTTTGGGTAAAATTATCTTATTTATTGTACATGTTTGGACTTGTTGTTCTTGATGTTATTATTACTTATATCATGATTTAATTACTTCCAAAATGTAAATCATGATTTATATATCATATATATTCATTTTATATCCAGCATATACAAGCATTTATAATACTACATAACATATGGAAGTAAGAAATGAAGCGCACCATTCATGGAGACGGTAAGCCGTACGTACGCATGAACGCTACTTTATTTTCTATTTCTTATTTTAATGGAATTAAAACATAATGATAAATAGGTATATTATAATTACAGTATAATATCATATATAATATTATTAACCACATCCTTTATACATCCCACATAAGGTATTAACGAATCACATCACTTTGAGGGGGCGATAGTCCGCACTTCCTCAAATGAGATTATCGTATTTACCGACTATGGAAACCATAAAGGCTTGATATAATTGGGAATTAAATAAGAATAAGGAAATAATAAACATAATATATATTATATATAAATACAGTTCCATCACAATGGCCACCATGAGAGGTGGTAGGAGAAAATCGAACAATCATCGTTTTGTGGGGCGTTAGTTTGCCATCACAGAAACATTATGTTCTTCATCCATTAGATGGAGGTGTATGTAAGTGTAGTTATAATAATTCTCATAAAAATATCCTAGTATATTTAGGATATTGGTGTTGTTACAAAAGAAAGGATTAAAAAAGAGTTTAGGGGTTGGAGAAGTAGAATAAAAGAAAACAACTTAAGAGAAACTGTTACCTTTAATTTTGGTAACTTTCTTTGGCTTGAACCAAAAGGACTACTTGGAGAGTCTTCTACCTAATGTAAGTCTTAAAGGGGAAGGATAGGGATTTAGGGATCTTATTTGGGCAGAGTTTGGACGAGCAAAAAGGCTTGAGAGGTGTAAGGAATTACATAGAAGTGGTATCCTTTTATAAGGGAGAGGTGGAGCTCTTTAGGAAAGTGTGAAATCATTATTTTATTATAAACATATCTTCGGTTTCAAGAGGTCCAAAACAAATTAATGTCGAAGATAAGATGACTCATATTCTAAATAAAATCATCCAATAGGAATTGGACAGGTTTGGATGATATTTTAATCATTTTAATCTTATTTATTTAAATAATTTATTAATGAGGTAAACATTACATCATTATTGTGTCATAAATAATTTAATTCATTAGATGTCTAAAAATTATGAAAAAAATACCATGATGTAGGGAATATTTTTATCTTTACAAAGAATATTTATAGTCGAAAATATAACTTATATATCCCCTTATAAAAAGTAATTACTAAAAGAGTTTTGTTAAAGTCAATTTTATCTTTACATTAAATTAATTAATAGAAATTGTCATTTTCACTACCAAGTGGCTCCTTGGGGTCCCAAAATCGGCCCAAGGATTCCCATGGTCTTCCAAAACTCATCCAATAATGTTAGGAAAAGTTTCAAGGTAATTTGAATTAAAATAATATTATTTTAACTTTGAATTTCCCTATTTACCTTTAACCGCAGTAAATAAAAATTTCCGTAGTTACTATTCATAATGCCAAAAAATAAAAAAGTAGCTTATTAACATAATTTGGACCCACTGATTCTAAATATGGAATCCATTTTTTCAAATTCAATACACAAAAGTTGCAGAAATTAAATTAAAATTAATCCCGTTGTTAAGCAAACAGGTTTTAAAAGTTAAAACATTGCCAAAGATTGAATTTATTTAACCTACGAATTGACGGTAGAATCAATGCTAATGACATACATTATATTAAATGGTAAATGAATATTATATTTATACTTTAAAAACATTCAATATTATAATTTAACCATATAAATTATTGCGATGAAAAACGTTTTTTTTAATTAAAATATAGCGTGTTTTTACTACTCATTAAAATATGAAAGTTATCAGAATAATATGAAAGACTTATCCAAAGTAAATTTTTATATCTTGATTATAAAGAAGAATATTATTTTGTCAAATTGAACTTATAAACTTGTCAAAAACTAGATTTAATGTGGGTGCGCCATTAAAAGGCGGTAAAACTGCATTTTTTGAAAAATAATTATTTTACCTGAAAAATTTATTTTGTTCTCTTAACACATTATAGAAAATGTATAAGATGAATAATAATGTTATAAAATTCAAATTTTAGTTAATACTATTCATAACGGCTAGTTCATAATAATATTATAATAATATATCGTTGTTTAGTAAAACCCGATATTGCGTACAACACACGCTATCGAGGAAGGTCGCGATTGCGTGTAATGCAAGCCAAGTCAGGGTTGCGTGTTGTGCAAGAATCCTTCGTTGTTTCGTATAACATAATCCACCCATATTTCTTTTATACATTGAATATATATATATATATATATATATATATATATATATATATATATATATAAACACACTCAATGTTGCGTAGAATGACTATTATAAAACGAACTTGAAATTGTGTGTAACACGATCCAAGAATAGCGTTGCGTATACTACAAGATAATACGGTGTTGCGTATAGTAAAAGCTAAACTTGGTGTGGTGTATAATAGAAGACATCAATGAAATTAAAAGAATATTTTTCATAAAATATTGGGGTGTTACACTCCATATCATATCTCAACCTAAGAAGAAGAGTATCCAACAATTTCAAAAGTCCATCAACAATGCTCAGCCTCCCATGCGTCTGCCTTGAACACACAAGTCTAAAGGACTCATTCACCACACTTTGATACTATCTATTTTGGGTGGCACTGACTTGATAACACAATTTTAAGTCACGTTACAAAAATGTGTCTCAGTGGGGAAAGCATGCCTGTTCCTCATGAGTTCAAAGCTACATTAAACCACATCTCATTACTATAGCACATAGTCAAGGGGACACAATATCTTGATAATTATCACATGCCCTGGTACAATAAGAGGGTTCCACTCTTGTAGTCACCTTGGAACTCCACTTCCCATCCATGTTGGAGGGTAACACTTGGGAATGTCCTCAAGGAACTCTGCTGCCCATCCCAAGTGGAGGGTAATTCCCAGAAAAGTCCTCAAGTACCTCTACTACCCAATCCTACTAGAGGGTAATGACCATAAGAAGGTCATTGGGGAACTCCACTACCCAACCCTACTAGAGGGTATCACCTAGAAGAATCCATCGAGGAACTCCACTACTCAGCCTTTCTGGAGATTAATGACTAGAATATGTCATTAGGGAACTCCACTACCCATCCCTGTTGGAGGTTAATGCCCAGAAGTAGCTATTGAGGAACTCCACTGCCCAGCCCTACTGAAGGGTAACGCCTGGAAGAAGATTTAGTGATCCTGTACGATCACTGCCATCATCATTTATCACATCAGAGCATTCCAATCTTGGTTCATTTCACATCGAATCTTGAAATCCATAACTTATGAAACCATCGTGTTATAATTGAAAAAACACTCAGGATAGGCTACTCACGAGCCAAAATATGAGTTTAAATGAAAGAGATACGAACGATGGAAGTTTTATTGAAAAGTATCTAAGGGTAAACATCATGTGAGGGGACCCACATACATGTGGTACCAATTCAACACCTTCCAATGTCCCTGGTATGTACATGAATCCCAGCCATGTAAGGGTACACGCCGTGTAGGTGGACTACACGACATGTCCAACCTATCCGGGATTTAGGCCGCATACTACTAACTGTGTCCATAAACTTCTACATGGATTCCCACCCATGTAATTTGTCTCATGGGTTGTCCAACTGGGATAAGGTACATGGTGTGTGATGGAGGTATACACATCATATTTTCCTTAAATTATTTAAAACCCTAGGCACCACCATAGGGGGAACTACACGCTATGTGTTGTTCCTACTACATGGCGTATAGTCAGGTTTTCTACAAAAATTCAGATACGATCCTATGATTTGAATCTTCTTGATCCTTTACTAATTCCTCCTTGATCTATCAAAAAATCATGGATATGACCAAATAATGTGGATCTCATTTGTTGATCATCGGAAATCGACCACCGAAATTTGAAGAGGGTTTCTTCATCCATCTACTCGCCATTGCACCTCTATTCATCACAATCTTGATGATTAACCACCGTATTGGTTATCCTTCCCTCTCAAAGATCCCAGATCTATGATCTATTCATCAAACCATTGTCATTTCATCGATTTTCATGAATCCGGGGGCCCAATCAAGCTCGGTACCTCCTGGTAAGGTCAAACCAGGACCACAGGGATCCAACTAATGAATAACACAAATAATCAAGGGAGAAAAGAACCAAAACATTGTTTTAAAGGCTGTTGGAAAAGTGTTCTTGTCCAAAAATAAAGAACACGGATTTAAAGTTAGAAAAAAAATGAAATAAATTAAATTTCAGCACGTTGGAACATGCAAGTTCTTAAAATTAGTGCAGATCCATGGAAGAAGATGGATCTGATCAATTGTTTAATCAAAAGGGAATAAAAACACCAATTGAGAAGTATTTCCTTAGTTTTGGATCAATAGATGAAGAAGAAAATGCTTGCACAATGATTTGAAGGAGTTACTATGTTCGTTTCATTTTTCATGCTTCGATTCATCTTTATTTAGAGATCCGTCGTCATCTTGTGTGATTTGTTAATAGAGGAGGGACGAGAGCATCATGAGTGAAAACTAGAATAATGATCCAGCCCTGAAAAATATTCCATAATGATATGTTTATAATCATATCATTTTGGTTTAAAAGAAATAAATAAATAATTTAATAATTAATTAATCTAATTAAACACACCGCCCACAATCAAGGGGATCGAACATTCCATGATGACTCATTTTATATCATTCTTAGGGTAAACACCACATTCCAGACTCAACTATGGTATCATATTTCTGATTCGATCAACTATTTAATAATTATCCCATTTTCTTTAAGAACTCGTGTATGCGTAATATAAAATATATTTAATATTTTTATGAAATTAATTCCGAACACACTGATCCTTGAAATCACAAACTATCTCAGCACTTAACTTTGGAAATATATATAGAAATATTTAAAAGTATTACAAGGAAAAAACTAAGAATCTACATATTACACCAGTGTATTCCCTAAGGATAAGGTGTGAGATTGTGGTACTTTCTTGGGGTGGTTCGATTAAAATGGTTTGTCATGTGATCTTGAGAAGCTTTAAATTATCCTATAAGTGGTTTTTTTCAATTATTGGTTATTTAATATTTCCTTGGGATTGGTCAAAACAATTACCCAATGATTCCATCGCCCTCAGAATCTATAGTTAATGGGCTTCACAGGGCACAATCCTACTGGTCGAGGCCATATCTTCTCCCTTTTGTGTCAATTAGACTTTATCATAACACTTAATCTACTAATATTATGGTTATTGCACCATGGATTTATTATCAATGGCTATGATGCTTAATAGTCTTTTAAATAAAATTTGATACATTTTATAATAGTCCAAATTAGCAGAATTGGTTCATGTGTTTTCTATAACTATATTAATTAATAAGGAATATATTCATTCAAAAAGGTAATTTCATTTATAAAAGTTTTGGTTGTTACATGTGGACTAAGTAATAAAGAATCCCATTTTAAAATTAAATATTGATGTTGTATAAGGTGTTATGGTATACTTTGTAGTGTTATGTGCTACACCATTGAATATTTTAACTTTTTTACTAGAAACTAATTGGGGTAGAACATACACTGCAACCAAACTTATACATCAAGAATGTTTTATGTTAGTTTGATATTGATTCACAGAAGTTTCCTTAGATTATAGGGAGGTGATTTATTTATATAATCTAAGAACTTAGAGTTATATTGACTGTATAAGGGTAATTTTTTTCATGGAAATGTAAATTCTCCAAATACTATGCTACAAGCCTGGAGGATGCCCCATGTGATAAGTATTGTATTTCAACAATCTAAATACACTATAAAGGTTTGATATCTGAAATTGACACCATTTTTGAGTTATGAGTGCTACACCACAGACACAACACCATGACACAATCTATCTCGAAGTTTGAATCTGATTCAAATATTAAGGAATTTTTTTTGGAGCCAAAGGGCCATGATTTTTTGAAGTTCAAAATTTGAAATTGTATTTTTTTCTATGTTGTATTCCATGGTGTTTCACTATAGAACTTGTCAGCATCCCATAAGAGTTTAAAATTTTAATTGTATTGTGTTGTAATGCCTTGGGATATTCCCTAAGGGATATTGAAATATTTAATTATACAATATTTTAATTTCTTAGAAGGTCTAGAAACATATTAAGATTAATTTTATCTTTTTCCCCAACCACCTAGAGAGAGTTATGGTAATTGGGGAATGAATCCTAATGTGATACAGGGGAGTGGGAGAGTGATAGATGACCTTACTTAAAAATTTTCATGTAAAATTGAAATTAACGAACCTAATATTTTCAATATACCTTAAAAAAAGGAGTTAAAGGACCAAAATAGTTCTAGTTTTCACTATCCATGTGAACTTGTTTTCCTCAGAAGTTTCTTAACCATTTTTTCTTGTTAGTTTGGAATTTGATGAGTTATGGAACTTAGGAATGTATCTTATGAAATCAATACACAATTTTCATATATGATTAGAATTCTCATCTATCATAATGTCATCCCTATCTCATGACCTTTACTATTAATGTACATTGTTCAAATTAAGTTTTCCCTCTATTTTCTAATCCTATTTTCATTATAAACAATAATTATGAAAGGTTAAATAACTTTGGATCTCTACATTCCATGTGGGTTGACCATAAGTCTTCAATTTACCATACTAATCTACTATAGTATTAGTGATTAGGTCTCTATGAATTTCAATTATATACGACAAACATTTACCTCGAGAGTTCATAATGTGTGGGAGCATGTTATGCTTTAGTATCATTAATAGGGATGATATTGAAACTAATTTAAAATGTATTGTCAGTTGATTATTTAATTACTTTATTATATTTTTTTTGTTTTTTTCATTTATTCTTATTTTACATGAATATGTGTTCTATTTATCATATTGAATTTTATTTTTTTATGATCCACATTCGATGAAAAAGATCGAGGAGTGTGTATTCTAGGGAACCTCTTAAACTCAATCCCAAGATTGAGTGATTTATCTATCATACCTGTAGAGAAAAACTGAAAAATAATCAAGGAACTAGAGAATCCTTTTAAAAGCTTAAAAATATTGTTGGTTTTGGATAGTTAGCATAGTGGCAAATGACATTGATAGACTATGTAATTACATCCATAAATAGAGCTAAACAGAGCATTTTGTAACCTCTCATTAAATCTAACAACATTGATCCAAAGCCATGTTTTTTAAAAATGATCCTAAATGTCGGGCAGTTTTGGAGGCATACAACACAACGATAATCATGGTCATATTTACAAATTTATAGAGATATATAACACATTAAATGACAATGTAGTCAAGGAATATGTCATTTTATTATGGTTTTGGGTGAAGTTCAACAGACCTTGGTGGGCATTAAAATAAAATTTATTTTAAATTAGAGTTTCTGAAACCCTAATATAGGATCTTTCAAGTTTAATTTATGATTAATTTATTTATATAGTTAATAAATCATTACCTATTCTTAATATCCTTACATCGATGAAATTTTTGTTCTTTATAAAACCCTTTTGAATTACCTTCATTACACTGTTAGGATTCAAGTGTAGAATCTCTTTAGTGGTGATCCAAATGTGATCCTTTCAACTTTAAGTAATGCTAACTGATTTCTGGGTTCTAGCGTGGAGAATAAAATGTATTGCATTTTTTGTCTTGTTTGTACCAAGATCCTTTGATCTTGAAGGAGTTCTTGTCATACTTGAGAGGAAGATAGGAGGAATTTGTTTGTGAGAGAGAAGTTCATTATGTGAAATGATTCTCTATCCCCAATTTTCAATTAACACTATACAATAGACATAAACATTAATTTATAGATCTTGGGTTTAAGTTAAAATATTTTTTAATTGCGTACCAAATATTAAATAAAATTATAATCTTTAATAAAAACCATTCCATGTAATAATAATAATATTATTATTTTATGATGTGTGATAACAAATGAAATGATAATTATTATTTTATTATCTTGTAAATTAATATTTATATCACTGGATGTGATCTTGGTCTTCTCAAACGTCTCTACATTTATTGAATACTCAAATAAATATTTTATTTAGAGACCAGTGAATAAATATTTACTAAATATTCATTAAATAAAACAAATATTTTATCCAAAATTCAATGAATAAATATTTTGTAAGTGTTCATGTAATTAAATAAATTATTTTTATAATTAGTAAATAATTATTTAATATATTATGAATATTAGAACTCAATAAAACTCAAATAAAATTATTCCTTAGTCATGAGAATAATATTTATTTTATTAATTAAATCCATATAGAATTTAATCATGATCAATGGAAACACATAGTGTGTGACTGTCTAGGATTCTTTCTCATTAGAATTTGGCAGGTATGCCAAAAGTCTAGTATTTCTACCTTACAAAGGGTCAAGGAACCCAAGATAAATAATTTAATGTCTCAACGTCGACAGCCACATACGAATGATCATTGTGTTTTATAATACCTTTGTCTCAATATCTCATCAAGAAGGATTCACATCCATGTCATCAACCTATATTCTTGATATGTATTTCTTTTATTATTTGAAATAAACATTATTATACCATGATCGTGTATTTTAATGCAATAGTTATATTTCAATCAAAGGGCCCAAATATCAAGTTCCATAAAATGGAAGGCACAAATCCTTCCTAGACTTATCCATTAATAACATGTCATTTGTGATGCACCCAACATACCCTACTTTACACTGACATATAGAATGACCATTTTTCAAAAAATCTATATTTTCGAGTATTGACATGTATTAATGACAATCTTGGAGTCTAAGGACCATTACATTTGCTCATAGATAGGAATATCTGACAAGACCAAAACATGTGGAATTCCTACTAGAGGTTATGTTCTCATAATCTCCCATATTATAGATTACATAGTAAAAACTTCATGAGAAGATTCCTCATCATCTTTTGAGTACTCAAACCTAAAATTATATGTACTATCTACCCTTTCATAGTATGTTATCATACCATAGAACTAGTTTTAAGAATAACATCGTAAAATTTCAGGGTTCTCATCATAACAGGGAACTGCTAATCCCTTTTCAATGTGATAGAAACTCTAGTACCTTATCACATCAATGTTATTAATAATAAATATCAAAATGTGATAATATATTTATATTAACATTCACATATCTAAATATACATGTAATATTAAGTGCAAACTTATTTGGTTTCAGGGAACCAACTCCAACAAAATCCCACTTTCACTAGATCCAACTACCAACAAATGATTAATTATCACTTGTAGAAACATTCTTCCACTAATTATGGCTATAGATTATTGTCCTTTCAATTTTCTGGGGCTAGAATTGGAAAAATCAACATGTATTTATAGAAAATATATTTACTGCAGTATTAATATCTTGAGAAAATCCCCCATGTAGTGATATAACCAAGTATCCACCTATTATTACCATGTTAATATCTTGATATCCTGACTAAATCCATATCCAATGATTGTACTCATAATGATAAAACTATTTATTTTGGTATAAACCAAAATTAAAAAAAGACACTTCTAAACCACTCCTCAAGCTACATCAGAAACGGAAACAGACTTAGATATTATAGATATAGCTACCAATGGATGTAATAAAATTTTCTTGAATACTACCTTATCATTTTCTATGATAAAAATCAAATTTAAATAAATGATTAAAACTATTCAATTAAATTGATCACTAGTATTCCCACTTATCTAGACACCAAGAAATCATCCAGTTATACTTTGCAAAGTACTACCAGATAGTTTTAACTACAAATTGATGTAATTATATAAGATCTAATTGATATTTACATACTATGAATCATGAAATAATAATATTAAACTTCAGTACATATCATGAAACATGAGATAAATTACTAGCACTTAATATAGTGAAATTATTTTAATCTCAATAATCTCTTCCTATTCTTATGCATGTTCTGCTGGAAGGACTATATGCCAACAAAAATTCGGTCTTGAATTATTACAACATATATTTTTTAATACATATTTAATATATATAATATGACTAAATTGAGAAAACTCGTGGATATATTTTTAAAATCTTGTTACATAGAACATGATTTCTTCTTTAAGTCATGCTTAGAGAAATTTAATTTCGTAGTATTAAAAAAAAGGTAAGGAACAACCTTTTTTCCATATTTTATCAATATATCTATATTGAAAACATATGTTACTATAACTAACCAGATATAGAAACATGTCACTCATTCATTTCCAAATGAACATTCAATGGACACTATTCATGATTTATTCATAAATGAATTTATATAATTCTCATATTTAATTTTTATTTATTGATCTCACCAGTATTTTTAAGTAATTCCTAGTAGAAATATACCATAAGGTATCACTTTGGTCAAATCATATAGAGATATACCATAATGTTTCCTCTAAGTGAGGTGGCCTTGAAAATCAATAGTCCAATATGACGATCATAGAAATATTCTTTGAAAAATTAGAATTGAAGAAATATTTAATTCATGATGATTGGTGTAAAGGTTTTATCATAGAATATAACTTTCAAAGATTAATCATGCTTTTTTGATATCATCTTGTACCATCTATGTCTAGTTTATCATGAATACACTCTATAGGTATCAAGTATTTGAAACATTCAAAATATAGAGTCCTATAATGTTTATACATGGAGTCCATTAATTGAATTTATACATACTTGTGGACATTATCATATTACCATTTATTGTTTCATTACATGAATTTTTATTCTAAAATAATAATACATGGATCACCCACCATGTTGAAGATAAAACACCTCTTTGTTTATAAATTACTATGAATTATGCATCTATGGAACTACTCCTCCCACTAAGCTATGTGTATTCTAGTATTCCTATGCCAACTTATGTGCACCCAAAGCCTTAACTCATATAATTTAAGTATGATCCTATTATCTTCAAAGAGATAGGATTACTTTATAAAATTCAATTAAATTTTTATTAGACATTGATATCTTTAGTGGCTATAGGATCATTTAATATGATACACCTTAGTGTTTTGATGAATATTTACAGCTAATGACAAATTTTAACAAATATTTTTCAATAAACACTTGTGGTAGTGTCTTAATAGATTCTTATAATATCATAATTGATATGAAATACATCAGAAAATTTCATTGGATAATATGTTCTCATACAAGAAAGCTAAGAGGTTCTTTAATATTTAACAAGTTCACTCATTTACTTCACTTAGAATTTATAAAATTTCTTAAAAGAATTTAATGAAGTATATAAAGTAACCTTTAGCTTTAGAATAGTTTATGTTGACATTTTGAACTAAATTTAAAATCATTGTGAGATACCTTTAATTATAAATGTTTCTTTATCTAAAACATGATAATTAGTTTGTTTGTTTTCCCAATATCTTATCTCAATTGAAAGTAATGAATTATTATGGGTATAAATTATTCAAAAAATCTAAGTTTTATTTGATAAAAATCATATGTCCAAAATTGGGTAAGAGTATTATATTTTATATTCAAAATTAATCGTGATGGTTTTATGAGATTCAAGAGATACTGAACCAATAATTTAGTATTTGAGTACCATAAATTTTTTTTTACAAATGTGAAATAATGTCTCATTGTTTCTAGATAGAATCTAAGATGAATGTTTTATTAATATTTATTGAAAACTTGAATTATTCAATTTTGGAAATGAAAAATAGTGATCTCCCCTTGGATGATAAAAGAATCACCCTTTCTCGTCTACTTTTGAGTTTACTCTATAACCTTTCTATTATTTATATCTTCTTATATTTAAATACATATATGTTGTATGCATGTTGTATTTAATACAAATGTGGAGAATAGAAACTTTATGAATGTACCTGAAGTGGATGAAACTTCTTGCTTCTTCAATTCATTGAAATTTATTTTCCAGTGTCCATTATTTCTATATAAGAAATAAATATCCTCTTGTTCATTCTTATGACTTTGAATATTTTGTCCCTTTGAAGGAAATTTTAAAGGAATTTTTGGATTTATATTATCCATGGGATCTTCAGCCTTTTATTTGAAACCATTCACCATAAGGGGTGGAGAAATAGGTTTTAACTAGTCCTTATCTTCTTGGAAAAGTATGAACAAGAATTTCCCAATAAACTTATCCATTTTGTTTATCCAGTATTGGAAAAATATGGATAAATTTTTTTATAAGGATAATAAAACAATATTAATGGAGAATTTATTATCCATGTTGAATCTATATTTTTTTAACTGATCAATATACCCCAAGATTTAGAAATCATGATCTATAGCTAGATTTCCTATCTTCTCATTTACGTTAATTTAGTGCATTGAAAATATTATTAATTTATAGCCTATAATTTTCTTTCAAAAGATAATGGAGATATGATATTATGATGTTTGCATATATGTATTTTTTTATCATTAACTTTCCAGATATTGTTGATAATACAATACAATAAACATAGAAATCACCCCTAACATATTTCTGATAGGAATCATTTTCACCTTCTGTCAGCTACTGGGGTTGAATAATAGGAATAAGGGATTACAACACATAATAAAAATTATAATAATAATGAATCACATAAATGGTTGTACCATATCTATAATTTTTTATTTTTAAAGACATACCCTGGTGTAAGGAATGATGATAATGGTTTCATGGTTTTAGTTTCCATTTTATACAATAACTAAAAAATATAATTAATACTTTTCTTGACCAAAAAATTATTTAAGAAATAATAATAAATTTTATTAAATATCCCACTATTTTATCAAGTACCAATATCCCTCACCATTTAACTTTTAATGTCTAGTTGATAGGATAATATAGTGGTAAGGATCCATATTCCCTTTTCCTAACCCCAATAAGGGTTGTTCAAGTTACTTGAAGAAATTTAGGTCAGAAATTTTTTCCAACAACAGGATTGAAGATCCATGGTCCATTGAGTAGATTCCCAATCCTAAAATCTAGACTTGGATTTTCTCAACACTTTCCTTCAAGTTACATAAAGTCTATTGATGACTACTTCTGTTGATGTAATATAGTTATGTCAATCCATAACCTTCATAAGAACTCCATGTTAGAAGTAAGTATCCCAATGAGGGTTGGCCAGAAACTTAGTTATAAGGATTTTATTCTTAATCAAGTAATGGAAGGCCAAGTATTAACTAATATATATTTGAGGTATTTTAATTTACTATGCATAAATTTTTTCTTATTTTATCCTTTGCATGTCATGTTAAATATTAAGTGGATTCTAATTAATTAATTAACCAAATTGAATAAGACATTTACACATAATCCATTTATTTAAATTACATCATATAACATTAATTCATTTATTTATGTGATAACGGTCTTGCATCCAAAAAATAAATAATTCATATCATAGTAATAATTAATTAATCAATGACCTGATTATGAGATTATCTAATGGTTAATTTATTAAATGGAAAATAAATCGACTTTTAGCCTAGAGGAAAATTTCTTATGTTGGTCTAGTATCATGGTACAACATTACACATGTAAACCTATGTATAACCTGAGTAAGAATTCTTATGGTTATATTTTGAACCCCCTTAACATGGCTATAGATACTCCATTAATCATAAGTATTTATAACTGACATGTAAGTGAGAGGAACCAAAGGATTGGTTAATGGGGATTACATAAATATCTATGGACATGAAGGTACTATATAATAATGGAGGGAGGGATGAAGCAAAAAACATAAAATTTAATTTAATATTAAATAATAGAAAACCCATGTATTAAATTATATTAAAAACATCCAACATATACACAAGTCTTGGTCAAGTTCATGAACAATCATACATGAAACATATACAGAAAATAAAAATAGTTAACATTAATTTATATTCATTCTTTATTGTTAAGATAAATATAATTTCTTTAATGAATTAATTAATTAATTACATTTCATCTTAATGACCATACGAATTAATTTGGAGATAGAAATTATTGATGGAATTCATGGAAAATAAATCAGAGAACCTAATAATCAAAGAATTATTAAAATAAATTAATTAATATTTTAAAATTATTTAAAACCATTATTTATTTTTCTAACACACTAGGTATTCCAAATCAATAAAACAGGTTTTTAATGCTATAATTTTCTAATCAATGTAATTTAATTATTTCATTTATTGGGAGACTACATGACATGTACTTATGAGATACACTACATAAACCTTGAAGGTTTTGTACCTAGGTAACATGCCTGGAGATTCATTCATGTACCAAGGTTAGACTAAACAGTGTATGTAAGCTAGCTATGTGCCCTGCATCACTCTTGTTGTGTGTCTACACAACCCACCCATGAACTCATCATTTTCATTGGTTATGAATACACAATGTGTAAAAACCAGTTACACACCATGTATCACTGATGTCATGTGTCCCCATAACTCACATAATTTCTCAACGTGTATTTCAAATGTGGGGAATGATGACTTACATGGCGTTTACACCACATACACTTCATGTGTATAACTAATTCTCTATACTGTCAGTCTCATGTGGTTTGACCATGTATAATGACTATATGTATTCCATGAATTTCTCTGCTAACCCATGTAGACTACATGGTGTTTATTCTAGTTGTATGCACCATTATATGACATTACTAGTACTAGGTTTTCCCGGTCTACATGCGGTGTGAAATAAATTCATCACATGTAATTAACTCTGGATGCATTGTGTATCCCATGAAATGGCCAAGCACATTGCACTTTGGAACACTTATCATGTAATCCCATTCCATCCTTTCAGATTCTATAAAACCACCTGATGGTATCTCCGATTGTTCTTCATCTGTTCTTGAACTTAGGAGATTGTGAACCTTGAAAAAAGGGATTAAAATGTAAAAAACATGTTAATTCGAATCAGATTAAATAAAAAATAATATGAAATGAAAAATTTATCCATGATTTATAATATTAATCAATAATTAAATAAATAACTATAAATTTAAAATATAACTGCTCTGATACCTCTTGATGGTTTCAGGCACAGTAGAAGCACCTTTGGTGGGTGTTAAATTAAAATATATTTTAATTTAAAGATACTAGAAAACTTGAGATATGATATTTCAAATTAAATTTATAATTAATTTATCCAGATCAATAATAAATGATTATATCATATTATGATCATTTCATTGATGATTTTTTCGATCTTACAAAAACCCTTTCATATTACCATTGTTGTGTTGTAAGGATTCATATATAGAATCCCTCTAGTGGTATCTACATGTGATCCTTTGATCTTGAAGAAACACTAATTGATTTTTAGGTTCTAGAATGGCGAATCAAATGATTTGTGTTGTTCATCTTGATCACTGAAAGATTCTTATAGATTGAAGGAGTTCTTCTCATTCTTGAGAGGAATAGAGGAGGAATTAGAGAGAGAGAGAGAAGTACATTGTGTGAAATGATTCTCCATCCTAAATTTTAGATTAACACTATAAAATAGATATAACCATCTATTTATAGAGCTTTGGTTTAGGTTAAAATATTATTAAATTGTGTACTGGCCCGTAAATAGTATTATAATATTTAATAAACCCCATGCCATAAATAATATAAATATTATTATTTTACATTGTGTGATGACTCACACAATGATAAATATTATTTTAATCACTTGTAAATTAATATTTATTATCATATGTGATTTTGTTCCTCTCGAACTCCTTATCATTTATTAAATACCTCAATAAACAGTTTATTCACTTAAATAAATATTTAATTCACAAACCAGGGAATACATATTTATTAATTATGAAATAAATAAAATATATATTTTATCCACAATATAGTGAATAAATTTTTATTAAATAATTATATATGTAAATAAATTATTTATTTAAAAAATATATAATTATTTATTACCTTGTTAATATTATCAATCAGAAAAACTTGAATAAAATTTTTGCTTGGTCATGAGAATAATATTTATTCCAATAATTAAATTGAAATAGAATTTAATAAAGAAAAATATAAACACTTAGTGTGTCACCCTCTAGGATATATTCCCATTAGAATTAGGCATGTATGCCTAAAGTCCAAGATTACTATCTATCAATAGGTCAAGGTACTAAAGATAAAGAACATAATTTATCAACATCAAAAACCACATATGAACACTGAATTGTGTAATATAATACTTTTGTATAATTATGTCATCAAGAAGGTTTTAAATCCATATAAATAGACCATATGCTTGATATATATTTCCTTGAATATATGACATAAACATAGTTGCACCATGGCCATGGAATGTAATGTGGAATTTATATTTCAATTAAAGGGATGAGATATTAACTTTCATAAATATGGAAATGAAAAATCTTTCCTCAAATTATCTATTAATAACATGTCGTTTGTGATTAACCCAACATACCCTAATTCCCACTAACATATGGAATAACATTTTTTTCTAGTAAATCTATTTTTTAAAGTCATGAAATTGATTAATGATAATCTTAAAGTTGATGGACCATTACACATACTCATAGATATTAATATTCAATGACACCAAAACATGTGGAATTCCTACTTACAGGTCTATTATCATAATCTCCCATCATGGAGATTACCATGTACAAACTTCAAGATAAGAATACTCATAGGTTTATGAGTACTCACACCTGATATTCTATGTACTATATACCCTTGAATTGTATGTTATTGATCATAAAACTAGTTTTAATAATATCATCATAGTATTTCAAGGATCTCATCATAGCATGGTAATACTATACCATTTCAATGAAACAAATACTCTTCAACATTATCACATAAATGTTATGAAGAAGAAAAATAAATATATGATAATATATTTAAATTATTATTCACATATTTGAATATACATGTAATCTTAAGAACACAATTAGTTGGTCATAGGGAACCAACTACAACGTCTAGATCCAAGAATTTATATTTTATTTGACGAGGCATTATAAGGAGTGGATGAATTCATAATTATCAGGGTCGATCATTACATGGGAAGGTTTGGCTTGGAAATTTATAGAGAAGTATTTCCCACTAGTGAAAAAAAACAAAAAATATAGAGTGAAATCTAGAATTTCTCATAGAAATATGGGGAGTTCACATATGAGGCAAGATAGGATTTAAAGGAGATTATAAAATGGTTCCCTAATCACAAAGTGAAATTATGGATACAAATGAAAACTTTATAATTGAGATTTCAAAATAACATAAGGGTTGTCATTGATCCAATTATAGGTGGAAGATTAATGAGAAAGACAACTATTGAAGGCTAAACCATCCTTCAAAAGCTGGAATACAATGCTTAATAATGTCAAAGTGATTAAGTACTAATAAATAGAAGAGTTAATCAAGTTGATAAGACCATAAATATGGCTATCTAGTTTGAAAATTTGTCTAAGAAAATGGATTCACTTTTAAGACTTCATATTCTGGGATATTCCATCAATCCACCTTAAGTGATATCATGATATCTATGTGGACGTACTCTTCTATTTCAATACTGCTAAGATAGAGTATAATATTCATTAATGGATCAAGCAAATTTGGTCAATTACAATTGACCACACTGTACAACCAAAATCAGTACGAGAATGGAGTGAGTCCAATTAAAAAAAATAGAAAAAGTATGGAGAGATGGTTTAGGAAATAATATGATGTGAACATGAGGTAATTTGGGTTTCCTCTAATATAAAATACATATGAGACCCCCCAAAACAACTATTTTAGATTATCCTCCCACCATTTTAGCAGTAATAATTTTGGGAGCCACTGTGGGAAGCCTAAGCATCTTTTGAGGATCTAGTAAAATACATGTAAAAAAAATGATCAAAAACTTGGTTAGGTTTAAACCACTATGAAAAATCATGATAATTATATATGAAGTCACAAAGGTTCACATATGACCATTTATATGTAGTTTTTAAAACATTCATAGAAATTATCTAAGCAACCCTTTAGTGTTTTTAAAGATAACACAGAGACACCAAGAGAAGAGGAAAATGAAATTTCCTTGAAAAGTGGACTATAACTTCTAGTTTCATCTGAGTTAAGAGATCTATAACAAGGAAAACAACTTATTCAAGAGAATGTATGAAAAAACAGAATGAATCATCTTGTAATTACATGACTGAAATTAAATATTTCATTACAAAACATTCTCAAGACCTTTTAGAATTATATTTTTAAACAATTCATAAAACAAATTAATAGAAAATCTTATGGTTTTTTTAACTAACAGACTTTTTTTCTTTACACCATGAGATAATATACTTAATCGCTAATAGGTATTCAAAATTTTCTACAACTTCCTCTTATGAGATAACCTTCTAGAAACATCTTACTTATTAATGTTTTGCATAACATAGGGAAATGGGAAGATATGAAATGGGTGACCTTAGATGCTCCGTAAGGGTAAACATAAGTGATAATAATCGAAGAACATAAGTGAGAATAAGATAAGAATATGGATGTAATAAATAAATAAATATATATATATATAGGGGCCTGTTTTTTCCTTATAAGACTTTGAAATATTTCTATATATATTTATCGAACTAGGTGTTGAGACAATATACGATTCCAAGGTCCAATGTGCCCAAAATTAATTTTATAAAAATATTAAATATATTTTATATTGTGCATCCATAACACATCAAATAAAATGAGACAAATCATAAAAATTTGATTGGATTAGAAATATGAGACCATGAATGGGTCCAAAACATGGTGTTTTCCCTAGGTGCATCATAAGGTGAGTAGGCAAGGAACATTTAGACCCCTCGATCATTGGTGGTGCATTTAAGTGGATTATTTAATTTATTAAATCAATCAATTAATTAATTTTTAACCTTAATTATATATTATAAATATATCATTATGAAGTATTTTCTAGATTTGGCTCATAATTCTTCAATCAACAGTGAAACTCTCCTCCCTCTCTCTAATAAAAGATCTCAAAAATCGGCTACAAAGCTCTAAAATCAAGTGGATCAGGACACAATAAATGTAACAACTCCTCCCAAATCAGTGTAGAATGTTTCCTTTAGTATATGTCAATCCCAAACTTAGGTAGGACTCATCATTTGGTTTTTTATTCCCTTTTATTAAATGTTTGAAAATATGCACTCTTGTTCTGGGATCTGCACCACTTGGGGCCTTTACATGAGCCAATATACTAGATTTAAGTTGTTTGATCAATATTTTCTAACCCTAGTATGTCCATTCTACATAATTGTCTAAGAAATCTTGGAAAATAATGTTTAAACCTTTGTTTTTGGTGCTATTCTCTCTCATTTCTTTATGTTCTTCTCTAGTTGGATCCCTGCAGTCCCGAATCAAAATTTTCAGGTGGCATCGAGCCTGATTAGACCCTCAGATTCATGGTGGATAGACAAAAAAAGAATGGTTTAGAGAGAAAGGTCTAGATCTAGAATCATCACTATTCAAGGATGTTTTATTTTTTTGTTTGAGATAAAGAAATCAATAGAGGGGCGAACGAAAATGTGCATAATGAACGACCAAACACCCATGATGAACAGAGGAAGTTTTCTGGCGAGCGGTAGCCCAAAATTTCATTTTTCATTCAGATCCTTGAGTTTTAGATGATATTGGAACTATATCTAGATTGAAGGATCTTGATTTTTGGCATGGAGTTAAGATTTTGGATTATACAAAAATCCTAACTACACACCGTGTTCAATGAGGAACACACAACATGTAGCCTCCTCAGTAGCAATGCTAGGGTTTTAGAAAAATTGAGTGTAATACAGTGTGTAACACTCTCTCACATGCTATGTATCCTACCCCAACTGTATAACCTATGTATAACACCACATGGATGGGATTATATGTAAAAGTACATATAAATGGAGTCTGGTACACAAAAACAATGAGCATTACATGGACCTGATCATGGTTAGCTAGGACATGCGTTATAGTCCACCTGCACGGTGTATACTACTACACAGAAAAGAACTTATGTGCTGGATAAGGAAATAGAAATGTTGTGAAGTGGGGCCACATGTAATTTGGGTATCCTTGCATGCTGTTTAACCCCTTCTTTCTTTTTAGGAAACATCCATGTTCTCTATCTCCATCGTTTGAACTCATATTTTTGCCTGCTAGTATCCTATTCTGAGTTTTTTCCCATGTAGAACATGATGGTGCCATAGGTTGTTTATTTCAAGATATGATCTAAAATTTTACATGAAAAATACCTTCTGGGGAGACATCGATGATGACAGTGATCATGAAATATCACCAGATGCTTATTCCAGAGTGCAACCATCTGGCTAGGCTGGGCATGGGTCCTCGATGCCTTCTAAAGTAGAACCCCCAGCCAATATGGGAATGGGTTCTCTATAGAATCTTGAGTGGAACCCTCTATTTGGGATGTGAATAGGTCATCAATGACTATTAGAGTGGAACCCTCTAGCTGGTATGGGCTTGGGTCCTTGAATTTCTGAGTGGAACCCTCCTACAGTATTTGGGCATGAGTCCTTGTTAACTTTGAGTGGAACCACTTAGCTAGGATATGCATGGGTCATTAAATTCTTGAGTGGAACCCTCCTATATTATTAGGGCATGGTTCCTCATTGGATTAGAGTGGAACCATCCAATTGGGCTAAACATGGGTCCTCAGCCATCAGAGTGGAACCCTCCTACTGAGTAGGCATGGGTCCTCCATCGACTATCAGAGTCGAACCCTCCTATTGTACTAGGGAATGAGCCATATATCTAGAAATTGTGGCCCATAAAAAATGAGGCATAAAGATGTGACATGGTTGGTGTAGGTTTGGACTCATGAGGAAGAGGGAATCTTTCCCCATTGAGATGAATTTTAGTGATGTGAGCAAAACTATGTGGGTGAGTCAGCACCACTCAAAGAGGATAATATCAAAGTGTGGTGAATGGGTCCCTTAGACTTGTGTGTTCATGGAAGACACATGGGATGCTGGGCATCATTGTTGGACTTTTGGAATCATTGGATACTCTTCTTTTCATACTGATCTGTGATATGGAGATCCCCTTACTCTCTCATTTGGGACTCTTTCAACTGAGAATATATATATATATATATAAATATATATCATTTTACTTTATCCACTCCTTGGGTTTGGTTTCTCTTCTTCCAGGAGAGGTGAATACGTGCAGGTCATGCCATGTGATTTTCGTGTCCAGCATCTCATGGTTGTATGAGTATAATCTTCTGCTAAAGGTGGTGAATACTCGATGGGTAGTTTATATACTCATTGTGTTTATCCCCTTGTTCTTGGATGAGCTTACTTTCACTCTTGTCGGGTCTAGCTATACTCTTTCACTATAATTTTTGAATATGTTATCCTTATCTTCTATTGTATCTCTTATTACTTCCCCCATCAAATTTTACGGTGTCCTACCAGGTATGTTTATACTCACCCATTCATGGGATTTTCCCACATCTGTCATGTATTATGTAGTTGACAGATATGTTGATCGTGACTAGAGAGGATCATAGGGATACTAGGTTCTTGGACAACCTATAGTGGTTTTATCTTATGATTCAGGAGCTGGGCTCTCTTAGTTATTTAATTTTTCCATTTTCCTATCAGGTTGGGACACATTTCAATTTGGGAATGTCTTTTTCCCATTTAATTTTCAGTTTAAACTACTGTACCTTTTTCATTTCTAGAGGTTCATGCATACTTGGTTTATTTTATAGCAGTGTTTCATATTTTATTATTTCCCTCTAAATTTTTTCATTGAGTTGGATATGTGTGTGTGTGCATGTACTTAGGAAAAGTCCTCCCTATGTTAGTTATTTCTTCAATACTTATTGCCACCCCCTCATATATGGAGGCGGGCTTGGGGTAGTTCCGGCTTGATTCCTGACATGGGTCGTGTCTTTCACTATATTTCTTGAATCAGATCCCCATTTTTGTTGATATATATATATAGGTGTGTGTGTGTGTGTGTGCTCATCTGGCCGATGTACTCTTTGATAACTTTCAAGATTCTTCGGTGATGATAGCCAACCATGATACCAGCTCTGGTTCATGATGATGATCCTATAAGTAGTGAGGTCTCATTTAGGGTACACCCCATAATCCCCTTCCCTTAGGGTGGGTATGTAGCAACATCTCCCCTTGTCGAGTAGAAGATCATCTTGGTATAATAGGTAGAGGACGCACGTAGGATTAGCGCACTCTGTGAGTTCCAACATAAGATACCGTTGAGGCTCTATGGTGGGCTAGATCCTCAAGTAGTAGAGGATTGGCTAGAGTTGGTGGGATATATATTTTGTCTTGTTGGAACCCTGATGGATTTGGTGGTGGCACTGGGATTCAACCTTTTCTATAGAGTAGCTGGTCATTGGTGGGGCCATGTTACGCTGATGCACAATGAGTTGAAACTCTCATGGGATATCTTATAGTAGTTGTTTCATGAGGAGTACGAACCCTCCTACCTTTGCTTAGTCTAGAGCCCAGAGATTCTGGAGTTGAAGAAAGGAGGGATGATGGTGGCTGAGTATGCAGTAAGGTTCATAGACCTTACGTGTTACTCCCTTGAAATGTTCCACAATGGATAATTCCAATCATGAAAGTTTGAGAAGGGACTCTGCAGAGATATTTGAGCTAGTGTAGTACCCTTATAGATCCACACCTATAATGAGGTGCTAGAACATGAACTAATAAAAAAGATATTTGTATCATAGGGAAACACGGGAACTGGAGCTGACAATGGGAATCATAGAGTTGAGTTGTCTGTAGCAGCTAGTAGATGCCAGATGCTAGGATCTCAACATAGGATATACTTTCACAATATGACTCAAGCGAATGGTTAGAGGAAACATAAAGTACCAGGGAATCCCATAGAGGGGAAGTGATATATGTATGATGAGCAAGGTCACATGACATGATACTGATCAACCAGGTGTGTAGAGAAATTTAGGTAGATAGCTGATGGACCACCACAAAAAGGCAGCATCATGATCATAGATCTCCTAGGCATGGATAGGGTGGTCCCCAGGGAGGTAGAGCTAGAAAAGGAGAAAGTGGTGATACATATGGAGAAAGATTCTAAGAGAGGCTTCCACCACCACCATGCGGCCCACATTAGGCTCAGGGAGTTGGTGGTTGGGGTTACAGATAGTTGTAGGATTTGGATGTCTATGATCGTACAATGTATAAGATGATTTGAGGTACGATCTATCTTTATTCCACTCTTTTCATAGTATTAGTAGATACAAGTTCCAGTCATTTCTCCATATATCGACTCCTGGTCTGAGAGTCGGAGCTCCTAGTTGAGACACTAGTACAACAACTTCATCTTGAGGTTCCTATAGGGAACACTTATTATGTATCGTTTATCTACCAGCAGTGTGATTTATCCCTTGGTGGAGAGAGGTTTATGTGGGAACTTTTGGTTATTATAATGGGACCCTATGACATTATCTTGGTAATGTATTGGATTTCCATGTTCTAATCCAAGATTTATTGTCACCATAGACCGGTTGGATTCTTACTTATTGATGGGATGATATTCTCCTTTTCTGGTGAGAGAGATCCCATGGAAGGATAAGTGGATGCAGCAAGCAAGAGGTTTCATTCTAGTAACCATCAGTTAGTGAGTTTATCCCTTGGTGTAGTAGGGTATCTAAGAATTTGGGTTCTTTTATTTGTGGAGGATTATGTGGATGTATTCCCCAAAAGATGTTACAAGACTACCTTTGAGACAAAAGATGGAGTTTTGCATTGAATTACATCATGGGACTGCCCTGATATCTTCTGTGACATATCAGATGGAACCTACTGAGCTCTGGGAGCTATGATTCTAGTTACAAGACCTTCATGAGAAAGGTTTCATCAAACCTAGTGTATCCCTTCGGGAAACTCTGGTCTTGTTCATGGAAACATTATTCAGGATATTATGACTTTGCATGGATTATTTCCACCTAAACATGGCCACGAAAAATAATAATTTCCCCTTTATGTGGATTGATGACCTCTTTGACCAGTTGTGAGGCATGTGATGGTTCTCGAATATTGATCTCAAGTCCGGCTACCACCAGTTGAGGGTTCACGAGGATGATATTCAAAAGTTGGAATTCCAATGTTTCTATGGACACTATTAGTTCCTAGTGATGCCCTTTGGTGTGATGAATGCCCCTTCTGTGTTTATGGATTTCATGAACTAGGTATTTCAAACATAATTAGACTAGTTTTTGTTTCCTTAATCCATGATGTACTTTTCACTTTGCATTAGAGGAGCAACATGCAGAGCACTTGAGGATGATTCTATACTTTCTTTGAGAGAACCATCTCTTTGGGAAACTCTTGAAATGACAGTTCTGGATACAAAATGTTTAATTTTTGTGGAATGTTATTTATGAGAATGGTTTATCCATGGATATAGTTAATAAATTAGTAGTTATTGCTTGAGATCCACCCAAGAATGTGTCATAGGATCAAGCTTCCTTGGTTTGGTGGGGTACTACAGGATATTTGTGGAAGAATTTTAAAAAATCACATCCCTTATGACTTCCCTAATACAAAAAGGGCATCCATTTACCTAGTATGAGTAGTTAAAGAGATCCTTTGATGAGTTGAGGTAGAGGATTATTAGTTCTCCATTATTATGACTACTAGAGGTGGGTGTGAATTTTATAGTGTATTACAATGCATTATGAGCTGGGCTTGATTGTGTGTTGATGTAATGACAGACAATTATTGCATACAGGTTGAGGTAGTTGAGATCCCATGAGAAGAACTATATGACTCAGGGGATAAATATAAAAGAGGTATTCTTTTCCTTGATGATATGGTCACACTACCATTTTAGGGAGCACTTTGTGGTTTACTCAGACCACCAGAGTCTCAGGTATGTATTCACTCAGAGAGACCTAAACCTAAGACAACGACACTGGTTGGAATTTCTGCATGACTATGGTTTTGAGAGAGTCTATACTCCAGGTAAGGGAAATGTTATTTCATGTTTCTTTAATAGGAAGTCCTAGGTTCACCTAGTGCAGGAAGCTTCGAAGTTATTGGCTTCCATGAGGATGACCCGGGTGGAGAAGGTGGGTAAATTTTTTTTAGTCGATGGTGTTGAATCCTTTGCTTCTAGAGCATGTGATAGAGTCCCAGATAAGAGAAATCTATTGTTCATGATCTAATACCTATAGGTGACTCATCAGTTTAATATTCTGAAGGAGGGAATCACATCGTCTTACTCCAAGGGAGAATAGTTATTCTAGTCACATCGTGGGAACTTGTGATATGGGAGTTCCACACTTCTCATCTAGTTATTCATCTCAGTGTGGGGAAGTTTTACAAAGACATTTAATGGTATTTTTTGGGGTCTATAATGAGATGAAGGGTAGAATATTTCATATCTTGGTGCCTCATCTATCGGCAGGTAAAGTCTATGCACTATGTCTCGACCAGTTTGTTGCAGCCTCTTGAGATCCTAGAGTGGATGTGGGATGACATATCCGGGGAATTTTTCATAGGGATTCCATGCATAGTAAAGTTACATGATGAAATCTAGGTGATATTTGAATGAAACATGAAGTTGTAACATTTCCTTACTATGAGGGAGCCGGGTTTAGTGGAGTGTTTTGGGTATCTGTATGTACAGAAGGTCATTCGACTTCATGGGGTTCCCTTGATTGTTGTCTTAGATTGTAATGCAAGATTTATATCATAATTTTGAATAGGCCTAGATGATTCATTTTGGAACCAATTGTTTATGAATATAACCTTTAACCCCCAAACTGATGGGTAGATCGAGCGCACTATCTTGGCTCTAGAGGATATATTGAGGGTTTGTGTGTTAGACTTTAGTTGGAGTTGGGTGGATAACCTACCCTTGGTAGATTTTGAGTAAAACAATATCCACTTATCTACCATCAGCATGGAACCTTTTGAGGCATTGTACAAAAAACCATGAAAGTCACCCTTGTGCTTGAAAAATATTGGTGAGTCATATATAGTCGGCCCAAAGATAGTGAAAGTGACAATAAATAAATTCCAGGTCACCCGTGTGTTGATGAGGATGCCCTACAACATATATAAATCCTAAAAAAAACCAACATAGGTCCTTGGAGTTTGAATAGGGATAACATATTTTCTTGCGAGTCTCCCCATGACATTAATTATAGAGGTTTGTAAAGGAAGAAAGCTATTCTCAAGGTTCATTGGGTCATTCAAGATCATCAAGAGGGTTGGTAAGGTTTCTTACCACCTCTCCCTACCCACACAACTAGAGCGGGTGCATGACATCTTCCATGTTTCATAGTTGAGGATATATGTGCATGACCCTACATGCATCATCGACTGGGATGAGATGGACATTGAGGATGAATCCACCTTTATGGAGCACCCAGTGGTGATTGAGTATTGACAGGAGAAAACCCTATATAGATGGACCCTCCCTTTGGTTCACATGTTATGGAAACGAGAAAACATGTAGGAGAGTTCTTGGAAGTGGGAGATGTAACGCCCCGACCCTAGTTACCCAGAGTCGGTGCATTATTACATAACATTGGCATGATCACAAGAAAGATCAAATCTCGAAAGACCGATTGGTTTAGTAGCCTTGGAAACACTAGATATATTCATAAGTTTTACATTACATCATAAAATAAAAAAACTACTACAACAACATAATGTCTCAATAATCCACACTCATATCCCCACATAATATCCCTACAGGTGATTCATAATTTACTTCTTCACTTCCTGGGAAAAATAAAACATAGAAAAGGGGTGAGCTCAAATGCCCAGTAAGGATAACAATATAGCGGAAACTTTCATAAATAAGAATAAACATTTAAGGCAATGTATAACTAAAACAAAAGCCTTTCAAACTTGAACTTTCAACATTGTATGGCATAAATAAAATGAAATAATGCCATTTACTCATTCACATGGATATTCTACTAATCGAATAATCTCATGCAAAATCACTAACCACTTTCATAATGTTGGAATGCATAATGCCAGACTATCATAACCACATAGTCAAGGCCTCGTGCCAAGACTAAAAATAAGATATTTCCAAGGCCTTGTGCCAAGACACTAGTTTGTCTCATGAGACCTACCGATACATCGAGGAGCTATAGCGGGCTCCACCCGTCACATATTAAGTCCAATGCATTCCCATATGAAAAGGTTTAAACATAACATAAACATTCGTATTAAAACTAGCAGACGAAATGTCAATACTTCCACCATAAACTATGAATGGTATAAAAATAGTACATCCACAGTCAAACATATCACAAAACCTTCAATACATTATAGAAGTTTTGTATCATAATAAATCAACTTCAAATAATCGTAAAATCCATCAAAGGATGTTGACATAGATGAAATCAAAATTATTTTTAAAGAAATATCTCCTTTTATTTTGAAATCATTTAAGATCCATATAAAATAAAACATTTTCATTGAAAATATTCTTATAAGCTTGTAAGGAAAGCTTTGAAGATTTTATAACGGCGGAAAATAACCGCACCCGCCGTATAAGTTAAAAAAAACATTCTTATCTTAATTCTGTCGAAAAGGTTAAAAAGCACCTTGTTTGGAAAACGACGGATAGATTCCCTTATAAACCTCTTATAAAAAGTCAAACAAGGGTATAAATGACTTTAACTCATATTCTTTTAAATATTAAAAATGTTTTGAAATACATTTTGAAGAAACATGGACGTGGATGATAACGAGGTCCCAGTAGATAATTATGTATAAACAACCTCGGATAATAAAGAGATTGCGAAATAAATCCTTACCTTGTACTTTTACTTTGTTGGGGTAGGTTAAACTCCTGTATAATGGTGAAATAATTGTTATTAAATTATACAAGAATCATATACATTAATATGATATCATATATGATCTTTTAATATTGATTTGATAATAATATCTTAGCATTATCGTTGTTTCGGGTGTTAACTTACTTGTTTTCTTTCATATGTTTTGTTACGTAAGAAATTTTTGTAAAGGATAGGTTGTATATTATTCATATCCAGAATGATATCAAGTCCTTAAACATCATTTTTAAATCATCAAATGATAATTATACTTTAATGGATACGATGGAGAATGAATCTCATCGCGTTCGTGGAGACGGTAGTCCGTACGTACACACGAGCGACAATATCATTCTTTTGATATTAAAATAATATATAAATGGATGGTATATCATATATACAGAATAATTAACATGTTATATTTATTATTTACATGAGTTACACATCATTATTATACCCATCCAAATAATAATATATTGAATAACAATTACCCCACGACGTGGAGACGGTAAGCCGTACGTACGCACGTATGGTGACATGTTATTCAAAGGGTGGATAGAATACTGAATATGGTTGTACCATATTTATAATAACATCACAGTATATAAATGATATTGGAGTTATTATTTTAGAATGGTAACAACAAAGGAAGAAGAAGTGGAAGAAGAAATGAACTTGGAAAAGGGTGGTGAAATGATTACCTCTTCTTCGGGATCTTTCTTTTGATTTGATCAAAAGGGATCCTTAGGTTGGATTTCTGATCAAACTAAGGCCTCTAGGTTGTAGTGATGGAAGTTGGGAGAGTATTTGGGCAGATTTTGGACGAACCAAAAAGCTTTGAATGTGTGAATAATTGAGAAGGAGGAGTGCCCTTTTATAAGAGGGGTGATGGGCACCTTTGGAAAAGCTAGAAATATTAATTTATAATAAATTCATATTCGGTTTCTAATGGATCCAAAGTTAATTATTCAAAGGTTAAGGTGGGGATGGGTCGAAAACAACTCAACCAATAGAATTTAGACAGGTTTGGGTACTTATATTAACCTTATCTTTAAGTATTAACTCTAAGTTAATTAGTTTCACTTTTACAATGTCTCTTTGTATTTTTATATAATATGGTTAATAAACTTACTACATACATCCAAGAGACCCCCAAGTGTTCCATTAATTATGAACCTATCATGATATATGTCTCTTGGCCGAACCTTAGATTTTTAGGAATTTAATATCAATTAATAATATAATATTTGTTTTAAGAACTCTTTTATGTCAATTTTGACACTATTCAATAGTTGATTTTTTTGAAACTCATAACAGATTGATTACTTCGAAAAAAGTCAATTAAATAAATCCTAATATATCATATTATCCTAGAAAATTAGTTTAATTCATTAAAAGTTTCATATTATATTTATTTGGGTATTTATAATATCAATTATTTTAATTTTTCACTATTATAGTAATTACTGCATCATCATTGTGTCATAAATAAAATAAATTATTTAATGTCTAAAAATTATAAATAAAATATAATTATGTAGGAAATCTGTTTATCTTTCTAATGAATATTTATAATCTAAAATCTAACATATATAACCCTATGTAACAATTGTTTTTCTAAAAGATATATGCTTGTGTCATTTTTGTATTCATTTTAACTTAATTAAAATAAAGTGTCATTATCACTTAAAAGTGGATACATGGGGTCCCAAAATCGACCCAAAGATGCCCATGGTCGACCATGTATCAACCAATAGGGTTAAGACACGTTTTAGGGTAATTTAGTATTATTATAATATTATTTTTTAACCCTTATTTACCGGATTTACCCTTAACCATGGTAAATAAAATATTTACCGCAGTAATTATTCAAAATGTCTAAAAATAAAAGTTACCTATTTACACAATTTGAACATCCTGATTCCAAATATGGAATCCATTTTCCTAAATTCAAAACACAGAAGTGGCAGAAATTAATTTAAAATTAATTCCCGCTGTCAAAACAAAAAGCGTGTTTTTAAGAGATAATAACTATCAAAAGATTGACACTTGTTTATGTTCGGTTTAATTGTAAAATTATGTCCAATGACCAACATTATATTAAATGGTAAAAATATATTCTAAATATACTTTAAAACTACTAAAATTCATAATTTATCACTATTAATTATTTTGATTAAAAAAGTTGTTTTTAATTAAAATTTAGTAATTTTCACTATTCCTCAAAATATGAAAGTTATCCGAAAAGTACCAAAATTTCACCTTAGGCTAAATTAGATATTCAGAATCCAAAAATGAAGTCCATTTTGAAATATAAAATATATATAATTTTAAAAAGTAGGTATTACTATTCATAATGACTAGTTTGATTGGTTGTTAGAACTCGGTGTTGCGTACAACACACGCTATCGCATTATTCAAAGAGAAGCGTACCGTAGAAGCTTGAGGTGTTACATTCTCCCGTCCTTCAAATAATTTCGTCCTCGAAATTTCTAGAATACTATCGCATGAAAATATTCGGGTGGTTCTTCATCATAAGTTCCTCGGGTTCCCACGTTGCCTCTTCTATCTTATGGTTTCCTCACAAAACTTTTACCAGACGCGTCGTCCGGTTTCTCAGTACTTGTTCTCTCGTATCAAGAATCGTGACGGGCTCTTCACAATAGGAAATATCGGGTTCTAGTTCTAATTCCTCATAGGTGAGTACATGCGTTGGATCAGACATGTATTTCCTCAACCGAGATACGTGGAACACATCGTGAACTTTGGAGAGACTTGGAGGCATTGCCAATCGGTAAGCTACAACCCCAATTCGTTCTAGAATTTCGAAAGGTCCGATGTACCTGGGACTCAATTTACCTTTCTTACCAAAACGTATGACTCCCTTCCATGGAGATACCTTCAGGAAAACATGATCACCGACTTGAAATTCCTAATCCTTCCTTCGATTATCGGCATAGCTCTTCTGCCTACTTTGAGCTGCTTTGATGCGATTTTGGATTACTTTCACCTTTTCCACCATTTCCTCCACCAGTTCTGGGCCTACAAGTTTTCTTTCACCAACGTCATCCCAACAGGTTGGTGTACGACATATCTTTCCGTATAACGCTTCATATGGTGCCATCTGAATACTCGAATGGAAGCTATTGTTATAGGAAAATTCTACCAGTGGTAAATATTGATCCCACATACCCTGAAATTCAAGTGAGCAAGATCTCAACATGTCTTCTAAGGTCTGAATAGTCCGTTCTGATTTTCCATCTGTCTGAGGGTGGTAAGCAGTGCTCAAATGAAGTTCAGTATCCAGGGATTTCTGAAGACTTTTCCAAAATCTTGAAGTAAAACGGGGATCACGATCAGAAACAATTGATAAGGGTACTCCATGAAGTATCACAACTTCATTAATATATAGTCTTGCTAGACGTTCCAGGGGTAGATCTTCTCTTATAGCAAGAAAATGTGCTGACTTGGTAAGACGATCAACAATAACCCATATTGCATCATTCCTTCTAGGAGTCTTTGGTAGCCCCATGACAAAGTCCATCGTAATATTGTCCCATTTCCACTCCGGTATGGGAAGAGGTTGCATGACTCCTCCAGGCTGTTGCCTTCCAGCTTTCACTTGTTGACAAACCATACATCTTGACACAAAATCAGCAATCTCCCTCTTCATGTTTTCCCACCAAAAATGTTCCTTCAAATATCTATACATTTTTGTGCTCCCAGGGTGTATAGAGAAATTGGAACTATGAGCATCATCCAGCAATTCCCTATTTAGATCAGGTAAATCGGGAACACAAAGTCTCTTCCCGAATTTCAAAATTCCATCTTCATACACAAAGTCTCTCAATCTTCCATCATTCACAGCTTTAATCTTCTTTTGGAATTCTTCATCATCGGTCTGAGAACTCTTAATCTTTTCTAGTAAAGATGGTTTGGCAACCATTTGAAAAAGCATTGATGTTTCACCTTCCCTGGTTATTCCCATGTCCATCTTCACTAGATCCATGAAAATTGGATCCCTTTCAATTCTCATATTGTTCAAAACTCCATGGTCTTTTCTACTCAAAGCATCTTCCACCTTGTTTGCCTTCCCCGGGTGGTAGTGTATCGTACAATCATAATCCTTGAGTAATTCAAGCCATCTCCTTTTCCTCATGTTGAGTTCTTTTTGTGAGAAAATATACTTCAAACTCTTGTGATCAGTATAAATCTCACATTTTTCACCATAGAGGTAGTGCCTCCATATCTTCAAAGAAAATATCACAGCTGCTAACTCGATATCATGAGTAGGATAGTTTTGTTCATGAATTTTCAACTGTCGTGATGCATAGGCAATAAATCTATCAATCTGCATAAGGACACAACCAAGTCCTTTCTTTGATGCATCACTATAAATAACGAACCCATCATTCCCTGATGGTAGAGTCAATATAGGAGCATTGACTAATCTTCTCTTCAGTTCTTCGAAACATTCTTCACACTCTTTTGTCCAAACAAATTTAACCCCTTTACATGTGAGCTTCGTTAATGGGTTAGCCAATCGGGCAAAATTCTGGACGAAACGTCGATAATAACCTGCCAAACCAATAAAACTGCGTACCACAGTTATACTCGTAGGTGCTGGCCATTCTTGGATTGCCTTGGTCTTAGAAGGATCAACAGAGATTCCATCTTTAAAGACAATATGGCCAAGAAAGGAAATCTCATGAAGCCAGAATTCACACTTGCTAAAATTCCCATATAATTCATGCCTCCTCAGAGTCTTCAAGATAATGTGCAAGTGATTTTCATGATCTTCGTAGGTTTTGGAGTATACCAAGATATCATCAATAAATACCACCACAAATTCATCAAGATACTCCTTGAAAACTCTATTCATCAGATCCATGAATACAGAGGGTGCATTAGTCAATCCAAATGGCATTACAGTAAACTCGTAATGCCCGTACCTGGTTCGAAATGCTGTCTTCGGAATGTCTTCCTTCTTCACACACAACTGATGGTATCCAGATCGAAGGTCAATCTTTGAAAAGTATTGAGCTCCATGCAGTTGGTCAAATAAATCATCAATACGAGGTAGGGGATACTTGTTCTTTATCGTTATAGCATTGATCTCCCTGTAGTCGATACATAACCTCATAGATCCATCTTTCTTTTTAACAAAAAGAACAGGGGATCCCCATGGAGAAACACTAGGGAGAATAAATCCCTTATTACTCAATTCCTCTAGTTGTTTATTTAGTTCGACTAACTCTACAGTGGCCATTCTATAAGGGGTCTTCGATATAGGCCTTGATCCAGGAATCAAATCAATGGAAAACTCAACTTCTCATTCTGGAGGATGTCCAGGTAAATCTTCCGGAAACACATCTACAAATTCTTTCACAACAGGTACATCCTCTATTTGAACATTCCTTTCCTCACCTACAGTTATTTCATTCTCTTCCTCCCCAATAATTGAATTAAGTTGAGCTACTGGGGGTGGATCTAAATAAGAATTAGGTGGTGACGATTCTGCTCTAAAGATAAGGTGTTCCTTATCATTATCATCACGAATCGTAACCTCTTTCTTCTTACAATAAATCTTCGCATCATAGTCCGAAAGCCAGTCCATACCGAGGATTATATCAAACTCAATCATAGGTATGACGATGAGATCAGCAGATAAAGAAAATTTATGTGCTCTAATGGGGACTGATTCACAAAACTTTGTTGCAATGATACTTCCCTTAGGAGTTTTAGCTGACAACTCCCTTATTAAATCAAATTGGAAATATCTAATTTTCTTAGAAAACTGGGAAGATATGAAACAATGTGATGATCCAGAGTCAAATAATGCATTTGCTAAACTTGAGGAAACCATTAAATTACCTGCCACCACGTCTTTTGGAGATTCTACCTCTACAGTAGTGATAGCATAAGCCTAGCCTTGATCCCTTGGCCTTTTCTGAGGTAAGTTCTCCTGACGCTTAGGACATGCATTTGCATAATGCCCCATCTCCCTGCAATTGTATCACTGAACGTTGGTAGCTTCCTTCTTCCCCTTGCAATCATGAGCTTGGTGGACTTTTTCACCACACTTGTAACAGACTCCCATTCCCTTCAAGCAAGTACCAGGATGTTTCTTCCCGCATTTACCACAAGATGGATATTCAACCTTTCCCTTCTTCCCCTTATTTCCATTCCCAGATTGATCAGTAGGTCTCTTCTTCTCTTTCTTTGCTTTAAAGTCATAAGACTTAGAGAATTCCTTTTCGGTCTTGATAGCACATGAGACAATGTCTTCGTAAGATGAAAAGGATTGTGAGACTAATGCTCGATGGAGGAATGGTTTTAACCCATCAAAGAAACGATCAATCTTACTTCTTGGGTTGCGAATATAATCTCCAGCATACCTCACTAACCTTGTAAAGTTAGCCTCATACTTTGTGACATTCTCATCCTCCTTTTGTCTCAGACTCAGAAATTGCCTTTCCATATCTGCTCGATGGTCACGAGGAAAGTATTTTTCTAAAAACAGATCTTTGAACTCCCTCCATTCCATATTTGATACTTCATCATCTTCCTTCATGTTTTGAATCAATGACCACCATTGATCAGCATCTCCAGTGAGGCGGTAAACTGCCATGATAACTTTTCCCTTTCACTGCTCCCCAAAGCCTGAAATATTTTCTCTAGGGAATTTATCCACTGCTCGTCTACTAAGGGATTTGTACTCCCATTGAACGTTGGTGGTTGTTGCCTAATGAATCGGTCTAACATTGATCCTCCACGCTGTGGATCAGGGTGCTCCATACGGGTAAGGTTATTATTCATAACCTGAGTAAGTTGTCCCAGTATGGTGATTAGCTGATCGGCACCGGTTGCATCACCAACCCCACTATAATTATCTTGAGCAGGTGGGAAATCCCTACATGGAGTGCATGCATTGATACGGTTTCCATTTCTTCCACTAGGATCCATTTCTAAACAATGGCATAAACTAGATCAGTTTATGAATCAAAATACATAATCCCATACTTATAAAACACTTAACATAAATTGAACTATTTATGGATATAATCCATAATCATAAAAATGTTTTCTTTGAGGAAGTATATACTCATAAACCCTTCATAATGATTTGTAAAGAAAATGAGAGTTATCCTAAGCATATCCCCCGGGAGTGTCGTAACCAAGAGTGCAGCAAGGCCCGTTGTCGTGCACCAGTTCCCGTTCGAGTCTAGCTCAAAGCGGTGTTTTCGGGTTTTACCCCTAGGTACATCTGTGCCAGAGCCGCCTCTACCTGCTCGTATCCAGACAGGGATGTATTTCTCGGAAAACTCACAAAATCTCTACAATACCAAAATTCTAGGAAGTTCTTCTATAATAATCCTCAAAGTTCATCTTAGGTCTACGTGCTCTAATCAGAGTTTATCTAAATCTAGCTTCCAAGGTTTGTACTAAACTTCCTCTAATACCAACTATAACTCCCCGACCCTAGTTACCCAGAGTCGGTGCATTATTACATAACATTGGCATGATCACAAGAAAGATCAAATCTCGAAAGACCGATTGGTTTAGTAGCCTTGGAAACACTAGATATATTCATAAGTTTTACATTACATCATAAAATAAAAAAACTACTACAACAACATAATGTCTCAATAATCCACACTCATATCCCCACATAATATCTCTACAGGTCATTCATAATTTACTTCTTCACTTCCTGGGAAAAATAAAACATAGAAAAGGGGTGAGCTCAAATGCCCAGTAAGGATAACAATATAACGGAAACTTTCATAAATAAGAATAAACATTTAAGGCAATGTATAACTAAAACAAAAGCCTTTCAAACTTGAACTTTCAACATTGTATGGAATAAATAAAATGAAATAATGCCATTTACTCATTCACATGGATATTCTACTAATCGAATAATCTCATGCAAAATCACTAACCACTTTCATAATGTTGGAATGCATAATGCCAGACTATCATAACCACATAGTCAAGGCCTCATGCCAAGTCTACAAATAAGATTTTGCCAAGGCCTTGTTCCAAGACACTAGTTTGTCTCATGAGACCTACCGATGCATCGAGGAGCTATAGCGGGCTCCACCCGTCACATATTAAGTCCAATGCATTCCCATATGAAAAGGTTTAAACATAACATAAACATTCGTATTAAAACTAGCAGAAGAAATGTCAATACTTTCACCATAAACTATGAATGGTATAAAAATAGTACATCCATAGTCAAACATATCACAAAACCTTCAATACATTATAGAAGTTTTGTATCATAATAAATCAACTTCAAATAAGCGTAAAATCCATCAAAGGATGTTGACATAGATGAAATCAAAAATCTTTTTAAAGAAATATCTCCTTTTATTTTGAAATCATTTAAGATCCATATAAAATAAAACATTTTCATTGAAAATATTATTATAAGCTTGTAAGTAAAGCTTTGAATATTTTATAACGGCGGAAAATAACCGCACCCGCCGTATAAGTTAAAAAAAACATTCTTATCTTAATTCTGTCAAAAAGGTTAAAAAGCACCTTGTTTGGAAAACGACGGAAAGATTCCCTTATAAACCTCTTATAAAAAGTCAAACAAGGGTATAAATGACTTTAACCCATATTCTTTTAAATATTAAAAATGTTTTGAAATACATTTTGAAGAAGCATGGACGTGGATGATAACGAGGTCCCAGTAGATAATTATGTATAAACAACCTCGGATAATAAAGAGATTGCGAAATAAATCCTTACCTTGTACTTTTCCTTTGTTGGGGTAGGTTAACCTCCTGTATAATGGTGAAATAATTGTTATTAAATTATACAAGAATTATATACATTAATATGATATCATATATGATCTTTTAATATTGATTTGATAATAATATCTTAGTATTATCGTTGTTTCGGGTGTTAACTTACTTGTTTTATTTCATATGTTTTGTTACGTAAGACATTTTTGTAAAGGATAGGTTGTATATTATTCATATCCAGAATGATATCAAGTCCTTAAACATCATTTTTAAATCATCAAATGATAATTATACTTTAATGGATACGATGGAGAATGAATCTCATCGCGTTCATGGAGACGGTAGTTCGTATGTACACACGAGCGACAATATCATTCTTTTGATATTAAAATAATATATAAATGTATGGTATATCATATATACAGAATAATTAACATGTTATATTTATTATTTACATGAGTTACACATCATTATTATACCCATCCAAATAATAATATATTGAATAACAATTACCCCACGACGTGGAGACGGTAAGCCGTACGTACGCACGTATGGTGACATGTTATTCAAAGGGTGGATAGAATACTGAATATGGTTGTACCATATTTATAATCACATCATAGTATATAAATGATATTGGAGTTATTATTTTATAATGGTAACAACAAAGGAAGAAGAAGTGGAAGAAGAAATGAACTTGGAAAAGGGTGGTGAAATCATTACCTCTTCTTCGGGCTCTTTCTTTTGATTTGATCAAAAGGGCTCCTTAGGTTGGCTTTATGATCAAACTAAGGACTCTAGGTTGTAGTGATGGAAGTTTGGAGAGTATTTGGGCAGAGTTTGGCCGAACCAAAAGGCTTTGAAGGTGTGAAGAAATGAGAAGGAGGAGTGCCCTTTTATAAGAGGGGTGATGGGCACCTTTGGAAAAGCTAGAAATATTAATTTATAATAAATTCATATTCGGTTTCTAATGGATTAAAAGTTTATTATTCAAAGGTTAAGGTTGGTATGAGTCGAAAACAACTCAACCAATAGAATTTAGACAGGTTTGGGTACTTATATTAACCTTATCTTTAAGTATTAACTCTAAGTTAATTAGTTTCACTTTTACAATGTCTCTTTGAATTTTTATATAATATGGTTAATAAACTTACTACATACATCCAAGCGACCCCCAAGTGGTCCATTAATGATGAAACTATCATGATATAAGTCTCTTGGCCGAACCTTAGATTTTTAGGAATTTAATATCAATTAATAATATAATATTTGTTTTAAGAACTCTTTTATGTCAATTTTGACACTATTCAATAGTTGATTTTTTTGAAACTCATAACAGATTTATTACTTCGAAAAAAGTCAATTAAATCAATCCTAATATATCATATTATCCTAGAAAATTAGTTTAATTCATTAAAAGTTTCATATTATATTTATTTGGGTATTTATAATATCAATTATTTTAATTTTTCACTATTATAGTAATTACTGCATCATAATTGTGTCATAAATAAAATTAATTATTTAATGTCTAAAAATTATAAATAAAATATAATTATGTAGGAAATATTTTTATCTTTCTAATGAATATTTATAATCTAAAATCCAACACATATAACCCTATTTAACAATTGTTTTTCTAAAAGATATATGCTTGTGTCATTTTTGTATTCATTTTAACTTAATTAAAATAAAGTGTCATTATCACTTACAAGTGGATCCATGAGGTCCCAAAATCGACTCAAAGATGACCATGGTCGACCATGTATCAACCAATAGGGTTAAGACACGTTTTAGGGTAATTTAGTATTATTATAATATTATTTTTTAACCCTTATTTACCGGATTTACCCTTAACCATGGTAAATAAAATATTTACCGCAGTAATTATTCAAAATGTATAAAAATAAAAGTTACCTATTTACACAATTTGAACATCCTGATTCCAAATATGGAATCCATTTTCCTAAATTCAAAACACAGAAGTGGCAGAAATTAATTTAAAATTAATTCCCGCTGTCAAAACAAAAAGCGTGTTTTTAAGAGATAATAACTATCAAAAGATTGACACTTGTTTATGTTCGGTTTAATTGTAAAATTATGTCCAATGACCAAAATTATATTAAATGGTAAAAATATATTCTAAATATACTTTAAAACTACTAAAATTCATAATTTATCACTATTAATTATTTTGATTAAAAAAGTTGTTTTTAATTAAAATTTAGTAATTTTCACTATTCATCAAAATATGAAAGTTATCTGAAAAGTACCAAAATTTCACCTTAGGCTAAATTAGATATTCCAAATCCAAAAATGAAGTCCATTTTGAAATATAAAATATATATAATTTTAAAAATTAGGTATTACTATTCATAACGGCTAGTTTGATTGGTTGTTAGAACTCGGTGTTGCGTACAACACACGCTATCGCATTATTCAAAGAGAAGCGTATCGTATAATCTTGTGGTGTTACAGGAGATCCAAGTTCAGGCTTAGTATCCCAAGGTATTTTGTTAGTTTTTCTTTTCTAGGATGAAAAACTTAGAGGGAATGATGTAGAGACCCAAATTTTTCCTAATAAGACTTTGAAATAATTCTATATATATTTAACGATATTTGAACTAAGATGATGTGTGATTATGAGGATCGATGTTGCTTGAATTAATTTTATAAAAATATTAAATATATTTTATATTGAACATTCATGATACCTCAAAGAAAATGACATAAATCTTAAATGGTTGATCGTATTAGAAATATGATACCACAGTTGGGTCTGAAAAGTGGTGTTTTTCCTAAGAGCAACATAAAGTGAGTCAGCATGGGACAGTCAGACCCCTCACTCTTTGGCAGTGCATTTAAGTGAATTAATTAATTTATTAAATCAATTAAATAATTTATTTTTAACCTAAATTACATATTATAAATATACCACACCAGAGGAATTTTCAAGGTTGGATCATAATTCTTCAATCATTAGAGAAGTTCTCCTTCCTCCCTCCTTTATCAGATCTTGAAAATTGATGACTAAGCTCTAGAATTGAGTGAATCAGGACGCAACGAACGCAACAGGTCCTCCCAAATCATTATAAAATACATTATTCACCAATGATAAATCCAAAACCGAGTTAAAAATCATCATTTGTTGTTTTTAATCCCTTTTATTAAATGTTTGAGAATATCCACTCTCATTCTTGGATTTGTGCCACCTGTGGCCTTTCCATGTTACTATGTACTGGATTTAAGTTGTTTGATCAATATTTTCTAACCTTGATATGTAAATTATTGATTGTTGGACAATAAAACTTGGCCAAAGATGTTTAAATCTTGGTTTTTTTGTGTTCTATCCTTCTTTTCTTCATGTTCATCACCAATTGGATCCCCATGGTTCTGGCTCGACTTTTTCGGGTGGTACTGAGACTGATCAAACCCCTAGATTCATGAAAGATCGAAGAAACAAGAACGATTCAGATATCAAGACTTAGATATGGAATCATCCTGGTTCAAGGATAATTGATCGGTTGGTTTGAGATCAAGAAATAGATGGATGGATGTACCACAGTGTGCAGAATGCACAACCAAACCCCCGTGCAAAACAGAGATGATTTTACGGTGAGAGAAAGCCCAAAACCTTATTTTCTAGCTAGATCCTAGAGTTTTGGATGAGTTTGGAACCATATCTAGAGAAAAAGAGCTCAATTTTTTGTGTGGAGTTTAGATATAGTATTCTTAAAAAAACCCTACTACACGCTGCGTTCAATTAAGAACACACGTTGTGTAGCCCCATCAGTGACAACTCTAGGGTTTCAGAAAAATTGATGGTAAAATAATGTGTAACACTCCTTCATATGCCATGTATCGTATATTGGTTGAATAAAACATGTGGTGGGATACATGGGTGGGATTCTGTGCAAAATTACATGAACACGGGGTTCAATACAAGGACATGGTGAGAAACACACAAACCTGGTCCCAGTTAACCAAGACATACCGTGTATTCCACCTACACAGTGTATACTACTACATAGAGAGGAACCCACATGTTGGTTAGGGACATGTCATAGCTGTGAAGTGGGGCCACAAACCATGTGGGTCCCCCCACACTGTGTACCCCCTTAGTTCCTTTGAATAAGCTTCCAAGTTCCATATCTCCTTCATTTGAACTCGTATTTTTTCCTATGAGTAGCCTATCCTGAGTGATTTTTCCATGAAGAACATGATGGTTCCATCAGTTGAAAATTTAGAGATATTATGTGAAATTTTTTGGGAAGGGCACCTTCTGAGTGACCCCGATGATGATAGTGATCAGGAAAGACCACCTTATGCTTATTCCAAAGTGGAACACTCTAGTTTGGTTGGATATGGATACTTTATAGATTCTATAATGGAGTCCTCTAGATGATCTTGGAATGGGTCCTCTATAGACTCCTGAGTGGAACCCTCTAGCTGGGCTGGGCATAGTTTCTTGATTACTATTAGAGTGGATCCCTCCAACTGTGTTGGTAATGGGTCATCAACTTCTCGGGTGGAACCCTCCTACAGTATCAGGGCATGGGTCCTTTTTGACTGAGAGTTAAACCCTCCAGTTGGTCTAGACTTGGTTCATAGAATTATTGAGTTGAACCCTCCAATGGTATCAGGGAATGGGTCCTAGTTGACTTAGAGTGAAACCCTCCCACTGGGCTTGGAATGAGTCCTCAACCATTCGGGTGAAACACTCCTACTGGGTAGGGCATGGATCCTCCATCAAATATTATAGTGGAACCCTCCTATTGTACTAAGTAATGGGTCCTAAATATATAAATTATGGCCCCTAGACTTTGTGGCATTGAGATTAGATGTGGTTGATATAGCTTTGGAATCACGAGAAAGTGGGATGATTTCCCCACTGAGACACATTTTTGTGATGCGACCAAAACCATATAGATGAGTCAGGGATACCCAAAGTAGATAATATCCAATTGTGGTGAATGAGTCCCTTAGACTTGTGTGTTCAGGTCAGATGCATGGGATTCTGGAAATCATTGTTGGAATTTTAAAATTGTTGGATACTATTTTTCTTAGGATTATTTATGAGATGGAAATCCCCTTACTCTCTCATTTGGGATTATTTTGGATGATAATATATATATCCTTTTATTGTATCCACTCCTTGGATTTAGCTACTCTCCTTCTCGGAGAGGTGAATATATGTGGTGTATGCCACGTACTTTCCATGTTTATCTTCTCATGGTTAGATGATTCTTCTATCCTTATATAGTTGGTGAAGCCTCAATAGGTAGTTTATACACTCACTATTTTTATCCCATTTGTTCTTGAATGATATTACTTTCATTCTTGTTGGGTTGAGCTATACTCTTTCACTATACCTTGTGCATATTCTATCTTTATCTTCTACTCTATCTCTTACTACTGCCCCCCTCATCTTTTAGGGTTTCCTACTGGGCATGTTTATAATCACCCCTATATTGTATTTTCCTACACATGTCATGTCTTATGAAAATAATGGATAGGTTGACTATGACTACATAGGAGCACAGGGATACTGGGTGCTTGGAATGCATATGATGGTCATATCATGGGATTCAGGATCTGGTATCTCTTATCTATTTGCTTTTTATAGTTTTTATTTGGATGGGACACATTTCTGGTTGGGCATGTATTTTCCCCCTATACTTTCCAGTATACAATAACCTTTGTAATGTCTATAGGTTCATGAATTCTTGGTTTATTTTATAGTAGTGTTGAAACTTTTATTCATTCCCTATACAATTTTGTATATATTTGGTTGTGTGTGTGCGTACAGGTACTTAGGTAAAGGCCTCCCCTGAGTTATTTATGCCTTTATGAATTGTCACCATGCCTTAGTCTATGAAGGAGGTCTTGGGTAGGTGTGACTCAAGCACTAACATGGGTCAGACCATGAAAATATAATAAAATCATTCCCAATAAAGATTAGGTTATAAACCAAGGCATTAATCATGGAATAAATCTTGACATAAAATAAGACATGAATCAAAAGAGTGATTCAATACACATGTTCCAAAATAGAATAAAAAATTCATTAGAAAAAATATAAATTTGTGAAACATCTTTTAAATATGACACATGAGAAACACCAATAGTTACCATGATTATATGTATGACAACCCATCTTTTATTACAAACTTAAACATGATTTATTACATAAAACTTCACGTGATACAACAAAGAAGATCGAGAGGTTTAATGACTTTGGGGATTAGTATCATTACATAAAAACATAAAACATGAAATACAACATCTTTATTGAAATCTTCCTTTACATGACCACTATATTCCTTTGTACTTAGCATTGCATGGGATAACCTGAGGACATGCATAAGAAAAGGGTGAGCTATAAAGCCCAGTAAGGGAGTACACATGGAATACCATGAGGAGTACAATACATGTTAGGAAATAGGAACATAGATAGATCATAAGAGAAACATGAACATAAAGGCATGATAAATCATGATAATCATAACATGGAAATGTGGCAACAACACTTAACATGGAATTAGCATGAGCCAAGGCTCATTGCACATGGAGCATGAGTAAATCCTCATTGCACATAAAACACGAGTAAACCATCGTTGCACTTGAATTATCATGATTCAACACTCATTTCAGATGACGTATCATGATACTATACTTTACCCAATGCATTGGATCACTATAAGTGCACACCCTTCTTAAACATTTCATTTCATGCATAAGTGTGCCACATGGATCATAAAACATGGATTCATAAAACATAATAATTTATTCTATGATAAAGGAATGTGTAATTCATACATGAAACATTATAATCAATATGTAAATGTGAATAAAGGTGAATACCCTTGATGATGAAATGGGTATGGTATTCACTACACAATGACATTGGCTTAGAAAATCGGTGCGATTTCGGCAGTGTAACGACGTGACATAAGAATTCATAGAAATGGTTTATGAAAGAGAAAGGGGTTTCTCATCATATTTACATGTAATGGACAGTAAGGAGGTCATATGGATACATGTACCAACAATTTTAATGGAATTTAGATTCATGATACAAAAGTATTGCTTGAATGTAAATGAGGAGAGAGAAGTTCCTTTCGGAATTTCGGCATAGTAACGGGTGTACATGGGAGGAATTTAATGAGAGAGAAATGGGTATCCCATAATTCAAACATGAATAGGGAAGTATGAGGGAGGTTCTAATCCATATCCCAACATTCATAATTGAAATTAAAAGGGCAAAACAACATAAAGAAAATTGGACAAAAATGAGAAAGGAAGAAAAAACCCTTAATTGGAAGTGTGTTTCCCAAGGATAGAGAGAGGCTTGTGGGAGGCTTCTTGGGAGCTTGAGGCACCTTGGTAGGATTATAGAGAGAGTAGGGAAGAGTTTGGATGAACTCCAAAGGCTTTGAGTGAGGATGAAGTGGGATCTTGGGTGGGTTTATATAGGAAAGGTGAGCGAATTCTTTATTATTTAGGTTTGGGTCCCCTTACATTAAATTAATCAAAATTACAAACCATACCATGGTTTTTGCCCATAGGTTTTGGAAAAGGGAATAGGAAAACAATATTTTATAAGGCCAAAGTCCGAACTTCTTAAAATAACATGGTTTCTTATGTGGAGGTGAGTCATACACCCATGGAAATTAATTTAAAAAGACAAGGTGTTTAATAAGTCTTGAGGGGTCCATTAATGCTTTGAAAAGTAAGTCAAACAAACACAAAATCACATTATTTTAATGGTAAAACATATATTCAATGAAAATAAGGATTATAGTATTTTATTTCATCACTATTGGGTCATTATGATATCATAAAACACATTATATATTTAAACGGTATTTAATTTTTACCCAAAAATTTGACTGTCTCAGAAAATTATGAAAAATTCACCGTTGGATAATTTCAATGTCATGATTCCAGAAATAACATTTATTTTATCTAAATAATTTTCTAAATATGTTAATTTTTTCTTTTAAAATAAAAACCAACATTTATCGAAAATTCACGGGTTTTGACAGAAATGACTTTCAAACCTTAATAAAAATTACAATTGCATTCATAAAATTATAAGATCATTTATATTTATTAAAAATTAATTTAATAATAATAATAATATTTTATTAAAATATTATTTAATCCAAAAATCCCTTAATTTAATAAAATATTATTCTTAATTAAATAATAACTAAAAACATTATTTGTACTTTAAAAACTATTTACAATGTATCAGTAATGAAAAGAAATAATATTCATTATTATATACAAAAAATAATGTACATGAACATAGTACTATTCATTTGTTACATAAACCCTTAAAACAGCCACATAAGACCTAAGGGTAAGCTGTGTGATCGTGACAGACTCTTGGGGTGGCTCGGATAACATCGCTCGAGTGGTAATTTCTATCAACTTCCACTTCTCCCGTAGATGGTCCTGTTCGAGCTTGACATGATGAAGCTCAGATTGGGCTTGGTCAAGAGAAAAGCCCAAGGATGCCACATCTTTTTCGATCTCTGACAAATGGGCTTCGTATGGGGCAGTTCTACTGGATGAGTCCATCGCTTCCTTTGTCTGAGTGAATTTGGATTTGTTAAAGCCCTATATTTATACTAATCATGTGATCACTGTTCAATGACTATATTAACAATGGTCAAAATTATTAACATAAAAACAAATAATTTGACATTTTATATAAACATAAAGCGATATTTAATTAGATCAAGAGGGATTTCCATTAATGAAACTTTGGGTAGTTACAATAGGTAACTAAAATGTACTCCCAAATACATATCTCATGAGATATAAACTCTTAACCAATGCATTGGAGGGATATATAATACCCCACCTATCATAATCAATACTTATGAGTTCCACATGAAATAAATCACTTATCACATCATAAATAACCCATGAAAATAAAATGGGTTTTATAAAACCTTCCAAATGAAAATAATTAACTTTTATAGAATAAAGAACCCATGGAAAAAATTGTTTTCATTCAACACATCCTAAAGAACCCATAGAAAGAAAATGTATTTCTCATGGATTAATATAAGGAAATCATTAGTAATTCAATAAATAATCATAACATGATAAAACCATGAAAAAAATGGATATAAAATGACATCATGTAATATTATAGGTAAATACCATTAAATAATGATAATAAAGCATATGTGTTAAGTCCAAAAGGTGCCTAGATACCCTGGGGGGTCAATCAGGGTATGTATATTATTTTCTAAATTCTACCTATGCCAATAGATATTGAACTGTTTATTATAAGTGGAACTTTTTTTTTTCACTTAAATGTTAATGCAGATACTATTCTTCCCTTGTTTATCTAATGACGGTTCTTTGAATGTTATGAAGGAAAGAAAGCACAAGGAAACAATTTCATTTACTTGGTTCACCCTCACTAGGCTACATCCAAGGAGAACACAATGATGATGTGCCAGTTTTACCAAATTCACTAAGGCGCATTGCCAATAATAATGTTTGGGCTAGATCTTGTTTATACCTAGTCTCACCACCTTTACAAGGTTTAGTGTTGGCTCACTGCATTCCCAAGGGTCACTCCCTATGTCTCTTCCTCCAGCTCACTTTTGGAGGGAAGGATCACCGTCTTCCTCTTCCTTCACTCACTCCTCTTGGAAGGGATCCACTCACATTTTATGGACTTTTATGTACCTTAATTATCTCAAATGAATACATTATTCACTATATATAGAGGCCCTATTGAAGTCTAAATTTCATCCACTAATGAATATAAATTTACTAAAATTCACTAGGAAACCCATTTCAAATGATTTTCAGGATACACACTACCTTCTCAAAACATCCTATTTTGTGAATCTCTTTTGCATAACTCTTCACAAAGATCTTCAGAAAGATCATTGGTGATTCTCACAACCTTCTCAAAGATCCCAATTTTGAGAGAATAAAACAAGATGTTGCAAAACACACCTCTTTTTCAAAGCTCAACTAGCCTTCAAAAAGATCTTGACTTTTGGAAAACCTCACTTAGCCTTTGAAAATTACCTTAATTTTTTGAATCTCAGACCATTCGGTTGGATTTTACAATATTCCCGAACATCATTTCAAAACACATTTTGAACCACCTTTACTAACAACCATCGCGAACCACCTTCGCGAACCACCTTCGCGAACCACCTTCATGAAACTCCTTCACAAATCCAGAGACTTTGAATTTTTGTTGAGTCCAGATTGAATTTCTGAAGGGCGTAGAGGCCTATTTATTGGCATTTCCACTGATTCTAGAACCTTCTAGGCCATGTCAGCACCATTTCTCAGAGATCTCACGTTTTCTCCACAATGATCCATTTTTCAAAAATCTCCACAGACATTTCTGGTTCATAATGATCATTGTAATCACAGAGCATTACTTCAAATAATCTATTTCACTGTAATTATCCACTTTAAATGCTTATTGTAATCATAGATCCTTTCATTAACCCTTCACACTACCATGATGCTCCACTCTCAATTGTCCTCAACTTCGTTATTCATGTTTCTCATCATAGTCATAGATATCACCATTAAAATTCATTGTGTCTTTGTGAAACCCAACTCAAAAATACCATCTTCATAAAAATCATGCCTTTTAACTATTTTGATGATATCTTCAAGTAAATCCACTTTTCACAATGCTCACCAAACTCTAAATTTTGGACCCCAAAATTTTGGCAAACACAGAAAAACAACGCCACCTTGTATCTATTCTTTTTGTACTGACTCTAGATCTTCCATTCCTTTTTCATGGTTCTTTGTCAACATGGGTTGTAAAAAATATCTATAGAACATGAAGATTCACCATGAAAACCCACCTAATCAACAAATACAACCAGCACTACAATGCTTCAATGTTGCCTTGAGGGATTTTTTTCCAACAATATAGTATTTACACAATATAGATAAAGGGTATATAGTTATGTTAATAATTTTACAAAATAAATTTATGTATGAAATCTAGGTGAACACCCTTAAATCAAATTAATCTAAAAAAAGGTATTCACAAAGGAATACATTAGGTGAAAATTTAGGATCATACATATGGATAGTTAGGAAATAGTAAGGTAGTACTGGACCATTCCTATAAAAGAGAAGAACATTACAAGGTCATCAAGAGAAAGAAGGTGGATGGTAATATTAGAAGAATATCCTTTATTAAACATAATGTATGTCAAAGGATATGAATTTAGATGAAAACCATTTTTAGGAGCATTAGAAAAAATTTCATTGTAAATAAGAAACTACCATGATATTTTTTTAAAATATTACATAAAAATATTTTATAAATAATGGAGAATAATATATTATTTTATAAAAACATTAAATATTAGAAAAAAAGTATCATAGAATAATATAAAGATGATAGAAAGAGGTGTTCACACGGATTTTTTTAAAAAGAGATTCTTTTTTACACTTTGATGAAAACAATCCATATAGATAATGTTAAAAAAATTTGAAGAAAGAAAAGTACTTGAAAATGACCTCAATAAATTATTTAGGTATAGATAAGTAAATTTTCAAAAATAATCTAACTAATTAGGAATGAGGAAAAATAGGTTCCTGATATAAAAAAGGGGTGAGGTTAGTTTCACTTAATTGTAACAATTTGGGTAAAATATGAGTCAATATGAATTTAATGATGAAATAGCGGGTGACCTAGACCCAACTATGTAGTAGTTTTGATTACCATATCATGTATACAGTTAGATATACATGATTTATTCTTACAATTATAGTGTAGATACTTTTACATCCATTATTTAATGGTAATGTCCATAGATTAATTATCATATCAATAGGTTATAGTAGATCCCAAGCTATAATGAGAACCTCGATATAGCATGAAATTAATCTTAAATAATAGTATTATGGTCTCGATACATCTTACTGACTATACACAGTAGGTATTTTAACATCAGGTGGTGGGGGATCATAATCATTGAGACTTCTTCTCTTGAATTTTTCACTTGGTGATCTCTAGTAGTGAGACCATGTTGACAGACCCACAAATAAAAACACCACATGTTTTAGGTGTCATTGGTTGTTACTATCTACGAACATGTGTGTTGGTCCCCTGACTTGAGATCCTTACCAGCATGTACAATTTGATTGCATACCTTGATGCAAGGAAAAAACCATGATAATGAAATCATGGTGAGGTAGATGGTGCTTGGTACATCATTTGAGGTATGAAATTTGTTGAATGGTCAAGAAAGGAATTGTCACTTACGAGTTACAAAAGTTATATATCTTAGGCCTGGTTGATTAGGATGGTGCAACCTTCTTAAGTTTTTGGACAAAGCAGTTGAAAGGTAATTCCATCCAGATCAAAAAATAATAAAGAAAGAAAAGTATAATGGCATAATTGTGTGTGTTGCTTTATGAGACATTTAAAGATAAAGAAATTATAGTACACAGTATGAGTTCATTGGTTGGTAGTCATTGCTATGACAATCCTTATCTCTTCAGGGTCCTTGATGGGTGGCTAGACTCTGCTCTTGGTCTATGGATTTTATTCACTACTATCGAGTTAAGGTCCTAGAGGGTCACACACAATAACACATTCAAAAATCCACCCTATTCAATTGAATAGGTATATTGGACATGGTGGGACCCACCTCGAGGTCTGAGTTTTGTCCAAGGTATCCATAACAAAAGGAATAAATAAATTCATATTATTAATGTAAAGAATATTTGGGATTGAATTTATTTAATGATTTTTCAAGTTAAGTAAATACAAGAAAATTTTATTCGAACGAATATTATTTTAATATTTAAGGTTCATTTAACATTAAGAGGGAATGGCGAGTCGAGTTAAATGTCTTGATTTTACAACATAATATATTTTATATAAATTAAAAATATGCGATAAATTATTAATAATTTTTATGGTGCAGTTCAGTTTTTCATAATTATTATTTAGTGGATGTTATATTTTTAGGGGCTGGAGAACCCTACCGAGTGTTTTACATCATCCACTATAAATAGAGGGAGAGAGGATCTCTCATAAATAACTATTCATTCATTTATGAATGAGAGACTCTATATCCTCCTACTTTATAGAGAGAGAGTTTCTACCTCTCATGTGTCGATCCAAGTTCTACCCTCAAGCATTGAAGGCAGAAGATCATGGTGATCGTCGGGACATCGAAGGCATTATCAAATCACCACGATAGCACCAGAAATTATATGATCGATGCTCTAGTAAATTTTTGAAGCACATGTTGAAAATTTAGAGGGATAATGCTATGGATAATTTAAGAAATTATCACTGGTGATGAGTTATAGTCAAGAATAGCTTCATATCTATAAAGGTATGTTGACAATTTTATTTTTGTTCTCTCTTAAATTTATGTGAGATCCTTCGACCATATTGGGTATGGCATCGTCTGGGAAGACAGGTTCTATCATCCTATTGATGAAATTTTAAATTCCTCAGCCCACTGGCTTCTACTGTGTCCCTTGGTTCCTTCAATTTGTATCAGAGGAACCACATAATGTTTTTGAGCCAAATAAATATTTATTTTCATAAAATTTAGTAGAGGGTTTGAAATTGGTCCCAATGGTTCCAAATGTGCACCGATCCAATTTCAAATAGCCAAGTTTTGGCTATTTAATTTTTTTGAAATGGATCATTTTTATGGTTTAATCTCAAGTTTTCAAATTTTATCGATTTTTTCTAATCACCCCCCACGAACCGACCAAGTTTTAGTAGGTTTCCATTCATCGAAAATAATACAAGTTTGGTAAATAAATTATAATTATTATAATTTATATTATTATAATAATAATAAAATTATAACAACATATATATATATATGTATATAATAATAATATTTATTATAATAATAATAATAATAAATTAATATTTTATATTAATAATTTAATTATTATTATAATTAAAGGCTATTTTAAGGCTTTAGATTTTTTAATAAGGTGGGTATGTGTGTGGAAATCTACACTCAAAACAAAATGGAGAAAATTGTATGAGGAAAAAACACACAAAAACAAAAGGTTAAAGGTGGGGAAACTTTGTTGGGCAGAAAGGTAATTTAAAAAAAGGAGCGATTGAGGGGGCTAGGATATCAGCCCCATGCTCGCACACCTCCTCCCACCGAGGTCGTACCACACCACCTACTAGCCACTAGACAATTCTTGCAGCTGCCAACTACTGGACCAGCCAATAGCTCATGCCCAGCCTCCCTGCTGGCTCACCCCAGCTGCATCCCGCCTCCCTGCCGGCTTGCCCCGACACCGTCCCACCACCCTACTGGCTCACCTGGCCCTACCTCCTTCACCAACCACCGATGGGGCCGCTGACCTACAACTCAATCCATCACCAGATATTGAAACATCAAGCACCACACTCTGATATGATGCTTCTAGTCTCCTCATCTGTCAGAACACCTTGCTCGACCGCTATCCTGAACACCCCGCATACCAGAAGCCCATCTGATGCTCCTCTGATGGAACTAAGCCTCTTCCTGATGCTGATATCTTATGGCCGCCACTCCTAGCTAGTTCTACACCACTGTCCGATAGATTCAACCTCTTTCTATCATTCCATAATGATGACTAATTGCTTCTCCCACCACCATAGTACCCAGATTCGGTGCAACTCCCTAAGAGAGCCCTTCCGCGCACTTCAGACCAAATCTGACAAACAACGTAACCCCTGCAAGATTTCTGTGAGTTTTGTTTGATCCTAACTACTTCAAGATGGGCTCAGGAAAGTCTACCTGACCTAGAATGGGTTTGGGTGGGCCCTTCTAGCCTAGTTTGATCCAGTACAGGCTTCACTTGTCTGAAAATGGGTTTGTATCGGTATGGTGCAACCCGCTTTAGACCTACATGGGCTTTTCAAGGTATGAGTTAATTTAATTAATAAAATTAATTAATATAATTCTATAACTAAATTTAGTTAATTAATATATTCAATGTGGGATAAAATAGAAAATTTTAATAGTTGAGGATAAAAGAATAATTTAATTTTAGGTATTAAAATTAAATTAATTAGTAGACCAAAGAATAATTAAATTATATGAATTATTAAATTCATTTAGTTTAATTCATTTACCCTCATACTTATTTAATGAAATTTAATTTTTACCACTCTTAATTTTTACACGCATATTGGTCCTGAGCACCGACCTTTTGTATGTATACATTTATTAATTTAATTAATTATTTTAACTATGTGAAATGTTTGTAATTATTTAAATGACGGTCTACAAATCGTCTTTATTTTTGGTCGATTTATATAAGGGCCCATGCCCCCAAATTCATTTGATGTATATTACACCCCTAGTTCCCCTTGCCTGCACAAGGGTATTTTATGTACGTCGAACAGAGATGGTGTATGACATGGATCCCTCCAAGATAAGGCAATGTACATAGACCAAGACGATGCAGGATGTGATGTGGACCACACCAATATGAGGCGATACTCTAGATGAGAAGCAGACATACATTATGGGGCGAGCTGCATCAAGAGTAATGTTACAACTTAGGTATTCTCCCCTAGTTTTTTTTGGATTCTCAATACCAGTCAGGTAGTATTTTACCATTATTAATTTATTTATTATTTTATGCATTTTACTAAAGTGAGAAAACACGTAAAAATAATAAATAATAAATTTCATAAATAAGAGACATATGTATTTCTATTAATGTTCAGTTGTGAGCATGACAACATAGATAGAAAAAATTAATAGAAATAGATGACATTCATCGAGATACAAACACAAAAACCCTCAAAGTAATATTAAGTCATTACCACATTCCATCATTCAAGTTTGAATAAAAGTAGGTGTTTGGGGTGTCAGTCATGACAAAGCTAAGGCTGCCTTTGACTACTAGGGAGTTATTATAAGAGTAGTGGGTTGACTTAACTAAAATTACTGCAAAGAAGTATCCAAATCCATATTGTTGTAATTTTAGAGTCAAGCATTGAGTAATTAAAGTAATGATTTTAGAAGATGGTACTTCACTCAATATTTCAAGGAATTGTGAGTTAATGCATTTGGCCAGCCAAAAACCTACCTTAAACCCTATAAGAGTGGCCTAACCAAAGCTTTTAGACTATAAGGGGAGGTTTAGGGATCCTTGACACAAGAATAATCAAGTGACAGAGTATTCTGATTCAAGTATAAAGGGTTTCTAGAATTTGATAAAATAGTGGGCGACATTTAACTATTTAATTAATTAATAAGTAATTTCTAATTTAGTAATCAATATAAAAGTACTTATCTGCGAAATTTTATTTGTATAAAATGGTAAGAAATGACAAAAGATAAAAAATGTGATAAATTTTGGACAAAGTTAATGTCTAAACTAATACAAAATTCCAAGTGTTGTATTGGCGCTTACTCACATTACTACTATATTGGAAATTCAAGGTGTTGGTGTTCCTTTATGTTAATCTAACTCAGAAAGTGAGTGTGTAAAATGATTACATGAGACTCCTGAATCATGCATATAATGGTTATGTCATAATGCTATCATAAATGACTGATGTTTGTTACAGACACAACATTGAATCATTGATGATATCACATGTAGTCTCAACTGCAAGAAGTTTTTGAGATGATTTCTGTGCATCCTGTTCTTACACCTAATTACTCTAGTTTTGTTTTAGGTTACAAAATGAATAGTATGGAGTAAACACTTCATTACTTATTATGGTAGTGGTCTCCAAGTAATAAGAATATTAAAGAAAGTATACCCTTTAGTTATTATGGAGAATAAATTGGAAGACATGATGAAAAGTCCAATGGAAAGTGAAACGCCAAAGGCACATTCAAAACGTCTTTTAATAAAGAGGTTGGTTATTTAATAGGTGGTTATTTTCATCACTGATTTGAAATAATTTGTGGAAGTTTAAAAATTCAATGAACTGAGTTGAATAAGTAAGAACTTGCTTCTTCTTCTATCTATATTCATCAAATAAATGTATTTTTTTGTACATACTTATTAGGTATTAAATTCAATATGACTTTAACATATGTGTATTGAAATATAGTAACCAAGTATAGAAACATTAAAATAATTAAGGTTTATTCTCCAAGTAGCTGCGAAATATTGATTCTTAAGTCAGCAGTGATAAGCACACCACTTTTATTTTCCAAGTTACTGATTCTAGTTGAAAAATTTGTTGAGTATAACAAAAAAATTTATCTAATGTGATCTTTGGACCTAATAAGAAATTATTCAATTTTTAAGAATTAATATTGTTTTTGGTAATATACTCAACAAATAGTTTAGTGATACTTGAATCATAAGCAATAAGTGATGAATATAAAATGTTAGACTTATTTACCCAGTTTTGGAAAGATAATTCTTGGTCAAGAAAAACTAAAAGTGGACATCAAAATTATACCTAGTATGGTATTTAGGCTCGGAACTTCTAAACACCTTTTCTATAATTAACGTCTTTAGTTTGAACAAATAAACCTTTAGAAATAAAGGTATGCCATAAAACTTTTGGAATTAGTTCAACAAGTGAGAATGAACTATTCCACAGAAAATATAATGGTAAGATACTTCCTAAGATTACTTTAAGTTATTAAGGAATGAGATAGTTATGTATAATCATGTTCAGAAGATATGCGTTGCTTCAAATCTACATGCATAAGAAAATCTTAACCAATCAATTATTGATCATGACAATGTAGTGATGAGTAATTCTTAAACACACATTTCCTTATCTACACCAAAAAATTGACGTTCATAAGGAGGATCAATTATGATACTTACATATTAAAATTGATCAAAAAAATGTATCATGGAGAAATTCCCAAAAACTCATTTTATACATCAAAGTTATGATTTATGGAGTATTAATATGACAAATTGTAGAAAATTACATTATATTTGAAGACATGTTTTTTAAATAATGGAGAAATACAATAACTCTTTGGCCAACTAAAAATGAGAAATAGATATCATACAAGTAATAGAATGATAGAAATACATTATGTCATAAGACATGTTTTTTGATGCGAAGAGTTTGTTAGGACATAAACAAACTAGCATGAAGCTAAACACATAGAGAATCTAAGTAATTATCCTAACAATTGCTTAGGATATTATATAAACCCCTAATATATAAAAGTGGTAGTATATAGATAGTTGGTGCTGGATTGACTTGGATTTATTCAATTATGGAGATGAATAGATGGTTGTCAAAGGAACAAGATCCACAAGTACACGTGGAATAATAATGTTCCAGAGACACATACTATATAGGAAGGTTGAAAACCATAGTGATGTTTTTGAGTACACCATGTCCAGTGATAAATTATTCAGTGCGAATAATAATTCCTATAAGTAAGTATTATATGGACATTTTCCATTATTTAAAAGATTAATTAAAATTCACTAATGGATTCCATGTATCAAATTGAAAAGGGGCTTGATAGTTTGAATAATGTGGTGGGTATTCAAGTGAGATGATACATGAATGGTATTAGAATTGTACCAATAATGCTTTATTGGTTATACCAATTTGGTATGCCAAAATCCATTAAAATTTTACTTGTCATAGAAAACTTATAATATCATTAAATTGGACATTGGATGTCAAGATCAAATTTTGTGGAAGGTGTCTATATAACACAACCAGAAAGGGATGATGACACCATTGGATGCCAATAAGGGTTGAAAGTGATTGAAATCTAGTTCTGGATTAAATTAAGCAATAATATCTTAGATTATTTATAGAAATTATTCTTTTCCATGTGTCTACTAGAGGTTAGTGGGAGCGCCATAGTTTTCCAAGAGAAATATGTTTAGAAACATATGGAAAACCGATATTGGTCTTATAATTAGTTAAGACTAGGATGAAAGTAATTCTCCAGATATTTAATTAAAGTAGAAACCTAAGTTCTAGGGAATAGGATATACTGAGGTAGATCTAACAATTTCTCAGACTTAGTCAATCGTACATATAATGGAATGGTATTGAAAAATACAAGTTGAGACAATTCAAGTTAAGAATTGTTTCCAATGTCACATTGCATAATTAGTAAAAGTAAGACATGGAAAGGCATAAGGGGAGATTAAGCGATGAATTGAGTTAAATACGCTTCAGTGATGGATCAAGCATGTATTCCATGGTATGTACAAAAAATTAATATTTCCAGGATATACATTATTGTAGGTAGATATCAATTTTATTCAGGAGTACATCAAGTGAGGCAGTGAAAACTATCATATTGTACATCAGAAAGTATAAATGATATGTACTTGGTAAGTGGAGAAGAAGGATGCTTGTTATTGTGGGATAAAAAATAGTATTTATTAGATCAATTTGATATAGTATCATAGTTAGGATAAGGTGTTGAGTAATAAAATCACATATAATCCAGTGGTAGAAATACCTACAAAATACCAAGTATCTTATAGATTCTAAGGCAGATAAAAAGAAGTTATTAATTACAAAAATTTGTTCAAGTTCTAGGAATCTCACCTAGTAAGTAAAGTATGATCATAATGAAAATTATGATATTCTTAATATCAAATATTTCAATTTTAAGCATTGGAAAAAAGGGATATAATCAGGGTTACCATCTCTTGAGAAGTTTTACTCAAGGATATGAGGTCGCATATAGTAGAATAACCACGTGGTAGAAATGTGTTAGACCCAACAACTAAATCTGTTACTTTATAGGAACATGATCTTCATCATGTGAGTATCTAACAAGTATGGTTAGAAATTTAGCCCTAGTGTAAGTGGGAGTATTGAATTAGTGGGTGCACTAGACCCAAATATGTAGTACTTTTGATTACCATATTGTTTATACAATTATAGATTCATGATTTATTATTACCATTATAGTGAATATATTTCTACTTCCACTATTTAATGGTAATGTCCATAGATTAATTTTCATATCAAAAGGTTATAATAGATCCCATGCTATAATGAGAAACTCGATAAACCATGACATTAATCTTAAAAAAAATTCTTATTGTCTAGATACATCTTACTGACTGGATACAATAAATGTTTGACTCTCAGGTGATGGGGGCTCATAAGAATTGATATATATTCTCATCAACTTTACACTTGGTAATATCTAGTAGTGAGATAATGAGGACATACCCACCAATAGGAACACCACATGTTTTGGGTGTCATTGGTTGTTCCTATCTATGGACATATGTGTTGGTCTCCTCACATGATATCATTACCAATATTTAAAATTTGATTGCTTACTTTGATTCAATGAAAATACCATGATATTGATAACATTATGAGGTAGCTTTTTCTGGGTACATCATTGGTAGTATGACATTGGTTGAATGATCAAGAAAGGATTTGTCACTTCTGGGTTATGGAATTTATATATCTTAGTCCTGGTTGATCAGGATGGTTCCACCTTTATAAGTATTTGGCCAAAGAATTCCAAATATAAATATATATAGATAGATCAAAAAATAATAAATCAAGAAAAGGACAATGACAAAAGTGTGCATCCATATTTATGAGAAATTTAAACACAAAGAGACTATAGTACAGAGTACATGTTCATAGGTTACGTATCATTGCTATGACCATTCTTCTCTCTTTAGCAGCCTTGATGGGTTACTAGACTCCCCTCTTGGTTTGTGGATTTTATTCACTGCTATCGAGATAATGACTTAGAGGGTCACACACATTATCATATTCAAGAATCCACCCTATTCAGTTGAATAGGTATATTGGACATGGTGGGCCCCACCACGAGGTTCGAGTATTGTCCAAGGTGTTGATCACCAAAGGAATAATTAAATTCATATTATATGAAGTCAAGAATAATTGGGATTTAATTTATTTAAAGTATTTAAAATTTAAGTAAATACAAGAAAATATTATTTGAATGAATATTATTTTAATATTCTAAGGTTCGTTTAATATTAATAGGGAATGGCGAGTCGAGTAAAATGGATCAGTTTTATCATGTAATATATTATATATATATTTAAAGTATATGATAAATTATTAATAATATTTATGGTATAGTTTAGTTCTTCATAATTATTATTTAGAGGATGTTAAAATTTTAGGGGCTAGGGAACCCGATCGGTTGTTTGGTATCATCAAATATAAATAGAGAGAGAGGCTCTCTCATAAAAATATATTCATTAATTTATGAATGAGAGCCTCTCTATCATATCGATTCCTTGAGATATTGTTTCTCCCTCTTGTTGGGACCACTTTGTGTATGAAGATTGTATTTGTTGTCAATAGTTGTCAATGCTGGTCAAAATGAAGAAGATAAAGAAGGAATCCAAAGTTAATGGATATTGGATATAGTGCGGATGCCTATAGAATTGTTATGAAATAATATAATTGAATTTAATGCTTGGGAAATTTTCCATGAAGTAAATTCAGATGATTTTTGAAGTGATCCTAAGTTCAAAGAACTTGTGTGAAAGGTGACACATTGTTTACACCAATGAAGAATAGTGATGTATCATCCATCTGAGGATGATTGAAGAAGAATTAGGATTTGAGGAATACCATGAAATTCTTCATGATTTCATAAAATCCGTGCAAGATCATCCTTGGAGAATAGAATCAAATGATTTACATGAAGTGTGGAATGATAGTAGAAGAAGAAGAGAGAATGTGGAAGGGCTTAACATTCTAAGACAACCATTCATTTCACATTGTATGAAATCAGATGACAATTTGCTGATATGTATTTCAAAAATATAATAAGTTAGGAGAACTTATGATGCAATCCTTATGAAGGAAACAGGGAGAAACGATAGTTCTAGTCACTTACAGTTTTGATTGGAAGGAATGATGCTACTGGAAGATAGGGAAGTTTTAGTACTTCCAATTGTAACTTTGACGATGCTAAATTTTATTTATCAAAGGATATATATCATGATATTGGAGTTCATGATGAAAGGCCAAGAATGGATATGGGATGCAGTGAAGAGAGAAATGAAAAAGGAATGGACAATCTGGAGGTGGCACAAAAGAACCGTTTAAGGTGGCGCCATTTTCCAGTGTTTGCCAAATTTTAGGGCCTAAAAATCAGAAAATGAAGAGATTCATTTTTCATAAAGGGAAGTGCGCGAAAAAGGAAAGAGGTGCGCAAAATATTTTCATGGTGTGTGAAAAAATAAAGTGGTGTGCGAAATAGTATCGGGATGCGTGAAATATTAGAGGGATGCATGAAAAATAAAGCGGTGCGTGAAATATTGGCGTGGTGCGAAAAATAGAGGAATGAAGTTTTTCGAGTAAGAGGTATTTCAAGATCCGAGCATTGAAACTTGGAAAAGGCATTCAGTGCGCGAAAAATTGGGAAAAGTTCACAAAAAATGAGGTTGCGTGAAAGGTGATTTTGCGCGCAATATGGAATGTGGTTTAGAATTTTGTGTGCAAGTGGAGTTCCACGCCCGACACATGAAAATATGGAAAAGGCATGGACAATGCACAAAATTGGTCCAAGTGCACGAAAAATAGGTTGTGTTAAAGATTGTTTTTGCATGGAATGTGGAACGCGGTGTGGAATTTTTTGCGCAATTGGTGCATTGTGATTAGAAATTTGAAAAATGACCAAGGCAAGAGGTGTGTGAAAAATCATAGATGTTTGTGCAATGTGCACAGAACATTAGACTTATGCGTGTAAAAATTGGTTGTGCACAAAATGTGGGTTTGATGTTTTAAGTGCAAGAGTGGATCCGTGCTTAGAATGATGAAAAATGGAAAAGTCATGAGGTGCATGAAAAATCCAGGAAGGTGCACGTAATCTAAAGAAGTGAGAGACAGTTTTACGTGCAGAAAGGGGTTGTACACATAGGGTCAAAAATTCCTATAAATATGAGGTGAACCCCTCTCATTTGTAGAGACTAGACAGTTAGATAAATCTTGAGCTCTGACGCGCAAAAAAATTGAAGTATAGAGTATTGCATGAAAAGAAGAAGTGCTGTGCAAAAAAAGAAGTGTTGCGCAAAAAAGGGAAGTTTTGTGCGAAAAAGTAGAGTTGTAGGAAGAGGGTTTTCTTGCCAAAAGGTGTTTTTTACATGTAAGGTTTTAATTTTACACTCAAGCCACCTAGAAGGGTGTGCAAAAATTTTAAGGGACCCGCAAGCCTTCGACAGGTGCAAAGCACTCTCAAAGTGATTTTTTGAAGAAGGAAGTACTGTGAACCATTCAGTATCATGAAGAGAAGTAGATCCGCACTCAGATGACTGGTGTTTAACACTCTCTTTGTGTTTTGCAATGTGAAGAAGAACTAGATGTGAAACTAAATTCATATCTACACAAAGGAGGAAGTTAGTATACCGATACACTCCTATGTTGGTATTGAGAATTTAAGAAAGAGATTAAGACACTACAATTATACTATGTCAAAGAGAAAGAAAAGAAGAAGAAGAAGAATAGAGTATGTCCAACTAAAGGATGAAAATTATTTAGGGCAGTTTGATTCAGATGATTCCAAGTGAACCGATATTCATTGCCTGATTAATCACATTGGTGCTTGTGATTCTAGGCAGGAGAGAGAAGAAGTTTTAGTGCAGTTAGTTGTTGCAGTAAGAAGAAGAAATAAGAAGTCTAGTGTAGTTAGTGTTGCACTTGATAAGAAGATAAAGAAATAAAGAAGAATTTATTGCCTAGTGCTTTGCAAGTAATCAAGTGAAGATCACTAAATAAGACCAAGAGCAGATCCTACCTTATCAAGAAAGAAGAAGACTATTTCTATACGCAGTATAAAGAACCAGCTAGAGGCTGTAAGTTGGAATAGGCCATCACGAGTCTAGGGAAGAGGATTGTTTCCCACCCCCTCTAAAGTGTAGGGACCCACATTGGATAAGGGATTGTTTTCCTAGACACTCCACTTTAATATCATATCACATCATAGTGGAGAATCCATGCACTGGTCATATCCATGCATGGCAAGGACGTAGCTACTCTTATTGAGTGGTGAACCTTGTAAAAATATCACGTGCATATTTTTATTGCTTTCTATTATTGCATGCGATAGGGAAAAGAGAATAAGCGAATCAAGATCCTAATAGGTCAAGATGTAGAGGGATAAAAAGTTGAAATTGGTTTAAAAAGTCCCCAAAACTGATTCACCCCCTCTCAGTGTTAGACATATCCCAAACTGGTCCTCTCACCTCTCAAGTGTCGATCCACGTTATGCCTTTAAGCATCGAAGGAAGAGGATCACATTGATCGTCAGGATGTTGAAGGCATCATAGAATAACTTCTCTAGCACCCAAAATTATATTATTAAAACTAAAGTGGATTTTTGAAGTGTGTGTGGAAGATCTATAGGGATCCTTCTATGGATCCTTCAAACAACAATTATCGATGACGAGTTGCAGTCGAGTGAGACTTCTGATCAGTAAATGTATGTTTAAAATTTTATTTTTACGCTCTTTTAAATTTAACGAGATACTCATACCACAATGGGGTTTGGTTCATTGGTGACGAATATTTATATCATCCTGTCGATAAAAATTTTAAATTCCCTGGCCACCAGCTTCGGCTGTGGGCCCCAGTTCCTTCATTTAAATTTTGGGTGAAAATAGAAAACCCCATGAATAAAAAAAGTAAATTATGAGGGGTTTTATAAAGAATATAAATTCCACATATTGATTATATTTAAAAAATAATCATTATTTGAAAATAATATTGGAAACAAAACAGTTACGAGTTGAGTAACATTTTGATCAAAACAAATTTCAAGTTTTAAATATTTTGAATCAATGGAAATTTAAATAAAGTAAATGAAATATATTTTCAAACACTATTAATAGGGTAAAATACCTTTATTATAAGTAATCAAACCATATTAATGGTATTATAGTTCACATTAATAAATAAGTCTCAATAAATTAAATATGAGCAAAGAACCCCTAACCTTGTTTCCCTGTTTAGTCGATTGCACTCCATGATCAATTATTAAAAACATATATATATTAGTAAAGAATTTATAGAACTTTTTAATATTAATAAACTTTGTTAAAATTCATTTGTAATTATTCTCTATAATTACATAAGTTAATTATTACCTATTTTTGATGTCAAGGGTGGGTAATCTTGATCATTTTGAACTAGTTTCTTAATAATGATGTTGAAATTCATTCTTCTCACAAATTTCATCATTCCAAGTTAATTATTGTTATCGAAATCAATGAAATGTTACTATTTATGAAATCAAAATTTCCTTTTATGAGTAATTTATTCTTTATCTTAGAAGATGAAATCGACAATGAACATTTTTGGTGATTTTTAACCCACAAAGGGGTTTTTTTAATTAGAGATTTAAATATTAATATATGTTTTTTAGAAAATAATAATAATTTATATATTTATATAATATAATGGAATTAGTTAATATTTTATAATTATCCATGATATATTTTCATAGTATTGTTCATGCAAGTGGTCAAATCTACCCAAACATAAACATATCATACTAAATGGATGATTATAAGGTGATTTAGTTGCTATATAATTTCACTAGCAGCATAATGATAAAATTTAGCTTTTATTAGTGTGATATTTTAATAATTATAAATGATTTTGAATAAGAATTAATGGATAATAAAATGTTACATAATTTGAATTAATGATTTTTCTCTTAGTACACTTGTTTTAAATAATTAAATTATCAATAATAATTTATTAATAAAATCATTATAGGTTCTCCAATTTATCAATAAAAAATCATTATGTTATCATAAACATACTATTTATCCATTAAACCAATTCTCATGACCATCCATTTAAGTATGTGAATAAAAGAAAAATGTAAATCAATAATTATATGAAGGCGGTAGTCCACACATATGCATGATCATCAATTTCATTTTCTATTGAATGAGATAAATGAATAATATGTTTTATCATTTAATAATATAAAATATGTTATAAATTTTATTATTATTTATGAAATTCAACCTTTGATCCATTCTTTTAATGTGGTTAAGGAAAATGAAACATTGATTTTTGTGGAGGTGGTTGTGAGTGTCCACACAAATCTTGTTTTTACTTTTCATAGGGAAAAAGGGAAGGGTGGTTAAAGCCTAAAACATCATTATAATGACATACCAGTATAACAAGTATATATATTTTTTCATTTTAATATGTAAAAAAATTGATAATCAATAAAGTCACATAGGGAATAAAGAAAAGGTTAAGAAATAATTAGAAATATATACCTCACTACTTGGGTTATCTCCTTTGAAAAGGGGGTTAAACCTTTGAATTATAGCCTTTTGAGAATAAAAACCTCTATTTATGGTGTATACATGTTTTGATGATAGGTTTTGGAAGATTTATGGCTGAACTAAGGGTGTTTTGGTGTGAGGGGATGTGGGGAGAAGAGTGCCCCTTATTTAAATGAAAAGGAGTGTCATTTTTGTAGACACTAAAAAATGTTCAGTAATGGAAGGTCAATATCATGGAAAATGGATCAAAAATAGATAAATAATATAGATTAGAAGATATAATATCAATAAATGGCTCAAAAATACAATTAAAACATGTTTATAACATGTCATGAGCCAGCTTAGATACCCTGGTACCCTAGTTCCCTAACACCCGAGACAGAGTTGACATGGCCCGAAGGGAATTCCCGATCCCCATGGACTGGTTACTTGCACATGGGATCATAAACGACAAAGGTGGGAATGGGTTTTCCACATTAACAGTGTAAGAAATAGACACCATTCAATATTATCAAAAGAAAAATCCATAGGGATAATAGTACCTGGAGTCAAATAGGTATATAAACCCAAAGTAAAAGCACAAAGTCCTAGAAAGAACAAGATAAAATATCTCGAGTCCCAATGGGAATAGAACTCCAAGACCAAATGATCAACAAAAACTATCACATCCAAGTGTAATTTTTACCTTGCTCAAACTTGGTAGAAGGAAATATAAAAACTCTTGAAGGCAATGGTAGAGTGTGAGGTAAAATCCCATTAGGGTCTCACCAAGTGTTTTATATAATATGTCAATATAAATAAACCAAATCATGCTTTAAATTTCAAATAGAGAAAGCATGGTAGTAAAAATACATATTTAAAACAAAACATGACTTTTATTTCAATTGATGGAATAATTTCAAAAAATTACATAAGTAATATATATATATATATAATGGTTTATATAAATATATAGGCATGTTTAAAGAAAAATTGACATGTAATGGAATATATATCAAAATAATCAAAAATATGAAACATGGTCATATTATAATAGGTATAATAGTTCCAGGTTATGGGATCCTCACATACTCATATTGGGGATCATGGTAGTAATAAGAACATCCCTCATAAATTGGCCAAAGAAGACCAATCAATATCCCATTGAGGATAAGATCTGCTGCACTATGTTTTTATTAGAATTGTAAAGCATCAGACCTAGCATGTTTGTCCCAAATTATTTACTAAATACATAGACTTTTATGTGATCAATAAGAATAAAAAATGGTCAGACTATTTTAAAATTGTTTAAAATAAAATTTCCCCATTTACCATTTCAATATGCCAATTTCTTTTTTGAAACCAAATCATGAGTTTTTAATCAAATCACGAGTTTTTAATCAAATCATGCATTTTTAAAGATAAAACCAAACATGTGTTCTTATCAAAACATTTTAAACTATTTATCTCAAATAATAATTTCACAAATTATTTCTAGAAATTAATTTCAGAATTCCATCAATTTCAAATCACACCCCAAGTTATTAGAATTGGGGGTTTTCCCCAAAATCCATACCATTTCAATTTAAATTTAAATTCATATAAAATTGATTATTCATAATACAACTAAAGGAAATTTTACTTAAATTAATAAAATAAAGGTTTATATAATTTAAAAAACATAGATATAACCACCTACTTTAATACAGATATAACATATCATAACACATGAAATGGGAAAAACCAATGAAGAATGATGGAAATGGATATCAAGGAATCAAACATAGATGCAAGATAAAAAATGGAGTTTAGATCCATCAATAATTTTGGGATCTAAAAAAACCTAAGGAGGATAGAAGAATAGAGCATGAGAGACCAAGAAGAGAAGACTCACATACTTGGAGAAGATCAAACATGATTTTCTATGCTTTTATCCACCCAGAAAAAAGTTTGGAGGAGCCAAAAAGGGTCCTTGAAAGCCTTCCCAACCTAGGAAATTTTGATATAGGGAGTTAGGGTTGAGATGGTAGATAAATAAGGGTATAAGAAATTTTAAAATAATTATTTTAATAATGAAAACCCACACACATGGTTAAATGAGAAGGTATGCATGGTTTTTCAAACCATACACCCTAGTCATGAACCCCTCTAATGAGGTGGATGATTTCTAATAGGTGTGTTCATAATATTCCAAACTATGTACCAACCCGAAAACCCCCCACTATCTGGGTTTTCATGGTTTTCTCAGGGTGGGATCATGGTTTGGGAAAACCATGCACAGACTGTGAACTGCCTAGAAAATTCCAAAATTTTCAAATTTCATCCCAAAAACACATGAGAAAAACCATAACTAAAGAATGATTAAAAAAGAGGGTTGTGAAGTACCTAAAAAAAATAGCAGGATGTTACAAACTCTATACCATAAAAACTTTCTATCCCCTATAAAACCCGGTAAGAAGTCCCCATCTAAAAAATATGAGGACACTTCACTATAATCAGTGCCTCTCTCTCCCACATCTTTGGAGTATCAAAACTGTGCTTCCATAACACTCTAATCAATGGTATCATCCTCACATAAAGTAACATACTTTTAAAATAAACTATCCTAAATGGATGAACATTCACTGATAAATCATGATCAACATCAAGATCACACATTCTTAGAACATGAGATAGATTAGAAATATACTTTCGTAACTATGATACATGGGACAAATTGTGTATTGATGTCAACTATGGAAGAAGTGATAAACAGTAATCCAATTTCCGCACCTAAAACACAACATTAAAAGGTCCCACAAAATGATAATCAAGATTACCTTTCCTCCCAAGATGTTGATGACCCATTTGAGGTGAAAATTTCAAAAAAATATGGATACCAACTGAAAATTACAATGGTCATCAATGATGATCGTTATAATATTTATACAATCTATGTTTCGTAAAAAATATATGACTAATAAACTAAATCATTGCAGTCATCTCTAGAACCAAGCTCAGTCTAGCCAAGGAACTTTTACTAATCTATGACCAACACAACTGATATGTGCAAGTTTAGTGGTATAAGGCCTCAGAAGGAGTCATCCTGATCACATAATTGTAACTGTTATTAAGAAAACTCAACCAGCCCCAAATTTTCATCCCGAACCCCATTGAAGTCAATAACACAGACACAGAGCATATTCTCAAGAATATGTTTGGATATTTCTGTCTGGATATCTCACTATGGATGGTAAGGCATATTCAAATGAAGTTGAGATCTCTTTGCCTCCTAGAGGAATCTACAAAATCAATAAGTAAACTAGGGATATCTATCAGAAAATATAGCATATGTAACTCCATTAAAATGAAAAATATATTTCACCTAGAGATTTCTAAGATCCTCAACATTGGTTGTTTTATTAATGGGTATAAAGGGATCTGATTTGGTCAGCCTATTGATCACAACAAATATCATATTCTTATTTATTTGGTTACTTAGAAACCCAACAAAAAATTTCGTAGAAATATCATCCAACTTTCAATATGGCATTGGAAGTGGCTGAAGAAAACCAAAATATCTCTAGGAATTATCCTTGACCTGTTAGAACATATAAAAATGAGAGAAAAAAATTAATAATGACTCATCGCATACCTGTCTATCTAAATCGTTACCACATGTCCTAGAACATCTTTGTGGTTTCTAGGTGAACTTCCCACTAGTAATTATGGAAATATCTAATAACATATTTTATCACCATTAATAGTAAAACAAAACTATTTCAAAACATAGAATGACCTCCATGGATAACAACCACTCAATAACAGTCTCCTCACTATAAAGAGAGTCTCTAATTCTATAAAACTCATCATAAAGAGGATGTTCCTAAAGAATCATCTCAAGAATATTGGAGGTGAACTGAACACTGTAAAATGAAACCTCTTCCCCTAATTCCCAAAATCCAATATGCAACTATACAAAAAGAGACATTAAGTCCCACTCTTTTGATGATTATTTCATAGCTTAGGCCAAAAGTTTCATGATCAGTGAATCAGCGATAACCTCCCCTTTCCCTGGGGTATACGTGATGATCAAATCAAAGGATTTCAGACATTCCACCTAACACATCATGAATATATTCAAATGGTTTTGATGGGATATATAACTCAATCTATTTTAGTCAGAATAAATGGTAAACCTTTCTATAAAAAGGTAATTCCACGAACTCTTATGCACATGCATCACAACTTAATGTTCAAGGTCTTGGGTCATATAATTATTCTCATGTGGTCAAATATGCCAATAGATATAGAAAATTATATGATCACCATACATAATAACACATCCCAAACCTGAACATGATGCATCATAGAATACTACACAGCCCTGTATGACATCTAAAAGATTCAACATCGTATTAGTAGTCGAAAGAGGTTTCAAATCAATAAAATAACTCAAAAATTTCTCATCCCAAACTAACTTTAGTAATTTCTGAGCTATTTCAGTCATTAGAGAATCCATCTTTGAGAAATAATTTATGAACTGGAAAAAATATCCAGCTAAACCTAAGAAGCTCCAAATATCAAAAACATTATGTGTTTACTCCAATTCCAAAAAAAATTTCACCTTATTAGTATCAATTGAGATACCATGTTTTGACACCACATGTCCCTAAAACTTTACTTACCAAATATAGAAATTACATTTTGATAGCTTGTAATAAAGTCAGTGATTTCTCAACAATTCCATAATTTCTCTTAGATGATGAACATGATCCTCCTCAGACTGAGGGTAAACAAGGATTCAATCCACAAATACCACCGTAAATTTATCAAGAAACTTGTGTAAGATCATGTTAATTAAATAGATAAAGTCTGAAGGAGCATTGTTTAGAACAAATGGAATGAAAAGGCACTCATAATGGTCATAACTACTCTGGAAGGAAATTTTATGAATGTAATATTCTTGTATTATCAACTAGTGATGACCAGATCAAAGATAAATCTTCAAAAACTACTATTACCAATTTAACTAGTAGAATGGATCATAAATCCATAGAAATAAATACTTTTTATTTACTATACCTTGATTTATTTTTCAGTTATAAACTCATAGGTAAAGTGACCCGTCATATTTCATAAAAAGAAAAAAGGAACCACCCAAGGTGACTTGATTGGGTGTATAAATAATTTCTCTAAAAGATCATCCAACCGAGTCTTCAACTCTTTTATTCCAACTGGTGCCATGCAATAAGAATTAATATATATCGGCTGAGTTCTAGGTACTAAATCAATAGAAAACTCTACCTCTATTATTGGTGGGAAAATAGAGAAGTTAGAAGGAAAAATGTATAGAAACTAAATGATGTTTGGATAGAGATCATATCTTAAGGGATGTCACTCCTGATCAAAATAAAACATAGATATTACTTTTACCAACTCTAGATAAGAAGGTAGGTATCTTCTCAACATCAGGTCCCATTATCCCTAAAAGATATGTTAACCTCTATCGGGCATAGTGAAGGAGACCTATTGAGGATAAAAATCAATTTGGGATTTATTATCAATGATCCAATCCATCTTGAAAATTATTTCAAGATGTTTCATGTTGAGAAATAGAAAATCCCAAGTAATATTTATATCTAATAATAAGAAAACACAAGTAGCAAAATGAAGACCCTACTCTCTTTTTTATGAGGGGTATAGTAATATCCATCACGTAAGACAAAATATTCATAGTAAGATTTAGTAGATTGAAAATACAGGTTGATATAAAAGAATGAGATGCACTAGTATCAAACAAAGTAGTCACTAAAGATGAATCAATAATGATTATACCTCTCACATTTACTAGACCCGTATCTGCTTTCTCTAGAGAATCTTCTACCGCATGAAGAAGCTTTATTCTAGATTACTAGGGTTGAAACCCCTTTTGTCATGAAGTATTTGATTCAACTAAAGTACTTTTAGGTGATGATGATCTCATTCCACTACATAGTGTATAATAGACATGAAATAACTTTTTAAGTGACCTAGGAATCTGTGAGAACCATATACCTTGGGTGCCTCAGTGCAAACTTATTTTGAGTGGCTATGATTTCCACACTCGTATCAAATAAAAGGTCCTCTACCAAGAACTATATAAGGTATCAAAGAACTATTATATTGAAATACACCATGAGACTCATCATTATTCTTCTTCCCTTTATGGGAACTCACAGAACTACCATTGGGATAACAAGAAACTCCCATCAAACCTAACTTTCCAGGTAAGTCAAGCTTGACCATCAACACTATATCCAACATATCAACATAAGAGGAGAGATTAAGTAAGAAAACTTGAAAATGATTATCATATCGAAATCCCATATTAAACCATTGAGTATTTATCTTCTCATTCGATATAATATCAGGTGTGAACTACACAAGATTAGTAAAGAGATTTTTATACTTAGTCACAGTCCTATCAGCCTGCTTAGGTTTGGAAACCTCTATATCCTTATCCATCAATATTGATTCTAGATAGAACTGTTATGTGAAAAGAAAACTAAATTCCTTCCACTTTAGAACCTTGTGATTCTTTTCCATCACCATTGTGTCCCACTCTCTCTTACTGGGTCATTCCATCTTGAAGGTGACACATTTCACCTTGATTTCATCATAAAATTTCAAGAATTAAAAAAAATTCAATCCTCTTCATCCAATCCCCAAACTCTTGAGGAACATTTGAGCTTTGGAGTGCTAGTGGATTTTATAAAAGGAACTACTAATAACGATTCCTCAATTCATCCTTATAATGTTTCATATTTGGATCCTATATGGGAATGAGTGAGGTTCTTTTCCTAGATCTTGGACAACATGCAAAATTATCTCAACCAGATTACGATCCATAGGTGGATCTTGTCACCTTGGTTTATTTGAAGCTTTCTCCTGGATCTGATTCACATGTATTATTGGAGACATGATGCTAAAAGACATTAGTAGAAAACATTAAGGACCTCAGAATGTTACACAGATCAACACTCAAACAAAGAAGTAAGGAAATTAATCCCATCAGATAGATAAACTAGATTTGGATTTCAATCTATTCAAATCAAAATCTAAGAAAATACTAGATCTAATAATCAAGACATATTTCCCAAACCACCCATGGTGACTTAAGGATCATTATGGTGATATATGTCAAAAAACTCACCCACAAATACCTCCTATGTCTTGATAAGATTACACAACTACATACTGACATCATGGTAAGATGCGCAACCTGGACCTTCAATACCACTTTGTCATGAACCGACCCAGATAACTTGGTACCCTAACACCTTAGTCAGAACTAACATATCCTCAAGGGATTTCTGGATCCCCATGGGTTGGTGACCAACACCGAGAATCATTGAAGACAAATAGGGGAATGGTTTTTCCCTGGGTGGGTGAAAGGGTTGGATAAACCATACACCAACAATGCACTCACCATAAAATTCTAAAATTTTCAAATTTACTCCCAAAACTACCCAAGTCAAAACTCAAATAAATCTTGATTAAAAAAAAAGGTTTTAAGAGTACCTAAAAACAGTAACATGATTTTACATAACATTTTTTTACCTCTATGGTTGCTTATTTTTTTTTACCATTTTGGTTTTTACCATGGTAACTAGTTTTTACCTAGGTAATTTATCTTTTATGAAAAAATGATCCTTGTTATATAATTTGGTACTAATGATTCCAAATTTTTAATACATTTTCATTCAATTTTTAAAATTTATAAAAATTAATTTTAAAATAATAAATGTATAATGTATTAAAAATATTTTTTCAGAAAAATATAAAAAATTTTCTAAAATTTTAAACATGAGTTAAATAATTTTTTAAACCATAAATTCACTTATAAAATATATATTTTATTACCTAACCTATTTTTTAATCTTCTAGGATATAATTACATAATTATAAAATCAAAAAAATTATAATTTTTTCAAAGCAATATTTTTTGACTAAAAATCAACCTTTTAGAAAAACATAGGGATTTAAAAATAAGTAATTTTTTATTTTATGAATTGAAAAATGAATATAATTTGTTAATTTAATATTCTAAATTTCATAAAATCTTGTTAAAATATAATGGTGCAAGAAATAGAACAATAATTTTCAGAGAAATATATTTTTAAGTATTATATGATTGTATTCTTTTTTATTGTCATGAAATATCTGTTGGATGGAAGATAAATAATTTATATATATATATATATAATTAATTTATAAAAGTTATTTATGTTAATTTTAATATTGGAAAACATAATTCTAAAAATGGTATTATGCTTAAAATGGATTTTATATTGATATGCACATTTGATTCTATAGGTAATAACCACATGTTAATATCATACTAATTTCTACTTAAAAATCCTTATAAACTTTGTATAAGATGTATTTCTAAGATAAATTAGAGTGGGAATCCAAGGTGGTGATTCAGCTGGCATAGATTTCCTAGTGAGTTCTATAAGATTAGGCTTTCCATATAAATTATTTATTTCAAGCTGTAATTTCTTGAGTTTGGCTTGGTATTTTTTCAAGGAGAACCGTAGTGAAGCCACATTCTTAACAAGATCAAACAAATGTGATTCTTAAGGAATAATTATACTTATATATCCCATTTCTTCCTAATTTGTTTTTTTTTGATTTTTCAATATGGATGATTCAATTTATAACAACTAATTTCACAGGTAAATTTTAGCGATCGTATTTAATATTCAAAATATATCAAATTTTTTTAGTTTTAGTTTTTATAGTGTGTGAAACACAATTTTTAATATATTATTTACTTAAGGAAAATATACAAGGAAATATCAATTCGTTACATTCTCCCCCTCTTAACTAAATTATGTCCTCATAATTTTAATTACTTTTAACTAGTGAAAGTAAGTGAGAGTATTATTAACATATTCATCATTCAAGATATAACTTCTAATATGATATCTACCTTTCTTAGGACATTCCAAGTTACTTATATTTCTTTAAACAATATTGATCATTCATGAAGTCATGTACTCTAGTATATATAACCTAATAATATATTCTCCATAACTTACCTCTCCCAAAACCATTTAAATCTCTATGAAATTAAACCACTTTTAAATTATATATTCCTAAAAAAATTAACAATATTTTGACCCTAAAATGTATTAATAACCAGTTTATAAGGACATAAACTAGTCAATATATATCATAATATAAAAAATTATATAAACATCACATATATATATATATATATGTATATATATTGGATTAAGTTTCATTTAAATAAATAATCAATCAAAACACTATCTAACTCAACTTTCTCAAAATAAATTAGCAAATTATTACCTCAACAATAATCTTATATTAATCCTAAGATCTATAAATACCTCAATCATGTCTTCCTAAATATTTATCCCAAAAAATAAAATATTTTCATAAAATTAATTTTTCAAAGTTATTGATTCCATTTAATATATGTTTGAAAACATTTAAAGTAGGACTACTAATGAAAAATCCTTATATGTTTTGCATAACCCTTATAACATTCAGCATATACAAAAATACCATCGATAAATATCACTCACTATTGAAAATGGATACGATTATAAAAATATAATTTATATTATTTTTTCCTCCTCACTCCCTTAGGTAAGACTAAGAAACTCACCTTTTCACTCAGAATAGTAATATACTATGATTATTAAGAATTTAAGTATTCTACCATATTCAGTTATAAGAGATAGTTATTTTTGGACACTTTCATTTCTCAACTTTATATTTGTGATCATATTTCTACAAAACACTAAAAATAAAATGGTTATGATAGTATCCAAAATAAATATAATATATTAATATAAAACATCAATCCTAATATGTCTTCACCAATGAAACCACCATTTATACCTATGATACATTCATTTCAACTGTGTCATTCTTGGTTAATCCTATAACTATCTTGGTTATACCAAGGTTACTTTAAGCTATTATCACCTATACTTATTAACCTATTCCATTAATATTATTAGACAAATAAATCCTTCATAATGGTTCTTAAAGAGAAAGTGATTAACCAAATAATATCCCCTTGGATTGTCTAGTCAAGTGTTCAATTAGGCATCTTTCTCGTGCACTAGGTTACAATTTAGTTAATAACCAACATGCCCTATTCAATAGTTATGACCATTATAGTGACTGCATCCAATTTTTAGTATCCAGGTAGGGATTTATTTTCTATGGAAACCACACAACCTCCACATTACCAAAATTTCCAGACATTATCCTATACTTAGACATATTATTTAGACTTTTGCCTATGGGTTTAATTAAATTTATATTTTCCTAATCCTAAAAATATTCAGTAAAACCTCAACTAACCTAAATGGTCATATGTACCTTTGAAATTAGGATGACCATAACTTATCAAAATTAGATGAAATTTCAAACACCCAAATTATCCTAAATAGATAACATCTTAAACTCTAAAGTTATCTAAACCCCACTCTAATACCAATAATGACAACCCAAACCAAATCATCGAGAAATTACATGATTTAGGAAAATATTTCACTACAATACAGTCCCAATACCTTTTAGGATTATACTTATAGAGAATAAGAACAAAATAATAACTAACAAAACTCATGTATTTTTCAACTAAAATAAAATTTCCTTTCCTCTATGAGAGAAACTACTTAATCCATAATAAGTATTCAACATCTTTAAAAAAAATGTCCCATAAGATACCCCTCTAAAAACATATTATGTATTACTTTTTTTCATAACATAGGGAAATGGAAATATAAGAAATTGGTGAGATTAGATTCTCAATAAGGGTAAACATAAGTGATAACAATCAAATAACATATGTGAGCATACGATGATCATATTGGTGTAATTAGGATACTTAAGAAAAGAACACAAAACAAAGCATAAGTCATAATTCAAGGCATAATGCTTGACATAAAATCATACATGAATAAAAAGAGTGATATAATAAATATGACCCATGAGTGCATAACATAACCATGATAAGAAACATAAAGTTGTGAAACATGATTCCAAAATATCTTATACATTAGTTTAGGGAACATAACATTCATGATCCACACCATCAATGCCCATGATTATGAGTGACTAAAATAAACTCATGAATACCTATCCCGTGAGACATAAACTCTTAACTAATGCATTAGAGGGTGATAAAGGAATCCACCTGTCATCATCCATGCTAATGAGTTCTATTTGAAATAAATCACTTATGACATTATAAATAACCCAGGGGGAAAAATAGGCTTCATAAAACCTTAAAAATGATAATAATTTACTTTTTAGCATAAATAACCCATGGAAAGAGAATTATATTTATTAAACACATCATAATTAACCCATGGGAATAAAATGGGTTTAATATGGATTAACAAAGAGAAATGATTAATAATTCCATAAATAATCATAACATGATAAACCCAAGGAAAATTGATGGTCATATAATGAAATAAATTAACATTCTAGGTAAATACAATCCATTCAAAATAATAAAGCATGTAACACCCCAATATTTCATAGTACGTTACATGTTTAAAGTAATTCAGTAGCTTGTACTACATGCAACACCGAGTTCGAGCACACCACGACTTACCAAACTAGCCACTAAAAAGTAGTTATGAATAATATTAATTTAATTTTGAATTATATATACTAAATATAATTATAGAATCCATATTATGTGTTTCTTAGACATAATAAATGCACAAAATCATTTTTTAGGCAAAAGAAGTATTTTTAAAAAAAATGAAATTTTACCTCCTTTTAAGGGAGAACTCTTTTTAAATCCAATATTTGACACTTTTATATATTTAATTTAACAAAATAAATTTATTATTTTGAATAGGAAAAATTAGTTTGGATAAATTTTTGGTGTTATTATGATAACTTTAATATTTTGATGAATAGTGAAAAATACTAAATTTTAATTGAAAACAAATTTTTTAATAAAAATAATTTACAGTGTAAAATTATAAATTTGAATGGTTTGGAAGTATAATTAGATTATATTTTTATCATTTAATTCAATGTTTGTTATTAGAAGTAATTTTATAATTAAGTTGGACATAAACACATATCAATCTTTTGATAGTTTTTACTTCTCAAAAACTTGTTTTTTGGTTTTGACAATGGGAATTAATTTTAAATTAATTAATGTAACTTCCATTTTTTTAATTTGGTAAAATATACTTCATTTTTTAATTTGGAATATCAAAATTATCTTAGGATGAATTTTCGGTATTTTTCTAAAAACATTCACTTTTTGATGAATAGTGAAAAGCACTACATTATTGTTTAAAACTGATTTTTCATTTAATTAATTATTTTTAAGTAAAATTTATTTTAAGGAAAAATAGATACATAATACCTATATTAGTTCAATTTAATTCATTAGAGTCATTTTATAATAATATTAGACATATAAAATTTTATTGAAATTTTTAACGACTTTTACCAACCTTCTAGGCACATTTGCAAATTTGCATAAAAAGTAATTTTACAACTTCTGTGAATTGAATTTCAAAAATTTGAGAGACACAGTTGATATTAGTAAGTAAAATATGGTTCAATAGGATGAAAATAATTTTTTGGTGAATAGTAACGTTTGAATTTTATTACCATGATTAAAAGTAAATATGGCAATTAAAGGTAAAAATTATATTATAATTACCGTAACATATGTAATAATTCTATTGGATAAGTTTATTTCAACTGAAATAAACCTTAGGAATAAAATATAATCCTTTGGATCCACTTGGATTAGATTAGGACATTTATTTTTATACTATTTCAAGAAGAGTTAAAAGTGTAAAATTCAAAGTTTAATAACTAAATCATTTTTAATATAGGGTTATACCTAAGATAAATTAAACTATAAATATTCATTATAAATATAAAAATATTTCATACATCATGTTATTTTATTTATTAATTTTATATATTAAATAATTAAATTTATTTATGACACAATGATGATGTAGTAAATACCTTATTAATGAAAGATTAAAATAATTGATTTATAAATATCTAACTAAATGTAAATTGAAACTTTTGATTCATTAAACTAATTTTATAGGTTAATTTGAAATTTTAGGGTTTAGTTAATTTATTTTTTTGAAGTAATCATGTTTTATTGACTTTCAAAAAAACCAAATACTAAATAGTGTCAAAATTGACAAAAATGAGTTTTTAAAACATATACTATATTATTAAATGAAATAATATTCCTAAAAATATAATATTCGGCCAAAAAACCTATATAATGATATATATTTCATTAATGAACAAATTTAGGTTCTATTGGTATTTTATAGTAAGTTTATTAACCATGTAATATAAAAATAGAAGAAGACGTGGCAAAAGTTAAACTATTTAACTAAGAGTTAAATCTAAAAGATAAGGTTAATATGACGACCTAAAATTATCTAAAACCTATTTTTTGAGAGTATTTAGAACCATAACAAACTTATCCTCAAAATAAATCTATTTTTAGCCATTATAAATTAAAAATTATTTTATAATAAAATAATATTTCAAACTTTTTCTAAAATGACTCTCACCTCTCTTTTAAAAGGGTACTTCTCCATCTCTTAATTTCACATCTCCAATGCCATTTGTCTTGGCCAAAACCTGCTCAAATATCCTCCCAACTACCCTTAATTTAACCTAGAGGCCTTAATTTAATCAGAAAGACAACCTAATGAGCTCTTTTGATCAAATCAAAAGGAAGCACCTGAAAAGAGACATAATAATTTCATCACCTCATTCAAAGTTCATTTCTTATTCCACTTACTCTTTCTTTGTTGTTTCCATACCAAAATAATTACTCTAGTAAATTCTACATAAAGTTATGTTATTATAAATATGGTAAAACAATATTCAGTATTATATCCATCCTATGAATAACAAAGTCACCATATGTGCGTACGTACGACTTACCGTCTCCACGTCGTGGTGAAGTTTATTATTCAACACTTCATTATTTGGATGGGTATAACAATGAGTATAATTGATTTAAATAATAAATATAAAATATTAATGATTCTTTATATATGATATATCATCCAATTAAATATGATTTCACCATCAATATAATGATATCGTCACTCGTGCGTACGTACGGCTTATCGTCTCCACGACGCGATGAGATTCATTTCCACATTGACCATTCAATGATGATTATAAAAATATATATTATTAATAAGTATGTAATATATGACATAATAATTCTACTGAATACATACACACACACACACACACAAATATATCGGATTCACTTACTTCCATTCAACACAATATGAACACAGAAACAACGTTTATGTGTACGTATGGACTACCATATCCATAAATGGTGTTTTCCATTTCATATATCTATCTATTATACATATTAATATTCTGAATATGTATGATACATAAAAAAAGTTTTATATTAATGAAGCAATTAAGTCATGATATAAGTGATACGATCAAGAATAACAAGTTAAAACAAACACTATAAAGAAATTAATTATTACCCAAACTTTTATTTTAACATACAAGTTATTATTAAATAGGTAGTATAAAACCATAAATGATTAAAGTATGATATAATAAATATTAATATGGTTCTGGTATAATTAAATAACACACTATGGTCATTATACAAGAGGTTAAATATACCATCGACTAAAGGAAAGTACAAGGTAAGGGTTAATTCCTCAATGTCATTATTATCTGAGATTGTTTATGCATAAGTATTTTTTGGGGAAGATTTATTATCCATGTCCATGTTTCATAAAATATTTTTTAAAATTATTCTTTTAAGGGACTCTTTAACTAAAACATCATTTTAAATGTTTTAAATATTTATTCTTCTAAATATTTCTCATTAATGTCCATGTTTTTAAAATGGTTTTAAGGAATCATTTAGATGAACATGAATGTTTTAAAATGTCAATTAATTTAAAAATTTTCAAAGTGGTATGTTACACTTTGATTCAAAAATATATTTTAAATTCCTTCCTTTATAAATTGTGCGACTTTTAAATGATTTCATGAAAAAGGGGTATTTCACACAAATAGTTTTACTGATCATTTTCAAATATATCAACATCATTTACTAGATATTATTATTGGTTGATGTTGATTTATTATAATACAATCTTCTATATTGTATTGAATGAGTTATGATTTGTTTTAATGTGGATGTGCTATTTTTATACCATTCATGGTTTATGGTTAAAGTATTGACATTTCCTATGCTAGTTTTAATACGAATATTTATGTTATGTTTAACCATTTTCATATGAGGAATGTATTGGACTTAGTAAGTGATGGGTGGGGCCCACTATAGATCCTCGATGCATCGGTAAGACTCATGAGACAAACTAGTGTCTTGGCAAAAGTCCTTAATTTTTTTTTATTTGTAGTCATTGCATGAGGACTTGACTATGTGATTATGATGTCCAACATTATGCATTCCATCATTATGAAATTAGTTATTACATATGATTATTCGACTAGTAGAATATCCATGTGAATGTTTATATGGTAATGTTTTATTTATTTTTTCTATATTATGTTCAAGATTTGGTTTAAAAATAGTACTGTTTTTATTAAACATCTTAACTTAAAAGTTTATAGATTCCTCTAAATTATTTAACCTTACTGAGCATCTGAGCTCACCCCTTTCTTATGTTAGATTTACAAGGATGCTAAGAAGTGTATTATGATTGTTATACAGGGTTATGTTAGGGGAATAATAGAGTTATCAAAAGATTATTAATGTTGTGTTTTATGTAATGTAATGTTCATGTATGTAATCTATATTCCAAGACTGCTAAACTAATCGGTCCTTCAGGACTTGATTTCTAGTAATCATGCCAATTTATTAAAATATTACACCGGCTCTAGGATTTTTGGGTTTGGGTGTTACAGTTGGTATCATAGGAAGTTTAATACAAACCTTAGATGCTAGATTTAGATAAACTCTAATTATAGAACATTACCCTAATATATACTTTGAGGATTATTATAAAAGAACATCCAAAAAATTTGGGTAGTGTAAATATTATGTGGGGTTTCTAAGAAAATATAACCATATCTAGATAAAAATAGGTAGAGGTGGCTCTGGCACAAATGTAACTAGGTGTGAAAACTCTTATAAGGAGTTTTAGGATTGACCTCGAGTATCCTCGTACATGACAATGAGCCTTGCTGCACTCTTGGTATTAACACTCCCATGGGGATATGATTAAGAAAATTCACATTTTATTTACAAACCATTATGAAGGATTTATGAGTAAATATGTCAACAAAGAAACCAGTTTTATGATTATGACGCTAGATGTGTGAAAATCTTTAATTAATGTTGAGATTTTTTTAGTTTTTGGATTATACATTATGATATTATCTAACCTAGTGCATGTTGCCATTTATAAATGAATCTTAGTAGAAGGAATGAGAACCCCAACAATATGTATATCCTAAAGAGTAAGAAGGCTCATATCTTTCATGATCTTAAGCCAATATTTTGAAGGGAAATGGTCTCCCATGTATCTGAATCATATGAAGAAATAGTTTCATCTGTTAATAATATAAGTAAATAATTCTCTGAGTCCTATGGATTTGAAGAGAAGAAAGAAAAGAAGAGTATGTAAGAGAGAAATATGGATAAAGGAAAAAGGGAAATAAGTATTTTCCCACATGTGATATTTGTGGAAATAATTACCTTGGTAAATGTTTGAAGGGAATTGAAGTATGTTATAAGTTTGGAGAAAAAGGCCACCACATTCATGATTGAGAGGGTAAGAAAAAGTTTTCAAAATGTAAAATGCTTCATCTACAAGGATTTGGGACACTACATGAATCAATGTCCAAATCATCAGAGTATTCCCCAAATGATGCTATTGGATAATAATCAAGTTATGATACTACTGTAGATGATGGAGAATGACTAGTGTTATTATGTTGTTATTAAATAATTGTGTCATTTTAATATTGTATTAATTATTTACAAGTTATAATAATTATAGAGCATATAAGGATTGTACTACAATATTATTTCATTAAGGATTTGAGATTCTGTGGTACCAAGAAAAGTGACTCAATAACAGGTTAAAAATTTTAGAAAATATATGGTTGAGGGAAAGATAAACCTTAAAATAGTCTTGAGGCTGAGGTAATGATTTTGTAAAATCATATAATTGAGTTGGACAAAATATATTAGATATTATTGACTACCTTGGAACTAATTAATGGTTTGTTTATTCCATCATTATTTGAGATTACAACATTTTTGAAATTAAGAAGTATATCTAGTATTCTATGATTTACAGAAGGAATAAAGAAGTACATACCTATTCAAATAAGGTTTTATGGTAATTCAGGTTTTTACCATGTTTTAATATAATACATGATGAAGGTATTCACATGTTTTTATGTGATAAAATAGATCTTCATTATGTTATGTTTACCTTCCTTATAAATTTTGGACTGTGAGTTTGGACAGAATTATTTTGGATAAGTATAAAAGTTGGAATGGATTAGGTTGTACATTGGATACTATTATATAAAGTTAAAAAATATCTTAAGATTATTTTTGGATTTTATAAAAAGGACAACCTGAAGGTTGGGCGACAAACCGTCACGTCCGACAAGGTCACAAGACTTGAACCTGCAACCAAAGGGAGACAAGGGTACATCATCTACCACTGGACAACATGATGTATTGGATTATATTATTTAGTTTTATAAAATGTCTGATAGATGAATTATAAATTATTATTTTTAAAACCCTATAAGATTAGGATAAATAGAATATTTTTGAGTTCTATTATCTTTTGGAGTGAAATATGAGTTTGTGGTAGAAATTAGTTAAAGGATGGAACTGTACTTGTCAAGTATTCATTTTTTTATTATTCTATGAATAAATTAATTCTTAAACATTAGGGAAAGGATCTCAAAACCAAAAATGTGTTAACCTAATATCTTATGTTTTGTTGAACCAATGATATTTTAACTCATCATAAATTTATGGATTTGAAGCCCTCAATTTTCCATTTATTGTTCATTTGTTTGTGATTAATGATGTTAATAACTCCTTATAAATATTTACTTTTTACCTCCAATTTTGTGTCTATAATTTCCACCAATTTTCTCATATTCGAAACCCTAATTTGGTGGTGACTTTTTCATTTATCTTTCCCTCTTATTAAGAATAAATTTTATAAACAATATTTTCAGTGTAGGTTTTTAACAAAGGAGTTTTCTATTCTAAAATTTTTATTTTCAAAGAAAAATTTCAAACTAAGAGGACGCAATTAATTTAAGGAGGGGAGAATTAAAAACCCAATATTTCATAGTATGTTACCTATTTAATGCAATTCAATAGCTTTCATTACATGCAACACCGAGTTCGAGCACACCACAACTTACCAAACTAGCCGTTCAAAATAAATTTAGGAATAATATTTACTGAATTTTTAATTTTATATACTCTATATAATTTCAGAATCCATATTATGTGTTTCTTAGACATAATATAAGAATAAATTCATTTTTTTCAGATGAAATAAGTATTTTTCAAAAAAATGATATTTTACAGCCTTTTAATGGTAAAAACTTTTTATATCCAAAATTTGAAAATTTTATATATTCATTCTGAATAAATAAAACTCTTCTTTATAAGAGGATCATAAAAAATTAGTTTGGATAAATTTATGGTGTTATTATGATAACTTTAATATTTTGATGAATAGAGAAAAATACTAAATTTTAATTGAAAACACTTTTTTAATCAAAATAATTTATAGTGTTAAATTATACATTTGATTGGTTTTTAAGTGTAATTAGATTATATTTTTATCATTTAACCCAATTTTGGTCATTGGATAAAATTTTAAATTTAAATTGGACATAAACCCATCTTTTGATAGTTTTTACTTCTCAAAAACCCGCTTTTTGGTGTTGACAACGGGAATTAATTTTAAATCAATTAAGGTAACTTTTATTTTTTTTAATTTTTTAAAATAGTATTTATTTTTTAATTTTGAATTTAAAAATTATATTAGCATGAATATTTGGTATTTTTCTGAAAACTTTCAATTTTTGATGAATAGTGGAAAACACTTCGTTATTGTTTAAAACAAAATTTTTTATTTAAATAATTATATTTAATTTTTTTTAATGTCAAAAATAGTTACATAATAAATATTTTAGTCCAATTTAATTCATTGGTGTCATTTTATATTAATATTAGACCTATAAAATTTTATTGAACTTTTTAACGTCTTTTACCTACCTTCGAGGAACATTTGAAAATTTTCATAAGACATAATTTTACCACATCTGTGAATTGAATTTAAAAAATTCTTGAAACACTATTAAAATCAGTAAGTAAAATGTGGTTCAATATGATGAAAATAATTTTTGGTGAATAGTTGCTTTTGAATTTTATTTACCACAATTAAAAGTAGAAGGGGAAGTTAATGGTAAAAATGATATTATAATTACCATAATACATTTTAAAATTCTATTGTATAAATTTATTTAGACAAAAATAAACCATAGGAATAAAACATGATCCTTTATATCTACTTATATTAGATTAGGAAATTTATTATTATTTTATTTAAAGAAGAGTTAAAAGGTTAAAATTCAAAGTTTAATAACTAAAGAATTTTTAATATATGGTTATAAATAAGATAAATTCTAATATAAATATTAGTTAGAAATAAAAAAAAATTTCCTACATCTTGGTATTTTATTTATAAATTTTAGACATTAAATAATTAAATGTATTTTTGGAACAACGATGATACAAAAATTACCTTATTAATGAAAGATTAAAATAATTGATATTATAAATATCCAATTAAATTTAAATTGAAACTTTTGATGCATAAAACTAATTTTATAAGTTAATATGACATTTTAGGTTTTACATAATGTATTTTTTTTGAAGTGATCATGTTTTGTTGACTTTCACAAAAACCAAATACTAAATAGTTTCAAAATTGATATAAATTAGTTTTTTTAAAAAATACAGCATCATTAAATGATATAATATTTATTAAAATATAAGGATCATCAAAAAGACATATATAATGATATATATGTCATTAAAGAACCACGTTAAGTTCTATTGAAATTTTATAGTATGTTTATTAACCATGTAATATAAAAATACAAGAAGACATGGTAAAAGTTAAACTATTTAACTAAGAGTTAAATCTAAAATATAATATTAATATGTTGACCTAAACTTGTCTAAAACATATTGGATGAGAGTATTGTGACCCATTACCACCTTATCCTCTAAATAAATACATTTTGAGCCATTATAAACCTAAAATAATTTTATAATAAAATAATATTTCTAGTTTTCTTAAAGTTACCCTAACCTCTCTTATAAAAGGGTACTTCCCCATATCTTTATTTCAAACCTCCAAAGCCATTTGTGTCGGACAAAAACTGATCAAATATCCTCTTAACTACCCTAACTTCAACCTAGAGGCCTTAATTTGATCGGAAATCCAACCTAAGAAGACATTTTGATCTAATAAAAAGGAAGCACCCGAAGAAGGGGTAATAATTTCATCACCTCTTTCAAAGTTATTTTCTTCTTTCACTTCATCTTTATTTTTTGTTTCCATACCAAAATAATAAATCCATTACCTTGTACATACTATGATGTTATTATAAATATGTTACAACGATATTCAGTATTATATCCATCCTATGAATGATAAAGTCACCATACGTGTGTACGTATGGCTTACCGTCTCCACGTTGTGGTGTAGTTTGTTATTAAACACTTCATTATTTAGATGGGTATAATAATGAGTATAATTGATGTAAATAATAAATATAACATGTTAATGATTCTTTTTATATGATATATCATCCAATTAATTATGATTTCACTATCAGTAGAATGATATCGTTGCTGGTGCGTACGTACAGCTTACCATCTCCATGACGTGATGAGATTCATTTCTATGTTCACCATTCAATGATGGTTATAAAAATATATATTATTAACAAGTATGTAATATATCTAATGATACTAGAAATATATATATATATATATATATATGTATATATCTGATTCACTTACTTCCATTCAATACAATATGAAAGCCGAAACAACGTTTATGCATATGTACGACCTACCATCTCCATAAATGGTGTTTTCCATTTCATATATCTATCTATTATACATATATAAATTTATTATGAATATATTTGATACATAAATAATTTTTTATATTTTGGAAGTAATTAAATCATGATATAAATGATACGATCAAGAATAACAAGTTAAAACATGCACGATAAAGAAGGTGATTATTACTCGAACTGTTATTTTAACATAGAAATTATTATTAAATGGATTGTATAAAACCATAAATAAATCAAGTATGATATCATAAATATTAACATGATTATTTTATAATTTAATAATATACTATGTTCATTATACATGAGGTGAAACTACCCTCAACTAAAGGAAAGTACAAGGTAAGGGCTAATTCCTCAATCTCATTATTATTCAAGATTTTTTATGTGTAAGTATTTTCTAGGAAATATTTATTATCCACGTACATGTTTTATAAAATACAATTGAAAATGATTCTTTTAAGGTACTCTTTAACTAAAAAATAATTTTAAATGTTTTAAATATTTATTCTTCTAAATCTTTCTCATTAATGTCCGTGTTTTCAAAATGGTTTTAAGGATTTATATATATGGATATGAATGTTTTAAAATTTTAATTCCTTTAAAAAGTCTCAAAGTGTTATTGGAAACTTTGATTCAAAAATATATTTTAAATTTCCTCCTTTATAAATTATACAACTTTTAAATGATTTCATGAAATTGTTATTTCACTCAAACAAATTTACTGATCATTTTCAACTATATCAACATCCTTTACTGGATATTATTATTGATTGATGTTGATTTGTTTTAATAAAATCTTAAATATTTTATTTAATGAGTTATGATATGTTTTACTTTGGATGTGCTATTTTTATAAAATTCATGGTTTATAGTTAAATTATTGACATTTTATATGCTAGTTTTAATATGAATGTTTATGTTATGTGTCACCCTTTTCATATGAGGAATGAATTGGACTTTTTAAGTGATGAGAAGAGCCCTCTATAGCTCCTTGATGCATCGGTAGGTCTCTTGAGACAAACTAGTGTCTTGGAACAAGGCCTTGAGAAAATTTTTATTTGTACTATTGGCACGAGGCCTTCACTATGGGATTATGATGTTCAACATTTTGCATTCCCTCATTATGAAATTAGTTATTAAATTTGATTATTAGACTAGTAGAATATCCATGTGCATGTTTATATGGCAATTCTCGCTTTATTTTTTCCATATTATGTTCAATATTATGTTTAGAAAGGATTTTTTTATTATACATCTTAACTTAAAAGTTTATAGCTTTTGCTAAATAATTTTACTATACTGAGCACTTGTGTTCACCCCTTTCGTGTGTTTTGTTTTCCCAGGATGCTGGGAAGTGTATTATGATTTTATGCAGGGTTATGTTAAAAGAATAATAGAGTTCTCAAAGAATTATTGATATAGTGTTTTATATAATGTAATGTTCATGTATGTAATCTATTTTCCAAGACTACTAAACCGATCAGTACTTTAAGACAAGATTCCTTATAATCATGCCAATGTATTAAAATAATACACTGGCTCTGGGATTCTAGGGTCAACACGTTACAAAGCATATAAAATTTACACTGTATAGATTAAGGGTATACAGTTAAGTCAATAATTTCCTTAAATTAATTGATGTATGGCATATAGGTGAACAAAATTAATTAAAATGAATAAAAAAATAGGGTATTCACAAAGTAAAGGCATTGGGTGACAAGTCATTATCATACAAAATGGATGATTATGAAAGACAATGGTAGTAATAGGTTATTCCTCCAAAATAAATTGAAATTACATAGTTCACCTAAAGAAAGAATATGGATGGTTATGTTATAAGAATATCCTTGATCAAGAATAATGTATATCATGGGATTATGATTTAGTTATATTTTTTTGGATTGTTAAGAAAAGTTTATTTTGAAATTACAAACTTCCATGATCTTTTTGAAAAACATTTAGATGGAAAAAATTTATAAATAAATGAGAATACAATTTTTATATATAAAACCATTAAATATTATAAATAAATTATTATAAAATAAAAAAAATATGTCATAAAGAGGTTTTCACATAGAAAATGTTTAAAAGATATTATTTTTACTCTTTGATTAAAACCACCCATAAAAAAAACATTAAATATTTATTTAAAATTTTTAAAAGAAGATAATGTAGTATAAAATGAACTCAATCAATTATTGAGGTATAGAAAATGATATTTTAAAAAGAATCTAATGAATTAATATATGGGAAAATGGATGTTTCTTACTGAAAATAAGTGACGAGGTTAGTTTCACTTATAAGAAACACTTTGTGTAAAATATAAGTCAAAGGGAAATAAAATATTGAGTGAAAATATAAAACCTCAGTAGTATAAAATATAAATTATTAAAGGTTTTATAAATAATAAAAATCCCTAGAAAAATTATTTTTTCAAAAAAATATTAATTTTAAAATAAGATTGGAAATAAAACCCTTATGAGTTGTGTACCATTGTGATCAAAACAACATTTAAATTGGTTATTTTTTAAATTGATGAAAATTTAATGAAATTACATAATATGAATATACAAACCCCATGAACATGGTAAAATAAATTCATTAGGTTGTAATCACACCATATTAATGGTATCATAGTGCACATTAAGGAATAGCTCTCAATAAATTAAAAATGAGACAAAGAACCCATTACATTATTTCCCCGCTTAGTAGATTGCCCTATGAGATCTCATATAACAAACATAAATATCTTAATAAAAAATTTTATAACATTTTTCATATATATAACTTTATAAACATAATTTTTAATTGTTATCTTTATTTATTTTATTTAGTTATTACTTATTTTTAATTTTGGGTGGAGGTAATCTTGATTATTTTGAACTAGTTTCATAATAGAAGTGTTATTATTCATTCTTCTACCAAATTTAATCATTAAAATTTCAACATAGTTAATTTATTGGATGACTTATAATTATTCATGATTTATAAATTTCATTTTATGAGTACTTTAGTCTTTATCCTAGAATATGGAATTGACAACGAACATTTTCCTGTTATTTATAAAATATGAAGGATGCTTTCTAAATCAGTTAGTTAAATAATGGTGTATCATTTATTGAACAAAAAAAATTATTATTTACATATTTATATCATATAATGAAAGTAATTAAGTTTTCATAATAATCCATTATATAATTTCATAGCATTGTTCAAGTAGGTGGTTAAATCGACCCAAAAATGAGCATACCATGATTAATGGATGATTATGAGATGATTTAGTTGAAATATCATTAAAATAGTATAATAATGATATAATTTATAATATATTTTTGTGATATATCATAATTAGGAAAGAATTATTAGAATAAGTAATGGATATGAAAATATTTCGTAATTAAAATTATATATTTTCCTCTTATTCTTCTTGTATTAAGCAATTATATTATCGATCAAGTCATTAATAGGTTATCCAATTTAACATACAATAAAATTAATGATATTATAAACATAATATTTATCAATTAAACCCATTCTTATGAAGATAAATTTAATGCATTTATGAAACTAAAAATAGAAACCAATCATCTCATAGAGTCAGTAGTCATCACGTACGCATAACACCACAATGGTTCTCATTCCAAAGATATCCATCTTCAATGAAGAGTTAAATACCTATTAAACTTTTTAAATTTTCATTATAATGTCCTAGAATTTCTATGTAATTTTTTTTAAAAATTATATAGGATTATTTCGAGACCAGGCGCTGAGACGACGTGTGTTTCCGAGGCTCAGAGTGTCTGGAACGATCTATAAAAAAATGTCAAGTTTTTAAACAGCATGTGTGAGTAGTTTTCTTGAAAAAGTAGAATAATTATTAAATGGGTGCCTGAATCAAAAATCCAAGGGAATATTTTTTTTCAGGGAAGTGGGTTTACACTAGGCATGACTTAAGTTTAGTCAACATGGGTCCTCAATGAGAAAACCTGAAAACAGAATAACCATAAATAAAATAATTAAATTAAATTAATTTATTTTCCAAATCCTTATAACTCTTAAAAGGTAACTCAGATTGGATATCCTAGATTACTGTTGAGCTCATGATCATGTTCTTTCCTTAAGCAGAGCCTAACCTTCACTGGCGCATGTCGAGGGTAAAAGTTAATTTTTGAATGTTTTTGAAAGAGAATAAAATAAACATAAAGAAGTTTATTTTTATTTTCTTTTTAATGTTTTGCAGCATAGCAATGCTATTACGCAATGACAAAACAACTTTTTCTCCTTTCACAAATGAAGCAGCATGGCGATGCTATTTCAAAGAGAAACAACAACTCTAAAACATGTTTCCTCTATTAATTGGGATAGGTTCCAGCATTAAAATTCATAACACTGGGGAATTTCTTTAGAGTTTCCCTAAGGAAAAGAGGAGGAGGATATCTCATCTGTGAAAATAGATCAGAGGTTAGGATTTTATCGAGTGACGATGAATCAAATAATGTTGGTAGAGCAAGGATTGATGTGATGAAGTGACTTCAATCTATGTCTTCAAGATATCCCAATCAAGTTAGGGGTTTTTATTTAAATTTTATCCTTTCCTAGTCTTTGAATTTCTATGATGAACGTGAATCGATCGATGAACGGATCAATTCAAGAATCGTTCATATTGTTGCAGGATGGGTTTCACCTTGTGGTGTTTATTGGGGATTGATTATCATTTGATTGATTTTGATTTTTTTTCATTTTCTTGATATTTCTAACAGATCGGATCGAGTCCGAAATAAACAAGTGACTGTGTTTTGATCCTTTGGTTTCTTATTGTCTTTTCTCCCCCATGTTCTTCGTGTTTTTCATGGGTTAAAAAATAATTGATCATTACAGACCGTTTCATGGTTCAATGGTCTGATATTTTGGATTTAGAATGGACACGAAATGATAGAGGTGTGATGAAGACAATGGAGAATGGATCAAGGTGGTGTGGGAGATATCTTAGCTCGAATGAAATTGCACCATGGTGGATCGTAATGAGAATTCGAACCCCAGGAAATGAAGAATGCTAGACAATGATCCCATAATCTCTTACAGATCAAAAAATGGACCACCAAAGCATGTCCAGTGGAATTTGGATGGTCCCTATAGTGTGCTGGTGCCAGTGGCAGCTGTGTACCGGTGTGGTGGAGGCGGCGTACTTTGGCAGTGCAACATGTTAGAGGAGTCGTGGCTTCCTGCCGTCGCATGAGGAACAGGAACCACAACTTAGACCACAAGGCACATGCGAAAGAGCCTCATGGCTATGCCATGGGTGGTAGATAGGGTCTGCTAGTAATGACCAACAACGATCTTCGGTAGATGTGGCTCATTGCAGAATCATGCAGCTCACTTCTGTGTCATGAGGTTGGAGGACATGGTGGTAACCTTTGACAACAATCATGGGTGGGATGCAACAACCACCATATCTCAGGCGGAGAAGACCTACCGGCTCTAGTAGTTCGGGCCGCCAAAACGGGTCGGGTCAGATCTAGCTATTCTTGACTAGGTCAACTCGAGAGGTCAATTCGAACCTGGTAGACCAGGTCGGACTGGACCCAGACACAACCAACTCCCTTTCACTAAAATGCCCATATCATTCAAATTGTATGTCCAACTAACGAGATGTTTGTGGCATTGGTACCCTTGTAACAAGAAGGTCCTTTTGAGATTACTTGGTGGGGATTTAGTTGGACCATAATAGGATGGTGGCATTCTTTTTGTCTTCCCTATTAAGATACTATACAGGATCCCATTCCTACCATAGAGAATGGCCCATGTTTTGAAGTGAGTTATCTTAGGGTGGATCTTGGTGACACAGCAGGCCAGTGCAATGAGCGGATCTTGGTGACCCAGAAGGCCAAAATGACTATGTGGGTCTCAGTGCCCTAGTGGGTCAATGTGGATCATGTACCACACCGAGAGGCCTAGTTGGTCCTCACTTCTCTTTGTGGTACCTTATATAGGGTTTTCAGCAAAGGTGTGACCAAAATTAATGGGGCAAACCATCCCTTATATAGGATGATAATTTCAGTAGGGCTAGGATTTCCCCCAGTGAGCCTTGGGTACAGGACCACCTATATGTGTATCGAGATCTTCCCTTCCTTTGTGACTTGACATGATCAAATTATTTCATGTAGTTATCAGTGTTTCTTCTTTGGTCTGGGCCCAAAGAAGTGAGACCTCTTTGCAAGGGTCTCTAATGAATTCATAGCTCTTACAATGAGATCTCCAAGAATCAAGCATGATATGATCAGAACCATATGACTGGCTATGGATGGGACATTGAGTATTAGAATCCTTTACGAGTATACCTAGAGGTTCTTGTTATATGTTTTGTTGACATATACCTATTTTGAGATGACTATACCTTCTTGGTGGTGTTTCCTTTGTGGTCTTTCACTTTTTGGTTTTCGAGGTACCTTACTATGTATTTTTTTACTCACCCTTGCATGCGATTTTACCAAATGTGTTGTGTTTTGTGTAGTTGACCGATGCATTGGTAGAGTCCTAGGTGGAGTAGGATCAGGACCAGCACCGAATGGTTACTTGTGAGATTAGACGAGTTGAGGTGTTTCTGGAAGCTTCCTACAGCAGCTTCAATGCCCTTATTTTCAGGTCATACTTTACAATTGTCTTTCTTTTAGTTGGCCTCTTTCTGGCCTGGTTTCACATTACTACAATACTTTCTCTCATAATTTGTTGTTTGGTTGTAGTTGTACATATGAAATTTATTTACATAGGGTTTTAAATCTCTATCCCTATGGCTTGGAGTTGGTTTTGCGTGTATAGGTTCTTAGGAAAATGCCTCCCATTTATGGGATATTCCTACTCGGCACTAGTCTCCATCCCTGGGCCAAATAGAGGTAAGCTTAGGGTATTCATGACATAGGCCCTAGGGTATGGGTCGTGACATTCATAAAAGGTTGCATATTTATTAATCAATGGAATTTTATCACATTATATTCAGTAGTGGGTCTCAGAATAATAACATGGATTCATTAGAGGAAGCAAGATTCAGGGAGCCATAAGTGTAACATAATAAATGATCAATGATATTAATCAAAGAATACTAGTCTCTAATATTAAAAAAAATCTAGATATGGATAAATACTATGATATCCTCAAATGGTATTTCATTATTAAGTACCTCTCCTTCATGGAATTCTCTATAGGGGTGGTTGATCTCTGATTCAGGTGATTTAGTTCTCCATGGATGTCTATTGCATTCATGGGTAAGAACTGGGGATTATTCAAACCAGCCAGTAGGTTAAGGCAAGGAGACCCCTTATCACTAAGTCACTTCATTATTATGAATAAAACACTCATTAACCTAATAACAAGGAGTATATATATAAAGATAGTTTTACCCATTTTCTATACAAGCCCCCTTGTCTTGGTATTTCCCACATCATGTTTATGGATGATACCATTATTTTTATCAATGGAAGAAAGTAATTCCCCAGGGGAATCAATAAATCCTAAATTATTATTGTAAGTGAATTTTTTAGCCTATTAACTAAGATAAAATTAGTATCTACATTTTCATTCAGCGTGAAGATAGAAGGGTGCATAATATTTAATCTCTCATGGTAATCCACATGAAGAACATCCTAATGAATTATCTTGGTGTTTCTATATACTCTTCAATACTTCACCTCCATCACTTTGACAAGGTGTTCACTAGGATCACTATATGAATCACTAATTATAATAAACATTATTTATCTTTTGGAGGGATAATAACCTTGGTTAACCACATCCTATCTTCAATCCCCATGCATGATCTCTCTGATCCTATGTTACCAAAGCCTATCATTACATGCATTAAAAACATTATGGAAGATTTTATTTAGGATTTACATTCCAAAAAGAAATAGATTTGGGATTCATGGGATATATTGGAAAGGTTGGCAAGGGAGGGAGGGATTAACATCAAGAGTATCACTGGTACAATGCAATCCCTCCATGAAAAACATGCATGGGAGGGCATTCAAGGTAGAACACCATGGGGGAAATTCATCAAATCAAAGCATGGAACAAACTTGGGGAACCAAAGGGGAAGACCTTTAACATTATGACATGAGCTATGGAATCTTCTTCCATCTCTTGAGCATCATGTTATATAGATTATAGATTAGGGAGATATAAACCTCCATCCCAAAATTAATCTTTCAAGAATGAGAGTAGTTATTTGATGTTTATCTGATCCATATTGAATGAAGAGAAACATTCCATATTTAAGCTCATTGAATTTTATCAGGAGAAAGATAAAGGTATTTTCATTGGATTGTCATTTGGTATCTTATTCATGAAATACCATTACAGGGTGCTCCCACCAATGAACGAGTTGGATAGGTGGAGAGATATGTTATAGTGAGAAGGCATTCTTGTAAATTTTAGACTCCTTGTTTAGAGGGTGAGAAGTCATGTATTTCCAATGGATGAAAATATCCAACACATGGGTATACATCTCGCCAAAATATGCACCTGTTTTAGTGATCCAAATATTGATTCCTCTCATCACATGTTTTATGAGATCCAATGGGAATAAAATATGTGGCATAAATTTTGTACTTTCACTTGCATTAATTCTTAGGAGTTAATAAGTAATGGTTTTCTAGAACTATGGTTTCACAACATAGGTGAAACATTAAATATAATAGGAGAGAGATGTCATTCTTATTGATGTGCACTGGTGTATTTGGAAAGCGGGGAATAAATATTAGTTAGATGGGATTAATATTTCTACTATATCCATTGTTTTCATAACTAGAAATATTTATATTGATATGGTGTGTCCTTTTAAGAACTAGGATCTATAACGCTATCTTAGTTTTCTTAGAGTTACTGTAAGACCACCAAATACTTCCCTTAACCCATCCCTTGGCTACTAGATTTGATGGATTCCTCACAGTTCAGGTTTCAAGATAAATACAGATGGGTCATGTAACATGAGAACGATACATGAATGGGGTATTGTTCACGAAATCAAGGGATTAGTTATAATATATTTCATAGCTTCTTCTGGGGTTGGTGAATCCTTTCTGGCATAAGCTAGTGCTATGTTATCTGGTCTAGAGCTTTGCCTCCTCAATAACAATATGCTTTAATTTTTAGAAACTGACTCCCAAGTTCTTTATAACCCTATTCTTGGATTTGTCTTCACCCCTTGGATCATTAATTATCCTGTTCATAAGTTCAATAGCCTCATCTCTAACAACATAGAAATAAATCACACATAGCGCAAGGGAAACATGGAGGCTAACTTTTTTTACTTCTAGGGCTCCCTAAAATGCTTCTTTCTATTGTTTTTAAGTGTAGGATCCATCCCCATGGAAGGTGTGTAAATTATTATATGGGATGATAACTATTTTAGACTCCCTTAATCCCCCTATTTCATTTTATACTATATGTAGTGATTGTGATTTTCATTCTATTTTAATAAAATATCAATTTCAATCAACACGTATGCATGGTTGATGAAATCACTCTCTATAGAATGAGATAAATAAATAATATGTTATATGATTTAATAATCTATAATGTTCTATAAATATTATAATTATTTATTAAATTCAACATTAGTACCAACTGTGTAGGGTGATTAAAGAAAACAAAACATGTTGTTTTGTGGAGGTGGTAGTTCGGGCACACAAAAATATCATTTTTGATTTTTATAGGAAAAAATGTAAGGATGGATAAATCATGTAAAATAATTATAATAACATAATATTATTATAAGGATACCTATGTTTTCATTTTTAAATGGCGAGAATAAATTTTATATAGAATAAATATATATAAGGAAAAAATAAGAGGAAGAAATAGTTAGAAATTTATACCACACTACTTGGGTTATCTTCTTTATGAATGGGGTTAAAACTTTGATGGATGGTATTTTTAGAAGTCCAGAACCTCATTAAGGTGTCTTGTAGATTTTATGAGATGGTTTGGTAGAATTTTGGTTTAAATAAGGGTGTTTCTGTGTAAAGGTAAGTGAGGATTAGAGTTCCCATTTTATAAATGAAAAGGAGTGATATTTTTTGTAAATACCCAATAATTTTCAATAATAGAAAGTTACACTCATTGAAAATGGATCAAAAATTGAGAAATAATCTATAATATAATATATATGGTCAATACACACCTCATACACTCAATTAACACATATTATTTACATGTTTGGCTCTTTACCTCTAAGGTTACTATTTTTTTTACCATTTTAGTTTTTACCATGGTAACTAGTTTTTACCTAGGTAATTTATCCATTATAAAATAATAAAGTAGAAATATTATATAATTTGAACTTAATTATTCCAAATTTAATATAAAATTTCATTAGATAAAAGTTTAAAAGTGATAAAATAATTTCAAAATACTAAATTTATAATGTATTAAAAATAATATTTTAAAAATATAACTTAAATTTTAAAATGTCAAATATAGGTTTATAAATTAAAAACAAAATTTTTTAAAATTATAAATTCACTTATGAGATTCATATTTTATTACTTAAAATGTTTTGTAATATTCTATGATATGCTTACATAATGATAAAAATCATAAAAATTATAATTTTCACAAAACCATATTATTTGACTAAAAATAAACTTTTTTATAAAAAAAATCATACTAAGTATGTTTTGATATATTGAATTCTAAAAATTAATTTCATTTTCTTAATTTAAAACTCTAAAATCCATAGACAATTTTTACAATATAAAGGCATAAGGTGTGGAACAACATTTAACAAAATGTATTTTTATGTATAAAATGAATGTGTTTTTATTTATTATCAAGAAATATATATTGTATAGATGGTAATTTTTTTTTATGTATATTAAGGTTTTTATCTAATAGTGATAAAATTTTATTTTAATATAAAAATACATAACTGAAAAAATAAGGTATTAAGGTTAAAATGGATGCTATATTCATATCCTCATTAGATTATATAGATAGTAAATTCATGTAGATATCATACTAATTTATATTTAAAAAACCCATTATAACCTCCACATAATTTCAGGGTAAGATAACCAGTATTAGATGTTGCAGGTGGTGATTGAGCTATCATGGATTTCATGGTGAGTTCTACAATCTTAATCTTTTTCTACAAATGACTTTTCTCAAGAAGTAATTTCTTGATTTTGGATTGGGATTAGTCCAAGGAAACCCCTAGTGAAGATACCTCCCTTACAAGCTCAAAAAATTGGATTTTTATATAAGATAATCATTTCAGGATTCCATATATTTGAAATTTCTTTATTGATTTTTTGAAATTATTAATTAAATTTATACCAGTTAAGTTAATAGATTATTTTAATAGTCATATTTAATATTCAAAATATATTGAGGTTTTTTCATTTTAGTACGGTTTATTATGAGAAAAATTCTATTTAATATATTATTTGTTTAATGAGAATATATAGTTAAATCTTAGATGGTTATAGAAAGAAGTTGAAAGCATCATAATAAACGAATCCGAGAATCAAAGTTAAGCACCTAAAGAATAGAAGTAAATGAAAAATACATAGGTATATCCATATTTGTTACCCATTCCTTTTATGGAGAGGATGATATATGTGAAATTAGAGGACTAGTATAAGAAATTTTTTAAAATCCTCAAGGAATTTAATATAAGCATACTATTCATGGTGTTAATTTCTCAACCTCCAACACATGCCAAATTTATTAAATATTATTTCCAATAATAATATGATGAATGATTTGGGAGATATATCTCTAAGAAAATAATATTCAACTATATTATAGAGGAAAATCCCACCAAATTTGTGAGATCTGGGTAGTTCATCAATTCCATGTATTACTGAGCTATGAACCTTTGAAAAAGATTTGTGAGAATTAGGATAAAGTTTGAATCCTATACCATTAAATGTGTTTATGAAGTTCAAATTTAGGGACTTGGAATCAATATTAGTAGAAATCTAATTGGTAGAGAAATTATTTAAGCATCTTAATATAATTTTGGATTATGTTCTAGTAAATGTCAAAAAATTGTTCATTCATACTTATTTTCTTATTTTAAAGATAAAAGAGGAGTGATAAGTATCAATATTATTGGGGTGACCATTATAAGGCATCATAAAATCCCTAATTTATGTGAATCATGGTTGATTTACATTCCAATTGGTAAAACAAAAAGTGAAATTTAGCTTAACAAAATTAGTAAATCATTATAACTAAATAGGGGAATCTCATCTTATCACCACCTTGGAAGAGAATTTTAGATTTTATAAAATTCATTCAGTTAATGAGGTGAAATTAATTTAATAGGATGAGGTTGAGTAAGAATAAGATGATAAAAAAGATCTAACAGTTGAATATGGGATGTAGTTTTAAGAGTCATTGTGTAGGGAATATTTTATTGAGTTTACCCCTTTCATTATAAAGATCAAAAAGTTGAAACTAAAATAAAAACCCAAAATATTTTGTTAGAAATTTTAGGGTGATAGAGACTTGAAACCAGTTATTTTCAATGCATCCCTAATGATTGAGTAAGACTAACAACTCTATGAATTTTTAATGTTGTAGATAAAGTCTACTATACCAATCATAATTGATATTAAATTTACCTACCCATCCATTTGAATGCATAAATACATACTAGAGGAAGAAAAAAATACTACAAGGTAACCCCAAAAATTATTGACCCTTATAATGAAGAAAATGATCAATAAGCATATATTTAATCTCTTAGATGTCATAACTATTTACACCATTTTAGACAGAAAATTAGAGATTCTTTTATAAGATGTTTCAAATAAAGGTATCACGATAGTGGTCAAGAAATATGATAAAATAATATCCACTCATATGGTGATGGGATGGAGAGTTTTTGTAGAATATAGAAAGTTGAATGAAGCAACATGGAAAGATCACTTCCCCCCATTAATTTATTGAACCAATGTTAATGATTATAGTCTGGCATGAGTAATACCACTTTTTAGATGGATATTACATCTATAATATGTAGAGACCCAAAGCTTGACGTACATGGTCATTACATTACTTTTTCGGAATACTTAATACATAAAAAAAATTGACACACAAGGACCGTAATATTTTAGTGTCTTTAGAAACTCTGAATATAATCTTCGAATCGTGGTAAAAGATCTTCAACATCTCCCATGAAGATCTTCCCCTTTTTTTCTTACCTAAATTTTTTTTATATATCTTGGGGAAAAGGAAACATAAAAAGGGTGATCTCAAATGCTCAGTAAGGGTAATCATAGAGAAAATAAATCAAACCATATACATTTGAACATAAAAACATGAACATAATGTTTAAACATTGAAATCTTGAGCAATGACATAAAACATGGTAGTACATAAGGCATAGATCATAATAGAACATCAATCATGATAAAATAGCTTGGAAATAAAACTTGTAATTGTGAAAAAACATTAAGCACATGACATGATTTCTATAGTATCCAAGACATTGCTTCCAAGACTATCTTAGTGGACAAAGTCCCCTTCTGAATTGAGTTCCCTCCTCATTCCAGTCCTGTAACAATAAAATGGATTAACTTACCGTTCCAGCCATGTCTATATCATGATATATAAATATTTACCCAATTCATTGGATGGAGAAATAGGTCCCACCCATCTCATAATGAAATAATTCTTACTTTTTCCAAAACATAAAAATAAATCATTCATCATAACCCAAAGAATAAAAATGGGTTTCATAAAAATCATCCCATCACAACATAATCCATATAAAACAAATGGATATCATTTCATCATAAGAAAAGTGAAACCATGTAAATCATATAGATATTATACTTGAAACATACACATATTAAATAATGTTATCTTATATGGAAAATAGTTTTGATAAAACACTTGAAAATAATTCTTGAATAAAATATATTTTCTTATTAAAAATCATTTTCTTTTCAAAAAATTCCACGAAATTTTAAAATAAAAAGATTTTTTTGAAAATAGTCATGAAATATTGTAGAGTAATATTCATAAAAATAAGGCATTATAAAACCGTAAAAATCCATCCATGCCGTATAAGTTAAAAAAAACATTCTTCTCGTACTTTTTCTAGAAAAGTCAAAAAGTACCTCATATGGTAAAAAAAGAAATATTCCTTACATACCATGTAGTAAAAGTCATAAATGGGTAAAAATTACTTTAAAAATACATGAATTTTTTTTTATAAAATAGGGACATTGATGATAAATATAACCCCAGTAAATAATTAAGAATAAACAATCTCGGATAAAAACTAGATTGGAAAAGTTATCCCTTACCTTAGGTCCGATATGCTTCGTACATATCCGAAACTACAGTATAATTCTTTAAATAATGTCATTGACTTATTACAGAATCATATTCATTATTATTATATCATATATGGTTCACTTATGACTTTATATTAGTAGTTCTTTTGTAAATTCCATGTTAAAGCAACGTTTTGGGTAAAATCGTTTTATTTATCGTACGTGTTTGGACTTGTTATTATTGATATTATTATTACTTATATCATGATTTAATTACTTCTATAATGTAAATCATGATTTATATATCATATATATTCAGTGTATATATATATAATAGATAGATAAATGAAATGAAATACACCGTTCATGGAGACGGTAGGCCGTACGTACGCATGAACACTGTTTTGTTTTCCTTATTGACTTGAATGGAAGTAAGTAGATGACACAAATATATATATATACATAAATAAATTATATTTATCATGTCATATATTTCATTATTATTCAGTATTATTCATTATATATATACTTTATAATCATTCTTGAATGGTTAACATGGAGAATGAATCTCATCGCGTCGTGGAGACGGTATTCCGTACGTACGCACGAGCGATGCTATCATTCTCATATTTATTGAATGGAATTGGAGTGGATGATAAAATATATTAGAATCATTATGATTTTATAATAATCATATATAGTTATTATTTACACCATTATACCCATCCAAGTAAAGTGGTGGTGGAAAAACTAATTACACCACGACGTGGAGACGGTATTCCGTACGTACGCACGCGTGGTGATTTCGTTTTCTGTAGGATGGATAGAAGGCTAAATAGGGTTATTTAATATTTATAATGACATATAAGTATATAATTAATAATTATGTTGATACTTTATAATGAAACAACTAAAAAATAGGAATTATAAGAAGAAAGAAACTTGAAAGAGACGGTAGAAGAGATTACCTCTTCCTCGACGCACCTCCTTTAAAATCCTTCTTAGGGCATTAGAGTTGGTATTTTGAGAATACTGGAAACTCTATGATATAACTAGAGAGGTTTATAAGAGGAATTGGTAGGGTTTGGTTGAGATTAAAGGCTAAAAAGTGTGTGAAGAGAAGAGGGAGGAGGTGCCCTTTTATAAGGGAGGAGAGGGGCACTTTAGAAAAAACTTAAAATATTATTTTATAATAAAGTCATATTCGGTTTATAATGACTCCAATGTGACTTATTTAGAAGATAATGTGGGTATGTGTCGAAATACTCTCAACAAATAGGTTTTAAGAAAGTTTAGGTTACTATTTTAACCTTATCATTTAGATTTAACTCTAAGTTAAATAATTTAACTTTTACCGTGTCTTCTTATTTTCTTACACTATATTGTTAGTAAACTTACTATAAACTCAAAATCGAACCCCAATTGGTTCATTAATGTCATATATATTATTATATAAGTCTTTATTCAGAACCTTAGATTTTGAGGAATATAATATCAATTAATAATATAGTATTTGTTTTAAATATTAATTTATATCAATTTTGACACTATTTGGTATTTTGTTTTTGTGAAAGTCATAACAACTTTATTACTTCATAAAAGATACATTTAATCAGCCCTAACATTTCATATTAACCTAGAAAATTAGTTTAATTCATAAAATGTCTCAAATTACATTTATTTGGGTATTTATAATATCAATTATTTTAATATTTCATTATTTAGGTAATTACGACACCACCATTGTGTCATAAATAACATAAATTATTTAATGTATAAAAATTATAAATAAATTACCATTAGGTAGTAAATATTTTTATCTTTCTAATGAATATTTATAGTCGAATTTATCTTATGTATAACCCTATATTAAAAATGTTTTAGTTATTAAACAATGATTTTAACTATTTTAACTCTTTTTTAAATAAAATAATAATAAATGTCCTAATCCAATCCAAGTGGTCCTAAATGATAATATTATATTTATAAGGTTGTTTTTGGTTGAATTAAACTTATCCAATATAATTAGGACATGTTTTAGGGTAATAATAATATCATTTTTACCCTTAATTACCCTATTTACTTTTAACCGTGGTAAATAAAATTAAAACGTTACTATTCACCAGAAATTATTTTTATCTTATTGAACCACATTTTACTCCTTGATATTAACCATGACTCTTGGATTTTTGAAATTCCACTCATAGAAGTGGTAAAATCAAGTTTTATGTAAAATTTCAAATTCTCCTAGGAGGTGGGTAAAAGACGGTGAAATGTTAAATAAAATTTTTATATATCTAAAATTATTATAAAAAAAATCCAATGAATTAAATTGAACTTATATAGGTATTATATATCAATTTTTATCTAAAATAAATTTAAATAAAATAAATAATTATTAAAATAAAAAGTCGGTTTTTAAATAGTAACCCAGTGTTTTCACTATTCATCAAAAATAGAAAGTTTTCAAAAAATACCAAAAATTCACCCTAGGCTAATTTAGATATTTTGAATCCAAAAATGAAGTCCATTTAGAAAGATAAAATTTATAAAATTTCAAAAAGTTGGTATTACTATTCACAATGGCTAGTTTATATAATATATCGTTGTTTAGTGAAACTCGGTATTGCATACAACACACACTATCTTGGAAGGTCGCGATTGCGTGTAATGCAAGCCAAGTCAGGGATGCGTGTAGTGCAATCCCCTTTTGGTGTAGCGTACAACACAAGACATTAATGAAATTAAAAAAAATATTTTTCATAAAATCTCGGGGTGTTACATAATAAGAGCTAAATGGAATTATATAATTATAAAAGGCTATATTTACATGCCTGCATAGAAAATTCTCTTAACCACACATTCCATTCGGTATGTGTAATTCACCCATCATTTTTCTGCGACACATGACATGCCCTTTCTATGGGATAGTGAAGAAATTAATTGAGTTACTGATGAATGATTTTTTAGCTTAAATATGTTCTTATTAAGTGGTATTAAAGAACATATACTTATTGTTAGATCATTGTTATGAGACATGCCTCAATTTTAATTTGGAAACTTGATATTTGATGGTAACTTATGAGAATATTATTAGACAGTGGATATATAAAGAAGGAATAAAATTGGACTCTTCCAAGATTTAAGATATAAAGAGATACAATATCCCAAAACTCTATATGAGATCAAGAGTTTCTTTGTTCATTTTGGTTTCTACATCTAGTTTCTTAAGAATCTCACATATATTTCTTACAAACTCACCCACTTGTTAGCAAAGTATGTCAAATTCAATTTTTTTGAATGTTCAAGGAAGATTTACAGGAGCTATATAAGTGGATAATTACTACCGCCACTTTAACTCCAAAAAATTGGGAAGAACTCTTTGATATAATGTGAAAATATAATCAATTTATGTTTGGGGATGCCCTTAAAAAAATAAAGACTGAATAATTTAGTCGATTTATTATTCTAGAAAGACTTTGATGGAGGATAAAATGAACTAAACTACAATAGAGAAGGAGATAATAGTACTAGTGTTTTATTTTTACCAGACTCAATCATACCCAATGCTCTTCAAGTTGGTTGTGTAAAATGACCATGTAGCATTGAAGTGCATACTAATGAAAAAGGATGTTAAACCTCTATTGTTTTTCTAAATTTTTTTAATTTTAATAATTTACCATCAAGATCATGGAAAAGAAGGGAATAAATAATGTGGTATTTTTTTTCACAAGTTGAGTTTCTTATTATTTATAGTGAATAAATGGATGAGATTCATGATAATTTTTAGGATGAGAATCTCTTTAACATAGATCTTGTTACTCAGACTTGGTTTATAAACATTGATAATTACTTGGAATCCTGATTGGTTTACTATAAAGGTTGAAGGTCCTCTATCTATAAAATGGTACTCCCATATATTTTAGTTTTATTTGGGAGAATATCCTTCATTGGGGTTTGTGATTACTGGATTAGGGATCATAGTGGCGAGGTGTAGGCCTTATACCCTAATTCTTTTGACGTTACGCATGGTTACAGGTATCATAGATGGTACCTTTGGGAGCTACAAGATGACTCATAATTATTAGATGGATGTAAAGATGTATATCATATTTCTTTCTTTTCTTGGGTTTCTTTATGATTATATAAGAAATTGGGTTTCTTTACCCTATTTTAATATGGGTTGAGTTGATTGTTTTATTAATTTTATTCCCTTCTTGGTTTTTATGGAATCCTATAGGGTATGTATACAATCAACCCTATAAGGGCTTCACCTACATGTGTCATATATTATGAATACAACATATAGATTATCGGAGACTATGGTGGACTTGGTATCAATGGAGTTTGGCAGTATGTGGGGGAACTGACTGTGTTTGATGGTCGGACTCAAGGATATTGAGTGAGGCTCTCTTATACTCTACCCTTTTTGTTTTTTTTTTCAGTTTTTATTTCCCAATGTATTTCTGGTTGGGTGTGTACTTTTCCACTTATACACTTTTAATACATTGTTTCACTCTAATATGTATCCTAGAGTGTTTTTCAAGTAATGTTTTACTCTTTAGTGGTTACTAATCTGTTATATCTCTGTACTGTTTCATGGAGCAGGGTGTGTGCATGTGTATAGGTACTTTAGGATAAGGCCTCTCATTTTAGTGTTATTTCTACTTGGAACTTGTTGCTATACCCTATCCAATTGTAGGTGGGATTAGGGTGTCACCCTCAAAATACTGTTGAACTAGGTGGTGTCCTGGTGGTCCAGGTAATGACATCAAGTCTATAAATAATTTTATTCATAGTAGAAAAATAAACCTCTCTAATTTGTTAATGAACTCAATCATATTATTTAAATTTGTTGAATGAGGTATACCATTTCCCATTCTACATTAAAATAGTGATATAGATATGTTATATCACTCATTCTTATCCTGATTTAGAAAAAAATTCTTTACCTCAATAGTAAACAAATTATATTTCTTGTCATTGTTTTAATATCAATTATTTTATAACCAATTATAAAAATCATAAAAATAGGGATTTAATGTTGGATATATATAAACTGACACTAAAACTCGAGTTTTAACATCAGTTATACATTAAACACCATTAAAATCCAATCAATGTGGGTTTCAATATTTGTTTTACAAAAACCAATGTTAAACCCATAATAAAAAAATAAAAACACACAAGTCTTTATTTTCTAATAATTATATTAGTTCTAAATTTATTTTTAAAGCCTAACCTCCAAGACTAGAAAGTTCCCTCCCTCTAACCCCATTCTACGTCCTTTTACAATATTTATCTTCACTCAACCATGTTATAGTCACTTCATCCTTATTATATTACCATTAATATAATTATACCGACCTCATGCTCATTTTTAATCTCCTCTATGAGTTCCACATTCCTTGGCCTCTAATAAATTTTTTTAGAGACACTCATCCTTTATTATGTGGAAATTTTATGTTTAAATATTGTTGTTTTATCTCTCTTGGTTTAAAATATATTGGTTTTTTCTCCATTTTTTACATGTTAAATTTTTATTTTATATTTTTATAATATTTATCAAACGTTTCTTAGTTTTAAATTATATTTATTTATTTATTATTTACATCAATATTGTAGTAATTTATTATATTGTATTTATTAATTTATTGTATTCATATTTATGTTGTATAATTTTTTTGTTTTAATTAAATGCTTATAAATTTATATTATATTTATTTTTAGATACGATTGAATGATTAAATGTTTATATAAATTATTATAATTTTATAATGGTTATAAATGTTTAAAAGTTTAAATGTTTACATGTTTATATGAATATTTATAAGTTAATTTTTTTATAATAGTTAAATAGTTGTTTTTTATATAAATTTTTATGAATACATGATTAGTTTTTTATTACATGTTTATATAAATGTTTATAAGTTTTTATGTAATTTTTTATATATTATTAATATTCATTTTGTGATTTACATTTTTATGTTTTTGGATTTTTTAATTATAAGAACCACATTCTTATCTCAGGTATGGATTCTTTTAAATATGGTCTAATTATTTATTTTAAACCTAATATGTATTCCTAATGAGTTTACAATGGTTTCTTAGATGTACGGGTCTTATTCGGATCTTTGAACTCTAGCCGGTGGAGAAAAACACTAGGGCACATGATTAGTGGAAATCAGGAAACCCAACCCACATAGTCTCTCTTAATCGTGTGGGGTTGGATAGAGGGGTAAAGTTGGGTGCATCGTTTTCTATAACCGTGTGCCATGGGTCATACGTGATCGAAAAAAATATTTATTTAGTAGAAGGGGTTTTTCATGGTTGGTGCCAAATTTCCCTAACCATGAGGCCTAACCGTGCAAAGTTTCCCTTGAAGTAGTAAAGGGTGTATGATTGGAGAATGATTTATCTAACCATGGGGCCAAACCACATGACACCTGATTTTGGGTGAATTGACCAAACAACCATTTATAAAATGTTTATTTCTTCCTCCTTCATTTTCTCCTCCCAGTGGACAACTTCTCTCTTTTGTCCCCTTTGAAGCTCTTTGGTATATTTTGATAATGTTAACCTGTTCGGAGTTTGATCGAAGCACTATTTATCTTGTTGGATATATACCGATAAGATCTCTATTCCTTTTATCCTTTTATTGTTCTTCTTTATATTGATGACACTATTTAGATGCAGGCACATATTCCCTATATTTAGGGTATAGATCTGTTCTTAAAATCTCTTCCAATACAGGATGACATAGGATGAGGAGAATCATATGAGTATGAGTTATTGGTATATAACTCATCCCTTAAGTTTTAGAGTTTTATAAATTTCTGTTTGTGTGCACCGATTTCATTTGGAATGTCTTTGTTCAATTTATGTTTCTTAATTATAGTCATTAGAACCATGTTTTAAGATCCTTGTTAAATATGTTATTCATCTTTGGAGGTTAGTACCTCAATGCCGACCACCCCCAGTAGGGGGTTTTCCATAAATATGATTTTAGTAACTTGTAAAGATTATTTGCACCACCGTTTTGGTGTGTCTTGAATTAACATTGTTAAAGGTAAATGTATAATAAAATCAATGAATCATAAATTGCAGGCACATGTATGCTTATCACTTGACCAGCCTAAGGTAAGTTCTTTAACTTGTTAATCCAATATTAAGTGAATAATTTGCAAGTATACTATGCATATATATTGTCCTAATTAAATGTAATGGAATGATTTGGTTGCATGTTTGTAGAACACCTTGACATGAATAATGGAAGGAAGTAGAGTGAACCTAATGAATTGAATATAAAATATACGAATTAATAAATGGTTTCACATCCTTTAACTTTTTCATACTAATGAAAGGTATGCAATTAACCTTTGACTTATTAAATGAAATGATTATTACATGGAATTAATTAATTAAATATTTAGTTATAAGGTGCCTAATTTATATGGATCTTAAAATATTTATAGTAGTAGTTAGACTCAAGATCTCCTTGGATTCCCAAGGTAATTCCTTGATCACTCATGGACACCATTCCAATTAAGGGATACTGGTTACCAAGGTTGATACCCACCTTAGAACCCGATCCTTGTCTACTTGTGGATTCTAAATATGACAGCACAGTACCCCTCTATTATCATTACAAGATTCCTTGGACACACTCCATTTATTAATAATGACTTCTTCAAACATGAGGTTCCTTTTATACACCCTTGGGAATATTCATCACTTATCATGTTTTCACTTGGATGAATTCTTTGGACATAGTTAGAAATCATTATTGTTGAATGACTTGGGAGATACCCCTTTGATTATACTTGTAACGCTTATAGCTAGGATACATTTACTATCCGAGTTAGCTCAACCCCTGAGGTTAAGGATGAATTAGTTATTACCTTGGATCCCTTTCATTATTATTATTATTATCATCATCATGGATACCTTATTATGTATTGAATCCTTCACTGTTATTATTATCATGTCCAGATATCATTTTTTTTGGTTTTACCTTACATAGATTATATAAACTAAAAAATAATTAATTAATGAAATGGTAACATATTCGCACAACAGCTAAGATCAAATAAGGTACTTGGGTATTTACATTACTCTACGACTTTACTTTAATATATTCATGCATGCACACTATTTTAGTGTATATCACATGGAATGGATGTTATAGATGTTGTTGGTGGTGTCCTACTGAGATTTATATCACACCCTATCCATGTCACCAATGATACTTGGAAAGATTATATGTATGAAGGTGTTGACAAAGGGAAGTGTCCCACCTTGAAAACCTAATATTTCTTTCTTTCTTAGGATGGATATTGGTAGCAGATGAATGAGCTAGAGCATGATATTCTTGGATAGTTTTTATATTCATTTTGTTTCTTTTGTATAGAATGTATTTACTACTACCTTGTATCCATGATTTATAGTTTTATAGAGACATGAAATGTATTATCATTATTTGTATATTATTATCAGTTGTTCCTTTTGATTTTTACTCTCTCTACTTCTATTAAGGCATTAGTTTAAATATATTTATTCTTCTATTTACCTGTTATTACTTTTATTCATTGTGCTACACTCTGGTAATGATGGAATAATTTCCCCATAGATACACCCAAGGCCCTCGCTTCTAGTCGGAAGCCTCTAGAATTTGGGTATATTCACATGAGGCCCAGTGACCCACCAGGCTTGGGGAACCTTTGAGTGGCATTTGGGTCTAAGGCATCCCAATGTGGTATCAGAGCAGTTCCTTTCTTTCTTTACTACGTGGAGACAACAAACGAGATATTAGAAATGCTTGTAACTTGGTTATAATCCATGTTTGGGATTAACTAACCCATGTTTAGGGTAAATGATGTGTTAACTAAATAATGATTATTGATCCGTTTTTGTCTATTATTGTTGATATTATTTCTTTATTGATTGACACACATGATATGTTGTGGTTATTATTTTTCTGATTGCTAATTTCATTTTATACTTAGCCAGATGGTATGAGGGAAATGATAATTGTTACATGCATCATTATAGGCACCTGGAATTCACATTTAATGCATATTACATGCCATATAAATGCATTTCACTACTTACATTGGTTGTTTTTCCATTTATTTTTGAGTGATTCTATGGTAGTTATATTATGCATGTTCTATTCTTTGTCTATGATTGAGTAATTTCCTGTTTCAATTCATGAGGTGTATGGGCCCTCTTGGGTTGGAATGGGTAGTTTACCAAGTTAAGACATTGTATATAACTCGATATATTCTAAGATTGAATATAGACTGGGTTAACTAGAAATTAGATGGGTGTATATTTTAGGGATAAGGTGTTTGTGACCTAATTTAGTAGGAATGAAAATCCATTTTAATCAAACTTTGACATAATTTTAAAATAAAATTATAGATAAAAATGTGTAATATGACTTAAAATAAATGGTTTACAATAAATAAAGAGTCAAGGTGCTATTGACCCCTTAATCCAATAAAACCACTATAATTTAAAATTGAATGCTTACCAATACCTAGACTTATAAGTGGGTAGTTGGGGTATTATACCATGGGTAGTGATCCCTTTCCTTTCATTAATATTCTATTATTATTATCTACTTGCTTAAATATTGTTATGGGGTGCGTGCATGGAATTTTTAGTCCAATTCTACCATGATGTCCCCATGTTTTGTGCCAAGAAGGTGGAGATGACCATGCTTAAGATGTGGTAGGCCATAAGCCTCTCATCACACCACCAATAGTTCCAATTTAGGTGAAACCTATTATACTTGATCCGAGAACCGATGCACAACTTCATGATAGTTTTATACGCCTGATGTAGTCTATGAAAGGTGCTCCCCAACCTTCACCAACAATGATCGATCTGACCCATGAGTTCCAGAAGTAGTATCCTATTACCTTCTCAGGGGATAGAGGTAAATAGTTTTGTGATTCTTAGCTATATGACACCTAATATATCATCTATCATCTAAATATTCCTCCAGAGTAGAGGATCAATATCACTACTTATATGTTGTGTGTTTCATCCAACCGTTGGTGGGATGTGATTACCCAGGATGGTTGTAACCAGGGCATGGTATTGGATGATTTCCATACTTCATTCCTTTATAAATTTTTTCCTCAGATGCTGAGAAATGACTGATCTTGATAGTTCATGCATATAGAGCAGGGTGATATGTCAGTTATAGAGTATTCAGTGTGTTTCACCGAGTTACAATGATTTTAACCACTTCTATATAGTGATGTAATTTCATGTGCTCAATTTTTCAAGGATAGGATTCAGTATTTCATATGTAATTAGGTGAATTTATTTCACCTACCTACTTTCTATGATATTTGCAATCATATCCTTTCACTGAACGCAACTTGAGGGAAGGTGAAAATAAAGGAATAAAGGATCAATTTCTAGTAAGGACAATAGTTATTTTGTTAACAGGAAACATTCCATCAACATTTTACATCAACGTAGTGGTAGTTAATGTAATGGAACTGGTGGATTTTTTGTATGCCCTCAGTGTATAAGGAAGGGGCATCTAAATCATTATTATGATAGAAACTCGATGTTGTGTCATGCTCAAGGACGTATGGGGAATATTGAGATATTATTTTTTATACTTTTATATGCTTCTATAGGAAGAGTATACACACCAGATTCACCTTCAAGGTAGAGTTTTTTTACACAATATTAGGTGGATATTTGGAGTGGCACCTACAAGACTAGACAAGGATGAGGTCATGGTCATGGTAGCTAGACTTTAGATTATCAACAATTCTAGTAGAGTGGTCTTGATCGGGGTAGTATAGCAATAGCACATGGACATGGGTAAGGTCAATTGCATGATTTACAACTGATACCTAAGAGTTAGAGTATAGGAATATTTATATACGAGGTACTATTCTATTAGTCTCCACTATAGTATCAAATTTATTTAATATAGGTTATTTACCTTCCTTCATCTCTTTATCTATCATGGAAAGTCTCATGCTAGAAATAGAGTATTACTATGGTGTAATGACCCTGGATACACCATTAGAAGTATGTTTAGAGGGAATACACCAATGAAAGGACAATCCCATTGAGGTAGGTAGTTAACCTTTCTTGTGGTACCTCTTTGTTCTCAAGATGACAGGCTTCGATGCCATTCTGGGGATGGATTGGTTGGTTTCATATCAAACCTTTTTATACTGATATTAAAACATGGTTTCTTTTACATCACCATAAGATAGTAGTTATCTAAATATTGGTCGGTGGGATGTCCAGACTAGTTGAGATGGACCCGAGCATTACATGCTAGGTAGAGTGGATTCTCATATTTTTAATCTCTTGATGGAGGGTTAGGGTTTATATCAGGCTGGATTCCCTCCAGTATTAGATCATTTTAAGAAAGTATTTCTTATTGATTTTCTGGATTACCTATTGAGAGAGAGGTATAGTTTACAATTGAGCTTATTATAGTAGAATCTCCCGTGTCCATTTCTCCATACAGAATAGTACCTACTATACTCTATGATCTCAAGTGGCAGTTAGATTATTTAGAGATCAAATGTTTTATATGGCCCAACACTTCCTCTTGGGGTTCACCTATTCTTTTCACCAATAATGTGGATGGGAACCTTCATTTATGTGTTGATTATAGACGGTTGAACTAGTTTATAGTTAAAAACTGATATTCAATGCCTCAAATATATGATATTTATGACTAACTTTGAGGATCTTGGGTGTTTTCAAGATCAGAATAATATTGGGATATCATCAGGTGTGAGTCAAGACATCAAGCATACCTTGTAAAACTTTTTGTAATAGGTATGGTCTATCTAAGTATCTTGTTATATCATTCATTCTCACAAATGGACCCACCATTTTCATGGATCTGATGAATAGGGTTTTCATCCCAATCTAGATTATTTTGTCAAATTATTTTTGGTTGAAATATTGGTGTATTATCACACTCATAGATACCATGATAAGCACATTGAGATCATTATAAGTACACCGAGAGAGCATCAAATATATGACAATATTGATAAGTTCTACTTTGAGATTGAAAAAGTTCAATTATTGGGTAATATTATCTTGGAATCAAGAGTATTTGTTAAGCGATATAAGGTTATTGTTATGGTTTCCTATGAGAACCCCGAGAATGTGTTTTATATAAGGAGTTTCCTAGGGCTGGATGGATATTAAAATTTATTCAAAAAATATTTATAACATCTTTTTTCACCTCTTACTGGTCTTACAAAGAAGGGTGTTAAGTTCTTATGGTCATAAGTGTGTAATAAATCCTATCAGGAGCTGAAAGTAATGCTTTTCTATGCACCAATTATGATACTTCTAGAGCCTGATAGAGTCTCTAAAATGTTTTATGATACATAAAACATCATTTTAATAGTATTAATTATGTAGGATGATATGTTTTTTTGCATATAGATCTAATAATTTGAGGTCTCATGAGATAAATTAACTAATGTACAACCTTGAACTAGAAATAGTTGTCCATGCCATTTGTTGTTGGAGACACTATCTTATGGGTGAGTGATTTGTGGTGTATACATACCACATGTGCCTCAAATATATCTTTACACAGCTTGAATTTTATCTTAGACAACTGAGATTGGTTGAATATCTCCATTCCCTCAAATTGGATATTTGATATACACCTAGAAATGGCAATGCAGTAGCTGGTGTGCTGAGTCAGAAAAATCAGGTACAAGCTATACGAGAAGCTAGTGATTAATGGAAATGGATTTTCCTATTATCTGAGTTGAATATGATGTTTCATGATGGTCACAAGTAGTCCTATATCTCATCCTTTTTAGTTACCTTTTACCTCCTTGAGAAGGTGCTGATCAGAAAATTATCAGATCTTGAAGGCTTGGTTCTCCATGATAGTATTTCAGGAGATGACCAACCTCTACATTGGTTTGTGGATAGTTTTTAAATCCTAAATATACATGGATGTGTCTTGGTTCCTACATTTGTGATAGAGGAACTGATGATAGGGTCTTATGCTTCTCAGTAGGCAGTTCATTCCAGAATCTCCAAAATGTATCAAGACATGCGACTGTAGTACTAGTGGCCTAGGGTGAACCATCATATAGAAGGATTTATTACTAGGTGTTCCACCTATCAGCCGGTGAAGGAGGAACACAATAGGCCTACATGCTTTTATAGCCACTTCCGGTCCTAGAATGGAAATGTGAAGATATTTCCTTGGAATTATTTATCTCATGGTAGCTACATTGGATGGGTAGTCATTGACCGACTAATGAAAGTACCCCACTTCCTTCATATTTGGGAGACTTTCTCATTTGATGAGTTTGGGAGATTTTATGTCTATGAGATCATCTAAATACATAGGGTACCTCATAATATCATTTCATATAGTGGAACTCACTTCATGTCATAATTTTGGTAGGGGTTGCAGATGGGTATGTGTATGCTAGTGCTTCTAAGCATATATTTTCACCTTTAAACCAATGGTTAGTTAGAATAGATGATACAGTTATTAGAGGACATTATCTGGGCATGTGTCCTTGATTTAGGATGTTTTTGGGAGAATAATATCCCTAATATCGAGTTATCCTATAATAATAGATTTTAGTTGATGATTCAGATAGCTCCTTTTGATGACTTCAATGGTTGGTCATCTCTTTCACCTCTATTTTGGATAGAGGTAGGAGAGAAAACCCTAATAGGTCCTCATATCATGCAGGAGACTTTAGAGAAGTTTTAGATGATTAGGAAGCGTATGTACACAACTCAATCTAGACATAAATCTTATGATTTTCCCCATCGATGAATTACAGAGTTCAAGCTCAGGGATCATGTTTTTTTGTGGGTATAGAATAGGTTTGGGAATAGAAGAATGAATATTCAAAAGATGTTTTTGCCTTATTATGTATGACTATTTGAGATTCTAGAGAGAGTTAGAATGATAACCTATTGGTTGCTACAAACTCAAAGGTATCGTTAAATGCATGTTTTTTTCCAAGTTTCATAGATTCATTGGTATCATGCCTACCTATTTTATACTTTTGATATCAAAGAATTTGAGTTAGATATCAATGATTTATTTGATTATTATCCTATACACATCATCGACCAGAGCACAAAATCTCTCTAAGGCTAGTATATCCATTTAGTATTGGTGCTAGGGAAGCACAGTCATGTATAAGACAAGAAATGAAATAGGGAGGCCAATGTATGTCCCCAGTGGCCAGATTTGTTCTCAGATAGGGTTTTTTCACCCTTGGTAGGTGAACTCAGTGATGAGTTCATTTAAAGGGAGAATACTACAAGAACTCAGTTTTTAACTCAGGTATGGATTCGTTTAAATTTAATATAATTATTTATTTTGGACCTAATAACAATTACTAATGAGTTTATGAAGGTTTAATTTGAATCTGAGGCCTGTTCAGAGATTAGAACCCTGAAAAATGGAGAAAAACATTGGGCCACATGGTTAGTTGAAATTGTGCGACCCAACCCACATAGACTCCCATAACCGTGTATGGATGAACATAAGGGTGAAGTAGGGCACACTATTTTCCCTAACTATGTTCTAGGGGCCACACGACTGTGTAAAAAGTACAAACATTTTAGAAGATTATTTTTTCATGGTTGGCAGATGGTTTCCCAAACTGTGTATAGTTCCCCTTGAAGTATAAAAGGGTGCATGTTTGGCACACAGTTTGGCCAACCACACATCAAAACCATGCAACCAGTATTTTTGGGTGAAATGACCAAACTACACTTAATAAAATATTTATTTCTTCCTCCTTCTTCATTTTCTCCTTCTAACAGATAGCCTCTTCCTTTTTCGCCCTTTTGAAGTAATTTGGTAGCTTTTATTCTTGTTCATACATCTGAAGTCCGATCGAAGCACCGTTCATATCATTCGATCCATGATGGTAATATATTGATTATTTTTTAGTCATTATTCATTATTATTTTTATCAATGATTCTATTTAGATGTAGGATCATATGAAAAATTTTTAGTGTGTTGATCTGTTCTTCATATCTCTTCCAATCTAGGAAAAACTATAGGCTGACACTAGATGAGGATATTCATATGAGTATAACGTAGGTGGTCTATAACTAATCCCCTATGTTTTTTCATTTTATAAATTTGTGTGTGTGTGTTTTTATTTCATCAGGCACGAGATGTTTAATTTATGTTTCTTGATTACAGTTACAATAACCATGTACTCAGACCCTTGTTAAACATGTTATCCAACTTTGGATGTTATGTCCTTAAATATAACCACCCCAAGTAGGTTTTTTTACTCAAATATGATTTTAATAGCTTATTAATCTTTTCTAAACCACCGTTAGGGTGTGACTTGACTTGACCTTGATAAAGGTATATTTATAATTACATCAATGAATCATAAATTGTTAGCAATGTATGATTATCAATTGAACCTCCTAGGGTAAGTGTTTCAACTTGTTAAATTAATATGAAATGGGTAATTTAAAAGTATACTATGCATATGAATTGGCATAATTAAATGAAATGTAATGACTTCGTTGAACATCTATAACACACATTTCCCTAATTTATGGAAGGTATCAGAGTGAACCTAATGAATTAAATATGACATATATGAATTAATAAATGGTTTCATGTCCTTTAACCTTGTCACAACAATGAAAGGTATGGAATGAAGCTTTGACTTATTAAATGGAATGATTATTACATGGAATTATTAAAATAATTAATTAAGTGTAAGGTGTCTAATGTATATGGACCATGACATCTTTATAGGAGTGGTTAGACTCAATATCACCTTGGATTCTTGAGGGAATGCCTTGAGAAGTCATGGAAACCATTCCAATTTAAGAATACCAGTTTCCAAGGTTGATACACACCTTGGAAATCGATACTTGTCTACTTGTGGATGCCTGATATAACACAATATGACCCATTTATAATCATTACATAATTCCTTGGATACACTCCTTGGATCCAACATGGCGTTTATGAACATAAGGCGCCTTGGATACACCCTTGGACCTAGTCGGTGCTTATCTCATTTTACATAGGATGAATTCCTTGTAATCCTTTAGAATCATTTTTATTGAATGCATTGGGCGATGACCCTAGGATTACACTCTTACCCCTTATATCCAGGTTATTGTTACTACCTGATTTGGCTCGACCCATGAGGTCAAGGATTCCTTGGTTATTACCTTGGATACCTTTCACCGCCATCATCATCATCATAATGATGAAAACATTGTTACGTCATGGATCCTTCAACATTATTATTATCATGTTGGGATATCAATGCTGGGTATACCTCATGTGACTTATATAAACCAGAATATAATTAATTTATAAAATGGTTACTTTTTCAGACACTAGATGAGGCTGAAGTAGGTACTCAGGTATTTACATTACTGTAATGATTTACTTTCATATATTCATGCTTGCACACTATTTTTATTAATATAACACAGTTTAGATGTTATAAAAACTATTGGTGGTATCCTAATATGATTTATCTGAACCCATATATTGGCCTGCATTAGTACCCAATAAGATAACATGCATGCATGTGTTGTAAAAGGGAAGCATCCTACCTTGGAAACCTGACATTTCTTGCTTTCTTAGGATATAGATTGGCAGAAGATGGCCAATTTAGAGCTCATGATGTTTGGATTTTTTGGGATTCTTTATTTTATTTTGTAAAAAATGTATTTCCTATTACCTTGTATCCATGTTTTTTCAGTTTTATAGAGACATAAAATACATCATCATCCTTTTTATATTATTATCAATTATTTCTATTGATTATTACTCTTTACGTTTCTATTGTGCCATCAGTTTACTTATATTGATACTACTATTTTCCTTTTATTACTTTTATCAATTGTTCTAAACTCTATTAATGAGGGAATAGTCTCCCCATAGACACATCCTAGTCCCTCACTGCTAGTTGGCAACCTCTAGCATTTGATGTGATGCGCTTGAGGCCTAGTGACCCACCAAGATCGGGGCACCTCTAAGTGGCATCCGGGCCGGGGATGTCCCATTAAATTTTATTATATATATATATATTATATTAATAACTTTATAAATTTATAAATTTTATTTTTATATATGTTTTTATATTTTTAGTCTATATGTTTTAAATTTATATATGTTTATATGTTTTAAATTTATTTACTTATATATATATTAAAATGTTTATATGTTTTAATATATTTATATTTGTTATTATGGTTTTAGGTAATTACTACATTGAAATTGGATAAATTCATGAAGAAATAGTGATGAATATGAGAAAGGGGTTGATGATTTCTTAGAATTTTCAAAACGAACTCTTGAAAAGAAGACATGATTTTTTTGTCTATGCATAAAGTGTATGAATATGAGAAAATTATGTCTAAATAAATGAAGTACCATATAATTTTCCATGTTTCTAGAAATATTTATACACAATTCATTTGGTATGGTGAAATAAAAATGAATTCAAGATCTAATATTGATGTAGATTTTCAAAATTAGATAAAAGATCATATTGATGAATTAATTCATGATTTATGCATTGAAACCATTAAAAAATAGATTTTGTTGAATGATTATATCAAGATTCTAAAATAATAATATTCCTAGGTTGTAGTAAATTTACAATTTTATTATAAGTTGTGATATTGGTGAACATAAAATAAAAAATAGTTATAGTGATTAAAGTTTTACCGAATTGCTTGGGATTTTGAAAGAGTAACTTCCAGAAGACAATGGGGTTCCAGATTCCAATTGTGATGCAAAAAATATTACATCCAAAGGGTATGGTATATAATAAAATGCATTATTTCTCAAAGACTATGTATGTTATAAAAGATAATATTAATAGTTATTATAATTTCCTAAATACGGGACATCACAATATAAAATAAACATGAGATCCAACTGTGATAAATTATCATGGATAGGTACCAAAACTCCATATAATAAAATATGGAATATTATAATAATCCCTTATATGAAGAATTTATTTGAAAATTAAAATTATGAAAAGAGGTTGATATGGCATATAGATGAGTAAATCTTTGATAGAAACCTACATCACCCAACCGATTAACCATAGTGGAAGAGATTTGATTAAAAGTTTCTTGATTTTGGAAATATTGTTTGAAATATTAAAATATGGATATATATAAAAATCCTAATTATAGTGTCCCAAATCTGGTGGTTACATTATTAAATTGGCACTAGATAAAAGTAATCAAATTCTGAGTGTTGGAATAGTTTATTAGTCCTAGGAAACTACATACATTCCAGAATCTCACATTAAATTCGAAAAAGTAAAATAAAAACATAGTATATTCTTTGAGAACATTATTTTTCTCTCTACCATATCCTTAAATATCAATCAAATTACACTTCCTATTATCCAGGGTAAAGTAAAAAAACAAAAGGTTGATCTTAGATACTTAATAAGGGAATATATACAATAGAAGGTATCATAGAATAAATAAGGAATCAATAATAAAATAATGTAATATAGATAATCACATGGGCTTTAAAATTATCCATGTATATATTAACTATTTAAATAATCACATGGAAATTAATAACTTATTTTACAATGGTGGAATGAATAATGCAAGATATCGTAAACATATCATTGACACCTCGTGCCTATATATCTTACATAAATGGGTAAGAAATATTCAAAATACCCATATTTTTTTGTATCATGAGACCTTCTAAGATATAAAGGGGCTATGTAAAACTGAGAAACACACATTACTTTACAAAAAAAATGCATTATTAATATGAATAAAAAATATAACTTAATCAATTTTCCTTAATAATAAATAACTATCTATTTTGGAAGAACTAATATACATAATTTCAATAATTTTCCCAGTAAAAATGATCATAAGACATCAAGAAAAATATGGTGAATTATATCATTAGAATATAACCTTAATAAACCATAAGATTCATCAAAGTATATTGACATAGTTTAAAATAATTTTAAAATATAATGGACACAATTATTATGGAAATTACCTTTTTTAATATTGAAATAACTTATTTAAAATCCCAAATTTTTTAAAATATTAGATTTTTTTGGAAATAACCCTAGAAACATGAAAATTATTATTCAATGTGTAGATTATTCATGATGACTGTAATAGTCATTCGTGCAGTGTATGTTAAAAATAATATCCCATTCACACCTTTAGTAAAAAATGCCTCATTTGAAAAAAAAATAATATTACCTTTTAAAACATTTTATATAAATTATTAGAAGGGTAAAAATTAAATTAATGAATCATTATATGATATTAAGACATTAATAATTTTTTTAATGAAAATATAGGCACAGAAGTAAAATATTACTAACTGAATTGAAAACAAAGTTGGGTTTCCTTAAAAATATTCTTTTATAATTGTGAGTACTTAAAAATATAAAAATTAAAGGAAAAATTTTAATTTCATAAAATAAATATAAGAGCTAAAAATTTATTAGATTTTAATTATAAATATCATTCAATCCCCCCTAAAGAGCATAAACATAAATAATCCCAAATAAAAATGATATTGTGAAATAAAATATTAACTCAAGTATGACTTTCTTCGTAAGTTATTTTAAAATATTATATAATAAATTTAAATTTATTATAATTATATAATAGAACCACATAAATTATCATAATATAAATTATTATCCACCTCTAACATTTCAACACCCCTTTATTAACAATTCCTCATTAAAATCATCGTTTCTAAGTGTTAATTGTTTCGTTTTTCATGTAAGTTTATATTCATTAGTTTCATTCCTTTTATATTTATCGTGGTTCCGTCATATAAATAATTTTATTCATGATATAAAAATCATATATATTAATTATATAAATATTTTTAATCATTTTGGAAATGTGGAAATGAAAAATGAATCACATTACTTTGTGGAATTGGCAGTCCACATATATGCATGAGCGACGTTATCATTTTTAAAGGGTGACAGAGAAAGAAGGTAGAGGATATATTATATTTAAAAAATCCTAATTATGTCATATATATTATATATAGATATTATATACATCTTAATTACAATACTTTAATGGTGGTGATGAAAAATTAAATACATCTCTTCATGAGGTAGTAGTTCTCATGTACACACGAACGATGGTTTTTTTCTACATTTGATAAAGAAGGAGATGAATAAAGGTTGATAAATATACATAATAACATATCATTATATTATAAATTCTTATTTTATTATATCATAATGTTTATAATAGAATTTAAGGAGGTATAATAAGAAATAAAATGACAAGAATTGATTAAGAGCTATACCTCTTCATTAGAAAAACTCCTTTTACATACACCTTAATCCCTATAAGGTTAGTATTTTGATCAAAAAATGAAATATAGATCATGGGTAAGTATGTTAGTAAATTATTTGGGTTGTTATTTACAATATATAATTCAGTTTAAGTGTGTAGAATAGTAAATATACAGTGTCCTTTTATAAGTGAGGGAGAGGACACACATGGAATATTTTGAAAGATTAATGTATATTAATGTAGTATGCACCCTAAATTGATCAAATTAGAATAATATTTTATATAGGTTCTATATATTACTATTAAATATGATTTATATAAGTTAATGTTGAATTTTTCCCATTATCTCATTGTTTGACCCCCAGTACACCCGTTTTAACCCTGACTATGATAACAAATTTTTACTATTTTTACAATTCATTATGAAAAAAATTTAGTTCAACTTATTATATAGTATTAATTTTTATGATTATAAATATTTAATAAATTTTACAATATTAAATTTATAGATGTGTTATAAATTTATTTTAAATAGGTGTTCTAAATGTAATGAAACCATTTTTTAGAAAAATATTTTTTTAAGAATGAAAATGATTTTACAACAAAATAAAGTAAAATATTGATTCAAATAAAATTAATTAGATTATATTAAATAAATTTATAATTATTTTTCTTTATAACCAAACTAAAAATGAAAGGAAACTTTTAAATTCTTGATTATGAGAAAAGAATTAAATATTGTTTTTATGTAAAAAAACATTACATAGATTTCTAAAATGTTAAGCATATATTTATAAGTTCAACATTATATTTTTATATGAATTATATGAATTAATAATTATATATTTTTCTATAATTGTTTTCAATTTCTTCAAAGTTCTTCTTATATCATTATAATTTCATAAAAGTAACGATTTTGGAAAAATTGGTATTTTTCACTATTCACCCAAAAATCAACTATTTTTGGGAAATCTTAAAAATTTAACCTAAGATAAAATTGATTTGAATAATTCGAAAATAAAATTAATTTCACTAAATAAAATTTGTAAAATTGGAAGAAATTAATTTTAATTTGTGTGAATAAAATGAAATATAAACCATTTATGAAAAAACTATATTTTTAAAGTATAAAACAACTTTACTGAATATTGATTACATAATTATTATAAATTAATAAATAAATTTTCATTTAATAAAAAATTTACACATATTCTTCATAATTTTATTTATTCCAATTCAAAATTCCAATAAAACATCTATGTTATAATGGTCACATTTATAGTATATTATATTTTGCTTAAAGTTTGGTGTTGCATGTTGAGCAAGATATCGAGATTATTATTATTTTAAACTTAATTTTTAGAGTGTTACATTCTCTAACTTAAATAAAATTTGTCATTTTAATTTTTTTATCCTGATAATTGTGGGTTCAATATTTGAAAATACTATTTTGAAAACCCACATCGTACAAAGGAATAATGAAACATCCTTTGAAAAGAGAATGTGGGAAACATAATGGTTACTGAAAATAACACACCTTCAGATTCCCAAATAAGGATAAAATTTGTGAAAAATGAAATATTTGATATAGAGGAGAAAGTATAGAGTCCATATAATAATAGAGAGTGATAGAAAACACAATTATAATAATGTTAATGACCACAAAACCACAAACTAGTATGGGATAAATAAGACCATCAATTCATCAAACATAAAGGTAAAATGATTTATATTTTTTATTTCATAGTCATTTTCCAAGAGTTAAGGTATTATTTTATTATAAATATGGATATAATGAGAAAACATACAAACTCTATTTATTTAAACTGTTTAAGATTTTTTTGATTAAATAGTTTAATTAGTTTCTATATATGATCCTAATGATTAATGACTAAAAGGATTATTTCATTCTTGAAGCACAAAAATAAATCTTTAATAGATCATAATATCCATAAATTAAAGGAAATTATATCTAATTTTTTTAGAATACGTTAATATAATACTCAATATAAATAAACCTTCTTTTTAAGATGTAATACATTAATTCCTAAAACATCAATAATTAAACTAATAAAAAAACTATAATACTTTTAACTTTAAATTATAATACCTTTAAATATAAATAGATTATTTTATGCTTCATATAATAATTCATAAATCCTAAAAACTAATTAAACACCCCAATAATTATTATTTCAAAGTAAAAAATTAGTATAAAACCATGTGTGAAACTAGATAATACTTATGCATCTTATTAGATACTGGACATTATATTATCATTAAAACGAGAATTCAACTTCATATTTTAATTGAAAACTCATTAATCAGAGTATTAAGGGATGATTAAATATTCTTATAAAATATAAAAGACTTTATTGATCCAAAATCAAATAAAGAATTAGTTAAATTTGAGTTTATGAACAAATTACTTGCTATTAAAACTTAATGGATTTCATATTTAGTGGTATGGATTACATAAGTTTTGTATTTATAACATAATTTTTTTGAGTTAAATACTATTAACACTTGTGGATTTCATTTATGTAGTGCCCCATATCTTTACAGTTGAAGAAATTGACATTGGAGGATCCTTTATCACCATTACACTCACTCTCTTGATGTCTATTCTATCCACTCTTTAAGAAAACTCAAATTCCCTTCAGGAGATTACCAAGGGGTTTATTTCCACAATTGTTACATGTTTTAAATTATACTCTTCCCTTTTTAAATTTTTCCACATTTCACCTTATATAGTTATCAACCATTATATTTTTCTATATTGTTCCTTTAAAAATATAAAAAATGGGGAATTATGTCTCTAACTTGAAGGGAATTTGATACCATATCATCATATGATGAAATATTTTGAGAAAGTAAAACCATTTGAAGGATTTGATTTATCCCACTAAATAAATAATCAATCTTACCCTCTGTATTATTTATTTAGTCCACAACATGCCTCAATAATCTTTTAAATTTTTATTCCTTCATAATTATTTTTATTTCAAATTTAAAAACTAACTTTCTAAATCAACTCATTGATACCAAGGAATTTATTTCTAAAATTATATCTCTTAAAAAGTATCCCATTAAATAAATTATATTTTTTAACCTCTTAAGTGTTTTGAATCAATTCCCATAATGTATTATCATATATATTTAAATAAAACATTACTAGAATAATAATTACCCATTTATTACATCTCAAAGCATGAAATATCTTATCAAGGGACTTGATCCCTTATTCAGACACTAACATATTAGTAGTTCTATTAATGGATGGAGGTTTATACTGTATTAATTATTATAACATCATTGTATCATGTGACAAGAAAAAAAGTTTCTATATATAGCCAAGATTACTTGTCATATCTTTCCATGATATATTTATAATCTTCTTCGCTCCAAATATAGTATCATAAAATTTATGTGGAGGAAAATACTTAAGTAGGATATGGGAATTGATAAATTTTCTATTACTTTCATTTGGATACATTTATAAAAAAGTATAATATATTAGCTCATAACATTATAATCATAGTGTATAATTATAAATATGGTGTAATACGTAACATAAATTAAAATTTTTGGCATAATTAATATTAGAATCATAAGCTTAATAACTTTGGGAATATCTTAAATTCATAAAAATATTCTCAAATAATTCTCAATGGTCTTTAAATAGGGTGTGGATCAACCAAATAATATCCTCCAGAAGGCTTCTATCTAGGTGTGTAGTATTAATCCCACTCATCATGAACTGATGATGATCAATTTAATACCTAATCAGCCACCTTAGAGTTTTTACCCCTAGGTGCATCTATGACATAACTGAATCCACTTAATATTATTCATACATGAATATATTTACTAATAAAACCACAAAATATCTACTTTACCAAAACTCTATGATATTATCATATACATAGACTTATCCCTAGAGTGTGTCATAGGATTGTATTATCTAGTATTTTTTTATCAGATCTAGTTCCCATGGTTTATACTAAACATGATCTGATAAAAACTATAAAAAAACCATTTATAATATCCTAGTGTTGATGGTTACTTTATAACATAGGAACTAGATACAAAAAATCATATATCTAGGGATAAAATAGTTTGGTAGTATTGGGAAACTAGATAAATGATTGAATCTCACATTACATTTGAATACATAAAGAAAAACATATTATATTCATTAAGAACATTATTTTTCCCTATATATTATCCTTTCATATCAATCGTAGTAAACTTCCTCATATCCATAAGAAAGGAAATAAAATAAAAGGGTGAGCTTAGATGCCCAGTAAGGGAGTTAAAGTTATCATAGAATAAATAAATCACATATAATATGGTAGGAATACATAAGGATCAAATAATGACATATAAATAATCACATGATATTGATACTTATCTATAGATATAATAAATATTTTAATAATCACATGAAAATCAATAACTTATTTCATAATGATGTAATATATAATATTAAACATCATAAACTTAATATCGGGGACTCATGCCAAGACATATTACATAAATGGATAATACATATGCCAAATACTCAATTTGTTTTGTCTCATGATACCTACTGATGAATCTAGGGGTTATATCATTTCAATACCCACTTATCACATAACAATACCAAGGCATTCATTATATGATTAAAAATGAAAACTTAATCAATATGCCTTAATAATCAATAACAATCCATATTTGAAGAACTAGCAAACAAAATACCAATATATTCTCTAGTCAAAATGAATATAATCCATTCAAATATATTTTTGGATGGTATCATTAGAGTATAATCCCAATAAATAAAAATATTCATAAAATAACTTTGACATACATTAAAATACATTTAAAAGACCACTAAAACATTTATTAAGGAAAATACCCATTTCATTTTGAAATAAATTATTTAAAATCTAAAAATTCAAAAAATATAAGAAAAAAATATTTTATTTGGAAAGAACCATAGAAATATATAATGTAATTTTAAAAAAAAATATTCATGATGGTGGTAAAATATGTTTATGTTGTTTTTACTAAAATAAAGGTTCAGTTCACACCTTTGGAAAAAAGTTCCTCATTCTGAAAATAATAATAATATTCCTTTTCAAAACATTTTATAAAAAGGTAAAACATGGGTAAAAATTAATTTAATTAATATTTGGAGAATAATAAAAGAATAATTGATTTTTTTAAAGAAATTATATAGATAAAATTAAAATATCTTCAGGTTAGCTAATAAAACCTAAACCCAAATGAACAAGTGGCTCAATAAAGGCCATGACTGAGCATTTGGTTCCCACCTTAAATAGGATTACTATCAAGAAGATAATTTCATCAGATAAAAAACATCTAGGATTATCCTACCTATAAAATACTTGATGCTAAACTCTAGAAAGGTAGTGCTGGTTGGGACTAGGGTGAAGTCCAAAAAATAAATAGCTGATATGAGTCTCGATGAAGGTGGATGTCAATGTTCTTTTTTTTGAATATGGAGTCACTCTAGTGAAGCTCAAGAATTAAGGGTATAATTTATTTAGAGAAGAAGATATCTTGGCCAGAATTAAAGATTGATCCCCTAAAATAATTTTTGGTATATCAGAAGCATGCTATTTTTCTTTGGTTTTTACAGTTCTCAATGTAATTTCTTTTAGAAGAAAAATATTCATGACCAAATAGAAAAACAAATTCAATTTTCCTTAAAAAACATATTTCACACTTTTGAGTACATAGATAGAGAAAAATGGAAGGAAAAATTTTAATTTCTAGAAATTACCATAGGATAACAAAATTTATAGTGTTTATGATAGAAATATCATATAATTTCCCCAATGTAAACAAAAACATAAAAAATTCTAAATAAGGATGATATTGTGAAATAAACTCTTAACTAGAGCCTAATATGCTTTATAAGTAATTTAAACCTTCTATATAATATATTAAAAATTATTTTAATTGTATAAAATAAACATATAAATACTTATTATAACATATATGATCCACCTATAACATTTCATTTCCCATTTATTAATAATTACTTATTAAAATCATCATTTCATAGTGTTAACTATTTCATTTTTCATGTATGTTTCAGTTTGGTAGTTTCAGTCCTTACATATTTCTCATGGTTAAATAATATAATTTTTTTAATAATAATAATAATATAATATATTCATTATATAAATATTTATAATCATTCTTGAAAGTTATACATGAAAAATGAATCATATCGTTTCATGGAGGTGGTAGTCCACACGTACGCTTGAGTGATGTTATCATTTTTTAATAGGTGGAAGTGTAAAAAGTTAATTGATATATTATATTTAAAGAATAACAGTTATGTCGTAAATATATTATATAAATATAATATAAATTATAATAAAAATCCAAGAATACTGGGGATAAAAATTGAAATACATCATTTCGTAATGTGGTAGTCCGCATGTATGCCGAAAAGATGCTTTCATTTACCATTTGATGGGGAAGAAGATCAATAAAGTTTTTATAATAGAAATAATAACACCTTAGTGTATGGGATACATTTATATTACTAAATAATCATGTTTATAAAGAAATTTAAGTAGGTAAAAGAATAAATATATTGATAGCACTCGATCAAGAGCAATACCTCTTATTTGAAAAACCTCATTCAGATTACACTTTAAGCATTCTACGGTTGGTATTTTGATAAAACTAAGACCTATAGATCATGGAGAGTGATATTAGGAATCCATTTAGATGTTAATTTTTTGATATAGAAGGATATTTAAGTGTGGATAAGACAGGATATATGGTTCCTTTTTTAAGTGAGGGAGTAGAAACATTTAGAATTGTTCAAAATATTAAAATATATTAATGTATAACTCAATAAAATGGATCCAAAATGAATCATATTCGGATATAAGATGATATAGTGTTGAAATATGACCTTATAAAAGGATTTATATATGTTTATGTTCCATTTTGACCTTTATCTCTAAGTTTAATCCCCTGATAAAAATGTTTTAACCCTTACCATGGTAATTGTTTTTATTGTTTTTACTATTTATTATGAACAAAAATTATGTTAAAAATATTAAATAATATTAATTCTTATGATTCAAAATATTTAATTCATTTTAAAAAATTCCAAATTTTAAAAGGGGTCTAAATTAATTTTAATATAAGTGCTCAATGTGAAACGAAAACCATTTTTTAGAAAATGATTATTTTAAGAATAAAAACAATTTAAAAAAAATGAATTATAATGTTGATTAAAATTTAACTAATTTGATTATGTTAAATCAAATTATAGATATTTTTATTTAAAATGAAACCAAAAATGAAATTAACTTATTAAATTATTCATTATGAGAAACAAATGATTTTTTTTATTTAGACAAAAACATTACTTAGATTTCTAAAATGTTAATCGTATATTTATAAGTTCAATATTTTATTTTTATATACATTATATTACTTAAAAAAATATATTTTCTAGAAACAAGGTTTTTTTTTGATATTTCAAGTTATTCTCATATCATTATTATATCATAAAATTGATGGGTTTTTTAAAATCATTATTTTTCACTATTCACACAAAAAACAATTATTTCTACAAAATCTTAAAAATTTACCCTAAGATAATTTTTACATACTGAATTAAAAAATTAAAATAAAATTCATAAAATAAAATTTCAAAAATTGGAAAAAAATAATTACAATGACTGTTCACAAAATGTAATAAAACCATTTTTAAAGTAAATATATTTTTGAAGCCTAAACTGAATTTACTAAAAATTGAATACTTATTTTTTATGAATTAGTCAATAAATTATCATTAATAAAACATTTATACATATTTTTTATAATATGGTTATTCTTATTTATACCACCAATTTAAATGTTAGGTAATAATAATCACATTTATCATATATCAGAGTTTGATTACATCGTAGTGCAACATGTTGAGCACGATATTAAGATTATTATTCTATTAATTTTTGTAAACTCTAAACAAATAGAATGATTCTAAGTCAAAGTCTCAGTTGACAACATATTTCATATCCTATTGTGATTATAGTTTATTAATTGTCCCCATAGATGCATTTGAAGAAAAAATTTATCATGATGAGCTTGATAATTTATGGACCAAAATAGCAGGGAAATGATATTGATGTTTATTTCTCATTATTTATTAATGGTTTGAAATTTATTTAGGTGGAATGTGTCAAATATTTTTATTCATACATGAATGAGTATTTTATTTTGTTTTTTATGGTAATTTTTAGTGTAAATGATTTTCTTTCATATAAAAACGTATCTAAATATAGTTTTAATAGACATAAACATTGTATAATTTGTAAAGAAGGGAATTAGTATCATAAATTATAGAATTAAATAAATATATGATATAAGATTCATTGAAGATTTTTTGTTAATAGATCACCCTTATCCATTATTCAAAATGCATTTAAAAATTTATCAGTGTTTGATTTTCCCACAAAATAATTTTTAACTAGAGAATATTATAATAAGGTGAAAAATATCAATGTGACATTTAGTAAGACCAAAAAGTTTGAGTCATCAAAAACATTCATAGAAGCAATGGTCTATATTATTTTATCTTCCTTATATAGATATTTTTAGAGGTAAAACCTAACATTGATGATATACATGATGGAAAAAACATATATTAAAGTATAATTATTATATTATTATAAATAAAAGGAAAGAAAAAATATGGATTGAATAAAATATTGTACTTAATATTTATGGGAATACATTTGGAGTTATATCCCAATAAAAAGTAAAAAAACATATTTACCTATGTCTTATCTCATGTTAATCAAGAGTGAGACGATGAATTTCTATCAATATTTTAATGGAATTAAAATACCAATTAGTTATTCTTTAAATGTGACTTTTTTAATTAATGAAGCATATGAAGTTAGTGGCGATGAAATCTAATTTCTTTCATATATTGATGAAACAAATATTACTGGTTTTATTGCATGGAATACTTTTGATGATTTTCTTAAGTTCTATTATCACGTTTTCCCATGTTTTCAATTATATTTTTAGAAAATTTAGGGATGTCATTTTTTTAACTATATTATAGAATGTAGTCTCACTAAATTTTTTTCAGATGGATATATATTTTACACCTCTATTTTTTTACAACAGTTCATCTGAGGATTAATTTTTTTGTGAGAGATAAGGATGTGTGAGACTATATATTTATGTTGGATGTTTCCATTTGAACAACATATAAAATTTTGAAGGGATGTGTTAAAAATTAGCATCGACCAAAGGAATCTATTTTTGAAAAATATATATCATAGGAGAAATTGAGTTTTATGTTGACAACTTATATGAAGTAGATTATCTTGGTTACCTTATATCATAGCATTTGGCAATCAATAGTGAATAAAAAGGGTTCCATGTTATAACATCGCAACACAGTTGACACTAAACAGTGCCCTGATTTGGTAGGTCAAATGGCCTCAAGTGCACCCCCATATGCTATAGGCTTCCAAGTAGTAGAGAGGGCCTAGGGTGTGTCTTTGGGGAAACTATTACCTCTTGTTCGATTGTAACATAACAAATTAACATATTAGTCAATAGCGAAAGCATTAAATCATCCAGACAGAAGATAAATATCTAAGATAGGAATTTTTAAACAATTCCAAAAGTAATATCATATACAATAATGTGTCATTTTATATCTCTACAAATCTGGGAAATAGTTATATAGGAATCTAGTACAATAGATGTATCAAAATAACTAAGAGGACAAAAAGGAACTATCACAGCAAGCATCATGAGCATCAACTCATTCATGGGCTCCCTTACTCCTAAGTAATGCACAAATAAAGCATTGAACTATGAGTGCTTTACCAGATCCCTACTGAAATCCATGAAGTCTATCTAGGTACCTAATGATGACCTGAATAGGGTGTGAGATAACACTCAGTAGGCCAACACCAATGGTTTCTATAAAAAATCCATGTTGTGATATAAAAGATAAAATAGTGTGTAATGTATATCAAAGTTATAGTAGAAATGAAACAAAGTTCCCAATGTAATGCCCTGACCCTAGAATCCTAATTCCGATACATTATTTTAATTTATTTGAATGATTATGAGTAATCAAATCCTGAAGGACCGATCAATTTAGCAGTCTTGGAAAATAGATTACATACATGAACAATACATTATAATTTCCAACATAAAATACAACATAGATAATCCTTTCATAATTCCATTATTCTCTTGGATTAACCCTGCATATCTTTCATAAAACACTTCTTGGTGTCATGGGAAAATAAATCATAAGAAAGGGGTGAGATTAGATTTTAGTAAGGTTAAACAATATAGTATAAGCTTTCATAAATAATCATAAACTTTTAAGGAAATCAGAAAACAAAAACATAAACCTTATAAACAAAAACATGAACATAATATGGAAATAATAAATAAGATAATTCCATTTAAACATTCACATGGATATTTGAATATTCTAATAATCACATGTAATATCAATAAATAATCTCTAAATGAGGTAATGCATAATTTCGTATATCTTAACCATACCATCAAGGCCTTGTACCAAGACCATACATAACAATACCATCAAGGCCTTGTGCTAAGTCACAAGTTTGTCTTATGAGACCTACTGATGCATCGATGGGCTATAACATTACCCACCAATCACTTAATAAGTCTAATTCATTCCTCTTATGAAATAGGTAAAAAATAAAATAAACATTTATATTAAAACTAGCATACGAATTGTTAATACATTATCCATAAACCATGAATGGTATCAAAATAGAACATCCACTATCAAAGATATCATAAACCTTAAATACAATATTGAATATTGTGTTATAATAAATAAACCTTAATTAATCATAAAAACCAAAAAAGTATGTTGATATTAAATAAAATAATCTCATAAAATTATAAAAACTATTTGATAAAAATATCCATTTTTTACTTTGAAATTATTTAAAAGCCACATAATTATAAAATAAAACATTTATTTATTTTTTTATAATATTTTAATTTAATTTTCAATACATTAAGGCACCATGATGGTGGAAATATCCTCTTTCTTCATATATGTTAAAAAAACATTATTTTCTTAATTTTGTCGAGAATGTCATAAAGTTCCTTGTTTTGAAAATTATAGAAAGATTCCTTTCAAACATTTTATAAAAATTAAAACATTGATATAAATGACTTTAAACAATTGATGAGGAATATTAATAATATTTTTAATTACATTTTCAAGAAACATAGACATGTATGATAAAGATGTCCCAATGGATACTTATGTATAAACAATCTCAAATAAGAAAGAGATTGTGAAAATAACCCTTACCTTGAGATCCCTTTTTGGGTGATCCTCCTTTAACCTTGTGTATAATGGTTTGGAGAGTGTTACTAACTTATTATAGAACCATAATCTTATTTATATTATTATATATAATCTCCTTATAATATCTAATTACCCATTTGTTAATAATCTTTCATTATATCACTATTTCAGGTGTTAATTGCCTAGTTTACTCAAATATGTTTTGACTTGTTATTTGATTACTATATTAATGAGATCATTATTTAATCATATAAATAATTTAAACCATGACTTAAATATCATATATATTAATTACATATATATTTAAAATAATCTATAAATTCTGGTGATAGAAATTAATTTAAATATTCATGGAGACAGTAAGCCTCACGTACGCATGAACGCTACTTTCATTTTTTATTGTATTAAAACATTGAAAATTGAATGATATATATGTATATTATAAGTAAAATATAATATATATTTCATATATGTTTTATATATTTATTACAATTTTCTATAATACATTCCATGTATAGTGTGAACGAATCACATCGCTTTGAGGGGGCGATTGTCCACACTTTCACAAACGATGTAAACGTATATCCACAATATGGAAATCATGAAGGTATGATTAAAATAAAATTTACCGAATATGAAATAGGATATAATTTAAATATTAAAATATTATTTAACCATAAAAATAGTTTTAGGATCATCAGTGAAGGAGTTAATAGAAAAAGAACAAAAAATAATATTCCGGGAGTCGATTAACCGTCACAACTTGGACAACAATTTCATTTCTTTGAATATGGGGAGGTGAGAAATAAAATGGATATGAGATATTCAATTAGAAATATAATACTCTAGTGTATATATGATTCTATAGTTATCATGAATTTATGGATGAACGTGGTGAGGATAAAGTAGAGAAAGGAATTAAGAGAGGTACTTTGAGAAAATTACCTCTTGAATATCACCCCCTTAAAAGACACTTCGGGGCCTTGGATTTGGTCTTTTGGTGAGACCCAAAACACTTTGACATGGGTAGAGTAATTAAGATATTTTTTGTTAGATATTTGAGGATATAAAAGGCTTTTTGAGTCCAAATAGGGTGGTGGATTGGTGGTATTTATACATGAAGAGAGGTTGGGTTCAAGTGATTAATTTGTTGATTATTTTATATTAAAATCCAAACATATTGAGGTGGAATTAAATTCCAAGACTTTTTATTGTAAATAATGTTTTTATTATGGTTATGGTCTATCCAAAACTCAAATAACCATTAAATATTGTAGTTTTTAGGTATGTTAAGCTTTTAAGTTTTAACTGTAACCATTGTCAACATTTTACTTTTAGAATGGTAAATATTTTTTTATCATGGTAAATTTTTTATACGTAAAAATAAACTTGACCTTGAAACCTAATTTGGATATTTTGATTCAAAATATGGAATAAATTTTATCTAATTTGATTCATATAATTTTGATAATTGGATTTAAAATTAATTTTGCATACTAGACTAAAAAGATGGGTCTTAAAGTGAAATGTTCCAAACTGTGAAATGTTTTAATATCTAATTTTACTTTGAAATTGATTAAAATTAAATAAATTGGATTAAATGATAAAAACATAATCTATTTATAATTTAAATCCAATTAAAAGGACAATATAACTATAAAAATAAAGTATATAAAAAAATGTTTTTGAATTAAAATGGAGTATTTTTCACCATTCATTAAAATATTAAAGTTATCATAAAAACACCAAAAATTTGGCCAAACTAATTTTTTTTGCCTTGATTATAAATATTAAGTTTATTTTGTAAAATTGAATATATAAAAGTGGCATATATTATATTTAAAAAGGGTTCTCCATTAAAAGGCAATAAAACTGCATTTTTTTTAAATACTTCTTTTATTCAGAAAAAATAAATCTTTTCTTATATCATGTATATAAAATAAATAAGATGAATTTTAAAATTACATAGAATATATTAAATTTAAAATTTGGTTAATACTATTCATAACCTCTAAATTAACAGTTAGGTTATATATTATATTAAATAATAATATTTTATTAATATATTATTATGTGATAAAACTGGGCCTTTCATGAAATGAAAACCAAATCAATATTGTGTGAAGAATAAGCATAAAATGTAATTTCATAAAAATATAGGAAGAAAAAAAATTAAATTTATTTATAAATATAAATATTATAAATTCTCGGGGAGTTACATGCAACCCTAGTTCAATAAATTTTGTCCTCACAATTTGAACTCAGGATAAAAAACTAGGGGTTTGACATTTCAAAACATCTTTGATTAATTACCACATTAGAAAAAGGATTAATGAGACCTCCACTTTAAAATAAATAAATAGAATTATGAAGGCCACCATAGATGACACATACTAGGGTTCCATGTAGGAAACATAGACATGAAAGAGAAAATATAACCATCATTTTCTGATGGAGAGTGATAATGATGAGGAAAAAGTTAACGATCAGAAAGTTATAAATATAATATGATCTAAGGGATAATTTGATTCATAAAAAAGTACTAGGATATCATTTTTGGTTTCAAGATCCTTTCCCTAAGAAGAATTATTAGGAATGAATTTAATTGATATATTTCCATGTCAAAAGCATAATCTCATCCTTTGGTTATGCTTTGATCTATTTTCACTTCATCCATTACACAAGGAAATGAATATTGAAAATTGATTTATTTAGACTTGAAGAAATTTTGATAAATCATAAGGCCCATAAGTATTTCCTTAATCTTATAATTGTTTACTGAAACAACAAAATATTAGCCCAAAGAATCCAATAAATCAAACTTTAACCTCAAAAAATAATACTCAATGTTCAACTTACTCCATTACTACCTTAATATTTTCCTAAAATAATTATGTACAAATTAATAGTCTAAAATGGTCTCTAAATTTCCAAAATAAATCATAACATTAAATTAACCAAACAATGAAATGTATCTCTTATTGAAACATACCAAATATTTGATCATATGAAAAACCTTAATGAAAACATTCATGCCTCAAAATACATAAAAAATAAGTACTATAGTACAATCCTTATATATCACAATATACTTATAACTAGAATATAATAACATAATTCTTGAACAAAAACACATTAATTATTCCACTTTGATCATATTTACAACATAAGCTTGACTTTGATCTATTTTTTTTCTTTTGAGTTATATTTCTTTGAAGATTTGGAAAATCATTTTCCTATTGTCCCATACATTTAGAATTATAGAATTACACATTTACAAAATCTTTATTTTCCTTAAAATCACGAGATTTTTGGCCTTTTTATTCACACTTGTAACAAAACTCTCATTCCCTTTAGGAAAGTATTAGGGTGTTTCTTCCCACCACTATTAAATATGGTAAAATATTTATTTCCCATTTTCCCTTTATCCGTCTCTTGATCCACCGTTATCTTCTTCCATTGATTTAATTCAAATTAAAAATAATTAAATAATTTTTTCTATCTTGATAACACATTAGACTATATATTTGTATGATGAAAAATGTTGTGAGACCAGTGCTCGCCAGAGGAATGGTTTTAACCCATCAATGAATCAATCTGTCTTCCTTCTTGGGATACATACGCAGTCTGCACCATGCCTTTCTAACCTTGTGATGTTTGCTTCATATTTTTCAACATTATCATCATCCTTCTATATTAGAATAAAAAATTTCCTCTTCACATCCGCTAGTAGATCACAAGGAAATTATTTTTCGAGGAAGAGTTATTTAAATTCCCTCCAATCAATATTTTATACCTCTTCATACTATTTCATGTTTTGAATTAAGGACCACCATTGATCTTCATCTCCTAATAGATGATATAATGCCATAATAACTTTATCCTTTTGTTACACCCCAAAGTAAGAAATATTTTGTCTAAGTTACTTATATACTACTCAGCTAAAAAAGTATTTGTTGTTTCATTAAATATTGGGGTTTGGTTTCTCATGAAGTGGTCTAACATTGATCCTTCACATTGTGGGTCGATATGCTATATACAGGTAAGGTTATTATTCATAACTTGATTTATCTATCCCATCATGGTTATAAGATATCCAGAATCAGTTTTATCACCAACTACACTATGATTATCTATCATAGGAGGGAAATACCTACATGGATTACATGTATTAATACGATTTCCATTTCTTCCACTAGGAAAAATTTCTAAAAAATGGTATACACTAGATTAGATCATAACATAATGTATTATCATAGAAAAAGTGAATCAAAAAACCTAAATTGAGAATTTAGGTATAACAAATATCTAAATCATATACATGGTTTCTTTGGAGACATATTTACTTTTAAATATTTCATAATGGTTTAATTTTTTTTTAATTATCCTAAGTATATCCATTGAGAGTTTCACACCAAGTGCTTAGTAAGGCCCATTTTCATGTACTAGGTTACCCCAAGTCAATCTTAGAACACCTTATTAGAGTTGTTAACCCTAGGTACATCTATACTAGAACCACGACCACTTGTAGTATCCAGACATGAATGTATTTTCTAAGAATACCCACATAATCTCTACATTACCAAAATTCTAGTTTGTTCTTCTATACTTATCCTCAATGTATATCTTATGGTAATCTTCCCTAATCTATGTTTTCTAAATCTAGTTTCCAAGGTTTTTTACAAACTTCCTCTGATACCAAATTTAATACCTCTACCCTAAAATCCTAGAGCCAGTGCATTATTTTAATACATTAGCATGATTACAAGGAATCAAATACTAAAGGACCAACCTGTTTAACTATCTTGGAAAATAGATTACACACATGAAAATTACATTAAAATTTCCAACATAGAATACAACATAGATAATACTTTGATAATTCCATTATTATACTATATTAACCCTTCATATCAATCATAAAACACTTTCTTGTGTCTTGGGGAAATAAAACATAAGAAAAGGGTGAGCTCAAATGCTGAGTAAGGTTAAAAAATAGAGTAGAAGAATTCACAAATAATCATAAACATTTATGGAAAGTATAAAACTAAAACAAAATCCTTATAAACATAAAATTGAGCATAATATTCCAAGAATAAATAAAATAATTCAATTTAAACATTCACATAGATATTTTACTAGATGAATAATCACATGAAATATCAATAACTAATCTCATAATGAGGGAATGTATAATTCCAGACATCGTAACCATACCGTCAAGTCCTCGTATTAAGACTATACATAACCATACTGTCAAGGCCTTGTTCCCATACACTAGTTTGTCTCACGAGACCTAATAATGCATTAGGGGGATATAGAGGCCCCAAATGTAACTTACTAATTCCAATTCTTTACTCTTATGAAAGGGGTAAAATATAATATAAAAATTTGTATTAAAACTTGCATGAAAAATGTTAATTCTATAACCATAAACGACGAATGGTATAAAAATTAAACATCCACAGTCAAATATATCATAAAACATAAAAAAACATGGAATATTTTATCATAATAAATCAACCCCAGTTAATCATAAAATCCAACAAAGTATGTTGAAATAGATGAAAATTATATTGTAAAATTATTAAAAGTATTTGAGAAAAATATCAATTTTTTACTTTGAAATCATTTAAATGCCACAAAATTATAAAATAAAACATTTCTTTTAAAAATAAACTTGATTGATTTTAATGTAATATTCAAAAAATTAATGTTTCATGATGGTGGAAATATCCTCACACATCGTATAAGTTAAAAGAAACATTATTTCATTAATTTTGTTAAAAAATGTTGTAAAGTACCTCATTTTTAGAAAATGATGGAAAGATTCCTTTCTAACATTTTATTAAAATTAAAACATGGATAAAAATGACTTTAAATATTTTTTGAAGAATAATAATAATATTTTGAATTAAATTTGTAAGAAACATGGATGTGGATGATAAATATTTCCCAATAGATACTTAAGTATAAACAGTCTCAGATAAACAATAGATTGTGAAATTAATCATTACCTTGCGTTTCCTTTTTGGGTGATCATATGTTAACCTCTTGTATAATGGTTTGAATTGTATTAATAAATTATTATTAAACCATAATCATGTTTATAATATTATATTCTATATCTTTATAATATGTTATTACCTGTTTGTTAACAATCTTTCATGATTTCATTATTTCAGGTGTTAATTGCCTAGTTTTCACACTTATTTTTTGACTTGTTATTTGATTCTTATATTAACTATATCATGATTAAATAATATCCATAATTTAAAACATGACTTAATTATTTTATATATTTATTAAAAATATATTTATAATAATCTATAACGTTTGGTGATAGAAATGAAATGCGACATTCATGGAGATGATAAGTTGTACGTACACATGGACGCTACTATCATTTCTTTGTCATATTAAAATACTGAAAAGTGAATGATAAATATGCATATTATAATTACAATATAATATATATGTTTTATATGTGACATATATTTATTAAAATTATCCTTAATATGCTCCATGTATAGTGTGAACAAATAACATCGCTTTGAGGGAGCGGTGGTCCACACTTCCACAAACGATGTTATCATATATCCACAACATGGAAAGCATTAAGGTATGTTTAATATAAAATTTACATAATATGAAATAGGTTATAATTTAAAAATTAATATATTATTTTACCATTAAAATAGTTTTAAGACTATCCATGAAGATGGTAATAGAAAAAGACCAAAAACAATATTCCCAAAGCTGATTAACCAGCATAAATTGGAAAATAATTTTGTTTGTTTGAATAAGAGGAGGTGGGAAATGAAATGGATATGATATGTTACATTATAAAAATAAAACTAAATTATATACATGATTATGGATTTATAATTCATGGATGGATGAATGAGTTGAAGAGAAAGTAGAAAAAGAAAAGAAATTAAGAGAGGTACTTTCAGAAAATTACCTCTTGAATATCACCACCTTAAAAGACCCGAAAGGGGATTGGATTTGATCTTTTGGTGAGACCAGCTGAACTTTGAAGTTGGGAGAGCTAGGATGAGAAGTTTTTGTAGATATTTTAATATCTAAAATTATTTTTGGTTCAAATAGGGTAGTATAGAGGTGATATTTATACTTGAGGAGAGGTGGATTCAAGTGATTAATTTATTGATTAATTTATATTAAAAGATAACCATATAGAGGTGTAATTAAATTGCAAGACATTTAATTATAATTAATATTTTATATTCTGGTTATGGTCGAGACATAGTTCAAACAACCATTATTTTTTTAGTTTTTATGTATGCTAAGCTTTTAACTTTTAACAAGAACCCTATCCAAATTATACTTTTACTATGGTAAATAATTTTTTTATCATGGTAACTTTTTTATACCTAAAAATGAAATTGACCTTAAAATATAATTTGGTTATAATTATTCCAAATATGTAATCCATTTTATCTAATTAAATTTATAGAATTTGAAAATTTGATTTTAAATTAATTCTAGAGATAAGATTAAAAAGCGAGGTTTTAAAGAGAATCCTTCAAAATGTTGAAATATTTTTATATGTAATTTAACTATGAAATTGATTCCAATGATATATATTGTATTAAATAAAAAAATAATCTAATCATACTTTATTACAAATTAAAAGGATAATATATCTATAAAAATAAATTATACGATAAAGCAGTTTTGAATTAAAATATAATATTTTTCACTATTTATTAAAATATAGAAGTTATCATAAAAACACAAAACATTGTCCAAACTGACATTTTTATATCCTGATTCTAAATAATGTATTTATTTTATCAAATTTAATGCATAAATGTGTCAAATATTGTATTTAACAAGGGTTCTCCATTAAAAGGTAGTGAAACTGCATTCTTTAAAAAATAATTCTTTTATTCAAGAAATTAAAATTTTTATTATATAATATAAAGAAAATAAATAAGATGAATTTTAAAATTATACGAAATAGATAAAATTTAAAATGTGGTTAATTCTATTCAAACCACTAATTTTATGGCTAGTTTATATATTATATTAAATAATAATATTTTATTAATATATTGTTGTCCAGTAAAACCGAGCATTGTGTGTAATGAAAGCCAACTCATTATTGCGTGTAGCATAATATTAAAATGGTATTGATTAAAAATAATGAAAATTTTATTTTTTTTATAAATTAGAATATTATATATTCTTGGGGTGTCGCACCCAAGGTCTATGTGATATAAGTAAAGTGATACTGTCAAGACAAACAATGATCCCTTCCAAACAACAGTCATGATCCCATAATAAGGGTAGTGGTAAAATATAAATAAGAAAGTTATACTATCTAGAATAATAGCTAAAACCCGATACACACACCATGGATATCTATAAAACATTCCAAAATCAACCGTGGTCACATCTTATAACCAAGTTCATAACATTTACCTTGGATACACTGTATAATCCATCATATACCATTCATCCCAACCTTTCCATAAAATCAAAGTGTTAGACCATAAAGGGCCAGATACAAGGAATAAAAGACCATGACATCCACATCAAGCCCTAGGATCATCTCGATGGAAACTCAGTAAATACATAGTTGGAGTACAAGGAGTATGTCATCAGCACACGTCCAATGTCCTACCAATAAAGCCAGATCAAAGGAGTAGAAAATACCAAGGAATCCTACAAAATAAAGACCTAAGGAGAAACACGTACAAGTTATCCACTACCTTAATCAAGAACTATGGGTGAAATTTCTATACAACCCTTTGGAATCAGGATCCAAGGTATACCAACTAATGAATCCCATACAGTAATCATTAATTATATCATTTCATTCACATTTTATAAACATTTTATGAGTTCATCCAAATCATAAAAAAATTTCTTTTCAAAAAATTTGAACAATTTATTTCATTTCAACACATGAAAAAGAAGGCATAAAATTTATGAAAACATTCAATTCAATTCTCATTTAGTTAAAAATGCATTTCTATAACTATGAAAGATGACACTCACCCATAGGTGGTATAACAAAAGAGAAGATACAAAGGCACACACCATGGGTGGCCTATGTTGTGGAAAAAACCTCCAACAATATCAAAAGTACTCAAGGGAAGCCTAAATAGGTTCTAATTCATTTAATCATGGAATTCAATTCATTTTAGGGGAACTTCTTGGAAGTATATCATGCAACACAAATTATAAAACACCAAAATATGGGGGAAAGGTATAGACCACCTATAGTAAGTCCATAATAGAGAAATTTTCTAATACTAATCTCTGATTCAGTCTGGATTGAGTGAAAAATAAAGAATGAATGAAGAACCAAGAATTATGAAATATTATATTTCACATAAATAACTCAGTTGATAAAAATTTAAATTAATAACATCACATATTTATTGAAGAACTCACCAATGAGAATCCAATGAGATCGGAGATGATTGATTCTGAGTTCAGCTAGTGAAATGGTGTCCAAGAAAAGATTTAGTCACTTTAGGATCTTAAAAAATAGAACCTCATATCACTAATAAAAAAAGTAAAGAAGGTAGGTTTAAATATTTAAAATCATTTAGGAAATTTGTTTCATTTTCTTTCAAAAACATTGGGTTTCATGGTTTGACCACATGATTGGCCACACCATGCGCCAATCGTCCACCCTCCACTGTCTTAAGGGGAAAATCACACAATTTCATGTGTATGGTTTTACTAACCATGCACAAATCATGTGAAACCATCTACTAAAAACTATAGAACCCCTTGTATAGGTATGCACCTAAGGTTTCTTGGTTTCCTCAAACCGTGTGACCTCTTTCACCCACTATCAGTCCATACACTTTTTGGAGTAACTGTGTGGCCTGTCCTACACAATTTCTTCTAACCATGCGAACTATATTGTTTTTTAAAAAAGTGATTCTAGGATCTAAACAAGCCCCATATACCTTTGATACACCCATGATAACATCAGGTACACACATCAGGCTATAAAGAAGCATTTAAACTAAAAAAAGATCTGTACCTCATAAGAAAACCTAGGATCTTATAATATTCCCCCATTAAAGTAATTATTCACCAAATTTATCTTCTAAGGGTGTTAAAGAATTTATGGAGAATAACTCTGTCCACTGAGAACATACTTCAGAGTCTCACTCCTAGGTATCATAATATAAATGATCATCTTGCCATAACACCCGTACTGGAGGAACTGATCAGCATCAAAGAACCATTGTGCTTCTGTTAATGATATGAATAGGATGCTCCCTATATGACATGTCAAACTATAATTCCACCTCATCAGGATATAGAGTGTGAGATGGATCTGACTTATAATGGTGCTGATGAGATACATGGAAGTCATCATGCATGTCCCAATACCTTTGAGGTAACTACAACTGACATACTACCAGACTAAATATCTATAGAATCACAAAAGGCCTGATATATCATGGTGAAATATTACAATTCCATTCAATCCATATGTGTCATACCCTTGGTGAGATATATAAAAATACTTGATCCATGACCTTAAACTCTAAAGGTCATAGACAATGATCAATGTAATATTTATATTGAGACTATGAAATATCCACCGATTCATGATCAACTAGACCTACCTAGAAGTCTCCCACATGAGACATATTCCTTGTAAAGCTGTCTCACCTAACATTAACCAAAAATAGGGTGATAAACATGGAATAACATAAAAATACTCATAATGTTCCATCGGTATAGTCACCTAATATCTATTGTTGTTGGCGAACTCAACTAGGGGTATATGCCTCTCCCAAGATCCATTAGAATCTAGGATGCATTCTCTCAGCATGTACTTAAGCACCAGAATTTTGTGTTCTAACTGGAAATTAGTGTAAGGGTGGTATTCTATGCTTAGAAAGACCTATATACCCAAATACCTCTATAAACTGTACCAGAAATGAGTCGTAAACATAGATTTCCTAAATGAAATGTTAATATGAAGGACCCTATGAAGCTTCACTATCTCAAAAATATATATCCTCCCAAGAACATCTACCAAGAAGGTATCCCTAATTGATAAGAAATGAGTAACCTTCATGATTCTATACATAATAAACCAAATAGAATCACTGCATCAAGGGAACCTCAATAAATATGTCACAAAATCCATCACGACATCATCCCATTTCCACTCAGGAATGGGTAACTACTGTAACAGTCTAACTTTTCGACGATGTTCCTCCTTCACGTATTGTCATGTATAACACCTCATAACAAAACCAAGTACCTCACATTTCATTCCAAACCACCAATGTTGGTGATGTAAATCAAGATAAATCTTGGTAACTCTAGGATGTACTTCCCAAAATGAGGCAAGAAACTCTGACATCATCTCCTCATGTATTTCCAATGTAACCCAAATGTGACAACGTATATATAGGATCTCATACTCACAAAAAATCGAACCAAGAGGTAGGTTCTCACCTACCACACTCTCACATAGGACTAGGCCCTTGGTATCATATATTAATCTCAACCTAACTCTATTAGAAGAGTAGAGCTCAAAACTAAAGAAATAAGAAATTCCTTCCCCTGACTTCACGCACCTATAAGTTCTTATCTTAAGATAAGGGTATAAGCTGCTACTTTCTACCAGCCTCCTAAACTTCTCGTATCTGAGTCCTCCTTCTCATTTAATTTCCCACTGTATTTCCCTTTCTAGGTGTATCGGCTAGATTAAAGTCATAATATTATTGGTACTCAACCCACCTTTGTTTCCTCATATTCATATCATGTTTTGTAAATATGTACTTGAGAATTTTGTGATCCATTTTCACCAAATAATGATCTCCAATTATATAATGTCTCCAACATCGTAAACCATGAACAAGTACAAATGACTAAAGATATTATGTTTGGTAATTGCTCTCATGTGGACTGAACTGATGATACCCATATGCAATGACTCTCTCCTCCTACATCAGAACTAATCCTAGCCTAATATTTATGGCATCATAATACATAGTGTATCTCCAACCTAACTCTGGAAGAATCAGGATTAGTGTTGAATTTAGTCTCCCATTAATCTCTTGAATGTTTTTCTTTAGGCATCCTTCCATAAAAACCTCATTCCCTTATTAGTCAAGCCAATAATAGGTACTTCTAGGTGTGAGAAATCCTTTATGAAATGCCTATAATATCCAGTATCCCTAAGAAACTATATATATCAGATATGTTTTTGGGTTTCTCCTAAGAAACTACATCTCTCACCTTCTACGGGTTAATTGATACTCTTGTGCTCAAGATAATATAACATAGTAATTGAATCTCATCCATCCAGAAGTGGACCTTTATGAGATTAGAATATAAATAATTGTCTCTCAGTGTGTCCAAAATGATCTCAATATGTTTGGCATCATCGTTAAATTTTAAGAATATACAAAGATATTATCCATGAATACCTCCACAGGAAAATCCAGTTAATGATGAAAAAATTGGTTAATCAATGCCATGAAAAACGTTAACACATTTGTGAGACCAAATGGAATAACCAGATAATCATATAGATCATACCTTATATAAAAACTTTTATAGGGTAAGTCTACAGGTCAAACACACACCTGATGAAATCCAGATCACAAATCAATCTTTGAGAAAATTCCTGCTCCATGGAGCTAATCAAAATAGTCATATATCCTTGTAAATAGATACCAGTTCTTAACCACAAACTAGTTCAATTTCTGATAATCTACACATATTTTGAGGGAACCATCCTCTTTTTTTCAGAAAATGGACTGGATAACCCCATAAATAAGTACTAGTTCATATAAAGCCTTTTTCCTCCAAGTCATCTAGTTCCTTCTTGAGCTCCTAAAAATCTATAACAGCCATCCTGTAAGGAGGAATGGATACCAGTGTAGCTCCTAGAACCAAATAAAAGGATAACTCCACCTCTTTATCAGGGGTTAAACCAAATTTTGTTTCCAAGAAAACATCCCTTAAATGATCAACCACTATAGTGAAATCTTCCTAACATGATCTCTAATCATACAAATATAAAATTGTAATTTGGGATGTCATCCCGACCATACCATAATTTTATTGTCTAGATCATCTATCCATAATATCCCATTCACCATTTTGAATAAAAACTCCACCCTTTGGTGATATAATAGTCACCCTCCAGTAATAGAAATCAACATGATATCGATACAAAACTAGCCTATCCATATAGAGTATAATTTCAACCCCTATCATCTTGATTAAAAAAATATCCCATAAAAATTTTCACCCTCACACCTTAATAGGGAACTCGATTCATTAGTGTACACTATTTTTTATGATCTTAAACATAGTATCATATGTTATGATAACATCAGAAAATAGAACAATGAACCCAAGGCTCTCCACCATTGGTACTAATATGAAACTATGTGAAGAACCTATATCAAAACGTCAAGAAACAGGTGTATAGGATACTAAGATAATATCTCTCATTGTAGATAGACTGAATCTCTAATACTCTTTTTTAGGTTGTATATAATATACATGGCTTGAACCATGGCCCTGTGAAACAACCTCACAACTCTGAGTAGTCGCACTCTATTGTTTAGGTAAAACCGGTGCCTGGATGCCTCAACCATGACCACCACCCCATCTCAAATGACCAATACTACTCTAGATAATAGAAATAAAGGGATCTAAAAAACCCTATCTTGAACATTTAGTTAGAGATGACCCCTTCCACTAACTACATGAGAGATGGTCCTGCAAAAATGCTGTATGTGGCCCATCCTGTAGCAAGCTTGGATCTCAACTGGGTCTCTATCACATTGATTCCTCATATGTATCTATTTTTAACATTGATAATATAAAATATAGTTAGAAACACTAATATACTAGATGGAAATCCACTTAAAATAGACCTCAAAACAATGCTTCCTTCCATTGGAAGCTGAACCACTGGGTCAAGAGGCTAAACTGCCATGCACTACACCCTCAAATTCCCTCAGGTTTTGCACTATAATCACAAATTGATTCATTATATCTATAGTAGTCATCAAACATAACATGTTAAAATATAATTGAATGGAATTTCAGAGACCTCCCTCAAATCATCTCACCTTGGATAGCTCATTGACAAGATATATCAGCACAAAACACTATAGCTATATAAAACATGATGAATTCACCATAACTATCATTGCACCATGTACTAGATACATGAAATAACTATCCCACTCTTCTATAAAAGTCATGGGGAAAATTATCAGTAAAATTTAGATTCTAAATCCAATAAAACCATATCTCATTGCATATAATATTGGTTCAAAACATCTCACTAGTGCTTTGTTGCTTCCCGATGCATAAAAGTCCTGAGATTTAATCTCTTTATTAGAGGTTTCACTAGAATATCAAAGATAAAAAATGTAGTATCAATAAATGTATCAATAAACTACGTAATTTCATTATCAAAAAATGTGGGAGGATTCTGTTTCTGCAACAAACACATCAGATCATCCATAAATGAGGCATCCTGTGGTGATTCCTAAAAATTATGCATATGGCATAAAAAACCCTCACAAAACTATGCATCATCACCCATGTCAAATAAAACTATATATTATATAGTGGTAACTACTGGAGGATCTTATAGTATCCCATAGAATACCACCTATAGAGCATGGTCTCCACTATCCTCCTAGCATGCGACCAGAGGTCATCATGGTGGAATGTCTCGATAATGCCAAACACACATCTCAGAAAAGATTGATAAGCTTAATATCACAATTTTAAAACACATTATAGGTAAATACCATCATATAAACACATAATAACCCTCTCCCTACTTCTAAAGATAGTAATAAGTAAAATAAACAGTCATAAACATCACTAGACACACTACTAACTGCCCACTCAAAAGTTGGGTCTAGGCCAAGTTCTATGTCTCAAAAATTAGTTTCCATTTGAATTCATATTTGTTTTACATTTCTATTTAAATGGTTGAACCAAATGGTTAACCACTTATAATACAAAAGTCACATAAACCCCACAAATCTAAATTTGGTGTCTACATAATCTATAACATAACACATTCCATTCCATTTGACCAATGGTCCAGGACTCAACACGCCATAGTTGACTGATTAGGGTGTATTTTGTAGATTAATTTGAAAAAACTATTTAATTTATGACATAAACACTAATTACCAACTATGTTTCTCAATATTTATCAAAAATAATTTATAAAATAGCATTTATATCACACAAGGCACATATCAATAAGTTAGGTAGTCAGGTAATGCATTCTATATAGCATAATATAATGCATGACATTTGAATCCTATAAAGTGCCTAAAATAATTATTTAGATGTATACCCTCATCTCATCCAGAAATGATAAAATAGATCTCTAATCATATCAATTATAACATCACAATTCAAGTTCTTCACCCAATGGAGGAATCAAATCCATTGTAATAGGTAAAATCTAAAAAATATCAATTTCAATTCCAAGAAATTTGGATTTTTCTGTACAAGGGATAAATACTCAAGGGAATAGATAATTACCAAATACCTATACATTCCTAATCCCATATATATTTTCTTGAAATAGTAAACTAAAAAAGAAAGTATCTAATATAATTTTTTAATATCCAGACCCAAGTGCAACTTAACAGTGCCCCAAGCCAGTGGGTCATAAGTCCTTAAGAACACCACCCCATATGCCAGAGGATTCTGACTAGAAACGATAGCCTAAGGTGTGTCTATGGGGAGACTATTCCATATTTTCAGAGTGTAACATAGTGGAATATAATATTAGTGGATATAATAATCAGTAAATCATACAAAATAAGATAAATATCCAAGACATGAATATATAAACAACGACAAAAAGTAATCTCATATACCATGATGTGTCATTTCATGTCTCTACAAAGCTGAAAAGTAGGTAAACAATCATCCATTATAATACATGCATTAAAATACCCAATAGAAAAAAGGAACTATCTCAAATATCATCATGATCCTTAGCTCACTCATGTGGTCCCCTATTCCTAATAAAGGAAAAATATCAAACATCGAACTATGGGTGCTTGACCCGATCCCTACCTAAATCCATGATGTCTATTCATGTACCCAATGACGACCCTGATAGTTTGTGACATAACACTTAGTAGGCCACCAATAATGATGCATATAATCGAATAAGGTTGTGTGATATAAGAAAAAAGTGTGTGAAATGTATATCTCATGTATATAAGTAATTAAACAAAGTTCCCAAGGCACATGTGATATAAGTAGAGTGTACTATCAATCCAAACAAAGATCTTTGACAAATAATATTAAGGCTCCCATAATAAGGGCATCAGTAAAATATAAATAAGAAAGTTACAATGTCCATTTTAATAGCTGCTATCTGATACCCATACCAGGGATATCTGTAAAACATACCAAAATCCACCATGGTTGATTCATATAACCAAGTTTATTACATTTACCATGTCCATTCCGTATAATAATTCATATACCATTCATCATGAACTCCATATATAATCAATGTGTCTGACTATGAAGGGACAGATTCAAGTTATAGAAGACCAGGGCATCCACATTGAGTCTCAAGAGAATATTGATGGAAAATTGATAAATACCTGGTTGAATTCTAAGGATCATTCAAGTAGTACATGTCTAATGAAATTCCAAGAAATCCAGATCCAAGGGGTAGCATAGCCCAAGTAATCCTATGAAATCAAGACTCAAGGAGGAGAAATATCTAAGGTGTACACAACCATAATCAATACCCATGAGAGAAATGTCCATAATATCCTATAAAATTAGGATCCATGGTATACCAATGAAGTAATACCCAAAAAAAATTAATCATCATCTAATTTCATTCACTTTACAAAAACATTATATGAGTTTATAAAACTCATACAAAAATTTTAATTCAAACAATTTATGTAATTAATTTAATGTCAATATGTGGAAAATGAGGGATAAACTCTCTCCTAAAGATTCAATTCAATTATAATTAAATTCAAAACGGATTCATCTAACTAGGGAATTTCACACTCACCCCATAGGTGGTATAACAAAATTGAATATACAAAGGCACACCCCATGGGTGTCATAGGTTGGAGAAACAACCTCCAATAATATCAATAGTATTCAAGGGAAACCTAATCAAGTTCCAATTCATTTAATCATGTAATTCAATTCATTTTAGGGGAGACACCAACAATTTCAGTTTGTGGAACAACTAAAACTATGATTATAAAACACCAAACCCTAAGGGAAATGTATAGACCCCCTACCATAGTTCTATAATAGAGCAATAATCCTATATCGATCTTTGATTCATTCTATATTAATAAAAAAATTAAGAATGGATGAAGAACCTAAAATTAAGGAATATTATCTTGCACCTAAATAAATTAATCGATACAAATACCAATGAATAAAGTCACAAGATGATCAAAAAAATTACTAGCATGAATCAAAAAAGACTGAAGGTGTTCGATTCAATGTTCAAATGATGAAATGGTGGCCAAGCCAAACTTAGGAACCTGAAGAGCTCAATTGGGAGGAACTCCTTTCAATTGAGAAATTAAGGAAGTTAGGATTAAAAATTTAAACTCATTAAGGTCATTTTGGTGATTTTTTCCACAAATGACTAGGTTTCACGGTTTTTCTATGTGTTTGGCCAAATCATGTGCCAATCATGGGCCCTCCATTATCTTAAGGGGAACCTCAAATTTGTTTCATGTGCATGGTTTGAATAACCATGTAAAAAACACATGGTACCTTCTACTAAAACTATAGATCCCTTTTCATGGGTGTGTTCCTGAGGTTTCATAGTTTCCATAAACCACATGTCCTCATACACCCCACTATCAAGCCCTGCAAAATTAAGAGTAATCATGTAGTCTATCCCATACAGTTCTTACTAACCATTTGGATAACTTGTTTTTCCAAAATGTTGGTCTACATGCTATGAATAATTTCCATACCCCCCGATACACCCATGATCACATTGGGTACTCATATCCAGACATAAAAAAGCATTTAAACTAAAAAAATTATCTTCACCTCTTAGGAAAACCATAGATATTACAAGCTCCTTAAAATTATATTTAATTACATGTGATGTAGTGACAAAGACATATTTAAACATTTTTTACAATATATGTGAGTGTTATCCCTATATATTATCAAATATTGATGAATTTAATGAACAATATTTGAAGATAAATATAAATTTATTGATTAATTGAAATAAAAATACATTTTTTATTTATAAGTATACACTTATTTATTTGAAAATAATTTGTTATAAAGGGAAACAAATTATTATGATGATGCATGTGAATCATATATTTTAGGTTATGGGATCATCCAATGATTAGTGGAATATATTTTTTCAAGGGAGAACCTATTTTGGGTGATGATGATGTTGTTGATCTAATGGACTTATGTGATATTTCATTACCTATTACATAACTACCAAATGATAAAAATGACTCTAATATAGACATAGTCCATGAACTATGAAATGATAATGTATAAGGGATATAGGAAAATACTCTCATTTTTCTCCAAATGATTCAAGTAAACATCTATTTTTTAATTTTTTTTGAAACTTACATAAGTATTTTTTTTAAAATTACATATTTTAATCTATAGATATTGATCATTTCTATCATTTATATATTAATTTTTATATTCATTTGTTTTTTTTCACAATTTTTGGTTGAATATAGATGATGTCTTTTTTTATTGTATATATTTATTTGTATTGACTTTTTTGGTATTCACTTTTTTCAGTTTAATTAGTTAATATAATAGATATATATTTTTTATTATGAAAAATAAATTTTTTAATTTTAAAAATAATTTAATTATAATTGAATATAGGTTTATGGAATTATAAATTTATAGATGTTTATAATTTATATCTTTTTTGTTTTATTTTTTATATTTTTTAGTTAAAGTTACATATTTTTCTTGGTTTACAATGCTTGACATCATTATTTTACTCTAACTATTAATTTTTTTACATATATTTATTGTATAAACTTTTATTCAACTGTATTAGTTTAAAAAATTGATATAATTTCAATTTATATTATGATAAATCAATTTTTTTTACTTCTAAAAATAATTTAATTTTAATCAAATATAAGTAAATAGAATTTCATTAAAGTGGAATGAATCTATTTAATAAATTATATAGAGGTATTGTGACATTTACCAAGTATTTTTTACATTTTTCATATAAATATATATACAATAATTAACATATTTAATAAAATTAAACATATGTTTTTTGGAATTATTTGATTATCTTATTCTTCACTAGGGAAGAGGATACCAAATGTTGGTAGATGTGGGGTTACAAATTTGCCAAAAAAATCACTTTCTCATGGGAAGAAAAGGATTATAATTGATTTTGATGATAATAATAGCCTTTTTGGCCCAAATACAAAGTAGTTTAGATGTTTTATGACCTTGTTGTGTCATTATAAGAGAAGTATATTATATTCTGATCAAAGGAGTGTTGACTAGATGATGAGAGATCGTATGAGGGAGTGTATAATGGTAAAATATCTCAACTCAATTTTTTCCAATGGTTCTAATATTATATATATGATATGAATAAAATTTGATCTATTCATTACAAATTACATTTTACTTTCAAGATAAAAAATAAATTAATAATAGGTGGATGTATTTTATGGTAATTAGATAGAGAGATTTTATATCAAGATTGAATGTAGATTGTATTTTTTGGAAATTAAAAAAATGAAAATACATGCCTTAGATATGGGATTATAGATGTAGAGACATAGGAGGGGTTTCTTACTAACATGCAGGATGAAGTATATCTTATATAATAATTGTTGCTTATAAAATCAACTTGTGAAATTATTTTTTAATTACATGATTAATTATTCATTTATTCTTACATAACATGAATCTAAAATAAATCACTGGGATATCCAGTCATAAAAATATATAACGTCATACCATGTCTTGTGGAGGGAATCCTTTACTAGAGGATAAAATGTTTGAGGAAAATTTTGATAAATTAAAATGTTAATCTAGTAGTAGATTTGAAGAGGATTAATTTGGTCCAGCATAACCACCAAATTCCATGAAAATGGAGAAGGGTGAAAATTATATTAAAGGGGACGTTTCTTAATGATCCATTAAAATAAATAGCTGATAATATTGTACTAAATTAATTATTATTTCTCATGAATCTTAGTTTTTATTAAATTCATCTACTAATATAAAAAAAATATAAGTTTAGGTCTCTCTTTTTGATTAACTAACTATAGGGACCTTTATACGTGAGTATAGAATTGATATTGTTGATACTACTTTAGGAAAACAAGAAGACATGGGCTGTGTAAGAGGATATGAGGTGAGTGTCAATATTAGAAAACCTTTAAAACATTCTAGTATATGATCAAGGGATACAAAATAAAGGGAAAAATAGCTTCCTTGATGGGAGATCTTTAATAGATGAATTAGTCAATATACAAGTGAATTAAATCATCTATACATGATATGTTTGTAGAAATGAAAATATAGATTTAACCTATGTATCATGACTATTTAGATCCTCCACCACCTTATTTAGACCCGATTGTGTACCATGAGTTTCATTTTGGGGATCTCCATTTTCATATTTTATTAAATAGAATTATGCATAATCTAGGAGATTTTGTATATAATCATATTATATAGTAATATCAATTAAGAGTAGAGATACATGATATTATTGATCTAACTAATCCAATTAAATTTCTTATATATGAGTTTTGTAAATTGATGGAGAGTATGGGTAATTTTTTACACTAGCCATCTTTACTTTTTCATGAGTTGACATATGTGGTATATGTTTTTTTCAGTTTTTATTAACTTTTGATTTTAAATTTCTTGTATTATTTTCATAAATTTACCCTATATAAGATTATCTAAAATCTAAGGAATCATTACAAAAGAAATAAAAGTTTTGGGAACTGGCACCTTTGGATAATCCTCAAGTTTCACAAGGGATAACTAAATTAGTAGCTAAATTATTAATGTTGGTATATTATTATGAGTTTATAATAAATGATAACATATGTGAGAGAGGTAATTATTTAATAATATTTTAAAAGTATATCTTGGATTTTTATTATCTCTTAGTACCCATGTTTTTGTTGTTTTCCATGTAAGTAAATTTCTATATAAATTTTTTATTTCATTAAGTATATATAACTTATAGTGATTTAATTTATTACTTATATAATTATTTATCTCCACACCCTTTACCTAAAAACTAGATAAATTCATACTATGGTTTTAAGGAACAATAATTAATTTTAACAACTATGAAATACTTGAATAAACTCAAAAAGAGTTAAATATATATCTAAGAGATTGATGAACATAGATATTAATTGTTTTTTTCTTCTATTCCATGATACATAAAAGGGATTAAATAATTCTGAACTACTATTCATTATAATTTTATTCATATTGTAATTTTTATATTTTATAAAACATTTAATATTATGCATATTATTCCCACATGAATGCACTACATATTGGTTGCTCTCTTTTCTGGGTGACATTTAAGAAAATTTTCAATATTTGTTGGACTCGTAATTTTTATTCTATTATATTAGTTTTTAATTATTAAATATTCATGTTACATTTTTTTAATTAATTAATATATGGAAATATAAGAAACCATGGATGGTGTTTAACTGGGATCAACTCTTAATAAAGAATATAAATAAAATTAATTTCAAATAAGTTAAGGTAGATAACCTTTATATTAGTTAATATTTTTTTATATTAGATAAGTAGTAATTCTTATTTTCAATGTATTATTTTATAATCATAGTTTAATCATCAAATAGGATGTGTATAATGTGGTTATTGTGTTTTATTATTCATTTATGTGATTATTAGAGCCATAATGATAATAAATTTTCACAAGTTCAGTTTAACTACAAGTCGTATTTTTTAAACTAAGATGATGTGTTGTTAATTTTAATAAATTTTCTTATAGGGTCTTGATGACGTTTCATCATATTCAAGAGTGGAATTAAACCCCATTACAGGATAATTTACATACAAATTTTTCATTTGGATTAATTCATGGATGTATATCAAATTTATTGATAATGTAGTAATGTTTTCAGTGAGTTTTTTTACTTATGTTTGTCATTGTTTTTTACTGTATAGTATTGTTTTATGATGGTAGTTTTTGTTTAAAAGTCACAGGTTATTGTATTTTAATTTTTTAATTATTATGTTTCAATGTAATTTATTATAAAAACTAACATTTAAAGTTCCTTAAATGCATGTTTTAATAAAAAATTGATGTTTGAAGTCCATATATATATATGGACACTCTAGATGTCATTTTCTAATTAACTAGCATCAAAATTACATTTCCACATTTATTTTTTTTTATCAAAAATAATTTTAAATAATCGTTCCACATATTTTAAAGAAAAAATAAACATCAAAAGTCTCTCTCTATGTATATATTGAAGGAATTTCACCATTTGGTTTAATAATAACAAACATCAAAATTTAATCCAAAATTAGTTTTTAATAAAAGATGTTAAAAAGTAACTTTTAACATCAACATTATTCATGTTTATTATAAATATAAATGAAAAAATAGATGTTAAATGGTATATTTTTATTAGGGAATGTTCAATCATATTAAGCACATCCATTAATTAATGTTTTTTAAATTATGAAATCATGAGCACTATCATGATAAAAGAGATATCATTTATATCATCTTTATGGTTATTATTCGAATCATGTTACCCCATGGGTAGTAGTGACATAAAGATATTTAAGAATTAACTACTCTATAATATACAATTAATTCTCATGATTAGGGATTATCTAAAGGTTTTGATCTCAATTAATGATGCTGTTTCCATTCATATTCTTCATTTTGAGGAAATTACTCAGATAGAGGTTGGATTTTGGGTTATTAGTTTATATTTATCTACGCATAATTTATTAAATATTTATCAATACGGTTTATTTAAAATATTAAATTAGGAATTTTATTGAACATTTTAACACCCAAAGCATCCACGGTATCCTTCTCTTTGAATAATACAGTAGCGCGTGTTGTACGCAACTTCGAGTTCTAACACACACCACAAAAAATCAAACTAGTCATTATGAATAGTAATACCCATTTTTTGAAATTTTATAAATTTTATCTTTCAAAATTTACTTCATTTTTGGATTCGGAATATCAAAATTATCTTAGGGTGAATTTTTGGTATTTTTCTAAAAACTTTCAATTTTTGATTAATAGTGAAAAACACCGAGTTATAGTTTAAAAACAGATTTTTATTTAAATAATTATTTATTTTCTTTAAATTTATTTTAGGTCAAAATAGATAAATAATACCTATATAATTTCAATTTTATTAATTGGATTTAGTTTATAATAATTTTACATATATAAATATTTTATTGAACTTTTCACCGTCTTTTACCCAACTCCTAGGAGAATTTGAAAAATCGCATAAAACCAAATTTTTCCACTTCTGTGAGTGGAATTTTGAAAATACAAGAGACATAGTTAATATCAAGGAGTAAAATGTGGTTCAATAAGATAAAAATAATTTTTAGTGAAAAGTAACTTTTTTACTTTTATTTACCACAGTTAAAAGTAAATAGGGTAATTAAGGGTAAAAATGATATTATTATTACCCTAAAACAAGTATTAATTCTATTGGATAGGTATAATTCGACCAAAAACAACCTTAATAATAAAATATGAACCTCTTTGGCCCACTTGGATTATATTAATACATTTTTTATTAATTAATTCAAAGATAAGTTAAAACAGATAAAATCAATTTTTAATAACTAAAACATTTTTAATATAGGGTTATACATAAGATAAATTCGATTATAAATATTAATTAGAAAGATAAAACTATTTACTACATAATGTTATTTTATTTATACTTTTTAGACATTAAATAATTTAATTTATTTATGACACAATGGTGATGTAGTAATTACCTAATTAATGAAATATAAAAATAATTGATATTATAAATATCCAAATAAATGTATTTTGAGTCTTTTTATGGATTAAACTAATTTTATAGGTTAATATGACATATTAGGGTTGGTTATATGAATTGTTTTCGAAGTAATGAGGCTTTTATGAATTTAGAAAATACAAAATACCAAATAGTGTCAAAATAGACATAAAAGAGTTTTTATAAACAATATTATATTATTAATTGATATTCTACTCCTAAAAATCTAATATTAGGCCAAAGGACTTATATAATGATATTCGTATCATTAATTAACCAATTTTGGTTCGCTTGTAAGTATATATTAAGTTTATTAACCATATAACATAAAAACACAAAGAGACATGGTAAATGTCATTCTATTTAACTAAGAGTTAAATATAAAATATAAAGTTAATATAGTTACCCAAACCTGTCTAAAACCTATTGGTTGAGTGGTTTTCAACCCATACCCACCATATACTTTAAATAAACCATTTTTAAGCAAATAGAAACCGAAAATGATTTTATTATAAAATAATATTTCTAGATTTTCCTATGGTGCCCCTCACCCCTCTTATAGAAGGGCACTCCTCAATCTCTCTAATTAGAAACTTCAAAGCCATTTGGATCGTCCAAAATCTGACCAAATATCCTCTAAAATTCCATCAATTAATCCTAGATGAATCACTTTAGTCCTAAAGCCATATTAAAGAGCCCTTTTGATCAAATCAAAAGGAGGAACCCGAAGAAGAGGTAATAATTCCACCACCCTCTTTCAAGTTCTTTTCTTCTTCCAGTTCTTCGTTATTTGTTATTTACATTATAAAATAATAAATCCAGTATCTTCTATATAATGTGATTCTATTATAAATATGGTACAACCAAATTCATTATTCTATCCATCATTTGAATGACATGTCACCATACGTGCGTATGTACGGCTTACCGTCTCCACGCCGTAGTGTAATTATTATTCAATACATTATTATTTGGATGGGTATAATAATGATGTGTAATTGATGTAAATAATAAATATGACATGATAATTATTCTTTATATATGATATACCATGCAATTATATATTATTTTAATATCAATAGAATGATATTCTTTCTCGTGCGTACGTACGGATTACCGTCTCCATGAACGCGACGAGATTCATTCCCAATCGTATCCATTCAAGGATATTTTTCATTATATGATTAAAAATAATGTTTAAAGACTTGATATAATTATGTATATGAATAAGATACATCCCATACATAAAAAATATGACTCACATAACAAATAATATAAAGTAAAATTAATCTATTAACACCCAAAACGACGATTATTCTAAGATATTATTAATAAAACTTTGTTAAAAGATCTTATATGATATCATATTAATGTATATTATTCTTGTATAATTTAATAAAAATTATTTAACCATTATAAAATAGGTTAACCTACCCTTGACCAAGGAAAATTACACGGTAAGGGTTAATTTCACAATCTCTTTATTATCCATAGTTGTTTTTACATAAGTATATACTGGGGCCTTTTTATCATCCACATCCATGTTTATTAAAAATGCATTTCAAAAAATTATTAATATTTTATAGAATATGGGTTAAAGTCATTTATACCCTTTTTTGAATTTTTATAAGATGTTTATAAAGTAATATTTCTGTCATTTTCTATACAAGGTCATTTTTAAACTTTTTGACAAAATTAAGGTAAGAATGACTTTTTTAAATTATACGGTGAGTGCGGCTATTTTCTGCCGTTATAAAATCGTCAAAGCTTCTCTTAAAAGCTTATAAGAATATTTTCAATGTAAATGTTTCATTTTATAATTATGATACTTTTAAATGATTTAAAAAAATAGATATTTATCTCAAATAGTTTTGATTTCATCTATGTCAACATCCTTTATGGATTTTTAGCTTATTTGAAGTAGATTTATTATGATAAAAAACATCCATATAGTGTTGAGGGTGTTGTGATATGTTTTACTGTGGATGTTTTATTTTTATAACATTCATGGTTTATGGATAAAGTATTGAAATTTCGTATTCAAGTTTTAATACGAATGTTTATGTTATATTTAAACATGTTCATATGTAGAATGCATTAGACTTAGTAAGTGACGGGTGGTGCCCGCTATAGATCCTCGATGCATCAATAGGTCTCATGAGACAAACTAGTGTCTTGGTACAAGGCCTTGACAAAATCTTATTAGTAGTCTTGGCCCAAGGCATTGAATATGTGGTTTTGACAGTCTGACATTATGCATTCCATCATTATGAATGTGGTTATTGATATTGCATGTGATTATTCGAATAGTGTAATATCCATATGAATAAGTAAATGGAATTATTTCATTTTATTTTTTCCATATTATGATGAATTTCAAGTTTAAAATGGTTTTGTTTTAGTTATAAATTTACTTAAATGTTTATTCTTATTTATGAACGTTTCTGCTATATTGTTATCCTTACTGAGCATCTGATATCACCCCTTTCTATGTTTTATTTTTCCCAAGATGTGAAGAAGTATATTATGACTGAAATACATGGTTAGTCTGAGGGGATATGATTTTTTACTATAGAGACTATGTTGTTGTAGTTTTTCACATTATCATGTAATGTAAGACTTATGGATTTATATAGTGTTTCAAAGGATACTAATCTAATCGGTCTTTTGAGACTTCATCTTTTGTGATCATGCCAATGTTATGTAATAATACACCGACTCTAGGAAACTGGGGCCTGGGCATTAATTTTGGTATCATAGAAATTTTAGTACAAACCTTAGAAGCTAGATTTAGATAAACTCTGATTAGAGCACATTGACCTAAGATGGACTTTGAGGATTAGTATAGAATAACTTCCTAGAATTTTGGTATTGTAGAGATTTTGTGAGTTTTCCAACAAAATACATCCCTGTTTAGATTCGAGTAGGTAGAGGTGGATCTGGAATATATATACCTAGGGGTAAAACTAGAAAACACTGCTTTGAGCTAGACTCGAACGAGAACTAGTGCACGACAACGAGCCTTGCCGTACTCGTGGTTACAAAACTCCCAAGGGATATGCTTAGGATAATTATAATTTTATTTACAAACCATTATGAAGGGTTTATGACTATATACTTCCTCAAAGAAAACATTTTTTATGTTTATGGATTATATCCATAAACTGTCCAATTCATGTTAAATGTTTTAGAAGTTTGGATTTATGTATTACGATTCATAAATGAATATAGTTTATGACATTGTTTAGAAATAGAGCCTAGTGGAAGGAATGGAAACCATATCAATGCACAAACTCTATTTAGGGATTGCCCTCCTGCTCAAGATAATTATAGTGGAGCTGGTTATAAAACTGGTGCTGATCAGCTTATCACCATACTGGGAAAACTCACTCATGTTATGAATAATAACCTTACCTGTATGGAGCACCCAGATCCACAACATGGAGGATCAATCTTAGACCGCTTCATGAGGCAACAACCACCAACATTAAATAACATTACAAATCTATTAGTAGATGAGAAATGGATAAATTCCTAAGAGAAAATATTCCATGCCATGGGGAGTAATGAAAGGGAAAAAGTTATCATGGCAGTTTACCGCCTCACTGGAGTTGCTGATCAATGGTGGTCATTGATTAAAAACACAAAGTAAGATGATAAAATATCAAATATGGAATGTAGGGAGTTTAAAGAGCTTTTCATAGAAAATTACTTTCATTGTGACCATCGAGAAGATATGGAAAGGAAATTTCTGAGTCTAAGGAAAAAGGAGGATGAGAATGTCGCAACGTATGAGGATAACTTTACAAGGTTAGCAAGGCATGCTGTAGATTATATACGTAACCCAAGAATTAAGATTAATAATTTATTTTAGGTGTTAAAACCTTTTCTCCATCAAGAATTAGTCTCACAATCATTCTCTTCGTACGAAGATATTGTCTCATGTGCTGTCAAGACAAAAAAAGAATTCTCTAAGTCTTATGACTTTAAAGCAAAGAAAGAGAAGAAGAGATCTACTAATCACTCTAGAAATGGAAATAAGGGGAAGAAGGGAAAATTTTAATATCCATCCTATAGTAAATGTTGGAAGAAAAACCCCAGTACTTGCTTGAAGGGAATGGAATTCTGTTATAAGTGTGGTGAAAAAGGCCACCAAGCTCGTGATTGCAAGGGGAAGAAGGAAGCTACCGATGTTCAATGCTACAATTGTAGGGAGATGAGACATTATGAAAATTAATTTCCTAATAATTATGGGAACTTAACTCAGAAAAGGACAAGGGATCAAGGCCATGCTTATGCTATCACTACTGCTAAGGTAGAAGCTTCAAAAGATGTAGTGGCAGGTAATTTAATGGTTTCCTAAAGTTTAGCAAATGTTTTTTTTTGATTTTGGATCATTGCATTGTTTCATATCTTCCCATTTTTCTAAAAAAATTATATATTTACAATTTTATTTAACAAGGGAGTTGTTAGTCACAACTCCTAAGGGAGGTATCATCGTAACAAAGGTTTGTAAATCTTTTCCAATTAGAGCATATAAATATTCTTTATCTGCTGATATCATCATCATACCCATGATTGAATTTGATATAATCCTCAGTATAGATTTCATTTCGGACCATGATGTGAATATTTATTGTAAGAAGAAGGAGGTTACTATTTTTGATGATGATGATAAAGAACACCGTATCTTTAGAGTAGAATCACCACCACCTAATTCTTATCTAGATCCACAAACAGTAGCTTAACTAAATTCAATTATTGGGGAGGAAGAGAATGAAATAACTGTGGGTGGGGAAAGGAATGTTCAAATAGAGGATGTACCTATTGTGAAAAAATATGTTGATGTGTTTCGATAAGATTTACCTGGACATCCTCTAGAATGAGAAATTGAGTTTTCCATTGACTTAATTCTTGGTTCAAGACCCATATCGAAGACCCCTTATAGAATGGACACTGTTGAATTAGTGGAACTAAAGAAACATCTAGAGGAATTGAATAATAAATGGATTTATTCACCCTAGTGTTTCTCTATAGGGAGACCCTGTCCTCTTTGTTAAGAAGAAATATGAATCTATGAGGTTATGTATCGACTATAGGGGAATCAATGCTATAACAGTAAAGAACAATTATCCCCTACCTCAAATTGATGATTTATTTGGCCAACTACATGGAGCTCAATACTTTTCAAAGATTATACTTCGATCTAGATACCATCAGTTGTGTGTGAAGAAGGAAGACATTATGAAGAAATCATTTGGAACCAGGTACAGACATTATGAGTTTACAGTAATGTGTTTCAGATTGAATAATGCACGATGTATCTTCATGGATCTGATGAGCAGAGTTTTCAAGGAATATCTCGATGATTTTTTAGTGTTATTTATTGATGATATCTTGTTATACTCCAAAATCTATGAAGATCATTAAAATCAATTGTGCATTATCTTGAAGACTCTTAGAAGAAATGAATTATATGGGATGTTTAGCAAGTGTGAATTCTGTCTTCATGAGATTTGTTTTCCTGGTCATATTGTTTCTACGGATGGAATTTCCATTGATCCTTCAAATACCAAGGAAATACAAGAATTGATAGCACCGACAAGTTTAACTGAGGTATGCATTTTTATTGGTTTAGCAGGATATTATCGACGTTCTGTCTAGAATTTTTCGTGATTGGCTAACCCTTAATGAAGCTCACATGAAAAGGGGTTAAATTTGTTTGGAAAAAAAGTGTGAATAATGTTTTGAATAATTGAAGAGAAGATTAGTCAATGATCCTATATTGATTCTACCATTAGGGAACGATGAGTTTGTTATTTATAGTGATTCTTCAAAGAATGGACTTGGTTGTGTCCATATACAGAATGATAGTGTTATTTCCTATGCATCATGATAGCTAAAAATTCATGAGAAAAACTATCCTACTCATGATATTGAGTTATTTACTATAATATTTTCTTTAAAGACATGGAGAAATTATCTCTATGTTGAAAAATTTGAGATATATACCGATAATAAGAGTTTGAAGTATATTTTCTCATAAAAAGAACTCAACATGAGGAAAAGGTGATGGCTTGAAGTACTCATGGATTATGATTGCACAATTCACTACCACCCTGGGAATGAAAATAAGGTGGAAAATGATTTGATCAGAAAAGATCATAGAGTTTTGAACAAGATGAGAGTTGAAAGGGATCCTATATATATGGATATAGTAAAGATGGATATGGGAATCACCATGGAAGGTGAAACATTAATACTTTTTCAAATGGTTTCCAAACTATCTTTTCTAGAAAGGATAAAGAGTTCTCAAAATGGTGATGAAGAGTTTCAAAAGAAGATTAAATCTATGAATGATGGGATATTGAGTGACTTCGTATGTGAAGATGGAATTTTGAAATTTGAGAAGAGGATTTGTGTTCCCGATATAACTGATCTAAAAAGGGAATTTTTGGATGATGCTCATAGTTCCAATTTCTCTATACACCATGGTAAGAATAAGTTGTATAGATATTTGAGGGAACATTTTTGGTGGGAGAAAATGAAGAGAGATATTGATGATTTTGTGTCAAGATGTATGGTTTGTCAATAAGTGAAAGCTAGAAGGAAACAGCCTAGAGGAGTATTGCAACCGCTTCCCATACCTGAGTGGAAATGGGATAATATCACGGTAAACTTTTTCATGGTATTACCAAATACTCCTAGAAGGAATGGTGCAATATGAGTAATTGTTGATCATCTTATGAATTCATCAGATTTTATTTCTATAAGGGAAGATATACCACTTTAATGTCTAGAAAGATTATATATTAATTAAGTAGTTAGACTTCATGGAGTACCCCTATCAATTGTTTCTGATCATGATCCATGTTTTACGTCAAGATTCTGGAAAAGTATTCTAAAATCCTTGGATACTGAGCTTCGTTTGAGCACTGCTTACCACCCCCAAACTGATGGACAATCAGAATGAACTATTCAAACCTTATAAGACATGTTGAGATCTTTCTCAATTGACTTTTAGGGTATGTGGAATCAATATTTACCTCTTGTATAATTTTTTGAAAATAATAGCTTCTATTCAAGTATTCGGATGGCACCATATGAAGCGTTATACATAATGCGATGTTTCACACCAACCTGTTGTGATGTTGTTGGTGAAAGAAAACTCATTGGCCCAGAACTGGTGGAGGAAATGATGGAAAAGGTGAAGGTAATCCAAAACCACATCAAAGAAGCTCAAAGTAGGCAGAAGAGCTATGCCGATAACCGAAGGAAGGATTTGGAATTTCAGTGGGAGATCATGTTTTCTTGACGGTATCTCCATGGAAGGGTGTTATACATTTTGGTAAGAAGGGAAAATTGAGTCCCAAGTACATCAGACCCTTCGAAATTCTAGAACGAATTGGGGCCGTAGCTTACTATTTGGTAGTGCCGCCAAATCTCTCCAAAGTTCATGATGTGTTCCACGTATCACTGTTGAGGAAATACATGCCTGACCTAACACATGTACTCACCTATAAGGAATTAGAACAGGAACCTAATCTATTTTATTGCGAAGAGACTATCAATATTCTTGATACAAGATAACAAGTGCTGAGAAACTGGACGAGTTGTCTGGTAAAAGTTCTATGGAGAAACCATAAGATAGAAGATGCAACTTGGGAACCCGAGGAACTTATGATGAAGAGCCACCCGATTCTTTTTATGCAGTAATATTCTAGAAATTTCAAGGATGAAATTATTTGAAGGAGGGGAGAATATAACACCCTAAGCTTCCACAGTACGCTTCTCTTTGAATAATATAATAGCGTGTGTTGTACGCAACTTCATGTTCTAACACACACCACAACCAATCAAACTAGCCATTATGAATAGTAATACCCACTTTTTTAAATTTTATAAATTGTATCTTTCAAAATGGACTTCATTTTTGGATTCGAAATGTTGAAATTAGCATAGGGTGAATTTTTGGTATTTTTCTAAAAACTTTCAATTTTTGATGAATAGTGAAAAAAACTGAGTTATAGTTTAAAAACAAATTTTTATTTAAATAATTATTTATTTTATTTAAATTTATTTTAGGTCAAAATAGATACATAATACCTATATAAGTTCAATGTAATTAATTGGAGTCAGTTTAAAATAATTTTAGATATATAAAAATTTTATTGAACTTCTCACCGTCTTTTACCCACCTCCTAGGAGAATTTTCAAATTTACATAAAACTTAATTTTACCCCTTCTCTGAGTGGAATTTAGAAAATCCGAGAGACATGGATAATATCAAGGAGTAAAATGTCGTTCAATAAGATAAAAATAATTTTTGGTAAATAGTAACTTTTTACTTTTATTTACCATAGTTAAAAGTAAATAGGGTAACTAAGGGTAAAAAAATATTATTATTACCCTAAAACATGTCCTAATTCTATTGGATAAGTATAATTCGACAAAAAACAACCTTATAAATAAAATATGAACCTCTTTGGTCCACTTGTATTAGATTATGACATTTATTATTATTTAATTCAAAGAAGAGTTAAAAGAGATAAAATCAAAGTTTGATAAATAAAACATTTTTAATATAGGGTTATACATAAGATAAATAGATTATAAATATTCATTAGAAAGATAAAATATTTCCTACATAATTTTATTTTATTTATAATTTTTATACATTTAATTATTTAATTTATTTATGACACAATAGTGATGTAGTAATTATCTAATTAATGAAATATTAAAATAATTGATATTATAAATATCCAAATAAATGTAATTTTAGAATTTTTATGGATTCCAAAAATTTTAAAGGTTAATATGACATATTAGGGTTGTTTAGATGATTTTTTTTCGAATTAATAATGCTGTTATGAATTTAGAAAAAACAAAATACCAAATGGTGTCAAAATTGACATAAAAGAGTTTTTAAAAATAATTTTATATTATTAATTGATATTCTATTCCTAAAAATCTAAGGTTCGGAAAAAGGACTTATATAATGATAGGTGTATCATTAATATTTCAACTTGGGGTTCAAATGGAAGTATATAGTATGTTTGTTAATCATATAATATAAGAATACAAAGAGACACGATAAATGTCGAACTATTTAACTAAGAGTTAAATCTAAAAGATAAAGTTAATATAGTAACCCAAACCTATCTAAAACCTATTGTTTGTGTGATTTTCGACCAATACCAACCTTATACTTTAAATAATCCATTTTAGAGCCATTAATAAATTAATATGATTTTATTATAAAATAATATATCTAGCATTACCTAAGGTGCCCCTCACCCCTAATATAAAAGGGCACTCCCCCTTCTCTCTAATTCACACATTAAAAAACATTTGTATCGGCCATACTCAGAAAAAATATCCTCTCAACTTCCCTAACTTAATCCTAGAGGCCTTACTTTAGTCATAAAGCCAACTTAAGGATCTCTTTTGATCAAATCAAAAGGAAGAAAAGATGAAGAAGAGGTAACAATTTCACCACCTTCTTTCAAGTTATTTTTTTATTCCACTTATTCTTTCTTTGTTATTTCCATTATAAAATAATAACTCTAGTATCTTATATTTAATGTTATGTTATTATAAATATGGTACAACCAAATTCATTATTCTATCCATCCTTTGAATGACATGTCACCATACGTGCGTACGTACGACTTACCATCTCCACGTCGTGGTGTAATTGCTATTCAATACATTATTATTTGGATGGGTATAATAATGATGTGTAATTGATGTAAATAATAAATATAACATGACAATGATTCTGTATATATGATACAAAATCCAATTTTATATTATTTTAATATCAAAAGAATGATATTTTCACTCATGTGTATGTTCAGATTACCGTCTCCATGAACGCGATGAGATTAATTCCCCATCGTATCCATTCAAGACTAATTTTCATTAGATGATTAAAAATAATATTTAAAGTCTTTATATCATTCTGGATATGAATAAGATTCATCCCATCCATAATAAATACGGCTCACATAAAAAAATAATATAAAGGAAAATGAATCCATTAACACCCGAAATGACGATAATACTAAGATATTATTAACAAAACAATGTTAAAAGATAATATATGAAATCATATTAATTTATATGATTCCTATATAATTTAATAAAAATTATTTCACCATTATATAGGAGGTTAACCTACCCTTGACCAAGGAAAAGTACAAGGTAAGTGTTAATTTCACAATCTCTTTATTATATGAGGTTGTTTTTATGTAAGTATCTATTGGGAAATCTTTAACATCCATATCCATGTTTCTTAAAAATACATTTCAAAACATTCTTACTATTTTATAGAATATGGGTTAAAGTATTTTATACCCTTTTTTGAATTTTTATAATATTTTTATAAAGGAATGTTTCCGTTGTTTTCCAAACAAGGTTCTTTTTATCCTTTTTGACAAAATTAAGGTAAGAATGTATTTTTTAACTTATACGGCAGGTGCAGCTATTTTCCACCATTATAAAATTATCGAAGCATCCCTTTCAAGCTTATAAAAATATTTTCAAAGTAAATGTTTTATTTTATAATTATGATACTTTTAAATGATTTTAAAAAATAGATATTTCTCTCAAATAGTTTTGATTTCATCTATGTCAACATCCTTTGATGTATTTTAAGCTTATTTGAAGTTGATTTATTATGATACAAAACTTCCATATAGAATTGAAGTTTTTGTGATATGTTTGACTATGGATGTGTTATTTTTATACTATTCATGGTTTATGGATGGTTTATTGACATTTCTTATGCTAGTTTTATACGAATGTTTATGTTATATTTAAACTTGTTCATATGAGGAATGCATTAGACATAGTAAGTGATGAGTGGAGCCCGATATTGCTCTTCGATGCATTAGTAGGTCTAATGAGACAAACTAGTGTCTTAGAACAAGGCCTTGAAAAAATATTATTTGTAGTCTTGGCCCAAGGCCTTGGCTATGTGGTTATGATAGTCTGGCATTATGCAATCCATCATTATGAAAGTGGTTATTGATATTGCATGTGATTATTCGACTAGTAGAATATACATCTGAATAACTAAATGGAATTATTTCATTTTATTTTTGCCATATTATTCTGAAGTTCATGTTTAAAAGACTTTTGTTTTAGTTATACATTACCTTAATTTTTTATGCTTATTTATGAAAGTTTCTGCTATATTGTTATCTCTACTGGGCATCTGAGCTCACCCATTTCTATGTTTTATTTTTCCTAGGATGTGAATAAGTATATTATAACTTACCTATAGGGATATCCTGAGGATATATGAGTTTGGACTATGGAGACTATGTTGTTGTAGTTTTTCACTTTATAATTTAATGTATGACTTATTAATGTATCTAGTGTTTCTAAGGCTACTAAACTAATTAGTCTTTAGAGACTTGATCTTTTGTGATCATGAAAATGTTATGTAATAATACACCGACTCTGGGTAATTGGGGTTGGGGTGTTACAAACATGTTTCACTAACTCAAGCCTCACTATGTATGGTGAACCAAGAACAAAAAATGATGAATATTTATTTTATCTTTGAAAATGTTCCTAAATAAAAATTATTTCAGTAGAAAATACTTTACTAATAGTAATCCATGCTACTCTTGGATGGATGGTGGTTCATCCCTTGCCATATAAATTCATCCCATGAATTTAAGAAACATCATTCCCCTAGGTTTTTACACTCATCAAGAATCTAATCATGTAAAACCCACATTCCCATGATGTTATGTTACGCCCTCCTCAAATAACATGAGATAGATCAAATGTGATCAATATTGGAATGACCCACCATGTTTTATTGATTGAGATCTTGCAGAGTGTGAACATTTAAATTATTAAACTTGATATTTATTGAGTTTTATTAAAGAATCAATCCTAATATTTTAATATATGCATTCATTGATTTAATAAATTATATTTTTTCATTAACCCATACATACCATGCACATACATAAAAATCTAAATATTAATACCAAATATATTTATAAATACCCAATGTATATCACCATTATAAATGAAATTAATACTGATAAATTAAGAGAATATACCTAAAATTATTCTTAAAAAAGATGATCAGTTTTAAAAAATTATCATCCCTCTTTTTTATCAGATCATCTTATTATATTTATAGACAACTAAATCTTAACATCTATAATATATATACTATTTCATGACTATAACGTCTAAAATATATAGATCTTATCAATTTATAAATTATTAAATAAATCTGTAATTTTTTCACAACTATTGTGGAATGACCTAAAGCCATGAAACATGGTGTCTATTTTATCAACAATTATAGTTATATATGGTATTTTAATGGCCAAATACATTATAGTGTGAACACATAATTTATAGTATGATTATTAAGGTTATGTAATTATTCAATTTGGATCCTTATACAATGTCGTCCAGATTTTCAAATCTCATCATCAATTTTTTTTTGTACCATTTAATTCAATAGAAACAAATTCACAATAAGAAATAAATCCATTGTGGTGTGGTTTCAATATAATAATACAAAGATCCATATTATTCAATATATCATGGTGTTGTAACCACTTTCATTTCATGATTTTCTATAGATTTAGGAAATCTTCATTTCTTTTCACTCCACTAAGATTTAATCAAACTCTAACTCATCCATTATAATGTTGTTAATAAATAAAACATGAAAACACCTTTAAAAATCATTAATTAATTTTATCAAGAAAAAATTAAAAAAAATCTCATTGTGTGGAAGTTATCTAAACACCACACCATATGATAGATTTTTTATGAGAATTCCTTAACTCTTAATGTAAATATAATTTATTTTTAAACAAGTCTTAATTAATATCAACTCACAACTTTACTTTTCTCAATTCCCTCAATGATATGATTTAAAACACAAAGAATCATCAACATCCATCAATCATCAAGGGATATTTAATCTTACATTATGACTCTTAAATCTCCATCTTTTGATTTTTTGGAAATATAAAAATCAATGTATGATATCATCTCCAATATTCAGATTCCAACCCCTCATATCCTGCTATAATAGGAAAAAATCCTTCACATATCTCATTTAAAAATCTATTATAAAAAATTAGAGTCTTTTTACATTTTTAAGAAGAGGACCTTTTTTATGTTTTCCTAGTTTTTAAAAAATAAAATAATTAGAGAGGTAAAGTAAAATAAAATACTTATAGAGACTTTCAGAGAGAAGGAACTCACAAAACTCTCTCAAGTATTGGAATTAATCCTTAGTTATGTGAATTATAAATATAATTTCCACTTGTTCCTTGGTTGAAACATATTCAAATGTAAAATCTAAATGTTCCATATTCTCTTTAATAAAGTGGTAATTTAGGCCAACATGTATTGACCATGAATGTTGTACTATGTTCCTTAATAAGTTAATCACACAATGATTATAACACCCAATTATTAATGGGTATGTGAAATCCACCTTGTTTTCTTTATGTTGTGAATTCATCAATATCACTTGTGTTATGGATTTTGATGTCATAATATACTGAGACTGTATTGTGCTCTAGTTGATTGAGTTAATTTTTTTGAGTTCAAAGAAATGAATTTTCCTTCAATAAAAATGTTCCTACATAAGTTAAATTTTAATAAAAATGGCACATGACAAATTTTTATTGAAATACCCAAAAATATTCAGTGATATATATTTTTCATACCTTAATCAACAATAAAGTTTTCATTTAATATAGTACAAGGTCCACTAAACTCCTATAATACACGACTGCTTAGGATTATTTTCTAATCACATAGAAAAAGCTATTGAAAATATGATATCCTATTTATATAATATCAAATAAAGTAGGATAATAATAAACCTTTGAAACACAATTTTATCCATAATCATTCCTTCATCATTTATGAAAAACACGGTCTAAAGTTTTATAGCTCTCTCAATTATTCTATTACAATCATCCTTAATAACCCATGAGCATATTTATTATGTGATTTAAAGATATAACTTTATATATTCATATCTTAAAAGACAAAAATGAATTTCATTTCACTAACCATTATCATCTTAAAGTGTTTTCTTATTTAGGAAATAAACTCTTCACAATTATCCTCTTTATTTTCAATAAAAATAATTTCATCAATCTCTATAGTCAAAATGAGTGTGTTAGTGTCATCATCCTTGACATAGATTTTTTATGAACGATTTCTTTCTTGATCCTTATGCTATAGTCTATATTTTAACACCATGTGTGGGGATATTTATTCAACAGATATAAATCATTTTTAAACATGAAAAACATGAGAACCATCACTATTAAGGATAAAACCTTTCGATGGTTCATTTTTGACCTCTTACTAAAGTTTTTCATTCAATAATACTTTCTTTATATCCATTTAAAACCCTTTTTAATTCTTTTTAGAGAATATTTCAAGAAATATTCATATCATTTCAATACTTTCGATAGGATTAAATGTCTCAATGAAATATATACCATAAATTAGAGAGTATAATTTGTATATAATATTATAATTATTCTATGATACTTCTCCCTTATCATTGAATTTATTTTTAAAAACCAACTTTTTCTCTATCGTGATTTTATCCTTTGGATGTGAATCCAATTACTAGGTATCATTATTATTAATCTAATTCAAAACTTATTCCTTCATTGAAATCTAATCCTCATGTTTTAATGGTCCTTCGACACTCTTTGGTTAAACTTATGATAATAAGTTGGCATGATCTGAAATTCTAAGACTTCTCTAGGTTTTTCTACATTTGGAACTATCTTTATAAATGTTTTTAGACTCAACTTGTTTAATAATACTTTATAAATTAGATCCTCATTTATATTAACATTATCCATCACTAGAGATCAAGAAATAATAATGTGAATTTTGAAAATTTGTTGTTATAATTGAATTAATCCCATTCAGTCCATCACTTTTTAAACAAGAATCTTAAATCTCATCATCAATCTACAACGTAGTTTGAAATTATTTTTTATTTTCCAAAATAATCACATAAAATATTTCTATGAAATTCCTAATATTTTTATTATAACAATAATAAATACTTCCACATATCCAAGGAATATCCCTCCCTCAGTTATTTCATCAAACATTCCAAAATATCTTCCTATGATCTTGATGTAACATGGGATACCAAATAACTTTCAAAATTTCACATTTTTCTTCATACCAAACAATATCTCACATGGAGTATTCACTGAATTGGGTTAAATTAATCAATGATTAAAAATATATCAAACCTTTATTATGGTTTTTATCCCAAATCACCTTGATTTTATTTTCAATGATAACATAATTATTCCAATATCAACCGAACACCATTTTTTATTATCAAAAAATTTATTTTTTAGATGCGTATAGAGAATTAATTTTATTTATGAGCCTGAAAGACAATTATTTTAATAATAATCCTTAGTAAAATTCAGTGGTCAGGACCTTTGAACTATGGTGTATGTAGGTAGAAAGACTGATGGGTTGACACTAATGTTATTGTGTGAGGATATTCTAGCAATGATAAGTTTCATGGTATGGAATTTATTGAATCAATAATTACCTAAAAATAATAATGTAAATAGTAAGGGTGCATTTATGGCATCATGTTTCTATTGTTGTGCATCACTGATCTTAGAATCAATTTGGAATCTCTTCTTCAAAGGGTACTGGATATTTGGTATTTGTAACTATATAGATAGAGAATGAGAGTTTCAAGGAATATGGAAAATATTTTAATGTTAATTGAATATTGGTTCCAGGGAACTGTAAATAATGGATTTAAGGTGAATATCTATAGCATATCCTTCGTTGCTGTGTGTTGGGTGATTTGGTAGGCTAAGAAAAAGGAGAGAGAAGGAAGATAATACACCCATAATTTTATCAAGTCTTGAGTGAAATATTTGGTGGAAGAGTTTAGAGTTATCATCATTAGTGGGGGGTCATCAGTTTCACTAAGGGTAATTACCTCGAGGATAGTATATAAAAAAGTGAATAAGAACAAATACCCAGGCGGTGGGTTAGCTAGAGACCTTCAAATATGGGTATTGATATTAATGTTAATGGATCTTGTGTGGTCATGGAAATGATAGGGGTTGAAATTGTAGGGGATAATGGGGTCTTAGTGATTTTTTGTTTCAACACATATTATGGTCTAGAAAACTCTATTGGAGTAGAGGGAAGGGATATGACCAAAAAAATCACACTATAAAAAATTTACAACATTATATATCATATTTAAAATTGGACTCCATGGTGTTGGTTGGGATTTTCTATAGGAATCTTATCCCCACATGTGAATTGTAATACTTCATTAGGAAATATAGAATGATCATTGATCAGGTAATTGAGGTTGGAAATGCATAGAGGGAATGGAATTTTATAGTGTATGTTTTTCATAAGTAAAGGGATTCCTACAGAGAGTGTCATTTTATATTTTCTAATAGATCCTTGTTGAATGACTATAATATTATTGTAAGGGGTGATGACATAGTTTTTTCACCACATTCAACCCTCATGATCTTGATGTTTAATTATAATAAAATATAATTTTTCAATCACATCCTATTTTCCTATTAGCACATAACAAAAAATTATTAAGCATATCATATATTGTTATTTAATCAACATAAATTATAAACAAACTATATAAATAGAATAATTAAAAAATTAAATGAAATAATTAGTTTCATTGGATGACTTCAGGATCATTATTCTTTACACATCAGAGTATATCAACTAAAGAGGTTTCTCTATTTTGATCACCACCAGAATGTTACTCTTTGGCACAATTTGTTCCTTTGTGAAATGTGTCATAATTAACAAGTCTTTCATGATTTATCTTAAAAATATTTCTTATATATATATAAATTATTCTCTAATTAATGTTCTTTTGTTCTAAAAAACCAATTCTTGTATACCAAAGTTTATATTCCTCCATCATGCTCTTTCAATAATTATTTTGATCATCTGAAATACAAAATAGATTGAATATTTTTTATTATCCATTGATGATAATAGTACCAATATTCAGAATCTTTATGAAAACTTCATTCTTTAAAAATATCACCACATTATATTTATGATAAATTTTAGAAACAATAAATAGATAATGCCAAAACCAATATACAAAGAGAACATCACCTGATTCATGTTTCTTCTCACAAATATTAGTTCTTCCCACTCCTTTTACATTGAGTGATCCATCATTTGTAGAATATATATCACTTTTATCATACCTTTGGATATATTTATAATGTTTCCTATTCTTAATATTATGTGAGTATTAACCAATATCATGTATACAAAGATTTACCAATTTCATAGTTTTGTAATCCACCACAACCATCAAATACTTTTCATGATCACTTGTCGTATTGATGGATTTTAGAGTTATCATTCATCTTTAATTATTCCGGTAGTATGTAGAGACAATTTTTATAATTTTTTCAAGTTGATAATACAACCATGAGTTTCCTCAAGGGAGTTAAAAGAGTTATAAAATTATACATTCTCTTTTAGATGTTATCTTAGACGGACTCTATGAAATTCAAGTTGAATTCCCCTCAATTCATGTCCTATTTTCAATTTAGCGAGTGATAGATTAAAAAAGAACATTTAGTCTTTGTGTATATAAAATTTATAACACCAAAATTTTCCATTAAAGTTATATCACTTTGGTTAGAAATATAGATGATCAAAATATAGTCATTTAACATACTTATAATTTAAAATCCATTATTCCTTTCAACATTGTTATTCTCAATTTCATTGGATTATCACTTAGGATTAATTTTAGGAATATTATTTTTCTACATATTTTTATATTTGGGGTTTTAAATACTACCAATTGAATATAGAATGGGTATTATATACTTATTAAGTTAAATTTAAAAAAAATTCTTCCATTTATTATCATTGTTTCCACTATTTATGTTGCATGATTTGGTGACCAATATGATAGTTTATGTAAAAATAGGAAAATACCAAATTCAATTAATAGCATGAAAAATTTTCTTAGCTTATTTTTGAGATACCAATGGACCAATTCATACACTTGTAATGGGGAATGAATTAGGTGTTTTATACTTTTTACCAAAATCGAAAATGTTCTGAAGCCCCTTTTTAATTAAAATCATATTATTGGTTAGTGAATATGGATCTATTTTAGATCAACCAATAAATCATCAATCATATTAATTCATGTAAAGTAGATAAAAATCATATGGTATGTTTACACGGTTTGGTACAAAGACCCACTCCTTTCTAAAAGTGGTTATTCCCCTAATCATAGACTCTCCACTATAATTAATTTTTGATTAAAATGGGTGGTGTTTCCAACACCTAATGTTATAGTTTCTCACTACAATTATCTTTCAAAAATCCAATAAGACTTCTTGCAAAACATCACATTGTAGTCACCAAGTCACATAGTGGTCTTATTGCATACCATGAGTCACATAGGTTCTATGGAGACACACAATATATATATATATATATATATGATCTACCTTTGATGTTTTTCTTTGAGGTAGATCTTTGTTCAACAAAAGGATTTATCTATAGCGACCTAGTCTTAACAGACATTGATATTACATCATTTTAGATGTATATTTATAACATTACCAAAATACATTCCCTAGGACTGTAATAGATTAGTGTCTTTCGAAACTTGGAAACAAAGGCTTCTATACTATTAAAAGACCTTAAACATCTCCCATAATTATATCCACCTTTTGTACTCATACTTAAAACATTTCTACATAACCGGGGGAAAGAAAGCATAAGAAAGGGGTAAGCTCAAATGCTCATTTAGGGTAAACAAGTGAGATATATAAGCATAATCATGAGCATAAGGGTATGAGTATATAATCATGAAAATAAAATATCATACCCTTAATATTAGAGATCACATACATGAATCACATCACAAATATTGGTATTTCATAAGACACAACTCATAATAAAATAAAGAACATAATCCATGAAAGCATAACATAGGAATAAAACATGGAATTTTGGAATACAAATAATCATAAAACATGATTTCAATAGATTCCAAGGCATCACTACTAAGACTATTTTGGTAGTATAGGTTCACACCCAACACCATCTTGGTAGTCATTTTTCACTCCCAAGGCCATATTAGTTGCATGAGTTCACACATTATACCATCTTGGTAGTCATGGTTCACTCCCATGACCATCTTGGTAATCAATTTTTATTCCCAAGACCATCTTATTAAATCTCATGATATGGAAATATTTTCCCAATGCATTGGAGGGAGATATAGGTCCCAACCATCTCATAATGAAATCATAAATACATGTTCCCAAAAATCATAAGCAATCATATCTAAACCAAGTAAATGAAATGGGTATCATTAAAATTTAAACATATAATAACCTGTGGAAGAAGATATAGGTTTTATAAAAATTTCATCAAATGTATAACCCGTGAAAGAGAAATGTATTTCATAAACATATAACCCATGTAATAAAAATTGGTTTCATAAAGATTGTGACTTTAAGTGTAGCCCATTCATATAAATAATATTAATATAACCTTTAGATCATTTCCTAAAAGGAACTGAGTAACATCAACAAATTCCATCTTAGATGGAAAATAATTTTGAAATATCATTAAGAACTATTTCTTGAGGAAACCATACTTTATTACTTGAAAAATACTTTTTAATACATCAAACCATTTGAAAATCATTTTAATATAAAATACCTTTAAAAATCATAAAGAATACTTGAAATAATTTTAAGAAAAATTTCCCAGAAAAATTATAAAATAAGTTTCAAAAAATTTTAAAACCCTTTTCTCTTTGAAAAAACATTTAAAACTAATAAATAATTCTTGTAAACATTTGAAAAAACATTTATTTGAATATAATATGAAAACTTATACATAAATATTGAAAATATTTTGAAACCCATTTTTTTAAAATACTGTGAAAAATTATAAATAAATCTTGAAAACATGTTGAGAACTATTTTTCTTAAAAATTAATTTTTAAAAATATTTTCTTAAAAAATAAACTTTTATAAAAAAAATTTGAAGGAAGCTTCAAGGAAATTATGGAGGGTAAATCCATACATGTCATACGAGGAAAAAAGAATATAACTTTTGAACAGTAAATAGGTTAGAAAAAAGGCTCATTTGGAAAGAGAAAAAATATTCCTTTGAAAATATTAGTAAAAGACAAAAAGTGTGAAAATTTATTCTAATGATCATAGGAGATTTATAAAACCAACTTGGAAACCCTTTTTAGAGAATACTATTTTCTAACTGAAGAGAGGGTAAACTAGGGATTTCTTAAAAACACTTTCTTAACAATCTTATGTACACAAGAGTAGAAATATGGTAATAATACATGATTATATTATTATTAACTACAGGGGAAGAAAATTCATGAATGTATTGATAAATGTGTTGTATGACTTCATCAAAGGAAGCATAAACATAAACAATCTTCAAAAGTGATGATATTGTCTCAATAAACTATTTTAACTTGGTAACATGGGATCATACTCTCCATGTAAGAAAATGAAATTACTTTAAACTTATAATATCATTAAATAAAGGAAATTCATGATATAATTTTTTATATGGAAGTATATATCTCAAAATATAATTTAGGTTCATAACAAAACATGAGTATCAAAGAAAAAAAATTGTGACAAAAGTATTTTACTGATTTGGTAACTTTTGAAAATTAAACCCCATAAAATAAAAATAATAGAATGGATGTGTGAAAACCAATAAATATAATTATATGATACATATATTAAAATATTGGGAATTTCATAAACCACATAAAAGGAAAGAATGAAAAAATAGCATGTATTTCACAGAAATAAAAAATGAGATGAAATCCCCTTACCTTGTGTCTTAACTATCATTATACTCATTAAACCCACCTGTATAACAATTATAAATTTATTAAAAATATTTTAAATAAAAATATTATAATATCTAAAACCACATATTCTTTAATTATGAGCTTATATTATCCACTTGTTAATCGTATTATTTTAAGGTTTCACTTCGGGTAATATTTTCTTTGTTTTTTGTATGTGTCTTAATTTGATATATTGTCAATACTTGTACTTATATCATAAATAAAAAATTTAAATCATAATATAAATATCATTTATATAAATTATATTTTTATTATAATAATCTATATAATATATAATTATTAAATGGAATACACCGTTCATGGAGACGGTAGGCAGTACGCATGTATGAATGCTATTTCCATTTAATTATCATGTTGAGAGAAAGAAAGTTAAAGAAATATGTGTGTATATATACATATAATTATTACAGTATCTTTATTATATCATATATACCATATATATTCACTACAATTATCCTTAATACAATCCATGTAGTGTATGAATGAATCATATCGCTTTGAGGGGGCGATAGTCCACACTTCCTCAAACGAAATTATTGTATTTAAATAAGATGAAAAACATAAAGTAATATTCTAAATAAAAATTTAAAAATAATAAGAAATTTATAAATACAATATATATCATATATAAATATATTTTCCATCATAATTTCCACCATTATAGGTGGTAATGGAAAATAAACAATCATAGTTTCATGAGGTAGCATTTCACTGTACACAGAAACAATATGTTAATTACCCATTAGATGGAGGTGTGTGTAAGTTTAGGTAAAACCATTTAAAAAAAATACTAGTATATTTATGATACTTATTTTATTATATAACCATATAATAAAGATAATTTGAGGTGTTTTAGAAGGAAAATAAAATAAAGGACTTGAGAGAAGACATTCCCTCTTAATCGGGTAACTCCTTTTGGTTTGTACCAAAAGGAATAATTGGATTTACTTATGCAAAAATAAAGGCTTATTAAAGGAAGGAATGATTTCAATAAATTTGATTTGATAGGTATTTTTATAAATTAATAGGTTTTAGAGGTTTTATTAAGTGGTTGAGGTGGTTGCATTTTATATGGAAGGAAAATGACTCACATGGAATTTTTAGAAACAAGTTATATTTACACATGTTATTTCCTAAACAAAGTCATTCCAAACCAAAGAACACAATAAAGGAAGGTTTATGGACGAAATATGGATAGAAAGTGGGTTTTAAATAAGTTTCTATATCACTGGGCCCTTAATTGTAAGGTTTAGTCCCTGATTATGCTTAATTTGACCTTAATCGCTGGGAGAAATTTTAATCACATTTGCTAATCATTTTGGTAAAAAATTAACTTTGTCTTGTTAGAAAATAAATATTACACTAAATACAAATTATTATGTCTGTTTTTATAAATTCAAATCATATAAGTGGAAAAATTAGGATTAAAGCTAATCTCGAAAATGAGACTAAATTACAGGTTTTTAAAGTAGATTTTTTTTCAAAAGTCAGTTAAGATTTTATACTCTATGTCAAAGTGAAATTGATAAAAATGAATGACATTGTATTAATATAATTAATATTTGTTTCATTTTACCTAATAAAACATTTATAATATCATTTAACTTTAATAATTAATTAAAAAAATACATTTTTAACTAAAAATAAGTACCTTTCACTATCCATAAAAAAATGATGTTTGTCATAAAAATCCCAAAAATTTCACCCTAGGATAATTTAGACATTTTAAATTTAAAAATTTAAACGTGTATAATATTTTTTTATTAAAAGTGGTTTATTCGATAAAACGTTATTTTTAAACATAAAAGAACTTTACTAAAAAAATTATCTTTCATTTGAAATATATTTAATTTATATAAAAAAATTATTAAATATATTTGAAAAGTATTTATTATTTGTCCTATAACTATGTATAAATACTAAGTTTTAATTATCACATTTAAATAATTATATAAAAAAATATGTTTCTTAGAAACTTAGTGTTGCGTGCATCATACACCAAGTCGGTGTTACATGTAACGTATGCCAAGTCAGTTTTTCCTGTAACGTACTCTAAGTCAGATCCATGTGAAAGTAATGTTTGAATTAGTGCATTGAAATTCATAAATGAGTGTTTAATTTATTTTAGTAAAACATATTTCTAACCATAATAATATTTCCTTTTATATTCAATGAGTATTTATATTCATTTATAATTAATTTATAACCCATGAATTAATATTATATTGTGTAAACTATATATTTTCATAAATTAGTTAATAATATTCATAACCTATAATTTAACATATAGGTTATGTCTTTTTATATTAAATAATAATATTTTAACAACATATTATTGTTCAGTTAACCTCGGTCTTGTGTGTTACGCAAGTCATCCAAGAGAGTCACTATTATGTATACTCCAAGTTAACCTTGGTGTTCTGTATAGAGAAATCCAATTTTTATATTTCATGTAGTGCAATATTAACTTGGTGTTGTGTATAATTAAAGACCAACATATTTCATTAATATAAAATAAAATATCATTAGTGTTTCGTGAAATCCAAAATATAAAAAAGATTAAATTAATTTGAAAAAAATAATTCAAAAAATTTCAGGGTGTTACATTCTACCCCCTTAAATTGAATTTCACCCTCAAAATTTGTCTAGGTTATCAAAGGTTTAATATTTTAACATTTCAATCATAGAAACCCACATCGTAAAAATGGATACAAAAACTTTCATAAAAAACGAATTTTTGAAAAATAACAGTTATCTAGAGTAACATATAACTAGGTTTTCACATAGGAGAACATAGGTCTAGAGTGAATATTGGGCATGGGGGAAAAATAAATATTTATATAGAGTGATTGAGGGAATTAATCACAAACAAGTTAATGATCAAAGAAAATGTGAGGGCCTCAAAGTCATAAATAAGTGATGATTTAAAAGGCATCAGTTGAACACAAATTAAGGAATTAAGACAACAAATTTTACTTTCTGATCATTATCCTATCATTGAGTAATTCTTTAATTAACTAAGAATACAATAAAATTTAATTCTTTGGTTAATCTTTTATCTATTTCCAATTCATTAATTTCATTAAGAAATGGATTTCTAGAAATTATCTTTGATTCTTGAAGAACTAAAATACACATTTTATAGATATTAAGGCCCAAAAAATACTAAAAAGTATAACTATTTATCTATAAATATTCTTAAAAATAAATATGATTAATACATTAATATCTAAACATAAAAATTAATACTACCATTTAATCAAAAATAAATATACATCAAAATTAGATATACATAAAATAGGACACTGTGCAGGCCAGTAGTAGGTGCGAAACCCTTATCATCTTCCGGTCATGGGTTTAAGACCCGTGGCCTTTCCAAACATGATTGGTTGTCACCCAACATAAATGATTTCCTTTTATAAAACCACACTAATATAATTTCCAAAATAAATATGATATACATCACTGAAATAAGGTTAATCACTAAATTTCATCCAAGGTTTTTAATATAAACTCAATACGTAAATACCTCCTCTGAAGTTAAACTTAAACATTTCATTAATGGATAACCTTATGACCCTCTAAAATATGAAAATCAAAAACCATATAAATAAATTCATGAAACCATATTAACATTGATCCCACATAAATCAAAAAGTAGCTCTTGGTTGTAACATTACAAACATTTGAATACCCTTGTGGTAAATTCTCTTGGAACATGGAAATGACCTGAATTACCGTAAATCCATTTTTGAAAACATTCATGATTCCTTATTCTATAGATTACTCTATATATTCCATAAATTCAATATGTTTTTGAAATTAATCCATGATAGTTTAAACTACTTGTCAACATGTTCTTAATTAGTTCCAGTGTAATCAAGACCTTCCAATTTACTATTCATATCCCACATATCTTTATCCAAATAAAATTATCAAAACATAAAGAACATATTAAGGGATATATTTAAATTAATCATGTGTTTTCCATGGTCACCACCTTGACATTATATCACTTTTCTATTCCTTCATAACCATTCAAAAAGTTCTGGTAAATCCATATAAAAAAACATAAACTAAACAATCCTAATATATTTTACCTTCCACATAACATACTTCTGGAATCCAAATACATAAAACATTTATTATCCCACTTCATCTTTATTCCACTAACAAGGATACCTCATCCTATTATACAATAATTATTTACTTTCACATTTCATCTATAGTACTGTAATCATTTTCAATGTAACCATTACTCGCACCACCTTATTGTTTCCCTTTAGTATTTTTCATATTGGTACATTGAGTTTCATAATGAAAATTTAATCTCCACTTAAAAAACATAACCTTTGATGATGTCTTAGGGATTCAAATATTCTCATCCATTTCATTAATCAAACTCTTCATCTTCCCCATAGAGTAACTTGTGTTGAGTCCTTCATTACCACAGTAAAAACATGTTCTCGTTCCTCTAATGAATTCATATAGGAAATTATTTCCACATTCTTAATATAGAGGAAACCAAATCTTTTTTTCTCTCTGGTCAAAACTACCCAAACACTCATCAAAATACTTTTTTCTATTCCTTAATGAGTCTAAGAGTTGGTGAAGGTATAAATTGTTAATCATGTTTTGTGAAAACTGATTAGGGATGATAAAAACATATCTCACTCTAGTTTTCATTCCACTTGAATTCTCATCAACAAATCATCAATCACATTCACCATTAATCCAGTTTCTTCCAATTTCCTCCATTGACTAAAACCATAATCATAGTGTGGGCATTACTTATCGTAGTAGAAAACCAAATAGTCAAGAAAAGGTTTACTTACAGGATTTTTATATCATGATAACTTCCTTAATATATGACACCCTAAGTTCATCATGGGTTATTCAAATCCAAATTAAATCTAAATCCTTCAGGATGGTTCATGAAGAGTTTTTGAATTCCCAAATTATATACCCTAGGAGTATCAAACCAGGTGTGTAATAAGGACTATTTTCATGTACTAGATTACCAAAAGTTAGGACCAGAACATATTTTCAGAGTCTTTACACCTAGGTACATCTGTGCTATAGCCACATCTAATTATAGTATCTAGACAGAGATGAATTTCTCAGAAATCACTCACTCTATCCTTTACAAAAAAATCAGGATATTTTCCTAAACCATGACACATCCTTATACTTATCCTAGAGAAATCCTTAGACATATCCTTAGAAAAATACCTAGCGATCTTACTAAATTTTTATCATCCTAGTTTCTAAAGGTTGATTAAAAGTTTCCTTTGATACAACTATAGTGACCCAGGGCTAACATACATGAATATTACATCATTTTAGATGTATATTTAGTAAATTAAAAAAATAAATGCCTGAGGACCATAATAGTTTAGTGTATTTGGAAATGTGGAAACAAATATATTCTATCCTGTTTAAATATATTCAGTATCCCCTATAAATATCTATACCTTTAGTACTTCTACCTAAAACCTTTTTTTCACAACATGGGTAAAGGAAACATAAGAAAGTGTTGAGCTCAAATTCTCAGGTAAGGTTAAAAAAGAGAGAAATGTAAGAATAATCATGAGCATACGGGTATATGTACATGATCATGAAAATAGAAGATCATACCCTACATATCAATTATCATATACATGAATCATGGCATAAATATTGGATGTTCATAAGACATGAATCATAAGTAAATAAATAACATAAGCCAGGAAATCATAAAATAGGAATAAAACATGGAATTTTGGAAGACACATATGCATATAATATGATTTCCATAGTAGAAATTGAATCACTACCAAGACCATCTTGGTAATATGGGTTCACTTTCCATACAATCTTAGTAGTCATGGTTCACTCCCATATCCATCGTAGTAGTATGATTTCACTCGTCATACCATCTTGATAGTCATTGTTCACACCCATATCCATCTTGGTATTCAAGGTTCATTCACAATACCATATTAGTATATCTCATTAGATATAAATCATTACCTAATGCATTGGAGGGAGATATAGGTTCCAACTATCTCATAATGAAATCATACATACATGTTCCAAAACATTGTAAGAAAACATATCATAACCCATGAAATGAAATGGTTATAAAAAACATTTAAACATATCATATCATATGAAAAAAGATATAGGATTCATAAACATTTCATAAAAATCATAACCTTTGAAATGGAAAAGGATTTCATAAACATGTAACTTGTTAAAGTGAAACAGGTTTCACAAAGACCATGGCATTAGGAATGAACCATTCATAGAATTAATATGAATGTAATTGTTAGATAATTTCTTATAAGGGCTTGAGTAACATCAACATATGTTGTCTTAGATGTAAAATATTTTTGAAATATCTTTCAAAAATATTTCTTGAGGAAAATATCATTTATTCATTGACAAATGATTTTTAATAAATAAAACCATATGAGAATAATTTTTATAAAAAATACATTTAAAAATTATAAAAAAATACTTAAAATAATTTGAAAACCTTTCTCCTTGAAAAAATATAAAATAATCTTCAAAATTTTTTATAAAACACTTTTTCTTTGAATTTTTTTTAAAACTCATAAGGAAATCTTGTAAACATTTTGAAAAACATTTCATTGAAAATAATTTGAAAACATATAAATAATGCTTGAATATATTGGTAAAATATTTTTTTAAATACATTAAAAAATTATAAATAATTCTTGAAAATGTTTTAAAAACCATTTTTTCACCACTTAATATTTTTTTTTTATTTTTCAAAAGACCACTATATCATAAAGCGAGAACCGAAAAAACAATACAAGATATGGAAACATGCCCCAATTGTTTTTGAAAATACATTTAGAACTTATAAATAATTCTTGAAAACGTTTTTAAAACCATCTTTCTTGAAAATTACTTTTTAAGAACATTTTATTAAAAATTAACCTTAAAAAAATGAAATGTAATATTCAAGGAAATGGAAATTGGTAAATTCGTACATGTCAAACGAGGTAAAAAGAACATTTATTTTTCATGAAAAAAAGGTTAGAAAAAAGACTCATTTGGAAAGAAACAAAATATTCCATTTAAATAATTTTTAAATGAGAAAAAGGGTAAAAATATATTTTAATGATCATAGGAGATTAGTAGAACATACTTGGAAACCCTTTTTAGAGAAAATGGTTTTTCGACTGAAAAGAGGGTAAAGTTGGACTTTATTAAAAATGATTTCTTAACTATATTATGTATAAAAGAATTGAAATATGGTACCACTACATGAGTATATCATGAATAACTAGAGGGTAATAAATTTCATGAATGTCATGACAGATGTCTTGTATGATTTCATTAAAGGAAGAGCAAACAAAAACAATCTTGAAAAGCGATGAGATTGTCTCAGTAAGCTCTTACAACATGGTAACTTGGGATCATATTCTATATGTAATAAATTGAAATAAAATGAAACTTGAAATATCATGAAATAATTTTAATTCATGATATAACATGTTAAATGGAAGTATATACAGCTCAAAATATAATTTAGGGGTATAATAAAACATGTGTCTCAAAGAAGAAAAATTGAGACAAAACTATTTTACTGATTTAGAAACTTTGGAAATATACACCCCATGAAAGAAGTATAATATAATGGATATTTTAATACCAATAAATTTAAGTATATGGCACATATAATACAATCATGGGCACTATATAAACCACACAAATTGAATGAGTAATGAATATAACATGTATCTCATGGAAATAAAAAGTTAGGTTAAATCCACTTACCATGTGCCTTGACTCTCGTCATACTCATTCAAACCACTTGTATAATAAATATAATTTTTTTAAAGAACCATATTATTATATCTAATATTATATATAGTTTTATTATGACCTTATATGACCTGTTTTTTAACCGTCATACGTTAAGGTTTCACTTGAGGTGATATTCACTTTGTTTTTCGTATGTGTCTTAATTTGATATATTATTTCTTATTGTAATTATATAATGAACCAATAATGATAAAAATGATATAAATATCATTTATATATAGAAAATTTTTATTATATAATTCAATATAATATATAAGTATGAAATTTAATACACCATTCATGGAGATGGTAAGTCGTACGTACGCATGAATGCTATTTCAATTTTATTATCATGTTGGGAGAAAGAAAGTAAAATAGTTATATACATATATATATATATATCATTATTATAGTAGCTTTAGGATATCATATACCCCATATATATTCACTAAATCCATTATTAATACAATTTATGTAGTGTATGAATGAATCATGTCGCTTTGAGGGGGTGGGAGTCCACTCTTCCTCAAACAAAATTATCATATTTACATAAGATGGAAATCATGAATGTAAGTTCTAAATAAAAATTTCAGAAGCATAAAGAAATTATAGATATTACGTATATATCATATATAAACATATATTCAATCATAATTTCCACCATGATTAGTGGTAACAGAAAAATGAACAATCATCGTTTTGCGAGGCAGTAGTTCATTGTACACAAAAACAATGTGTTTGTTACCCATTAGATTGAGGTATGTATAAGATTAAGTAAAAACTTTTAAAAAAACATCCTTGTATATTTAGGATACTATTTTTGTTATATAATCTTATAATAAAGAGTGTTTGATGGGTTGGAGAAGGAAAATAAAATAAATGACTTGAGAGAAGACGTTCCCGCATAATCGGGTAACTCCATTTGATTTGTGCTAAATTAAATCCTTGGATTTTATTTTTCCCCAGAGAAGGATTAAGAGAGGAAGGTAGGATTCCTGGGAAGTTTATTGGATAGGTATTGTCTAAACATAAGAGGTTTTATATGTGTGAGGAAGTAGGAGATTTGGTTTCTTTTTATAGGGAAGGAAAAAGACTCACTTGGAATCTTTAGAAACAAGTTAGGTGTACCCATGTTCATACCTAAAAAAGTCATAAAAAACTGAAAAATCAAGATTGGAAGGTTTATTGAATAAATATGGAGAGAAAATATGTGTTTTAAAAGTGTATATATAATTTGGGTGCTTAATTTTAAGGATTAGTCCTTAATTATGCTTAATTTGGCCTTAATCGCTATGATTGATTTTAATCACTTTTTTTAATAATGTGGTCAAAAATTAACTTATAATTTTTACATTCTAAATATTATACTGAATAAAATGGTGTATTTAAGTTTTTATAAATTCAAATCATATAAGGGACAAAATTAGGATTTATGCTAATCTCACAGATGGGATGAAATAATGGGGTTTTAAAGTAGGAAAAAATGGTCAAAAGTTTGTTAAGATTTTATATACAATATCAAAGTGAAATTAAATTTAATGAATTAAATTGTATTAATAGATGTAATATTTATCTAATTTTACCTTATAATAATTTTATAATATAATTTAACATTAATAATCAATTAAACAAAAAGGAAATTTTTTATTAAAAAGAAGTACCTTTCAGTATTCATCAAAAAATGAAGTTTCTTAGAAACACCTCATAAGTTTACCCTATGATAATTTCAACATTATGAATTCAAAAATGAATTTTCTAAATGTTTTTGAAGTTAGTTTTATTATTTAAAGAGGTTTATTTGAGAAAATGATATTTTAAACATAAAAGGACTTTACCAAAGATCATATCTTTCAGCATCAATGTGTTTTATTTATATAAAAAAAATATAATTTTTTTTGGAAATTATTTATTACTATTCATATTAATAAATTTAATATGTAGGTTATAATTATATCCTTAAAATAATTATGTAAAAAAATATGTTTCATAGAAACTTGGTGTTGTGTGCATCATACGCAAAGTTGGTGTTGCAGGTAACGTATTCCAAGTTAGTTTTTCTTGTAACGTACACCAAGTCAGTTCCATGTGAAAGGAATGTTTGAATTAGTATATTTAATTTCAGAAAAGAAAATTTAATTTATTAGGGTAAAATAGATTTCTTACTATAATATATTTCCATTTATATTCAATTGGTTTTAATATTAATTTATAATTAATTGGTAACCGATGAATTGATATTATATTGTGTAAACAATTTATTTTATAAATTAGTTTATACTATTAATAACCAATAATTTAACATCTAGTTTATATCTTATTATATTAAATAATCATATTTTAATAATATATTTTTCAGTAAACCTTGGTCTTGCGTGTTATGCAAGTCATCCCACACTCATTATTGTGTATAATGCAAGCTAACCTCAGTGTTCCATGTAGAGGAATACAATGTTTATATTTCATTTATTGTAGGATTAAGTTGGTGTTGTCTATAACTCTAGTGAAATGTAGTTATTTATTTTAAAATACAACTATCATTAGTGTTGTGTGAAATCCTAATATCAAAAAGTTTAAATTAATTCGAAAAAAATAATTCACAAAATCTTAGGGTGTTACATTCTACCCCCCTTAAAATGAATTTCACCCTCAAAAATTTTCTGGGTTATCAATGGATTAATATTTGAAATTTTTATTCCTAGAAACCCACATCATAAAAATAGGTACTAAAACTTCCCTAACAAAGGAAAGTTGGAATCATAACGGTAATACAAATTAACATATAACTAGGTTTCCACATATGAGAACATAGGTTGGGAGTGAAGATTGGATATGGAGGAAAACAATAAATATTTATAGGGAGTGATTTAGTTCATAAATAGAAAACAAGTGATTGATTAATTAATAGTTGAGGGTCTCAAAATCATAAATATGTGATGATTTAAAAGGACATTTGTTAAAAAAAATTAAGGTATCGGGAAAACATATTTTTCTTTTTGATCATTATCCTATAATTGAGTAATTATTTTATTGACCAAGAATAAAACAAAATCTCCTTATTTGGTTGCAATTTTATCTATTTAAAATTCATCCATTACTTTAAGAAATGGATGTTTAGAAATTATCTTTGATGCCCAAAGCACCAAAATACACATTTAGCAGATATTAAGGCCCATAAATGAATAAAAAGTAAAAAATATTTTTTATAAATATTCTTAAAATTAAATATGGTTAATTCAATTATCTATAAACATAAAAATTAATAATACCATTTTATCATAAATAATTATTCATCAAAAATAATTATACATAAACTAGGGCATCATGTTGGCCGGTGGTAGGTGTGAAACTCTTATCATCCTTCGATCATGGGTTCAATACACACATTCCTGCCATATTTGATTAGTATTTACCCAATATACATGATTTACTATTCTAAAAACACACTAATATAATTTATAAAATAAATATGTTTCATATCCTTGAATTAAGGAAAATTACTAAATATATATTTTTCCACGGTTTTCATTATAATATTAATACATAAACACCTCCTCCGAAGTTTAACTTAAAAATTTCATGAACGGATAACCTTATAATCCTTTTAAAAGATTAAGATATAAAACCATATAAGGAATGTCACAAAACCATATTAACATTTATCCCTCATAAAACACAAAGCAACTCTTGGTTGTCACATTCTAAACATGTTAATACCCATGTGGTAAATTCTCTTGGAATATAGTAACAACCTAAATTACCATAAATCACATTTGGAAAACATTAATGATTACTTATTCCAAATACTACTAGATATATTCCATAAATCTAATATGTTTTTTAACTTCATCCATGATAGCATGAACAACTTTTCATCATGTTCTTAATTAGTTCCATGGTAATCGGTACCTCCCAATTTAATTTTTTTAATTACCAAATATCTTTATCCAAACAACATTATCAGAACATAAGGAACATATTAATGTTTATGTTTACCTTAATCATGTTTTTACATGGACATCAACATGCCGTTATATCACTTTTCTATTCTATCAAAACCATTCAACGTGTTCTTTAAAATTCATAGTGAAAATATAAACTGAACAATCCATATATATTTCACCTTTCATATAACATAATTATTGAATAAAAATACATAAAATTATTATTATCCCACTTCATACTTATGATTCTAACAAGGATACATAATAATCTTATTCAATACATCTTTCCTTTATCATTTCATTTATTGTCTCATCATCATCTACAATGTAACCATTACTCAAACCATCTTGCTAGTTCCCTTCAAGAGATTTCATATTGGGACATTGAGTTGCATAATGACTATTTAATACATACTTAAAACACTTAAACTTCGATTATGTCTTAGGGAGGCCAATATTCTCTTAAATTTCATTAATCTAACTCTTCATTTCTCCTATATAGTCTCTTTATTTGAGTCCTTATTTACCACAGTCAAAACATCTTCATGTTCCTATAACACATTCACATAGGTGACTCTTTAAACATTATTGACATAGAGGAAATTGAATCTTCTTTCCTCTATGGTCTCCATTATCCAAACTCCCTTAAAATCCTTTCTTTCTCTTCCTTGGTGAGTTTGAGTGTTGGTGAAGTTATAATTTGTTAGTAATGTTCTGTGAAAACTGAATAGGAAGGATCAAAACATATGTCACTGTAGAGATAATAACACTTTAATTATCCTCAACAAATCATCCATCACATTTATAATTAATCCAGTTCCTTCTAGTCCTTGCAATTTAATATAACAAGAAGCATAGTGTGAGCATTACTTATTAATGTAGAAAACCACATAGTCCTGAAATTTTTTTTCTAAAAGGATTTATAAATAAAGTAACCTTCCTTAATATATAACACAATAGGTTCATCTTCGGTTATTCATAGCCAACTTATATCTAAATCCATCACGATGGTTCATGAAGAGTTTGTGAATTCTCAAAGCATATCCCCTAGGAGTGTCAAAACAGGTATGTAGTAAGGCATGTGACATATACCAGATTACCATGTGTGAGGCTCAGAAAATATTTTTCAAGCTTTTACCCCTAAGTACATCTATTTCAGATCTACTCCTCCTTGTAGTATCTAGACAAGGATGTATTTGTAGGAATCCACTCACTCTATCTTTTACCAAAAATCTAGGATATTTTCCTAAACATTGAATTATCCTTATACTTATCCTCAGATACATCCATAGACATATCCTTAGAAATATACCTAGGGATATCACTAAAGTTTTTTCATCCTAGTTTCTAAAGGTTGACGAAGACTTTCCTTTGATACCAACTACAACAAACCATGATTACCATACATGGATATTATATCATTTTCGATTTATATTCATTAAATTTAAAAAAATACATGCTTTGAGACCATAATTATTTAGTGACTTTGAAAATTTGAAACAAAATCTTATATCCTGGTGAAAATATTTCAGCATCTCCCATAAATATCTCCACCTTTACTACTTCTACCTAAAACCTTTCTTCATAACCTGGGGAAATGAAACATAAGAAAGGGGTGAGCTCAGAAGCTCAGTAAGGGTAAACAAGAGAGATATTTAAGAATAATAATGATCATAAGGGTATGAGAACATGATAATGAAAATACATGATCATACCCTACATATCAAAGAGAATATATGTGAATCATGTCATAAATATTATTAGTTCATAATATATTAATCATAAGGAAGTAAAGAACATAATTCATGAAATCAGAACATAGGAATAAAACATGGAATTGTGGAAAAAAAATCATATAATATGATTTACATAGTTTCCATAGAATCACTCCCAAGACCATATTGGTATTATGGGTTCTCTCCCCATACCCTTTTTAGAGAACATGGTTTTTTGGCCGAAGAGAGGGTAAAGTCAGGATTTCTTAAAAACACGTCCTTATATATATTATATAAAAAAGAGTGGACATACGGTACCACTACATGAGTATATCATTAATAACCACATGGGAATAAATTTCATGAATTTATTGATAGATGGGTTGTATGATTTCATTAAAAGAAATATAAACACAAACAATCTTGAAAAGTGATGAGATTGTCTCAATAAGATCTTACAACTTTGTAACTTTGGATCATACTCTCCATGTAATAAAATGAAAATAAATTATACTTAAAATATAATTAAATAAATTAAATTAATTATATAACATATTAAATTTAAGTTTATACACCTCAAAATATAATTTATATGCATAATAAAACAAGAGTCTCAAAGAAGGTAAATTGAGAAAAAATTATTTTACAAATTTCGTAACTTTTGAAAGTTACACCCCATACAAGAAGTGTCATTGAATTGATATGTGAATACCCAAAAATTTAAGTATATGATATGTGGAATACAATAACGGGAATTACATAAACCACAAAAAGGTAAGATTAATGAATATATCATATATCTAATGGAAATAAAAAGTTAGGTTACATCCCCTTACCTTGTGCCTTGAATCTTTTCGTACTCATTAAAACCAATTTTATAATAAATTTAAATTTATTATATATTTTATAAATAACCATATTATTATACATAATAAAATATATTTTTTGATTTTGACCTTATATTACCCTATTTTTAACCGTCCTACATTAAGGTTTCACTTCAAGTAATATTCACTTTGTTTTTCATATGTGTCTTAATTTGATATATTGTTGGTCCTTGTACTTTTATCATGATGATAGAATGAAAACCATGATATAAATATCATATATAAATACTATAGTTTTATTATATAAATCTATTGAATATATAAATATGAAATGGAAAACACCATTCATGGAGATGGTAGGTCATATGTACGCATGAACACTATTTCCATTTAATTTTCATGTTGAGAGAAAGAAAGAAAAGGAAATATTTTCATAAATATATATATATATCAATATAATTGTATATTTATGATATTATATATACCATATATATTAACTATAACCATACTTAATACAATCCATGTAGTTTATGAACGAATCATGTCGCTTTGAGGGGGTAGGAGTCCACACTTCCTTAAACAAAATTATCGTATTTACATAAGATGGAAAGTATAAAGTTATGTTCTAAATAAGAATTTTAGAAGAATAAAGACATTATAAATATTATATATATCATATATAAATATAGTTTCCATCATAATGTCCACCATGATTTTTTGTAATGGAAAAATGAACAATCATTGTTTCGGGAGGATGTAGTTCACTGTACATAAAAACAATATGTTCATTACCCATTACATTGAGGTATGCATATGTTTAGGTAAAAACATTTAAAAAAACATAATAGTATATTTAGGATATAATTTTTTTTATATAATCATATAATAATGATAGTTTCAGTGGTTGTATAAGGAAAATAAAATAAATGACTTGAGAGAAGACATTTCCTCTTAATCGGGTAGATCTTTTTGATTTGTACCAAAAGGCATCCCTGGATTTCCTTTTTCCCAAGATAAGGATTATAAGGGGAAGGGAGGATTTATAGGAAGTTTATTGAATAATTATTGGCTAAAAATAATAGGTTTTATATGTGTAATGAAGTGAGAGAGTTGGTGGCTTTTTATAGGGAGGGAAAAGGACTCACTTGGAATCTTTAGAAACAAGTCAGGTGTACACTTGTTATTACCTACAAAAAGTCATAAAAACCAAAAAATAATAATTTATGGTTTATGAAAGAAATATTTACATAAAATGGGTGTTTTATAAGTGTATATATCATTTGGGCCCTTCATTTTAAGTTTTAGTCCCTAATTAGGATTAATTTGGCCATAATCGTTGTGATTGATTTTAATCAATTTTGCTAATCATTTGGTCCAAAAATAACCTATAATTATTAGAGTAAAAATATTATACATAATAGAATGGTGTATGTTAGTTTTTATAAATTCAAATCATATAAGCGAAAAAATCAGGTTTAATGCTAATCTAACAGATGGGATGAAATAACAAGGTTCTAAATTAGAAAAAATGTTTAAAAGTTTGTTATGATTTTATATTAAATTTCAAATAAAAATTGATTCTAATGAATTAAATTGTATTAATAGATGTAATATTTATCTAATTTGATCTTAAAATAATTTTATAACATCATTTAACATTATAAATCAATCAAACAAAAATGTTGTTTTTAACTAGAAAGTTATACTTTTCACTATTCCTCAAAAAAATGTAGTTTCTCAAAAAAATACCAAACATTGACCCTAGGATAATTTTGAAATTAGAAATCCCAAATTAAATTTAATTTTATCCAATTAAATTTATAAATATTTCTGAAATTAATTTTATTATTAAAAGTGGTTCATTTGAGAAAATGATATTTTTAAACATAAAAGGACTTTACCAAAAAGCATATATTTCATTACCAATATGTATTATTTATATAAAAAAATTATAAAAATATTTTAAAATTAGTTATTTATATTCCTATAACTAATTTTAATGTCTAGGTAATAATTATTTCATTTTAATAATTATATAAAAAAACATGTTTTGTAGAAACTTAGTGTTGTGTGAATCGTATGCCAAGTCAGTGTTGCGTGTAACGTATGCCAAGTCAGTGTTTATTGTAAATTACATAAAGACTATTCCATGTGAAAGGAATTTTTGACTTATGGAATAAAAATAAATAAATTAAAATTTAATTTATTAGGGAAAAACAAATTTGTGACCATAATAATATTTCCTTTTATATTATATCGGTTTTTATAGTCATTTATAATTAATTGGTAACCTATGACTTCATATTCAATTATGTAAACCATGTATTTTTATAAATTTGTAAATATTTTTAATAATATGTAATTTAAAATCTAGGTTATATCTAATTATATTAAATAATCATATTTTAATAATATATTATGGTTTGGTAAACCTCAATCTTGCGTGTTACACAAGTCATCCAGGGGAGTCGTTGTTGCTTATAACGCAAGCTAACCTCAAAGTTCCATGTAGAGAAATAAAAAGTTTATAATGAATATAGTGCATAATTAACTTGGTTTTGTGAATAACATAATCCAAACATAGTTCTTTAATATAAAATAAAAAATGTTCAAAATTGTGTGAAATCCAAAATATCAAAAAGGTTAAATTATTTGAAAAACATAATTCACAAAATATAGAGGTGTTACAATACTTGTATACATAAAATGGGTCTATTTATTTTCAATATAGGATATTTGAATTCTTGAATTAATTCAACACATATTCATGTAACATGGTTCCGAATCTCAGCTCAACTTCACAGTTCTTCAATGTACTTTTTCACTCGCCTCTCTCATCTTTTCACATAAAAACTTCCTTTCTACGAAACTTATCTTATAATGATATATGGTTCCTCTAAATATTTATATTAACTAAAAAATGTATTAGATTCCTATTGTCTTCATTAAGATCTTTTTTGATCATAGATATTCATACGACTTTTGGTTCTCAAATTCTTAACCCAAACAACAACAATTATTACATATTTTATTATTTATTCATCCTTAATCTTCACACCTTATCACATGCATGGGTGGATAGATTAAATTATTCATTAATTTTAAAGTTCTATAAATGGTATGAAGAGGAGAAAAATTAGTAACCATATCAAAATAATAATAACATAATTACCCATTTGGGTTTCCATGTATTACCATGCGCTGTTTTTTCAACTCAATATGTTTTACCATAATACCCTTGATTAATGATTCTCTTTTTTAAAACCCATCCCTCAAGATCTTCAAAAAATCTATATAGTTTCCTGAAATTTATCATCCTCAAAATATATCCATATAAAATCTATTCATCATAATTCCATACATGTATAAAATATATATAAAAAATGAAATTTGGAACTCATCTTCAATACAGGTAAATCACAACAGTTCTTCTCATTAATCAAGTATTGAAAAAATTATTAGAATTCAATATTAGATACTCACAAACACTCGAACAACCCCGAATAATGTTGATGTAGACATTTATGAACAACAGATATAGGTTTAATGGAACTTTAACTACATTATTGTTGAAAACTTGATCTCTTAAATTTGATTTTCAAGAAATACATGTACTGGGTTTTTCATTAATTCTTCATAAAAACACCCAAAGATCATGGATTCTATAAGATTAATGATATTTTAAACTTTAAATAATAGCTTCAACAGAAATTAATTTTATTTCAATAGAATTTAATAATTATGGGAACTCCTCTTTTCATTTCATCTCGATCTTCCCTTTACCATGGATGAATATAGGGACCCCTTTCTTTCATCAGCCCTAATTTGTTTTCATCAGAATTATAAAATTATAGAAACTCCTATTTTCATTTCACATTGGTCAAAACTTCTAATATATGAAGATAAATTTCTTTTTATTCTCAAATATTGTATCACACCCCCTTCATGGTGTTTTAGATTTTTAAACTTTTTTTAAAAAAATTCATTGAATCATCATAAATTATTTTTTCTTTAGATTCTTTAAATATAAAAGGCATCAAATTTCACACATAATATAAGGGAATAACATATATGTGAATTTCCATTTTACTTACACATATTTATATACATAAGGATTCTCTTATATAATTCTTCATGTATTATAATTTATATACATGGTACTCCTATACATAATTTTACTATGTGATTTTTCATTAGCATATAAGTATTTGAATCTATATACATTAAAGAATTTGGATATGTGGAGTTAAAAATACAAAACAGAAATAATTTACAAGAGGAATTATTCTGAATTGCTGAATTTTTCTATATATAGAATCATTATCTATTTTTGTTTGAATTCAGATACAGAAATAAATTTGGATACAAATATTTGAGTATGTGGGTCATTCAGTTACGTTGCATCATTTGTGTATGTGAGTCTTCAACTAAATACTTGTGTACAAACATGGTGAATTTAGCTAAATGAATTTGACAACATAATAATTCCCCTATTCTAGAATTTATATATATGGAATCTAGTATTTTTTGTTTTTTCATATTTCATTCCATTTTCGACCATGCTTCATCCACTTTGAATTCATCTATTCTCAGTCATTCATAAACAAATTTAGATAAATTATTGTTTGAATTTTTATAATAATTATAAACTTATTCAATTGAATTTTCAAGGAATTTCAGCATATAAAAATAATCAAAGTAGAGTATTTCATTAATTACTTTGGATATAATAGGTGAAAATCATCATCAATCAATACTGATCCTTCTCTATTCACTTCATCCTCCCTCTAGAAGTTTGTAAACACTATTTTTAATGACCAAATTACATAGTTCTCCTCTTATAGGTTCCCCTAGTTAATTTATCTCTCCTAAATGATTTTAACCCAATTTATAATCGCTCCCTATTTCTATCCAGGATATCCAGTATAGGTTTAGAAACCATCTCCCAATTTTCTTTCATAAATATTAAAAACAAGGCTGGAATAATCCCATCAATACTTGTCATGATTTATCTATAAATTTTAGATCATCAATCATTAGATTCATGTGCTTATAAGAGTCTATATAAATAGGTATTCCAATAAAACAACTATTTTTTCTTCTATTTTCCAAATCTATGGAAAATAAATTCTCTTCTTTAGTGGGTGGATACTTCAATCCATCACCCAAATTAGAACCTTTTCATAATTAAATCAACCAATATAGGAAGTATTAGTGAAAAAAATACAATAATCAACCCAATGACACATTAATATATCATGTTTGATGTATTTTAAATTCCATATATAATCAAATAGTCAATGTCAATTTTTTACCATAATTGAAAATGAATGAAAAACTAAGAGAAAATTCTCCCCCTTAATGTAAGGGAGTTCTCATCCACTTGATGTACCACTTCTTTTCCCCATGATCTGGAAATAATACTATATAATATTGGCACCATATAATTGTAAAAAATGATCTATTAGTCTATAACTATAAGTTTACGTGGGAGAACTTGGTGAATAAAACAATAGTTCATAACCAAGGCACCAAAGTTATCTATAAAATTTCATAATGTGGTAAAAACTCTGATTTTCAATATCCTGGAGCTATACAAATCATATTTTAAAAAATATATAAAAAACTGTATTCATCTTAATAAACACATCATATGTTAAATTATAAGTAAACAATTACCCTTTTTTTCAGGAAACCCCCCCTTAATAAATACATCAAGTATACACCATAATAAAGAAGGGTGAGTGGATATAATAACACATACTTTATGAAATATTATGGTAGTACATAGTTCTAGATTTTATGGATTTAAGAATTTTTTAGAAGACTTAGTTTTTCAATTAACCCCCCTAAAGTGATGCTCTCCTTCCTCCATCACCTTCTATCTATGTAATTGAAAGTCCTTCAACTAATTTTGGGGAGATGGTGGAACTTCAATATGATATTCAATTTGAGAAATAATGTTAAGTCTAATTTCTTATCTCAAAACTCGACCTCTTCATTATTATTTCCCCTTTATATTTATATATTTTTAAACTTTTGTGTAACATTGTTTTATTTCATTTTTATATTCATCCTTAAGTAGATGTCCTTTTTCAACTTAGAAACAAGAGAAGTTTGATTATTTTTAGTTTTCTCTATTATTTTAGTATCTTCTAAATGATCGGTACTTAGGACAAATAAATCTTTGGGATCATGTAACTCCTTTTTATTTGGTGTATACTAATTTAGATTAAATTCCTTGGTAGGTGATAATGGTGCTTTCCATTTTTTAATCAACATATATATCTATCCTATTAGGGTTGTCAGACACTTGTTTCAAGTGTGTCTTGACTAATTTCACCTTCCACACACCCTTTATTGATTCTTTGACTTACCACTCTTAGGTAACATCTCAGTTACAATCTGTTTCTTCTTGAGATTTTCATTCTTACCATATCCCTTCTTTTACTAACTCCCCAAGATTAACCCATTTAATTGCATCTTATTATTTGGTAATTATTTATTTTCTTCATCATGTGTATAATATCTATATAGATTGCATTGATATTTATCATAAAAATGACCACCAATATTACACATATCACATACATTTTCATGATATTAAAATATATTCTTTTGAGATAAACTCTCCCTTTTCTGTGCTTCCATATTTTGACCAAGATGTTTTCCTTCAGGCTTAATTCTTCGTCCCCTTGCCTCTATTATTCTACCACTTATTTATACTGACACTTTTTTACAATAAATATATTTCTCTATACATAAACATTTAGAAACCCTAACACCTTCAAATAAATCTTGATATTTTTCTAGTGATGGAATCTATCCAAATTTATATGATTCTTGATTTCAGGTTAGAACCCCAATTTTTGGAGCTCCAATTAGAGAAAGAATTTTCTTGTACATACTCACCTCATTCCTTAACATATTATTGAGCGTCCTAAATTTTTTACTCCTCCACATTTTTAAATAAATATATTTTTTCAGTAAATTCAAAGTATCTAGATTTAGATCTATCTAAATGAAATCATTTGTGGGATACATTTTTCAATGTGCTTGTGGTGGAGGATTCTCTAGCAGATCTCAAGAAAATTATTACTACCAATATGAGTACATTTTGAGGTAATACCATATATAAAACTTCAGTGCTGGAAGCTTCCTTTTTAGTATTTTTGCAAGATTCATCTTGACTACATTATAGATATTTTATTTTATTTTCCAACTCCAATTATTCCATTTTGAAAGTTTAATTTTTAGTATAAAATAAAATCATCTATCTTAACTATGACTCTTTATCTTTTAAATATTTTATCTATGAAACTTTCTAGATCTCACCATTGAAATTTCTTGATCTTTTACTCTCTTGATTTTGACATCTTTCTAGGATTCTTTGATATCCATAAAAGTTTACAGAGTCTCTAAATTTCATAGAATACCTCATTAATAAAACATTTCTCACTATAATAGATTTTTAATTATTCAAATATCTATGAACACCTTTCATTGAAAAGTGCAACTAGTTAATCCTTTTATTCAATCGATCTTGAGAGAGTGTTTTATTTTCCAACATATTTGGACAATGAATATTCTATTAAACCATTAACTTGGTTAAATTATAAAATATAAATTTGTAATCCATTTATGTACATCACTATATAAGAAACAAATTATATGGGGACATTTTTAAGACAGTACTTGATTTTAGAATAAAAATAATTGTATGATATAACATTTTCAAGCTCTATAAATTATAAACACCTTTAACTCAATCAACATATTTAATCTATCTAACTTGGTTTTATATAAAAAACACATCGATAACTTTTAGATACTGGGTGTATATGTAATTATTTTTAGTTATTTTTAAATTTCTTATTTGCGTTCTTCATCCTATTTTTAGAGTATTTGAAGGGACTTAAGCATGAAAAAAAACATGAATAAACCTAGTATTTTCCATGAAAGGGTATGATTTAACCATATAAAACTTACACTAAATAAAATAAAATGATACCCACTAGGACTTTAAAATAGATCCAATAATAGGGAAAAGTTTCTATAATTCCAATTTAGATGCCCAATGGACTGGTGTAGACACCATAGACAGGTGTTGAATTAGGTGTTTATTAATTTTTACTAAAATTAAAAACATCTTAAAACCCTTTTGGAATTAAACTAATCTTTTTGGTTAGTTCATTTGGATCAATTTTAGTTTAACCATGAAGTCACCAATAATACGCATGTATGTAAAATAGATAAAAATAACATGGTATTTTTGCATGGTTTGGTATAAATACATACTCCTTTCCATGATTGTTTATTCCACTTAATCTTGAATTATTCAATATAATCAAACATTAGTTACAATGGGTGGTGTTTCCCACACCTACAAATCTAGTGTCTCATTGAAATTCACCTAACTACTCCCCATAGGACTTCCTCCAACAAATTCACACTATAATCACTAAATCACATGGTGGTATTCTTACTTGACCGGAGTAACATAGAAACTATGGAGTCCCACTATATATAAGAAAAACATTCTTTTAATTTTATTCTTATAATTAGATCTATGGTGAACATAAGTATGTATATGCATCCATAGAATGGATATCCTTATTATCAACATAGAATCTTCCAATGACTGATTGTCTTCGACACAAATGCATGTAACTCGGTTCCTAATCTCAACTCAGCATCAAAGTTCCTCAACCGATCTTCTCAATCGATTAGTCACCCAAACATGAATCTCTATCAAACTGATCATAAAATTATGGGCTAATCCTATTAATATTACAATTCAATAGAACATGCAGTATATTGTTATTCACTTATTTGAGAGTTTACCCGATATGATACAACAATACAAATCCCGGTTCTTTAATTCTCAATACACACAACAACAACAACATATTATTTTTCTTTTTTATCCTCATCGACCTTCAGTCCTTCTCACATTAATGGGTGGATATATTAATTCTTCTTTAATATTTAATTCCCAAAAAATTATGATGATGAGGAAAACCTTAACCATATCAAAAGCATAATAATATAATACCCCAGGTGAGTTTCCATTTATTCATGTGTGCTTATTTTTTAACTCAACTAGAATTACCTAAATACCCTTAATTATTGATTCTCTTTTTGAAACTAATCCCATATGGTATTCAAAAAAATCTCTATAGAGGATGAGAATTTATATTCCTCAAAATATCACCACATAAAATCTACACTTCAAATTAACACAGATGTATAAAATACACAACAAATAAATGTAGTGTGAACCTCATATTTATTACTGGTAACACACAACATTTATTATAATTAATAATGTAATGATAAAATGCCCATAATTTGATCCCATATACTCATGACCACTCACAAAACCATAGATCAAACTAATATAGTCTTTAATGAATAGAAAATCAAGGTTCAATATAACTTCATCTGCATTATTCTTGAAATCTTAGTAGCTTCAATTTATTCTTTAATAAATAAATGTAGTGGTTATAATCATTTGTTATTACTCAAAACATACTATAATCATATAATATCTGATATTTATGATATTTATAACTTGAAATCACAACTTTAGCATTGACTGATTTGGTTTCATCAAAGTTAAAATATTTCTAGAAACTCATCTTTTCATTTCACATTAATATTCAATTTACCTTGGATAAACATCATCTTACATTTATTATCATGATTGAATCACACACTATTAAGGGTTCTTGTGTTATTTAAAACATGAAATAATAATTCTTACAACATCCCAATTATTTTCATCAAAATTATAAAATTCTAGAAACATGATTTTTTATTTTTCATTAATATTCCCTCAAAGTAGATGAAGTTCAGTTTATATTTATTCTCAAATATTGAATCAAACACCCATTATGATGTTGGTTAGGTTTAAACCAAGAATGAGTAGTTCCTTCATCATACCAAAATATTCATCCTTTAGATTCATTAAATTTTGAAGTCTGAAATTTTCACCTAGAATTAAAGTGAAATTCAGCTATGTGAATTCCAATTTTCATTTTGTAGATTCATCTACATGAGGATTTTTCTTACATAGTGATTCACATAGAAGAATTTATCTATATAACTTTATTCAGTTACATGTAGATTCACTTTTATATGTAGTTTTTTAATTCGGATATGCCACTGAATTTGGATATATAGATTTTTGCATGTAGATCATTCAGTTATGTCTCTTCATTCACATACATGAATTTTATTGTAATAAACTATTTACACATGTGGAAACTTCATCAATGTGGATTCAACTATCAAATAATTCACCTATTTTGGAATTCAAATATGTGAAATTTGGATATGACCATTTTTCTAGATTCCATTACATTTCAAACCAAGCCTCCTATATTTCAATTTTATCCATTCTTATCCATTCATGACAACCATTAAATATTCTTGTAACTTCTTCAAATGATTATTTCGATTATTAGAATAATTTCAGATTCTATTAAATAAACTTCCATGGTGTGGCATCATATAAAAATAATCAAAGTATATTATTTTTTACTTACTTCTGGTAGTTTAGGTGAAACTTTTCTTCAATCATTCTGGACCCACATCTATTACTTTCACCCTTTATATAAGAATGTGTAATCACTAATTGTAGAAGACAACTTACATAGTTCTATCAGATGGTTTATCCTATTTCATCTATATTTTCTTAAATCATTAAACTTGATATATACATATTCTCTATTGTTATTGACGATTTCGAGTTTAGGTGTAGCAGCCAACTCCATCTTGTCCTTATAGACCTTTTCATAAAAGGATGGAATAATACCACAAAAAATTATCATGATTTATTTAAGAATTTCATACTATTAATCATCAAATACATTAGATGATATGAGTATGTCCTGATAGGTATTCTATATAGATAACTCTTCATTCATCTGTTTGACTAATAAACGTAAAAACTTCTCTTATTTTGTGGTAGGATACTTTAATAAATCACCCATGTCACTCGTTTACAAAATGATATTTGAAAAGATAAAAATTATACATGAAAAAAATACAATATTCTAAAAATGACCAACTTGGATCAATGGAATCACTGAGAGGGGGAAGGGTGAATCCATAACATCCTTTTATTTTTTGTAATCTTTCCTGTATAACAACCTTTACCTCTTATAAAATATGTATCAATTTACTAAAAACCAAAAATTCACACATCTATTTTAAAACAAGTATTTAAAAGTTTCTCTACCTAATAAGAGTAACTAGTCCTTAACATGGTTTGAATATAATACAATACCACACAATCCACTAGAAAATAATCCTTTTGTGTGGATATAAAAAGTGGGAAATACCCCTACACTTGTGTATCACTATGATTAATAAAATAATGCATGTGCTTCTACTAGAATGAAAGATGTAAATAATTTTTTAAAACAAGTTTAAAACCTTTCACTAACTGGTTCTGAACATTTTATTTATTCTACATCAACAAATTTAACATTTCTAATTCTAAAAAAATAACCTTACACATTCTTACCGAGTATCAATTTGGAATTTTTTTTGGAATTCATAAAGAACATAGTTTTCTCTCTCACAATAATATCTCTTTCCAATTCTTCAGTTCAGAAAAAAGTCTGACACAACAGTCTGAAAACACATTTGACTTGTTAATTTGGAATAAAGTATGATCTCTTTCTTTCTTTCTTCTAGGTAATTAAGTTCAATTTCTCTATCAAATCTACTAACTCCTGATCAAATCCTCCCTTATCACTTCTTTAGTCCATAGAACTTTCTCTTCTAATTATGTATTAAAAAACTCCATAAATCATCATTTTGTGCATGTAAATATTGTCAGAGTACATTTTACTTTGAACTCTTTATATTGGTTCCTTGGAAATAGAAAATTATGTAACCCAAAATAGTATTCCCACTAAATGAAATTCATATATCCAAATTTATTCCGAAATTCAAACATTATTTGACCACTTCTAAATGCTTCTCAAATTTTATATTCTTCTTGAACCTTCTTGAGTTCTCTAGGGATTCTTAATTTTGAACCACATTTGAATAAGAAATTCTCAAGTGATTAATCCAGAAACTGATAGTCCTGAAAATTTTAATCCAAAACATGTTTTTCATTATTGTTCTCTTGACATTATTAAAAATAAGTAAAACAAAAAGCATCTCACATTGATTATTGAAATCAACTGAAACTTTCTCCCCATAAAAATCATTGTAACTTATAGATACTTAAAACCCCTAAAATTAAGTTTGTTAGAAACATCAATATGTTTCACCATGTCATCATTTATTCAATTATCCCTCAAATCGATGAAACTTAGAATCCGATGACATATTAGTATCAAATACTTTATAATGAATTTTTATGTCTCGAGATAAATGAAAATTGTTGACTTAATTATTGAATTTTATATGATTAACTAGTATATGATTATCATATAATGGATTTGTATATAATGTTCATATGATTCTTCTATGACAATAACTCAACTGATCGATTTATTCCAACAACTTCTCTGCTCAATCTCACATAACAACTATGGTCCATCCAATATGATTTGGGTAGTCTGATGTTCTACCTCTAATGAAACTCGTCATATGATGGATCGGTTCATCTGATGGATCGGTAAATCAGAACTTTTTAAAAACCTCTGACTTAAGAAAATTCAAATTCTTAGTCTTCAAATTTTTTTTATCCATTTATTACTGATCTGATTATTTGTATTAAAAAACTTCAACTTTATTGAAACACTAAAAATTCATATCTCCCTTTTCTTCCACATACCCATACATGTATCATTATTTCTTTATGATGTTTAGAACATTGATATTATCATAGAATTGTCATATTTAGTATTTCAAACATCTCTTATGAAATTTTGAATTTGGTACAACTTCCCACTTTATTCTAAAAAACTGCATTATGAAAATACGAGTCAAAAAACAAGTTTTCCCATAAAAAATTGTTTGAACATGAAACTAAAATTGATGGAATTTCATAAAAAAATTGTGTCTGATCTTATGATTTATATCACTAAAGCATACAAAGTAAGGCGATTTCTCATAATGAAAAAAATACAAAACAATCAACAAAACACTTCTTCCAACATATAATAAACCAACTCCATCAAAATGGCCTTGACAACCCCCCCCCCTTTGGATTTTCATGTTAATAAATCCTTATTAATAACTGAATGTTTGTAACTCAAGCTATGGATCACTCATAATTTTTTAATACTATTTGAGTGAACTAAACGTTGAATAAAGAATCATTGAACAAAAAAACCATTTTTTCCACAAGTATTGACTTATGTAAATCCCTTGAACATTAAACATTCCATTTATTCACAAATTTTTACACTTTTCTATAAAACCAAGATTTCACACAAGCACTTCAAAAAATTATTAAAATAGTTAACACATTCACAAAATGAGTTTATAGATTACCCATTTTAATAACTCCCCCTAAAAATATTCGTTCATTAAAAGGTTTATCACATGCCTATAATATCCTTATTTTTATAATGATAATAAAATCTATATTGTTTTGATAAATTATAAAATTTTTATGGGAAAAAAATGTTTTATCAAGGAAATAAATTTAATAAATTTGTTAATTTTTTTTTCATAAGATAGAAAACCCATTTAATACTTTGGAATATTCAATCTAATATTTTTAGAGTCATATGCTAAGTTGTTGCCTGATTACAATCCCCATAAAGCTTTAACAAATTTGAAATAAAAATATTAAATACATTATTTTACTTACAGAAAATTTATTCAAAATATTTGGATAAATCCAAAATGGCATGTCTTATGAAAAATATGAGACCACTGTTAGGTCCGAAATGGGGGGTTTACCAAAGGAAGGGTATAAATTTTATGCACATCAAGTGTTTGACAACATCACACATGATAAAACCCTTTTTATATTTTATTAATTATTTAATACACTTTTTAATTATTAAATAATTAATTTCTATCAAAAGGTGTGTTGAATGAGAGATATGAGACCCATGTTAGGTCTGAAATGGAGGGGTGTTCCCTAGGTAGAGTATAACTTTTATACGTGTCCAATGTTTGACAAAATCACACTCGATAAAACCTTTTTTATATTTTATTAATTATTTAATCAATTTGTAAATTACTAAATAATTAATATATCTCAAATGGTGCATTGTATAAGAGTTATGAGACCACTGTTAGGTTTGGAGTGGGGGGGGGGGGTTTCCTATGAGGGGTAAAACTTTTATATGAAATGGGTTTTTAGTATCTTTTAATTTTTTAGAGGTAAATAATTAATTTTATTAATTTAATTAAAAAAAGTAAAATAAATCATATTCTTCGCATAGATCAAATTCCATTAACTCGAAAATAGATTTTCATATCTTCAATTATGTAATTTTTCAACTAATTAAAAATCATAATCACATTAAATAGGATAAATAAATGACTCCACATTGATTGATTCAGTGTTTAACTGATTAAAATGGAAGATTTAATTTGTTAGTTACAAAAACTGTAAATGCCTTTTGGATGCCTATAAATACCTGTCTACTTCTCATTATAATTTCACTAATGATTCTGAGACACTCATTCTATGATCAGTGAAGCATTCAAGCTTCCTTTTCATCCAAGAACATCGTGTGGGGATGGATATTCTATTGAGGGCATGATAATGTAGGTTCATCCATTTTTTTTATTTTTCTTCAAAATTTATCTCTACAATAACTTCCCAATTAGTGATTGGATTAACATGTCATCAATTTTTTTGGATTTTTCTCGATGATCAGAATCTAAATTATAATTTTTTTGAATGTATCAAGGTATACCCAACCTGATTTTTCATAATTTTTTTGATAATTTTAAAAAAATTATAAAAAGATACTTTTTAAATAAATTATTGCAAGATTTTTACTATGAGTTTATCTGGAATAATTATTTAGGATTTTATAAAGTTGAATTATTTGAACTATCACATGTTAATTATTTTGGATTATCAATAAATAATTATTAAATAAATTATCTATGGATAATTATGTGAAATTCATCAAAAGGATAATTGTGCCAATTATCAAAAGATGAATGTGTGAAATCATCAAAGATAATTACAAGTAATTATTGAGTGATAGTTTATTAAAATTACCAAATTATTATTTCTTGAAATTATCAATGAACAATTAAATGATTAATAAAAAATAATTATCAAAAATTATTAAAGGTTAATCACATAAAGCAATTATCATTGTATAATTTTTGAGAATAATTAATTGACTGTTGCTATATTATAAATGGATAATTTATTATAAGATAACTATCTATAGATAATTAATTATTATAGATAATTATGAAGTATAATTATGAACAAATAAATTATAATAAAATTATCAGAGTATAATTATAATGGATATTTTTTGATAAAATCATTGAAAATAATTATAAATGGATAATCTTTAAAAAAATTATAAACAGATAATTATAAAGTATTATTTATAATAAATTATCATAATATAATTATAAAGTATAATTTACCATAAAATTTTCAAATATAATTATAAAAGGATAATTTTTAAGAGCTTATCAAAATATAATTATAAAAGGATAATTTTAAAAAAATTATCAAAACTATAATTATAAAAAGATAATTTATGAGAAAATTTCAAAATATATTTATAAATGTATACATTATGATAAATTATCAAAAGATAATTATAAAATGATAAATTTAAAATTATATTGGAGAGATAATGTATAATCTCTTGTGATTTTTTTAAATAAAATAACTGACATTTGTTCTAGGAACCCTTGATGATTTTTAAGCATTGATGGGTCAATGGAAGCGATGATTAGGTCGTGAGAAGGTGTATCGAACCACAAAGGGTGGTTTATCCTTGATACTAATGATGTTGACTTTGGGGAAGGGAATTTATTACCTTTTCATCTTTTTTACATATTTTATCTTAAAATGATTGATACATAGACATTTATGATGACCATGTTTGATCATGATCATATGTGGGTCTGTGTATCCATGAGAACCTTATGTGATACATGATTCCATGATTAATTTATAGCTTATTATTCATGTTCGATATTGATCACATGTATTATTGTGATACCTTACTTATGATGATGTGTTATGTGTGTGTAGCCCATGATTTGGTATGATTTGATTCCATGAGATTATTGTTATAGCTCGATTCCGTGATGATTTTTGATTCACATGTTGTTTTATATGATGATGAAATATTTCTCATGATGTGTGCTATGGTCGTTATAATGCAATGAATTTTTATGTTTTCCTTTGGAGGATTGAAATGTGTATGCTAGATAAGTGTTCATTGTGGTATAATTGATCCTTGTGGGGTGTTCACATGATATATGGTGATGATGATAGAACAACATGATAAAATTTTAAACTAGAATATACTTTATGACTTGTGGATTTTGAGTGTATTTCCAACACTTGATGTCTTATGGATTTTGAGTCCTACCTGATGCCTTGTGGATTCCAGGTAGGTTAGAGATACTCGATGCATTGTGGATTTTGAGTATCACCTGATGCCTTGGGTATTATGGGTAGGTTATTTTCAATTGAAGCCTTAGGTATTCTGAGTGACTCACAAATATCATTGTGGTTAGTTTTTGATACTTATAATCATAGGGTATATTTTTGGCATTGAGCTAAAGTAGGAATGACTAGGGGTTTTTAGCGGCTTGGTCAGAGCACTACTTCCTATTTTTGGATTATGTGTTATTATGCTCATTATGAATTTATTATTATTATATAATACACTTTTATACTTGATAACATCAGGTTAAGGATACATTAATAGTGTCCTACTAAGTCTTATACTCACACCCTACTTGGGCATTTTAATGTGCTTATATATTTCATGAGTGATTCGACAAATGGCTTGGGACATGTGGCAGACTGCTGAGATAAGGAGAGTGGAGCTGGTGATTATTAATGAAAAACATTATTGGGACCTACAATTTATCATTTCTTGTTTACCTACATTATTTACACCAGTTAAAATTTCCACTCAGTGAGTTACTTTATTTGTATGAAATGTATGTCGTCTTTACCTTTACACATGTTTACTCTGATTATTTATTGTATTGGTTATTGTTGATTATTAATCCTACAATATGATAATGAGGGTATAGTCTCTCCACTGATATAATTAGACCCACACTTATAGTTGAAAACCTCTTGTATATGGGGAGGCATGTATGATGTCACATGGAATTCAAACCTAGACTCAATGGTTTGGGTTGGGTTGTTACAAAATGGTATAATAGGATCATGACCCAATAACTTGTTTTTTTCTCTTTTATTGTTTTGGGATAGTTTAGACAGGAGATAAGAAATTGGGACTTGGGTAGGGGAACTATATCAGTTCCTAGACAACAATATATAGTGGACCTATGAGTTTCTATAAAATGGGGTATTTATGTTCTATTGTTACTATTGATTCATCTTGGGTAACACACATGATGTTATATGTGATTTATGAGATTTCACATATGTTCAGGAATCATTACTAGGCACATAGGTTCATATTCCATATATATATCCATTGTTATGTTTCATAGTAGTTAATTAAAAAAATTCCTTGATTTGTGCTATCTATTTGAGATATTTTTTTGTGTGATATATCTATGTTTCAATGTTGTGTGATATATCTTTATTAGAATTAATTAGTTTAACTGTTCATGTTGGTGTGTTGGTATATATATAGTGACTATAAATAATGTGTATGGATAGAGACAAAGGTTAATGCTTTGTGTGGTATACCTTGGGTTAAAGGTAGACTTTCTCCCATAGACTTGTTTATATAAACATTGTGTGATACCATAGACTAATTAGGTTTTATCGTAATGACTCGGTTTCTTTTCTAAAGTGTTCCCCTATGCGTTAAAAATTATTTTGCACTAATTTAGGTGATTGAACAACTTGGGAGGTAGGAAAAAACACTTATGTAATGGAAGAGGTTTCATTATTACCCCTAGATGTGTAGGCGAATACAGTTTAGAGTTCACCCACACATTGTGGTGTAGGCCATATAGATGCTTCTACCATAATTATTTTTCTTAGTTTCTATATTAGTAATAGAAGATCATAACTATGGTTTAATATGACATGATTTTCAAATCTTGTATTATTCATCCTTCCAGAGCATTGGAGGTTCTCATGATGTTGAATAATGTGTTGTGCTATTTTTAGGAATTTTCGTCATGGTAGAGACTCTGAATGACTGGAACGTGAAGTTGAGATTCATCTCATGTTGGGAGAACAACCATTTTGATACCCCTATATAGCATGGTGCCAGCCGCGTTGAAGGAGATCAAGGTATAACATGACAACTTGGTGAGAAGGAGATTCATAAATATAAGTACATTGCTATGGGGTTCACCTATATTATTTTCTAAGAAGTCAGATAGTAGTGTTAGACTATGCAGTGATTACCGGAAGATAAATGAGGCGAGGGTCAAGAAACGATACCCATTTCCCTTGATCAATGATCTTTTTAATCAGTTGCATGGATTCCATTGGTTCTCCAATAGGAATATTTTATTATTTTATCACATGTTTCATGTTAGAGAGGAGGATATTCTGAAGATGACATTTTATATTTGGTATATACAATATGAGTACTTGGTAATGTCATTATGGATAACGAATACACCTGTGGTGTTCATAGATCTTATGGATAATATCTTTCATCTATACTTAGAATCTTTCATCATAGTGTTTTCGATGATATCCTCATCTAATCACTAATACCAAACTATCATTTTAATCACCTAGAGAAAGTACTGAGTATACTTTGAGCACACTGAATTTATGCCAAGTTGTAAAAATTTGACTTTTAGATTAAAGAGGGGAAGTTCCAAGTACATGTGGTGTCTGAGATCTGTGTATCTGTAAACAAAAATATGGTTGAGGTATTCATGTATTGGAAACATCCCAACAACATGTTTAATATTTGGATCTTTCTAGTATTGGTAGGATATTACTAGAGGATTATTTAGGATTTATCCTAACTATAAACACCCATGAAAAAACTGAAAACAAAGGGAGTAATGTTTCAGTGGTCAGACATATGTGAAAGGGATTTCTTTGAGATAAAGAGAAGGCTGAAGACAAATCCAGTACTAACACTCCTTAATCATGGGAATTGTTATGCAGTGAATTGTGATGCATCAGGTTTTGGTCTAGGAGTGGTTCTCATGAAAAGAGAATAATTAGTTGCCTATGGGTCTCATCAGCTAAACCCATGAAATAAAATACCCTACACATGACTCAGAGTTGGAAGCAGTGGTCCACACTCTAATTTTTTTGATACATTACCTCTTCGATTAAAGATTTATTGTTTACACAGACCATAAGAGCCTTCACTGTATCTTCACACAGAGGGGCTTGAATCTGTGGCAGAGGATCTCTTTTGAGTATATACAGATGTTCAACTTTGGGATGACATGTAAAACTAGGATGGAAAATTTCATAGGGGATGGCCTTGGCCATATCCCACAGGCTATGTAAGAACTTGGAGAGAGGTCCTCAAAGGATATATGAATATTGATGAGTTTATTGGCTAAATGGAGGATTCCTGCTTTGGAGGTCCATGGTTCAATGAATTTTTATCTCTTTATAGTCACATCCTCACTTGTGGACTGGGTAAAAGGTTGAACATAAAATGGACTCATAATGTTCAGTATTGAGGGAACAACTAGCTGATGATGACTCAATGCCTGAATGGTCGATGGAAAATGATGACATGATCATAGTAGATGGGAGAGTAATATTCCATACTTATATTAGATATTATCTTAAGGGGGATTACCATACCTCTATATGGGTAGTACATCCTAGTGATACCATGTTGTATCATGACATTAGGGTATAGTTTTGGTGGCTAGGTAGAAGAGAAAAAGTTCTATTTTTATATCTCAATTCCTCACCTATCAGAGGGTAATGTCCGAGCACTATAATCTTGGTGGATTGTTGCAGCCACTCCCAATAACTATGTGGAAGTGTGGGGAATTCATGATAGAATTCATTATGGGGTTACCTAGGACCCTAGGGAGTTTTCATAAGTTTGGGTGATTGTTGTACAATTAAAAAAGTATGATCACTTCTTACCAATCATAGACACTCACTTAGTGGAGGAGATGGAAAGGATTTATGTCTGAGAGATAGTGTTCTTTCATTGGTCCATTTGATCATTGTTTTAGATATAGATTCATGTCTCACATCATGTTTTTGTAAGGGATTTAAAAAATTCCTAGAGACTCAGCTGAGATTGAGCATGATGTACCATCATCAAACTGACAGACTATCTGAGTGGTTTGTATGTATATTAAAGGATATTCTTAGATATTTCATGTTTGACCTTGGAAGTTCATGATATGATCACCTAGACTTGAATTAAATTTCATAAAACAATATTTTTCTGGATTTTATTCGGATGGTACCTTATTAGGATCTTTTTGGGAGGTCATGTCTGTCACTTCTAGGTTGGCATGAGGTGGGTAAGGCAGTGGTTGTAGGACCTAGTATCATTCAGGAGACTTTTGAGAGAGTTAAATAGATACAGAAGATATTTATCACTACTCAAAGAAGACAACGATCATATGCCGACTATAGGAGGATACCCTTGGTGTTTTCTATGGGATATCTGGTTTTCTTGAGAGTCACTCCTTGCTTAGGGAACACACATATGAGGAAGTAGGGAAATATAGAACCACATTTTGTTGGACCCTTTGGGATCACCAAGAGGATAGAGGTAGTGGTGTATCATCTGGACCTCCCCTCTCCCAATTGGGGTATGCATGAAGTGTTGCATGTGTCACAACTTTGGAGGAATATACTTTACCCTATGCATGTTATTGGTCGCAAGTATGTTTATCTATAGACCAATGCATATTATGAGGAGCATTTGGTGTGGACCATTAATCGAAGAGAGAAGAAATTATGAGGGAAGATGATATCATTATTTCAAATTCAATGGCGGCATGGGAGGATCTAGGAAGAGATTTGGGAGATTGAGTCTAATGTTAGAGCTAAGTGACCTTAGTTGTTCGATCAAGACACCTAGAGATAATTCTTGAGAATGATATGTAGATAGAGGGGGAGAAATATAATATTTTTTTTACAATGATAATAAAGTCCCTCATTTTGATAAAATATAAATTATTTACATGGAAAAAATGTTTTATCAGTGGAATAAATTTAAGAAAATAAGTAAATGTTTTTATTATTGGGAAATACTAGTTAACACTTTAGAATATACAATTTAATATTTTTAGATTCAGATGCTAAGTTGGTTTGAGATTTTGAGACTCGGAAAGCTTTGGAGAAGATGAAATAAAAATATTAAAAATATTATATAACATGCACATAATTTATTCAAAATAATTGAATAACTCCAAAACCATGTATCATATGAGAAATTTTAGACAACCGTTATATCCAGAATGGGGGGGGGGGGATTATCCAAGGTAAGGCCTAACTTTTATGTGTGTTGAGTGTTTGACAACATCACTTGTGATAAAACCCTTTTTATATTTAAATAATTATTTAATACATTTTTTAATTATAAAACAGTTAATATCTCTCAAATGATGAATTGTATGATAAATCTGAGACCACCGTTAGGTTTGGAATAGAGGGGTTACCATATTCAGAGTATAACTATTATGCGTGTTGAGTGTTTGACAACATCACATGCGATAAAACCCTTTTTGAATTTAATTAATTATTTAAATCATTATTTAATTATTAAATAATTAATATCTCTCAAAAGGTGCAATGTATGAGAAATTTTAGACCACCATTAGGTCTGAAATGAGGGTTCTATTCTAGGTGGGGTATAAATTTTATGTTCAATGAGCATTCTATATTTTTCATTTTTTTGGGGGTAAATTATTAAACATATTAATTTAATTAAAAAAAGTAAAATACATCAACTTTTTCCCACGGCTCAAATACCATTAACTTAAAGGTGGATTTTCAAAGCTTCAATTAAGTGCATTTTTGACAGATTAAAAACCATAAATGCATTAAAGAGGATAAATAAATGACTCCACATTGATTGGTTCAGTGTTTAAAAAATTAAAATGAAAGATTTAATTTGTTAGATACAAAAACCCTAAATGCATTTTAGATGATTATAAATACCTGGATACTCCTCAATGTAATTCCATCAATGAGTCTGGGATACTTCTTCCATGATTGATGAAGCAATCGAGCTTCCTTTTCTTTCAAGAATAGCATGGAGGGGAGGGATCTTCATCTTAGGGAACGATGCTATAGGTTCTTTGAATTATTATTTATTTTATTATTACTTCAGAACATATTTCTTTGATAACTTAACCATTAGTGATCAGATAGATGTGTCATCCATTTCATTGGATTTTTATCAATGACCAGATGATAAATCCTAATTTGGTTTTTGAAAGTTTCAAGGTATGACCCATATGATTTTTCATATTTCTTTTGGATAATTTAAAAAAATATCAAAATATTATTTTTAAATAAATAATTAAAAGATGTTTACTATGAATTTATCAGGAATAATTTTGTAGAATTATCAATTGTTAAATTATTAAAACTATTAAAATGTTAATTATTTTGGATTTTCAAGAAATAGTTATTAAATAAATTATCTATGGATAATTGTGAGAAAATTATCAAAAGGGTAATTGCATGAGTTATTAAAAGATCATTTCCTAAAATTATCAAAGAAAATTACAAAAAATTATCGAGTGATAATTTATTTAAATTAATAATTGATGATTTTGTGAAATGATCAGTGAACAATTATACTATTAATCGAAAATAATTATCGATAATTATAAATGATTAATCACATTATAAAGATATAAGATGATATTTATAGAGAATAATTAATCAATAGCCACTAGATTATCAAAGGATAATTTGTTATAAGATAATTATACATCGATAATTAATTATGAGAGATAATTATGAAGTATAATTATAAATTGATAAATTATAATAAAATTATCAAAATATAAATATAAAAGATATTTTTGGATAAAAATATCCAAAATAATTATAATAGGATAATTTGTAATAAAATTATCAAAATATAATTATAAAGGATAATTTATAATAAATTTTTGAAAGATTATTATAAAAGATAATTTAAGATACATTTAACAAATATAATTATAAAAGTATAATTTGTAAGAAATTACTAAAATATAATTATAAAAGTATAATTTAAGAAAAAGTTTCTAAAATATAATTATAAAAGTATAATTTATGATAAATTATCAAAATATTACTATAAAAGGATAATTTAAGATAAATTATTAAAATATGACTAAAAAAGAAAAAATTATGGGAAATTATTAAAAGATAACTATAAAATGATTATTTAGAAATTATACAGGAGATAGATTATATCGTTTCATGTAATGTTTTTTGAAATAAAATAAATGGTATTGGTTCTAGGAACCCTTGAAAATTTTCAAGAATTGATGTGTTGGCGAATGCAATGATTAGGTTGAGAGGAGGTGTATTAAACCACATGATATGGTTTATCCTTTCTGCTGATGATAATGTCTTTGGGGAGGATTTTTCGTACCTTTTGGGATTTATTACATATGTTGTCTTAATATTATTTATGCGTATATAGGTTTGATTACCATGCTGGATCATGATCTCTTGTGGATGTGTGTGTAGCCATGAGAACCTTATGTTATACTTTCTTCCATGAGTACTTTGTAGCTTATTATTCACGTTTGATATTTATAACTTGTATTGTTGGGAGACCTTACTTATGATGATGTTCTATGTGTGCGTAGACCATTATATAGTATGATTTGATTCCATGATATTGATGTGATAGATTGATTCCATGATGACGTTTTATTCACATGTTGTTTTATATGATGATTATATATTTCTCATGATATGTGCTATGATCATTATCATTCTATGACTTGTCATATTTTCCATTGGAGGGTTGGTATGTCTATGCATGACATGTGGTCAGTGTGGTTTTATTTCTCCTTTTTGGGTGCATGCATGACATGCAATGATGATGATAACACAACATGACAACCTTGTAACATAGAATCTACTCAATGCCTTTTGGATTCTGAGTAGATTTCCAACACTTAATGCCTTGTGGATTCCAAATGTTACCTGATGCTGTGTGGATTATGTGTAGTTTACAAATACATGATTCCTGGTGCATTCTGAGTATTAACCTATGCCTTATGGATTCAAGGTTGGTTATTTTCACTCAATTTCTTTGGGATTCCAAGTGCCTCTCCAACAGGCTTGTGGATGGTTTTGGATACTTATCAATATACAATACATTTACAATATGGAGTTGAAGAAGGTACCACTTGGGGTTCGTGGTTTCTTGGTTAGTGCACGACCACTTAGTTTTGGGTTGTGTGTTATTATATGTGATAAAAATTTAATATTATTATGTAATACACTTGTATAATTAAGAATATCAGGTTAAAGATGCATTGGTGGTGTCCTGCTGAGTCTTCTCATCACAACCTACTCGTGTATTTCAATGCGCTAGTAGATTTCATGAGGGATTTGGGACAGGGAAAGGGGCATGTTTCATACTAATAAAATGAGGAGCATGGATCTAGTTATGGGTTATGACAGTCATTAGTGGGAATTGTAGTTTATCAATTTTTTATCTTATTTATTTACACTAGTTATGCTTTCTACTTTATAAGCTACTTTATTTTTATGACATGTATGTAATATTTACCTTTACTCAAGTTTAATATGATTATTTATTATATTTTTTATTATTGATTATTGATCATATGATTTCATATTGAGGGTATAGTCTACCCATTGATAGACTTGGACCCTCACTACTAGTCAACAACCTCTTGCGTACAGGGAGGCACACATGAGGTTACATGGAATTCTGACGCATACTCGGTGGTTTAGGTTGGGATGTTACAATACCAATGGATATATTTATGAAACATCAATTTTCTTCCCATTTAAAACACTATGAAAAGACAATATGAGATACAAGACAAAAACACATTCCTAAAACTTGAATATAAAGAGGTTGGACACCCATATTCAACCTCAATTTGTAAAAAGATTCCTTCAGTAATGATTTTGTGAATAAATCAAAAACTTATTCTAATGTAGGAACATATTTCAAATTTATTTAATTATTTTACACATTTTATTTTATGAATTTATATTTGGTACCACTATTATTTTAATGATAATGTTGCACTGGATTTCTAGTGATATTTATATAACTTTGATTTTCACAACCAAAGAAAAGGGGTAACTTCACTTCAACTAGAAAATATTCCAAATGAGTCTTCATCCACATAAGTTGTCTTGAATATTGAGTGGAGGTAACAAATTCAGATTCCTCTATGGTAAGAGTTAAATAAATTTCTTTTTATTATTAAAACTCACAAAATTTCCTCTCAAAAGTAAACTCTACCAGATGTAGATCATCTATCAACCATATTTCTCTCCCAATAAACATCGGTATACCCAAACAATTAAATTCTTTATGATTTATAATATTTGATACCAATATATATTATACCTTTGATATATATTATAATTAATCTTCATTTTAATATATGATACTCTTTTAGATAAATTTGTAATCTTTCACGTAAAGTAACAACATATACAATATCCGTTCTTAAAGCACTCAGATATAACAAACTTATAATAAACATTATAAATTCATTGAAATCCACTTAATTTCCTTTTTCATATTTAGAAAACTTGGTACCCACCAAAATTGGTGTGTAAAATAGTTTTTAATTATCCATGGAAACATTTTTAAGAATATACCTAGCATACTTCTCTTGAGATAGAAAAATGTATTTCTTCTCTTATGAGATTTGTAATCCAAGAAAATATTTCATATCACTGAGCATGGAAATTTTAAATATCTTATTCATTTATTTAGTAATATTTTCACCAGTTCTTTAATAATTCCTAGAAAATATAATAACATAAATATAAATTATTAAATTGTGAGATATATCTTGATTTTATTTGGTGTAGAGATTAACGCCAATTTTTTTTTCTTAAAGTTACATTTCCTTAAGCAGTCATACAATTTGGAATATCAGGATCATATATATTTTTTTAACCCATACAAATATTTATTGACATTTCAAATATAACATTCATATTTTCCAATTACAAAGCCACACAGTTGTTCAATATAAAATTATTCATTATTTTCTCCATTGAGAAAAGATGATTTCACATCAATATGAAAAAATTTATAAATTCATTGTTTTTCAATTGAAAGAAATATTGTGATTTTAATTATCCTTATTATAGGAGAAAAAAGTTTCTTTAAAATTAGTACCTTTAATTTGTGAGTAATCTTTGTAAACTAGTCATTCTTTGTTTCTTATCTCTTTACTATATTCATTCAACATGTTTTGGAACACTCTCTTGTTACCAATAACATTTTTATTATTTGTATTGGGTACATGTTCCCAATTATAATTATTATTAATCTATTCCAAATCTTAAATCATAGATTAAGTTCACTCCTAATTCTTGAAATCTTTATTAACATCTTTTGGCTCAACTTTTGAATACAAAGAAGTCTGTTTAATAAACCTTGATGTCATTCTTGTTTGAACTTTTTTTGTTGGTCACCAATGATGTTTTGCACTTCTACCTATTTCCTCAACCTAGGATGTGATGTTTTAAGTTCTTCTTCATCACTAGAAATATATGATTCTAATTCTTCTATTTGCATGGCATCACCATTGCTGGAATTGTTTTCATGTTTCTAAAAAAAATTATTTTATATTCTTCACCTCCATATTTTTTTTAAAAATTATTCTTCATATTTTTCAACAAATTTTACATCAGTAGAATAAAATATCTTTCTTGTTTTCTTGTTGAAACATCTATATCCTCTACCATTGGGAGCATATTTAATAAAAATTAAATCTTCATCTCTTTAATCAAATTTTCTATGATTTCTTTATTTTTATATTACAGGGACTCCCAAAAAACATCAAGTGTTTCAAACTAGAAATTTAATTGTAAAACACTTCATAAGAATCCATATCACAAATTAGTCTATAGAACACTAAATTTAGATTTTAACTATAGTAATAATTACCTTACTTCAAAGGTAATGAGAAAGGCCATGTTCAATCAACATTGTACACCCCATCTCCACCAAACTTTTTTTATTTCTTTCAGTAATATCATATTTTTTTTGGTGTGTAAGGTGAATTGAACTCATGAGGAATACCATGTTTTTTCAAGATAACTTTTAAAATCTTCATTTATGTAGTCACCACCATTATCAGTTTACAAATTCTTCACCAAATATGCACATTCCTTTTTTTCTCTTCTCCTAAAACTCTTAAGAATTTTTAGAGCTACCGATTTATGTTTCAAATACATAATAAATGTAATTCTAGTAAAATAATCAATGAAATAAATGAATTAATTATCTCTAAAAGTTTATTTTTTTCTCATTATCCCACTAATATCATAATGAATCATCTTCAGGGGTTGAGTTAAATGAATTTCAAATATCTTATGTACTGAGTTGGTAATCTTCTCATTCAGAAAAATGGAACAAAAAAAATCTATTATTTCTATCATATCAAAAATATCATGGACACTATCTCTATTTTATAGCTTCCTTATATTCCTCTAACACATATTCCCCAACCTTTTATGCACAATTTTATTCCATCATGCTTAGATAACACTAATGTTATACACCACCAACTTGAAACAAGTTTTCCTTTATTCATTGGCATATCTTAACAACTTTTCCATATTCAACTATTTTCAACACAAAACCAACTTTTCTAAAAATATCTTTATTAGTTTCATCACAAAATTACAAAACACTTAAAAAGTTTTGTTTCATCCCATAAAAAATTAATTCCCTTTTGGATTTTAGTTTTTCCTCCCCAATAATAGTAGATCCAACACCTTTAACACTAATAGATTCATCATTTCTAAACTTCAATGTTCCTTATTTAAAATCTATTACATTGTTAAATAGTTTAAAATATGCTAGAATATTTGAATATCACCCACTATCTAAAATCCAGGTTTGTTCTCCTTTTAGAGTATTTAGAGTAGTTTCTATAACAAGATACTTTTCATACCAATTATCTTTCTTCACATCTAGATTTCAAGAATTATTATACACATTTTTTTGTTATCACACCCATGTTATTATTTTCTTTATTTATTCTAGTTCATTATTGGATCTTTGTTTTTCTCTCGAGTTCCAAGTATCATGGGTTCTAATTTTTTACGTGTTTATTTGTTTAGTTTGGACCTTGTGGTTATTCCTCATTATCCAATGTGTTTTTAGAAGGACATTTGAATTTTTGAAATTGGAAGTAGCGTGATCACGATTGGGTCATGGTTTGGTATAAAATTTTTCCTTCCCTAGGCAACTTTGTGACTTATGTTTTTGTGGAAGTGGAATGACACACTTCTTGTGTATGATTTTTCAAACCATGCAGTAAACATGCTAGGAGGGTCTATCCCAGGATAGTGGAATTTGGTATGTTTGGAACATTGTTCGAAAACTAAGAATCCATACCATACAGGTTTCTAGGCGTTTCGAGTAAGGAGTGTATTATTGGAGCACGATTTGGTAAACCATGTGGCCGAACCATGTGAATTGCCCATATCTAAAATTTTATGAAATACCAACACTTTCCCTTTCCGTATTATATCCGAAAATGCCTCTTTTCTCTTCCCTCTAGTTTTTTCAACCCTAAGGTGACTTTCCCATTATCCTCCAAGTCTCCACCCTTCTCCCATGGTGTAGATCTTGGATTTCATCATTTTTTTGGGCTTAGTCTTCAAGGTATTCTACCCTCTTCTTTCCCTTGTTTCTCCTTTCACTTTCATTTGTTTTCTTATTCTCCTATGATGTATTATAACTAGGGATAATTTTTACTAATGATTTATATTGGTGATTTTTCTTTTTTATAGTTCCTCTTGGTAGATATTGGTTCTTGGAACCTTCATGATTTGGTTTCGAGTGTGCGTTGTTGAAGTGCTGTGAGATTGAGGTAGCTTTCCCTTGGTACATTCATTTTTAATTTAATATTCATTAGTTTCTTGATTTTATCACCTTACATGAAGATGAAATGTTGATGTGTGATCTTTGAAATCATTTTTTGTTGTTCAAAGTAATGATTTATTACTTATTTTGTGATAAATATAATTTTTTTGTTAAATGTTTCAAAGAAAGTGTTTGATAAAATGTGTTGTCGGATTTTGTTAGTGTTTTGTTATATTTAAATCATGGTTTGGATTTTTAAATGTATTTTTAATATTTGAAAATATGTCTTGGATTCCTTGAATGGATTCTCAAAGTGGATTTTGATTTAAAGTAAAGGTATATTGGAATTTTAATATGATTTGGGATGGGATGTTGGTTAATGGGCCATTTGGAATCATAATAAAAGTGGATTCGGATTGTGATATGGTGTGAGTGCTTAAAATGGGATTTTTATAAATGATTGTGAAATGAAAAATAGTGTATTGTTTCCTCTATGGGAAGGTGGATTTGGTAATTTTAAAGAGGAATATTGAGTCTTGTTTCTCACTTTATGAAATTGGTGAGAATATTTATTATGAAAACTATCCTTGGAAGATCTTACTTCCATCGTTATTTTGAATGGATGCGATGTCCTCACTGTGGAATTCATGTGATCCATTTATGAAGCATGGAATTTTAGGTCCTTTATGTGGACTCTTTTGTGATTTATGAATTGTATGGAAAGAGATTGATCCTTAGAGCAGCTTGGATGATGCATGTTGTTTGAGTTATTATATGTATGCATGTGATTTGATGCTTAGTTGGAATCCTCTAGATCACCCTATTCATTATATCATGATATGGGAATCTATCATAGTGATCACATTTTCTGAGAACAATTGCTAAACCAGATGGATTATGTACTATCTAGTGGCCCATAATATGGGATATATTTTGTCATTATTGATAAGGGATTGTGACCCTCAGTATATACAACGTAGGGTGTGGCTAGGCATGTGAGGGAGTTATTGATTTCATCAAGTGAGGCATTATTTTTTGGATTATTCAACATGTATAGTATATTCTATATTATTGATGATCTCTTTCGTTTAACCCATGTTTATCAGCACATAGTAATTGTAGAAAATAGTTGTGATACATTCCTAGTTAGAATCCCTAATATGTTATTTTTTGATTTACCATGGTGTATCAATGTTATGAACACTTGGGTATTTTATATTCATTCCAATAATGAATAAATGTTTTCAAGTGTTTGTGAAAAATGTTTTAGAAATGTTTTACACCCTTTATCTCTTCTATAAGTGAAATGATGTCTTTCTCTTTTAGATGTCATATGATTACTCCTTCTAAAAGAATGTTGTTTTAGATATTAAAGAGAGAAATGGATTGTGTTTGGTTTTACAGTGGAAAATATAGAAAATATAACTTATATATATATATATTGTATTTCCAAACTGATGTTGATGTTTCTTTTATTCTAAAGGAATTGCATTGAAAGTAAATACGTTCAGGCATGCCTATTGAGTAATAACAGTCACACTTATTGTTTTTTGTTGTTTTTAGTCTATGGTGTGGGTTACAACTTATTTTGATCCCCATGGGAGATGGTTGGTTTTGATATCAGAGAGTGACCCTCAGGGTCACATGGTTATGGTTGTTGTTCGGTTTCTCTTTGGATTTTGTTGTGTAGTTTTTTTGTATTTTCCAGATTCGGTATAAATAATGTTTAGTTTGGATATTTATTAATAAAATGGGATTCTATGTTTATATTTTTGTTACTTATTTTATTTATTTATTATTAGGAGAAATCATTGCCTCTTATTTCCATCTTTTTTCCCGGCACTAGTTTCCATCCTGTGAGGACCAAGAATTCCCTTCGGGCCATGTCGTAGATCTGATTGAGTGACCAGTGTGGGGTCAAAGTAGGCTGGTTTGTGACAAAATGGTACCAGAGTTGGTCATTATTTATAGTAATTTTCTTTCAAAGCATGATTTATTATTTGGGAATGTCAATGTATATTGACTTGGACTTTCATAACCTTAGGGTGTAGGTATGAGGGAGTGTCAGACCAACACTTTCTATATCAATCCTTAGGTTTCCATGGGAATTCAAATTTTATTTGGTCTCCTTGGATTTTGTAGTTTTTTTGGGGTTTGAGATATGAAAAGGGTGTTGGTATTGCAGTCTTAGTGAGCTCTAAAATCTTGGATTTCTATTTAAAATAAGGGACATAGTCCAAAAAGACTCTATGTGACGGTAGTGTGTTTGGCATATGGCTGCCAACTATATGGACAATTCACCCATCAAAAATAGTTTTACATTATGAGTTTCTTTGGGTTCCTCATGATTATGAAATTGATTTGGGAACCCTTTATTGGAAATTGTAAAAAATTGATTTAAAAGTGTAAAAATACTTTATTTATGAGAGATGGAAAATGAGTTTTTAATTTTATTTTGAATAAAGCACTAGAAAATGCACTTTTGTAAAATGATTTTGATAGAACAGAGTTTTCTATGCTACTGAAAATGTTATTAAATGGGATGAATTGTATTTTTGAATGAAATACATAGAATTTTAATTTGATAAAATATGAAATGATTTAATGGGTGGTATTTGAATGTGATTTTTTACTTGAGGGTGAGTGATTTTTTGAAGAGTTTTAAGAATTTTGAAATGCGAAATGAATTGAGAAGTTGAATGTTTTGGTTGATTGTTTTGTTTTTCATGTGTCAGGTTTTTCTTTTTATTTTTGGTATTTACTTGAGTTCTCAGATGTATGGATATGTGTGTAATGTGGATAGATGATGATGTGGTCAGATGAGTTCCGGACATGACATGATTTGTTATGTGCTCAGATTTGCATAGGAATGTGCATGTGAGTGAGAATCTAAGGAGTACCATTGGTGAGTGAAAAAACCACCAGGTTATTTATCTTTTAAAAATGTTTTTGTAAGGTAAAATGTAGTATTTTGATATCCAATGTTTGTGTGATTTTTTTATATATTCTATAATTGATGTTCAAATTATGTTTTGTGTTTGGGGACTCTTGTTAATGATTTGGTTTTGATTGGACATTTGGTTTTCATGTTGACAAGTGTGTTGCCCCCATATATATTCAATGGATATTCGTGATGTAGCTGTTGGTGATTCCCCTTAGAATGCTTTCCATCTTATTAACATAATTATTATTTTTCTTGACTTTTAGAAATTTAATCCACCTCTATTTTATGGTGAATTAGATCCTCTCAAAGAGGAAGAGATAATGTAGAAGATGGAAAGGAAATTCAACCTCATTGAGTTTCCCAAATCATTAGAAGTTAAGTTTTATACCTTTATTCTTGATGTAATGACCTTGAAGTGGTGAAATTAAGTCTCTCATAACAAGCCTTGTGAAGATTGTAATTGGGAGTTCTTCAAGGATTTGTTGATCTGGTATTATTTTTCAAAGATGATGAAGGTAAGAAATGGAATAAAGATGTTTTATTTACAACATGGAGATGGATTAGTGTTGGGGTATTTCTATAAATTTGTGGATATTGTCCATTATAATCTATTGTGGGATATGGAATATCCCTTGAAGGGTCGGCGTTTTTTTTTGTATTCATCCTGATTTGCAGTCGAAGGTGTTAGAGTTAAATATATCTTATTTTTGTGGTGAGGAAATATATTCAGGTAGAAGATGTGATGGAAGGATTTCTTGATGTATCCTTCCCTCATTAGGTTCATGTAAATGGTGAGGGTAATTATATTAAGGGAGTGGGGAAGCGACCATAAGTTGTTGATGACATAAATGTATAGAAAAGACATCAATATATTGCATCATCTTCTTCTAGTAATAGAATTATGTAATTCCATCAATGTGGAATTCCATATCATAATAATTCATCATTCCAAAGTTCTACAAGGCCCTACCATATTTTTGGGTGCCTAGGACACTTGAAACAGTTCTTATAGGGAGTTTTTAAGAAGGGATATGGAGATAGTTATTTATAGTAGAGTGCTGTTTGGGCTCATTTTAAAGTCCATTTCTGTTGTAAAGTATTTTTAATTATATCGGTAGTTTCTGGTGGCATCATTGGTGTTCAATTTTTTTTGTAATGTAATTGAACTTTTTTGTATCTCTTGATAAAATAAATTTAATTGGATTTGTGTTTTCACTATATAAATTATGGTTTCTTTTATTCTATGTGGTGGTTCATTTGGTGCATGAATATTTCAATTCCTTGTTTCTATGAGGGTACCTTGTCGAAGAAAATGAGATTCATGGGGGTGTTGTGATCCTTTGTCCCTGACTACGACATAGAATATTCTTCAAAAATCAGAGCTCCAACCATAAGTCTCATAGTGAATATTTTCACATAGTTAGGAATCATGGTGGTGTAGAGAGTTCTAACCAACTCTTATATCCATCATTGAGGTGAGGTGGTCATTATGATTCTATAGTGGTGTTTGTTTCTGATTAACTAGAGGTGATAAATAGTGATTTGTTTTTATATTTGGATAATTTCTTCTCTCTCTGGTACCTCCCCTCCCTTATTCATGTGGTGGGTATTTTTGATCATTGAGTAAGTTTTATTGTTGGTTTAAGATAGTGGATTCTTAATGGTGGGGTGACACACCATGGGTATCATTGAAATTTATCCTAGAGTGATTTTGTGCTTGTTTTTTTCTAATGGTGAGGAGTTTTTTTCAGCCTCTCATTATAAGAATTATTCTTGCCAAAGATATTGTGGCTCTAATTTCCTATTTTTCATCAAGAAGTGGTTTCAGTTCATTGTTTTTTTCATCCATGAGGCATAAGTTCTGTTTGGCGGTGGTTGAGATGTTTATGGTTTAAGATTTTGGATAACATGGTTATGGAATCATTGGTCATTGATCAATCAAATAGAATATTTCATGGATTTGCGGGGGTGAAAAGCATTAATGGTGGGGAGAATTTTCTTTCCAGGGTTTTTATTTTCTTCTTTTGTTATGGTTAATTATTGGATCTTAGTTTTCCTCTCGAGTTACAGGTGGCATGGGTTCTAATTTTTGAGGTGTTTTTTTGTTAATTTTTGATATCATGGTTATTACATATAATATCAAGTGTTTTTGGAAGGAAATTTTAGTTTTTGATCTTTTTAGTAGCCTAATCACGGTTGGCAGATGGTTTGGTAAACCATGCATCCTTCTCTAGGTAACTGTGTAGATTATGTTTTAGTGGCAGAGGGATGGGGAACGACTTACACATGGTTTTTCAAACTATTCGGTAAATGTGTGGAGAGGGTTTTTCTTAGGAAAATGGAGTTTGGAACGGTTTCCACATGGTTTGGAAACCATGAAAGTTCCCAGGTGTTTATAGTAAGGGGATTACGATTGGAACATGGTTTGGTAAACTGTTTGCCCAAACTGTGTGAGCTACCCAAATGTAATATTTTATGAAACTCAAACTCCATCCATTTTTTGGATTTTATTACAAAACACTTCCCCTATCCTTCATTTAGTTCATACGACCCTATAGGGCATTTCTACCTTATTCTCCAAGCCCCCAACCTTCTCCAATGGTGTGGATATAGGGTTTATGAAAGGTTTCAAGCTAGATCTTCAAGGTATTTTACATCTTCTATTCCCTTTATTACTTATCCTTCCACTTTAATTAGAGTTATTCTTCTCCTATGGTATCTTAGACCTACAGTTTATGTTTCCCCTTGATTTATGTTGGTGGTTTTTCTTGTTTAGGGTTCTTCTTGGTAGATCCTGGTTAATGGTACCCTTATGGTGTGGTTTCAGGTCTGTGCTATTGAAGCATCGTGAGATTCAGGTAGGTTTCCCTTTACAACTTCCTTTTTAATATAACATTCAATGGTTTTTTTATTTTTCCACCTCCCTTGAATATGAAATATTGATGTATGATCGTTGAAATAATTTATTTTTGTGCAAATTAGTGATTTATTCCTTGTTTTGTGATAAATAAAATTGTTTTGTTAAATTTTTCACACCAAGTGATTGATAAAATGCCTTTTTGGGATTTGTGACTTTATTATAATATTTAAATAATGGTTTGGGTTTGTAAATTAATTTTTGAAATATAAAAAGATGATCTAGGTTTCATTAATGGGTTTTCAAAGTGGTTTTGGAATTAAAGGAAAGGCATTTTAGAATATAAAAATGATTTGACATGTGATGTTGGTTAATGACCTATTTGGGATCATAATAAAAGTGGTTTTGTATTGTGATATGGTGGGGGTTACTAAAATGGTATTTTTAAAAATAAATTTTAAATGGAAAATGGATTATTTTTCCCTCCTTGGGAAGGAGGATTTGGTTCATTGAAAAATGAATCTTGAGCCCCGTTTGAAAATTTTTAAAATTAAGGAAAATGGTTATTATGAAAACTCTCCTGGGAAAATCATATTGTCATGGTTATTTTGAATTTATTGGATTTCCTAGCTATGTAATCCATATGAACCATTTATGTAGTGTGGAATAGAATATCATTGGTGTTTAATCCTTTGTGATCTATGAATTGTATGGAAATATATTGATCATTGGAGTACCTTAGACGATGCATGTTGTTTTAGTTATTATATGTGTGCATGTGATTTGACGTTCAATTGGAATCATTTGTCTTACACTATTCATTTCATATTGACATGGGAACCTAGTGTTCTGATTGAAATTTCTGGGAACGATTATGACACTATTTAGATTACATAGTAGCTAGTATCCCATTGTAGGGGGATATATTTTGTTATTATTGATGGCTAGGCATGTGAGGGAGTTATTGATTTCATTGAGTGAGGCATGCTTTCTAGGAATAATCAATATGTATAGTATGTTCTAGATTATTCATGATGTCCTATGTTTTATCCATGTCTATCATCATCTAGTTGTTGTGGGAAATTATTTTGATTCATTAAAAATTGGAATCCCTAATATGATTGGTTTCTATTTCCCTTGTTGTATGACTACTAGGATAAAATATTTATTAGTGTAGTTTCCTAACAAGAATGATTTTTTTTTCAATTGTTTGTGAAAATGTTTTGGAAATGTTTTACACCCATTCTCTCTTCTATAAGTAAAATGAAATCTTTCTCTTTTAAATTGCACATGGTTCCTCCCTGGAAAAGAATGTTGTTTTAATTTTTAAAGAGGTAAATGGATCATGTTTGGTTTTAAAGTGGGATATATAGAAAATATTACTTATATATATACATATATATTTTATTTTAAATCTTAATTTTATGTTTTTTTATTCTAATTGATGTGCATTAAGAGTAGATATGTTCAAGAATGACTAATAAGTTTAATAATAACACATATAGTTCGTTCTTGTTTTTATATTATAGTGCTGGTTCTAGATTGTTTTGATCAATGTGGGAGATGGTTGGTTTTGATATCAATGAGGGAACCTCTAAGTCACATGGATATGGTTGTTTTTATCATTTAGTTTCAGTTTTGTTGTGTGTTTTTATTGTATTATTTAGCTCTTGTATAAATAATTTTCAGATTAGATTTTTATGTCTATAATGGGATGATTTTTTATCCTTATAATGATCAATTTATATTTTTAATATTGGTTGAAATAATTAAATATGGTTTCTTTATTGATGGACTACAGTAGTTTCCAACTCATGTGGATTGGGAACGTCCTTCTGTCCAGGTCACGGATCGACTCGGGTGATCAGTTAAGGGTCGACCTGGGATGGTTCATGATAGTTGTATTGGTAGTAAAACAAGACATACATTAGAATGATTTTAATCCTATAAACATATTTAAAGAAATAGTTTCCAAAGGATAGAATTTATTACTACAAGAAAATGGGGCTATCCTCATTCCTCTATACCAATGGTTTAGCTGAATCGTTGGTATAGAGTTCTAGGATCCAGTCTATACCAATGATTTATTGAAACTATTAGTATAGAGTTTTCCCATATCTATTAGGCTTCCACCCCCATTAACCCACAATCCTTTATTTCCCTCACATGGCAAGTGATGGATTTCCTTCACCTCAAACATTCTCAATTTATTTAGGGATTTTTTTATTCGTATCTTATTCAACATCAGATTATAGAGTGATAAATCCTTCTTCTCTTATACTGGGTGTTTTTTCTTTTTTATTTATTTCATTATGTAATAGATCTCATGAATTCATGTTTTTATATTGGTTAAATATAGATTTAATGATTTTTGGTTCATGTTTTTAAATTCTAGACTTTATGAGTTTTTGTTCATGACATGAATTAAATAGATGCATCCTGAAGCATGGATGACCATTCACAGGTCATGCCATGGTTTATATTCATGTCATGAAGCTCCATTCAACATGAAAATAAAAATACAATATCTATGAATTTATTTAATTAATTTCACATATATTGACCATGAGATCCATGTTGAAATTTGAATAGCTATTTTGGTAAGGATATGTTAATCCCAAGAATAATTGTTTCCTATAAATAATGGGTTTTTGATTACTGTAAAGGGAGAGAGAAGGACCAAAATGAGCCAAGAGTGGGTTTTATATTGTATATAGGATTGAAAAGTTATATTATGACATATTATATATGTTTTATTTTATTTGTTTCCATCACCATATCATTGATATAACTAAAGGGTTATCTTTATTTCTTCATAACATTTTATTAAAAGGGGATTATACTAGTGTTACTATTTATTTTTATTTAATTCATGTTTGGTTTCATATTAAATTATCTTCCCTCCCCCACTACCTTATTTTTTATTACATTACTATTGTGTTTTTATTAACTGAGTTTATATAATGGAATTAATAGAATACTACATTCACAATAACCATTGGGTACGATTGGATATACATTTAAAAATAGGTTTTCATTATCATTATGAATAATGAACCCATGTATATGACCTTAAAAAATGTGTGTATATTAGAGAGTGAGAGTAATCACTCAGACACAGGGGTTTCTTAGAAACAATTACAATGAAAATAATAATAAGTAATTAAGTTTTTACAATCACTAGTTTATAAACTGGGAAATTATATTTATTGTACCATTTTTTTATTTTCTTCTATAATGCTCTTAAATAATCATCAATCTATATCTTTTAATTTTCAATTAGTTATTTCATTCTATCATTATAATAGTGTTTTATTTATTTAATTGAGTATTAAATATCCTTTTCCTTATGGGATCATCTATATACATTTATTATCCTATATTATTTAATCGGATATTTATTGATTTAGGGTTTCTATTTTTAACTCCTAAACTAATTGATCTCATGGGGAATTAATGATTGTCTATGGGTTGGTCATAACCCAAGAAGGGTGCCAGATCTATCTCCTTCAAGGATAGTAAATGTTCTCCATTTAGTGAAGAATATAATCTAGGGGAACCTAAATCATAAAAAAAATTTCCTTCAATTTTCATTTTTAAAAAATGAATGAAATAGATAATATGTTTCTATTATGGCTAGTTTTGGTATTCCAATCCCTTTTTCTTAAAATTTCTAAAGATAAGTCAATGTTGTGATTGTTTGAGATATCTAAAAAAATAAATTATATATTTAATCATCCAAAGAATAAAATTTACCTTCTATATTCTTGATCTTAATGTTGAATTAGTAGATATTCTCAGGTTTTAATTTCTCTCCCATGTTATTTATATGGATAATTTTCCAATTTGATTCTATTTTTGATCTATGGAATGTATTTTGTGATGTTTGAAGTATTATGATCATTTGGAAATTATGATTTTTTTCCTGAAATTATGGTTGTTCCTTTGTTTAGATGTTTTTAATTGAGTCTTAATAGTTAAAACCGTGGGTGTAACTTTTTAGTGACTCAATGTTATTCAATTTATCCACCACGATAGTTAATTTTTAAATTTTGGGGATACCCAACTTGGTTCATTATTTGTAAACATCTCTTAAAACATATGTTATCACTCTTATTATTTGTTTTTCTAGCTACTAGTATGGTTTTATGACTTTAATTGTTACTAATTTTTTAAATATAGTTTATATTGTTCATTTGAAGATAATTCTTCCCTATAATAGAATGGATAGAAATTGGATGTATCATACTGATTAGATTTCAACCGAGTTTCAAAAGAATTTGGATTTTTTCAGATCTTGCATTTAGAATTTCTTTAGATGGATTTCGTATACAATTTACATGTTATAATTGTGTTGTAAGATCATTATTTATAAGAAGAATTTACCTATCTCATTAAAAAACTGGATTTAAAAAAACTATTCTTTGTTGTATCACAATGGAGAGATAAAAAACAATTTTCTACATTTCATGGACAATATGAAAGAAGTGGTATAGGGAATTTGAAATTTGATCAGTTTCTATTTATGCATAATGATGAGAGAGATAGTATGAAAGTTTAAGAATATAATGATATCAATGCACATGAGAATAAAGAATTAATATGACAATAGTGAGAGATTACAAAAATAATGGATGATGTTAGAACTCCTATATAACAGGAATTTACTAAAATGATAAAGTTAGAATTTTTATTTTGGCTATATCATGGAAAATTCTTGTATGGAATTTATAATACCACCTTTTTTTATATTCATACATTTTTGAAGGAAATTCTTCCTAGTGGTGTATATATTCTCTCAAATACTTATAATTCATGGAATTTAATTAAGTATCTTGGATTTTCTTCTAATAAAATTCATGTTTATCTAAAAGATGTCAATTTATTTGGGGAAGAAAAAGAAGAACTCAATGACTTTAAATATTGTGATATATCTCTATTGAAGGAAAATGTAGATGGAAACTCATATCGTATTCCATATAAAGTCATTTGTCACTTTCCATTGATTCCTGGTATTCAAAATCTTTTCATGTCAATGTGAATATAAACAAATATGAAATGTCATGATACTGAGAGAAATAAAGATAATGATGATGTGTTTCATCTAGTAAAGAATTATTATGGCAGGAATTTGATGTATAATATCATGATTATTCCGATGAGGTGTGTAATGTGAGGTTGGGTCAATCCAATTATGGTTTTAATCTATTTGGAAATATGCTTACATCTCACATCACATGGACAACTTTTATTAACGTTTATAATCTTCCTCTAAGGATGTGTATAAAAAACAATTTAATTTTTTAGTATACTAATATATAGACCATATCATCCTTGAAATTATATAAACTTGTACTTTCAACCCTTAAAAAGATATTTGAATCAACTTTGGAATATGTGTGTGCACACATTTTATTCTTCTTAAAGAAAAATTCTAGAAGCATGTTTCCTTTCTATGGTCTATAAATGATTTACATTATTTGAAATGATTTCTCATTAGATCACTAAGGAAAAAATATCATATACTATTTGTATGAATAATACATAATCGAAAATACTTTAATAGAATCATCATTTTAGATTCATGGGGCATTATCGATTCTTGCCAATAGATCATCAATAAAGGAAGAATCAATGGATATTTGATAATACTTTTGAAACTAAAGAGCCACATCAATGTATGTTAGAAAATGACATGCTTAATTAATAAAAATAATCCAGTTTTTAATTTGGGAATGGTTTGATGAAATATAATAAGAGAATTAATGTTGAAATTGAATCCACTTACAATTGGAAAAAAAGAATCATTTTTTGAGTTTCCATTTTGGTTAACCAATTTTTTATGTCATTTTATATAACTAATGAAAATTGATAAAAATAAAAGTTAAATTTTTTGTTTAATTATTTTAAATATCTAGGGGAAGACTAAATATGACTTATAGTCTCACTTGGACTTGTTCGAATGAGGATTCGACAAGAACTGCATCCTATGTGTATAAGTGAGAACAAATAAAAACTTACTTGTACTTATCATGTGAGGACACCTTTAAATAAAAATAAATTTCTGGAAGTATTAGAGAATATCAAGGTTTTTTATGGCTATTCCAGAAAAATATCTAAAGTAGTCAATAGAAGTGATTTGAAACTAAAATCCCTAAAAACTAAGGATTTTCACATCCCTCTTCATGAATTGATTCCAATAGAAATCTAAAATTTACTATCCAATAATATAAAGGTGAAGATTATTCACCTGTTCTATTTTTATAGAGAACTCCATGATAAAAGGTTATCTAAGTATTTCATGATAAAAATGCAGTAAGAGGTGACATTAATTTTGTGTGAGTTGGTAAACATTTTTTATATCGTTTTCACTTTCATGTTGCATTTAATAATTAATCTTACAATTGAAACACTTCTTGGGGTACCCATTGATTTATGATGGATTTATCGCACTGAAATAATTATGTGCATAATTAAATATTATGTAAAAACAAGAGTCATCGTGAAGGTTCCATTATGATAGGTTTTATGGCTCTAGAATGTTTGGATTTTTTTTCAAAATATTTTTTTGATGTGAGCACAAGATGTAACCGGCCAATGATAAATTAATATGAGAAGTATGTTGAAATTTATCCCTAATTTCCAACTATTCCCCATATAAAAGGAATTCCTAGGACATATACATTGTCTAAATTGACCCTTGAAGAGAAGGATGTGGCACATTGCACATTTTTTTAAATTTGGTTTGTTCGATGAATATATCAAGTAAGTAATTTGAGAATTTATATGTTATATCATACTAATTCAATTAACATAATCCTTTAACTTTTAATATCATTTTATATAGGAAACATATATTAATTATAATTATATTTCATCTATCTTTTCATTTAATATGGTGAGAGGATTTTCATGGAAAAGAGTTTCCTGCTTGGTTGAATCCAAATTTATAAACATTAATTTAATTAACATAAAATATAGATATTAATTTAATTATATTATTCATATATATTTTAGGTATTGATTTTTCCTTTATACCTCATCTATCAATAATTAAAATTATTGGATTTTATACCCAATTATTTGGTTCATTAATAAAAATATTTAATAATCAATTGGTATAAATTTGTTTCAACTAATCGAGCAGTGAAATTGAGAACAAAACATGATGGTGTTCTGTTATCTACAAAAATGGACTATTATTCCTGTGATCAGATAGTAAGCCTCTCTACAAAAATGTGACCAATTATGGACTTTTTTAGAAAATATTATTATTGGATAACAACTCCCATAGAAGAGTCAAAATGATTCAATGTAAATGTTTTGATATAATGAGGGGACATGGTATATTTATTAATGAATTTGGATTCATAATAATTATCATGGTTCAATTTTTTGATACTGAAGAACTATATATTTGGGCATCAATGTAAAAACAAGTATTTTAGGTGAAAAAATATGTGATACCTAAATAAAGCGTCATTATTGAAGTAACCCCAAGACATATTAGTGATTATGGTGGGGATGAAATTGACACCACTAACCCCGCATTGGTAATAAAAAAATAATGTTTATGATTAATAAAATTTTCCAATTGTGATAATTGATGTTAAACATGAAGTAGTGGTGGGTAATATATAAAAGAATCCATATATGTTCCAATTTTATTAATTTTACCTTGATGTGGGTTTCTTAGGTTGGTATTATTATAATTACTTTAATTTAGTTTCAATTTGAAATGATATGTTTGTTTTTATGTTGTTTATTTTCAATGTATTTAATTAGATTTATTTATATTCAGAAAATTGGTTTTAAAATTGGTATTTTAAAAATGTATAACTTAGTTTTAAATTATAGTTACTATAACTTTTTATGATATTTTTATGACTTATTTGAATTATTTGTTGTGTACATAAGTTTTAAAAACTATTTCTAAAAATTGTAAATTTTATTATTATGCAAATTATGAAATATATTGAAGAAATTTAAAGGATTAGTTTATTTGATAATGATTGATGATTGGATGAACTAGGGTTTCCTCCTATGGTTCCCTTAGTGCGTATAATAATTATAATATTTTTCTTCTGCATTAAATTTACTATAATGTTCTTATTATTTATCAAAAAACCATAGGAACATTCCTATTAAATAGAGTTAACTTATATTTATATTAATAGTGTGTGCACAACCAGGGGTTCTTCTAATTCTACAAAAAGCACTTATCATGCCAGTTGACACCCTTTCCCACTAGTGGACATCCCATCTACTATACCTTTTAATCCTCCACTTGAGCATCTTGGGATGTTCCTACCCATTACTCCATAATAATCTTATTTGGTATTTACTTATCATACCATATTTACACCACCTCTAGTGATGTTACCACCTATACCATATCTATATCCTATGACTTATCCTTATCCCTTCTATCCTTATACTAACATGAATATGTTGCCTCAATTTCCTACTATATATCCATGATCTGAGGATTTTACTCCTTCAGCTTCCAATCCACTGCATGCAAATAACTAGCTGCATGAATTGGAATTGGCACATCTTTTAGAGGATAGCGATCCATGACAGCCCACAGATCCATCCGAGCCTAATGATCAGTCTAGATCAGGTTTTTTATAAGAGTTTAAAATTACATGACATCATTTTTTCCAATTGTTATAGGAATCAATTGAAAATTTATTATTTAATCTTATTCAATGGGATCGTATAATAAGTGATGTGGGTGCACCAATATGTGGGAATTTTAGAATGGTAAAATAAAAATAATTGTAGATTACGATGAAGTCAATCAAATGATAGGTAAAAATTCCCAATAGTGTATAAGTTTTATTGAAAATATATCCACGTATGCTGATATCATTCTAGTATAACCAAACAAACAGAGGAATATCAGTAATGAAATCAAGAAGAATTCATGGGCAGAGATATGGGTAATAAAATTTATTAAATTTATATCTATATTATTATTGTATTTATATGAATTAACAGATTCATTATAGCATCAATTTAACATTCCTGACAACGAATCTACTAAGGTTGAACAATTGAAAGATCTTGGAAAGTTTTGGTGATCATATAAGCAAGAGATATAAATTTATTAGAAGACTAGAGTCAGTTCTGATTTAGAGGGTGTACCAATATTCACCAATTTTCCAATAACACAATATCAATAAATGATCCTATAATGCAAGAATAATGAGTTTATGGTTTTATTAATCTCTAATGGTCTATATTAAAAAGTTAACTCTTATTAACTCTATTGATTTTTTAGGATGTATCCAAAAAAATAAAAAGGATGATATGATGTATACGAACACTTTGGGGCTCACTACATTGAAAAAACATGACATGATCCGAGTATATTAATATGAATATAGATAATATCTATATTTATATTATTACATATGTGTAAGGGAATTATTTGATGATGTTACAATTAGGGGGGATCTCCCTATTAGATAAGATTCAATAGTTTTCATATTGAGAGTGACATGAAATAGAGTAATCATGATTTTAGTAAATATTGAATAATAATCCCAACAATCGATATCCTTATTCCAAACATATAATTTCTCAACCGATGACCTAATTTTTTTTCATTATAGTGCTTGTTGCCTAGATTTTTCAACAATAGAAGCTTGCTGTTTTGAGATGTTCTCAATAAAAATTTGGGAATAATTTGGGAGACAACAAATTTTCAAATTGTTTTATACACAAATGATATTATTATACCTACCATATGTGTTCTCTATACATTGTTCTTAGCTAAACTTGAGACTTTTATGTTCATTATATTAATTTTTTTTATTTTAGTTCAATTTTTATACTGTAAACTAATTTTAATAAAAAGCTTTCATGTAACCTATAAAATCTTCTTACATGTAATTTAATATAGTATATTAAAATTGACATAACCTTAATTGAATAGAATCCAACCATCCTAGAATAGTAATTTCATTTTATTTATATTTTCATGAAGTATAAAAACATAAATAGTCATAAAAAGGATTTAAACATCAATAAAATAGTCTTAAAACAATCCTAAAAAAACTCACATAGTCTCAATACTAATAAATAAATCATTAATATGGAAAGATGAAAATTACCCATTTTGTTATATTTTCATGACGAAATTTAAGTTTTCTTGTCATGAATCCCATTAATATTAGGCTAGAAATTCCCCTTTAATAGAGAATTTATAGCTTGAATGAAGTCCACCTACTCCCTCCAGGTTGTGCTAAGATTACTCCTCCCAACATGCTGAAATTTCAATTAAAATATAGAAATACTAGCTTGATTGATTTTAATTTGTCTCCTCAATGATATTTCAAAATTGTCATTATATCCTTGAAAACATGTTTTGATGAATGCATCATTCCTCAAGGGATGCATTTATAAACTTCTTAGTAAAAAAACATTATAAAACAAATAAAAAAAACTAAAATTAACTATTTGATATATCTATAGATGAAGAAAATACCCTAACCAAAAATGAACTAAATCACCTAACCCATGGAAAAATAAATAACCTAACATAAAATGAACTAATTAACCTAACCAAAAAATTGAAAAATTGATCAAAAGACCTAATACAAAACAAACTAATGACCAAAAGACCAAAATGTACTAAATGACATAACCCAAAGAATACATAACCCCAATATAAACCAAATTATATAACCTAAAATAATGAAAATAACCAAACATAAAAATAGATGACCCATAAATGATAAAAATAACCTAACCTAAAAAGACCTAACCCAAAATGCACAAAATGACATAACCCAAAATAAACCAAATAACCTAAACCCAATTAAACCAATTGATCTAACCAAAACATGAACACATGACCATATACAAAAACCAAAAACTACATCACATTGAAATGAAAAAGATGACTAAATACATAATAAACCAAATGACCTATCTCAAATTTGAAATAACCAATTGATATACCAAATGAATGGACCCCAAATGACCTAAACCAAAGTGAACAAAATAAAATTTCCCAGAATAAACCAAATTATATTACTCAAAAATTACTTAACCAAAAAAGGATGAAAATGGCATAACCTAAATAAACCAAAATGACCAACTAAAAATGAACCCAATGATATTGGAAAATGACCAAATAGACAAATATGCCAAATTATCTAACCCAAAAACGAACCAAATATAATAACTCATTAATTAAAGGAAAAACCTCACCCAAAAAAATCATACAAAAAAAACAAAAAAATATGAAAAATAATCTAACTGATTGAATAAATAAATAAATGACTAAATTACCTATTAATGTAACTAAAAAATGAACCAAATGGCCAAATTAACAAAATAACTATGTGACCAAATAACAAAATAATGTAACACAAATATAATTATACAGAAATTAATATACAAGAGGAATCCATATCACACCCATGTTTAGCATGCTAATTAGTATGTATTGATTATGTAATGACACAAGTATTAAATTTCTAATTAAATATATATTAATTTTTTCTTCATTTTATAGATTTCTTCAATAGATAAAATTTTAATTCATTCTAGGTTGTGTTGAACTCTTATAAATATTAAATTGGTTACTTCAAAATAATATTATCACTATATTATTAATCTAATGTATCTTCTCATTTGTAGTAAGTGACATTGGGAATCGATGGTCATATTTCTCATGTAAAATTATTTTTCTTGAGTAGGAGGAAAAAGGATGAAAGTGCTCTAAATTCATTGATATAAGAAAATATTTTAAGTATTTTTATTGATATTTCATATTTTAATACATAATTCATAATTAAATATTTTATTTATATTTTAAAAAGTCTTCCTTGGAGTCCCGTTATGAGAAATAATATGAATAATTGAACACAAATGATCATTTGAGAAAGGTATACATTGATCAAATCAGTGGGAGTTTGATGTCAACCCAGAAAAAACATCATCCCCACTAGGTATTGGAAATCATCGAGAATATCTCAAATATTTCAGACCACCGACCTGCAAAACTCTTATACAAAATCATTTGAAGAAAAAAAAATAGTCTTACAAGAGCATGAAAGAGGTAAACTGGTCAATAAATAGTTCTTGAAAGCTATGTTTTTGATATGTAAATTAATTCTATTAGAGGTTGCTAATGTTTTTGATTCATGTATTAAAATAATTATCTCTTTATATTATTCATCATGTTATTTCAATGAGGGTCCTAGTGGTGTTCACGGTGATGATACTATTATTTGTGGTGGTGGGGATGATGATGATGAAGATGGTGGTGATTCAAGAGATAATGATGGTGATTATTATGATGGCATTGGTGGTGATGAGGAAAATATTGATCCCCAATATTTTTGAGTTTACAGTAAAGAGGCATGTAGGAATGATGTTTAATGACTAAAACTTATTAATGGGTGGATTTTATATGTATGTTATAGTATTTTAAATGGATTTAAAACTACTGAGTTTGGAGAACTTCTTATCTTTTCCCTTGGAATAAGATTTTTATTTTCCAACATATTTCTTAAAGGATATTCTTTTCCTTTTTTCATCTTCATAACTTTCTTCTTTATATTTTCATATTAATCTTTTCTTCAAGGGATTATTTAAATATAATTCTCAATAGCCCCACATCTAAAAAAAATTAGAGGTAACTTACCTTTGTACATTATGGTACCTCTTTTCATAGTTTTTGAAAATATGGAAAAAATTTATAAAAATTGTTACCAACCCCATATTCGGTTTCAAATTCACAAAATAATTCATCTTTAAGAATATTCTTACATTTTTCTTTCTTGTAAATTTTGAAGGATATTTCGAAAATAAAATCTTTTTTTCATTTCATAAATTCCTATCTTATCATTTCATATGTAATAACAGTAATATGAAGGTCATCCAATGATATAGTTCCAGGATCTCTATCTTCTAAATATGAAACATTAGTACCAAATATGTCAATAATAATTTGCAAGATCATTTCAATAATAGTTCTATCTTTAATCTTCCCAAAAAGACATGTTATGGTGATCGAAATATCATTAACCCTTGTAAATAGGTCAGCAACATATTTATACTGACTCATTTTGAGATCCTCGTACTTCAACCTCCATATTTGTAACTCTGTATTCTTCACCATTTTATTTCCGTCATAGATTTTTTTCAAATTTTCCTAGATACCTTTAGCATTTTGAAATCCCACCACTCTAATAAATTCACTTTTAAGGGTGATAAAAGTAATGCATTTTAATCCCTTCCATCATTCTCTAGATTTTTCTTATCATCATATATAGGAGTAAAATTTTCAAAAAGAAAAGAAAATTCATTTGTATAATCTTCCAAAACATCATAACCAAGAGAAAAAGATAAAAAAGCATTCTAAATTTTCATATAAGATAGTTCTTTCCATTGAAAACTATAATATCCTTAATATTCATATAATTAAAATTCTCTATAAAAATGTATCTTCAAAAACATCAACAATATAGTAAATAAATGGAACCTTCACTCTTATACCAATTGAAAAGTTCCAACCTTGATTAATGAAATTACAGAGAGGGGGAGGGGTGAATCAATGATATTTTTCATTTATGTTATCTTTCTTATATAAAAACCTTTTTCTCTTGTTAAAGATTTATCAATTCGCTAAAAAATAAACATTCAAACATCCATATGAACAAAAGTATTTAAAATGTTGAATAATTAATAAGATTATCTAGTTCTTGGAATTATTTTAAAATAATCCAATACTATACAATAAACTAGAAAACAATCCTATAGTATTGAGAAAAAATAGTAGACACCCTTACACTTGTGTAGCACTATGATCAATACAATAGTTCATGTGTTTCTTCTATCATGAAAGTTGTACATATGTTTTTGCAACAAGTGTATAAAAATTCACCAATTGGTTTTGAAATTATAATTATATGGCTTCAACTAATTCCACTTTTTTAAATCTAAAAAAGTAACACTTCAATTTCTTACCCAACCTCAAGTAGGAACAATTTATCTAGAATTCATATAGAAATCAGTTTTACCCCTCACTCTGATTCCTCTATCCTATTATTTGGTACAGAAACATGTATGATGTGAAAATCCAAAGACACGACTGACTTTTTAGTCTAGTAGAGAGTCTGAATTTTTATTTTGTAAACAATTTTGATCTTCTTCTTTATTTTTTTTCAGATTCTTTTAGTATGATTTCTCAGTCTGATTTGGTAAATACCAATCAAATATTCTACAATCACATCTTCAGTCAAGAGAACTTCCACTAGTAATTTTATTTAAAAAAAACTCCAATGCTACTCCATTTGTTCACATGAAAATTTTTAGTGTACATTATAACTTTACCCCTTTACATAAGTTCCCTAAAAACATAAAAGGTGGTAATTGAAAATAGTTTTCCTGCTGAAATAAATTCTTAGATACAAATAAATTCCAAAATTAAAAATTTATTTGACAATTTTTCAGTTCTTATCAACTCTTTTGATTTTTTATTGAACCTTCATGAATTATCAATGAATTCTTAATTTTGAACCTCATTAGAATAAGAACTTCTTAAGTGATCATTCTGGAACATCTCAGTTTGAACATGTTTTTCATTCTGGTTCTCTTGATTTGATTAAAAATAAGCAAAACACCAAACATATCACTCCGACTCTCCAAACCAACTGATTTTTTTTGGTCATAAAAATCTTTGAAACATTTATTGACTTCAAAAAATTGTAATAATAGTTTGGTATAAAATTCAATATGTTTCTTCTCTTCATCATTTGTTTAACTACCCCTCACAATGATAAAAATCAACATTAGGTGAAATATCAGTGTTGAATTTTGTTTGAAGAATTATGATTCTTCAAGCCAAATGAAAATAGTTGACTAAATTGTTTCATTTCATCTAATTGGTCAGATTCTAGTTTTCATATGATAGACCAGTGTAACACCCCTGGAAAAGCGAGACTTAAAAGGCCAAATGTTATTACCCATGTCAACAAGGTGAACCTTTATTTTTGGGATCCTATTGGAGTAGAACTCCATAGTTAATAATGCTTGGACTAGAGTAGTAATTAAGATGGATGACCTTCTGGGAAGTTTTCCAGGGGTGTGTGTTAGTGAGGAAAACACACACTAAAAGAACATGTGTTGGCCTGTGGGGACAGTCATTTTCCTGATAAGCGACTCTAGTGAGTAATAGCCTATGGTGTGCTAGGAAGGCAACCAAGGTATTACAAGAGAACCATGGGATCAGATGATAAGGTTCATGGCCTGGGGAGGCAGGTCATGACAACCAGTCTTTAAAATTACATGTTTCAATGACTCTACTCATTGATCATAACTGAAAAATTCTTTTCACAATCACACTAAATAGATCTAGTCTATCTAATATGATTTGGGTTGTCTGATGTTATGCCTCCATTGAAACATTGTATCTGATTGATCTATTCAACTGATGGATTTTCTTATCTAATAGATCTGTCGATCAAAACTATTCAAAAACCTATGACTTCAGAAAATTCAAAATCTTGTTCTAGAAGCAACTTAAATGTTTTTTGATTATTGATTCAACGATATAAATCCAGAAAACTTCAAATTTATAGAAACACCATAAATTCACATCTCTCGTTTATTCCAAATGATCCTTCTTGTATCATGACTTCTACATGATGTTTAGAGCCTTGAGATTGATATAAAATCATGAAATTTTTTATTTTTTACATCCCTTATGAAACTTTGAATCTGGTACATCTCCCCACTCGATTATAAAAAACACCATTCTAGAAATATGATTCCAAAAACAGGTTTAACAAAAAAATGTCATTATAATAGAAAACATAAATTAAAGTAATTTCTTAAGAAATATGAATCTAAACTTATTATTTTAAACCCGAATCATAAAAATTAAATTTGTTTCTTTTAATGACAGAAAATACAAAACATTTATTAAAATAATTCTTCCAGCATCTGAAAAACAATATCCAGCAAACTTGGTCCCATCATCATCAAACTAAGGGAACCTCAATTTTAAACTCTCACCAACTTCTTTGATATAATTTTTAAACTCAATGATATTTTTCTATAATAACTTCTCAATAGTAAACAACTTTTCCTTAAGTGATTTTTCTTCCTCATTCTCAGAAATTAGATTTACTATGTTAATATCTTGAATCTTTTATATTACTTCAAGAATTTCATTGAGATCACCATTATTCTATGTTAACTCCACTTCTATTTGATTAATATCATTAACCTTTGAAGTATCTGGGATTTTTTTTATATATACAATTTTCTTCCTCAAATCAGTATTTTTCTTTTCCAGTTTCTTGATTTCTTTCAAACGTACAAAAAACTTTATCCCAAATTGTAATTATTTTGATGGTTCCTAATCTTCACTTTCCACATTAAAAATCCCTTATTCACCACTATATTCTTGTTCACTAGAGTGTTACTTGGAATTTTTTTATTTGACTATGAAGTCATCAATTCCTCAATTCTCAAAATCTTTCTATTTTTTTACTTACCTCATCATAAATAGTGTTATCATGAGAAAATTTCTTTTACCTAATGAATTAGAATTTCCCATTACCTTAAATAATTTTCCTCCATTATGATAACTTTCCATAATGTTTTTACAAGATAAAATTTTATCGTGATAATATTATTTATCTTTTCTATTAATCTCAATGAAATTAGATAAAATTAGATAATATTTCTATAATAAAATCAATTAAAAGGAAGTTTACACTTGTATTTTTTTACCTCATTGCATGCATTTTGAAAAGTATGTCATGAACTCATAAAAACCCATGGAATAGTTTTCAACTTCAGATTCATCATCTTGATAAATATTTGGTTCAATGTATTTTAAATCCTTGAAACTATTTAATTTTAACTCCTCAAAATATCTATTTTCCCTTAATATTTTCCCTCATATCATCTCATAAGACATCAAGATATTGTTGATTTTATGTAAGGTACACTCATAAAAGTATTGTTATGATAGGGTATAAATGTTTTGAGAAAATATATCCAAAATAATCCCTATAAATTTATCCACCACCATCGAATCCCCAAGAACATATCTATATCTTTTAATTTAGTTGAGAAATTTTTTTCACCCAAAAAAACAATTTATCAAAAATCTCATCCTATCCCACATGAATATTATCAACCTAGGATTGAAATGTTTATTCCTATAAATTCTTCCGTTTATTTTCTCGCTTATGAATCTCATAGAGTTTCCTCCAAATTCCAATTTCCATTTTCTCCATCACGCATATAAAATCCTTCTCTGAGAGGTATGATAATAACACACTATCCATTATCCCATCAACTTTAATATTATTATTAGTGATTAATTTATATATTTTCCCAACTTTATAAATATTTGAACCATTCTTGGTGATATCGAAAATTTTAAAACCAAGAGAAAGAACATATCGAACCATTTTATTCTTCAATAGATATAATCTCTTCCCATAAAACATGTTAACTACTTTGTACTGGTAGTGTTGATGCTTTTCCTAGATATCTTCAATAAAAATATATTATTAAAAATAAAAAAAATCATATCCAAGGGATATTACTTAGAATTTTTATAAAAAATGATATATAATAATACCATACTTGAATATGAAATTAGAGAATGAAAACTTGATCTAGATACTAATTGTTTGGCCCATGTTATAGTGAACAACCACTAGGGGAAAATCAATGGAAACCAAAACACAAAATTTGATTATAATTGTCTATTTTATGATTAGTGTAATTTTATTCTAAAAATGATGGCATGATGATGAGAGATGAACTAAGAAAAAACACATGGTTCAATGTTTATTATAAGGTTCACTCACTATTGTTATCATGTTTCTAATCTTTAGTGAACAAAGGTTGTGATTATACTGCACACATTCTTATTTTATTGTCAACATGAAAAATTAGTAGAGTAATAAGATGGTTTTAAAATTTTAGTATAATAAATAAAGATAATTTTTGAAAAGTTTATCAATAACTACTTCACAACAACAGGTTCCTTAAAAATTTGGATCATTTTTTACCCTCATTTTCTCTCTACTCCCAGCAAAAATCTCCTTCGAATGTCACCTAGAATGTGCATCAAATTATGTCAAGGTTTTTTCAATCATTTCTCAAGGAGGGACTTATAATATTTATATATAACTCACTCATAATTATGTGACTGTATGTTCTATGTTGTGACCATCATATCCAAATTATTTGAATCTTATATATTTTTAAATACTCAAATAGATGTATAAATTTCACACCACTATTATAGTGTGACCTGTAATATTTTATTATGACATCTATTTATCATTAATTCTAGTGGTATAGAAAATTTTAATGGCATAACACATTATAATTTTCACACATCTGTTTTGGAATGATGCTTAAGGTTGCGGTGTGACTTCATTTAACTCCTTAGATAGTGTCACACAATTTTGTCAGGGCTCATCATAATGGGGAAATATGCTTCCCAAAACTCCCTAGGAATAAAATCAGGACACATACTATATATACTATAGTTTGGGTTCTATGTAAGAGTAGAAATATACTACTTCTATAATATATCATAATGTAATGACCTTCTTCACACCATGATTTTCTTTATATTTGGAAAATATTAATTCCATTTTACTATACTCAGCATTAATTAGCCTCCAATTCAACCTTGAGTATGTTGTTAAAAATACAACATGAGAACACCATCAAAACCAACAAAGAAATTGTATCAAGAAGCATGTCAAAACATGATCCCTATATGGAAGTTTTCTAAATGCAAAACCATAATATAAAGTCATTTTTCTCTGAATTCACCAACTCTTGGTGTAAATCAATGATATATTTATTACATCTAAATTGAGATCAACTCGTAATATACTATTTTTTATTCCTTTTAGGAGGGTGTTTTAAACACCAAGATTCATTAACTCTCCCCCATTATCAAGGGCCCTTCAATCACCCCTTAAGAGCTATTCGTCAGGCCCTACAAATATTTATGTTATGAAACTTATGGAGTGTTAAAAATTTCAGAGCCAAAATGAATTAACATAAGTACATTAAATGTAAAAATTACATAAAAATAATGAAATTTAGTTCAGTACTCCATTTCTATTATCTTTGACCAAAATATAATGGGTTCAAGGATTTACACTATGAAATTTTAATGTTAATCTAATATTATAAATAATATATAATAATTAAAAATAAATACTTTTAACTCAATGGAGTTAAATTCTAAATTCACTCAAATAGAAATATCCATGCACCAAATACATTTTTTAATGTTTTAATTAAATTTTAACAAATAATATTAAAAATATAATTATTAACAATTAAATTTTTTATATATTATTTTTCATAGTTATCCCCCAAATATAAAAAAGCAATCCAAATAGCCAAAAATATTTAATTAATATTAAATAATTTTTTATTTCCATATACCTTTGGTCAAAACATATTATTTTTTCTTAAATAAAACATGTATTACACAAAATTATTATCCAAACCAAAATTTTAAAAAATTATTAAAATAAAAAAATAGACACATTTATTTTAGGATAAATGATTTAAATAATCAATTGACCCCTAGATAAAAATAAATATTTATAATTATAAAAATAAAATTTTCTCAATATTTATTTTTTAAAAACATTCATTTTAAATATAAAATATTCTTATGTAAATAAATATATATATTCATAATATCATGGTTTTAATTTGGTGTGTCTCTAATACCACTACATTAATTAGATATGTGCTTTGAAAAAACATTTTAACCTAGAAATAATATTTATACAGTTTTCAAGACTAAGAATATATGGAATTTAAAAACCAAAAATTGAAATTGAAAATGAAAATTAAAAATAATAAAATGATTTCCTTATCTCATATGAAAAATGATTTCCTTATCTCATATGAAAAATGATTTATATAAAGGCATTCCTCCATTATCATTATTTTTTATTTGATTGATTTAAACACACTAATAATGGTAATGATCCTTCTGGTACTTAGCGTCTAGGTTTTATCCTTACCTAAGAATTGTTAAAGAAGTAATGATTGTGATATGATGTTTACAAAAATAGCAACTGAAAAGAAAAGCCGTAGCGTCGAGCCGTCCTCTGGAAGTCCCACCTGAAGGGTGGGTACAGATAGCCTCTATAGCTCCTCGGTCCAACCATCCGCTCCGAGTAAGTCCCGCCCAGTGGTCCACCTCTACGTACCGTCCTGCTCCGCAAGCCTCCACCACGATCAGCGATGTCCGTCGTCTGCAACCAACACAACGAAGTGCAGGCATAGCCCGTGCAGGGGTGAGTATAAGCTACTCAGTAGGGACCCCGAGACCCCCGAAGGTCTCCTGAAATCCACAAAGGATAACCACAAAGGAAATATACAATCACAAAGTAACATCCGACACTGCTTAGGTATATGCCCATACATATACCTAAGTCATCAATTCCCGTTCGACTCCAACATCCGAGCCCAAGCACAACCCAGTCCACACAGGAAAGCAAAACGTATACTCACACAGGATAGCACAACACAATCCACGAAGGAGAGCAAAAGTAATCCACATAGGATAGCTCAACACAATCCACAAAGGAAAGTAAACAGTAAATCCACACAGGATAGTTCAACACAATCCACAAAGGAGAGTAACACAGGATTCAGCTCACACAGGTATACTTCTTTGGATGACGATAAAGATGATCACTGATCCATCTAAGTCGTCGGACCCACAATGGATCGATAGGTAATAACCCCCGCAATGACCCACACAGGATCAGACCCACACAGAATCAATAGGTAACTAACCCTCACAAAGACCCACACAGGATCGGGCCCACACCAGACCTGTAGGCGCTGGCTCACATGAACCGCTGAGCGCTGACCCACACAGGATCGAACCCACACAGGATCTGTAGCACTGATCCACGTAGGATCGCTGAGTACAGTAGTCATCGCAGTCCACTGAGGATCTCTACACAGTCGTCGTCGCAGTCCACTGAGGATCTCCGCACGGTCGTCAACGCGGTCCACTGAGGATCTCCGCACGGTCGTCGTCGTCGAAGTCGCAGCCAGCACTAGGGTTCCCGCACACAACAAGCTCGTACGGGAGGGTCCGCTCCACGAGCCGAGAGGCTGATATATCAACTAACACATAGCCCATAGTTTATGTATCCCAAAGTTCCGTAACGTCAACAGGAACTCAATGTCGCAGACGGCCCGTCAATCAGACGCCCGATCTGAGAGATATTGGCTTTTTCGTCCCTGGGGCCCGGTTGATTTTTAAGGCAAAACCAACCTGACCATACTCCACATATGCCCAAACCTCGGGCGGAGTATTCCAAAAGATCCTTCTCACTTAGAGGAATCCACCAAGGTCGACGACACTTCAATCAGACGTCTAGAGCTCAAGATATGAGCATTTCTACTCCGAGGGCCCGGTTGGTTTCGTGTACGAAACAACCTGGCAGAACACAAAGTTGTCCGAACCCTTGAGTGTAATATACCAAAATGACCGTCTCGATCCAAGGATCGCGTTTCTGCTGACGGCGCATTGTTTGGAGGCCCGTATCTCACGATATGAGCAAAAGACTGAAAAGGTCCGGAAACGGGGGGTCTGGGCCCGGTCCGACCCCCCTGGGTCGGCCCAAACCGGGTCGACCCGAACTGGGTTGACCCGGCCAGGCCGGCCAGCCCGGATCGGCTCGGCCGAGCGGCCGAGCAGCGCGGGGGGCGCCCTGCCCCCGCGTGACAGCACCGCGGCCCCCACGGGTGGTTGCCCTGGTCAACAGAAGCGGCAAAGTCGCGCCCCGCGTGTGTGCCGGACCCGCGCCGCCGGTGGCTTCCGCGGGCCACCAGAGTTGCTCCGGTGGTCCAATTTCCTTCCCATCTGCACCGAAGCTCCTCCCGGGTCCCGTTCTTCACTGCGGAAACAACGGATCGTCCCTACGACATGTTTCGTTGTCACCCGCCAAATCCGCACATCAACGAAGAACTGCGGAGGGTTGTCGGGCCATATTTGTTTGGCCCGCACCCTCCGCGTTAGATGATAAGAATCGGGAATAAAATATTCAACACATGAATAACAAGCAAGGAAAAAATTTAATGGAATTAAAATTGAACTTGATCCGGGTTCTTTGTTTTTAAAAGAAACAATCACGGGAATAAAAATTATTTCACAAACAAACCCATACCTCGTCAAGTCGTCGCACACGCATTCTTTGCGGAATTGATCTTCGCGGGAGGAGGCGGTCGTCCCGTCGCGGAAGGGCGTCGCATCGTCGCGGAAGGGGTGTCGCGTCGATGAACTCTGAGGTTCAAGAACAAGTAGATTTAATTATATAAATTAAACCCATGATGTTTTTATAACCCACAAAGAGATTTAAAAGAAGAAACCCGAAATATCCTACCTCAAGCAGTCGGTGATCGGAGATCGTTGCGGGGAAGAACGTCTTGTAAGAAGCGTCGTTGATCTCCGAGGGTGACAGCGTTCTTCGCGTTCTTCGCATTCTTCATGAAGAAGGATGAAGAACTTGAGTTTTCTGTCAAATCCTCTCAACGAACAACACTTAAGAAGAATAGCATTGGTCTTATTTTATTAACATGCCAACAAACAAAAAAAGAGATAAGTTAAGTAACGACATATTAATACGTAGAATTAATTCAACGAATAAAACCGACCAATTAATTGGTGCGTTAAGAATTTAAGAAAACGCGTCAGTTGACTTTCATAATGACGAGTTTTCGTGGGTGCGTTAGTGGAAATGAAACAGTGGGGCTCGTGCGGGCCCCACCTCACAAATATCCTACCAAGGGGGTGGGATATTTTTTGATATAACCCTATCCGAAACAACTCAACTTAAGCAGCTTTAAGTGGCTTTAAGTGAAATAATATAAAGTTTGTCGTACCAATTATTTTATTTTTGAACTTTAAGCCCAAAAATTAAAAACCACACCCGAGCAAACGCAACTCCAGAAGAGGAGTTTATAAGCAAATACCGGTGCTGAGATTTCATTGATGCCCTCAGAATTCGATTCCTAGCACCAGTTCAAAAGTTAGAAAACCTCGCTCGTTCGTTCACTGAACGTACCCAAGTCAAACTTCAGAAAATGATTTTGGGCACACCGGGCCTCGGAATCACATGCCGTCAGAAACTGCGTTCTTGTAAAATTTGAAAGAAAATAAATAAAAAAATTTCCTTGAAATTTACGGGTCTTTACATTACTCCCACCTCAAGGCTTTACGTCCCCGTATAGATACATCATAAACTAGGGAAACAAATGTGGGTACTGAGCACGCATCTGAGCCTCCCGCTCCCAAGTGCTCTCTTGGAGGTTCCCATGCTGTCATCTGATGCGCACTAGAGGAATCGACCGTCCACGTAGGACCCGCTCCTGTCGATCCTCGATCCCCACTGGGACCTCCGCAAAGGTCGCCCCATCATCCACGTCCAGCTCCCCATAGTCAATGATATGCGTCGGGTCGTGCACGTACCTCCTCAGCTGTGATACGTGGAAGAAGTCATGCACCCGGTGCAACTGAGGTGGTAGAGCCAGGGGACAAGCCACCTTTCCAATCCTGCTGATGACCTGGAAGGGTCCGATGAAGTGTGGAGACAACTTGTCGCCTCGGCCAAATCTCCGTAATCCACATCGAGGTGAGACACGCAAGAAGACATGGTTGCCATCCTCGAACTCTAGTGGCCTCCGCCTCCTGTCAGCATAAGACTTCTGCCAGCTCTGAGCTGTCCTCATCTGCTCCTGGATGACCTAGACCTTCTCTGTCGTGGCCCGGACCATCTCTGGTCCCACGAGTGCTGACTCCCCAAGGTCTGTCCAGCACAAAGGGGATCTGCAAGGCCTGCCATACAACGCCTCGTATGGTGCCATCCCGATAGTGGAGTGGTAGCTGTTGTTGTACACGAACTCCACCAAGGGTAGGTGGTCCTCCCAGCTGCAACCAAAGTCGAGGACACATGCGCAGAGCATGTCCTCGAGAGTATGAATGGTCCTCTCCATCTGACCATCCGTCTGAGGGTGAAAGGCGGTGCTCAGACGTAGCTACGTCCCGAACAACTCCTGCAACCCCTTCCATAGCCGGGAAGTAAAGCGAGCATCTCGATCGGAGATGATAGATGATGGCACACCGTGAAGCCGTAAAATCTCCTGAATGTAGAGACACCCCAAGCTCTCCACTGAGCCCTGCTCTTGGATGGGTAAAAAGTGTGCCGACTTGGTGAGTCGGTCAACAATCACCCAAATGCAGTCGTGACCTATGGAAGTGCATGGAAGTCCAGTCACGAAGTCCATAGATATCCCGTCCCACTTCCACTCCGGGACCTCCAAGGGTTGTACCAAGACTGCTGGTACCTGATGCTATGCCTTCACCTGCTGGCACGTGAGGCACCGTGAAACGAACTCTGCCACAACCTTCTATATGCCCGGCCACCAGTGCTGTCGCCTGCGGTCCTGGTACATCTTTGCCACTCCAGGATGTACCGCCAAAGGAGAAGTGTGAAACTCTCTCAGCACCTCCTCTCGTATAGCAACTGGTACCAAGGTACGTCCTCTAAAAAGGACATCGTGCTCTGCTCCACGGGAGAAACCATCATGTGCCTGTCCTGAGGATATATGTGCATTCCGTGTCTCACAGTCAGTGTCCCCACACTGTGCCTCTCTGAACCACTACAGTAGTGGAGGAGAGACTGTGAGAGACTGAAGTAAGGCTACTCTGTCCCTATCAACAAAGGATATCAGCAAAGCGGCTAGCTGCTCTGTCGCCTCCTCAAGTAGCTGAATGCCCGTCCTCCTGCTGAGGGCATCAGCTACTACGTTCCCCTTCCTCGGAGTATAGACTATCTCAAGTCATAGTCCTGGAGGAACTCAATCCATCACCGCGGTCTCAGGTTCAGGTCCTCCTGAGAGAAGATGTACCTGAGACTCTGGTGGTCTGAAAAGACTGTAAAGCGCTCGCCCATCAGATAGTGTCGCCATGTCTTCAGAGCAAAGACCACTACTGCTAACTACAGGTCATGAGTGGCATAGTTTTGCTCATTCGGCCTCAACTGACATGATTTGTAGGCAATCATGACCCGCTCCTGCATCAGGACACATCCGAGTCCAGTCCCTGATGCATCGCAGTAGACTACGTATCCAACTCCCTCCTCAGGCAACCTCAAGATAGGTGCGCTGGTCAATATCTGTCTCAGCTCCTGGAAGCTCTGCTGACATCTTTCTGACCACACATAGGGTTTCCCCTTCTTCGTCAAAGCTGATAGTTGTGCCACAACTCCAGAGAAGTCCAGCACAAATCTCTGATAGTATCCAGCTAGTCCCAAGAAACTCCGCACCTCCGTCACGCTCCTGGGTGGCTCCCAAACTAGTACTGCCTCGATCTTCGTAGGATCCACCGCAACTCCCACCTCAGAAATGGTGTGCCCCAAGAAGTGGACCTCACATAACCAGAACTGGCACTTCGAGAGCTTTCCATAAAGCTGGTGCTCTCGGAGTGTGTCTAGTACAACCCGCAAGTGGTAGGCGTGCTTCTCTTCAGTGGTCGAGTATACCAAAATGTTGTCAATGAAGACCACGACAAATCGATCGAGGTATGGCTGGAAGATCTTGTTCATGAGGCTCATAACACTGCTGGAGCATTGGTCACTCCGAATGGCATAACCAAGAACTCATAGTGGCCATACCGACACCTAAAGGCCGTCTTCTACACATCCTCGCCTCGAACTCTGAGCTGATGATAGCTTGACCTGAGGTCTATCTTTGATAACCACCGTGCTCCCTTGAGAAGATCGAAGAGGTCATCAATCCTCGGTATCTGATACTTGTTCCTCACTGTCACCTGTTCAGGTGACGATAGTCGACACACAGTCGCAAGCTCCCGTATGCCTTCTTGGAGAACAAAATCAGGGAAGTCCAGGGTGAAACACTAGGTCAGATAAACCCCTTGCCCTGCAAGTCCTCCAACTGTACCCATAGCTCTCGAAGCTCATCGGGGGCCATCTGATACGCTGGAGTGGATATCGGGGCTGTCCCGGGGTATAGATCAATATAAAAGTCTACCTCTCTGCGAGGAGGTAGCCCTAGAACGTCGTCGGGAAAGACGTCTGCGTACTGATCCACCACTGCAGGAAAACTAGGACTCCGCACATCCACTGCTCCTAGGATGAGACTAGCCAACTGATGAGTAATGGGCTGTCCTCTCCTCTGCGGAATTCCATCCTGTGCTGAAAAGACTCCCTTCTCACTGGTGAAGGTGAACCTGCTCCTGTCGGTGCGCACACATCGCGGCTTACGCCTAATACAGTCAATCTAAGCACGGACTGTGGATAACCAATCCATGCCCAAGATGATGTCGTAAGGCCTCGACACTGCTACCAGAAGAACCCAGCTAAAGCTCTCGCCTCCTAGAGTAAGCTCACACTTCCGGCACCAGTGCGTAATCGTCGAGTCTGCTCTCGTAGGGGTCTCTAGCCGTAAGGATCGAGCCAACGGCTCTGTTGTAATCTCCGAGCTCCGAACAAGGGAAGTGGCTATGAAAGAGTGACTCGATCCTGTGTCTATAAGAACTGCATCAAGGGTGGAATAAACACAGATTGTACCTTGAATCATCTCAGGCACGCCGTTGTCGTAGGCCTCTGCTGCCTGGAGCTGTGCCTGTCTCTGACCGCCAGCTCCCGGTGGTCGGGGTGGCCCTCCTGGTGGGGGTGGGGGCAGAGCCTCAAAGCATCGCCCACCACCCGCTGCTTGGCCAGCTACTCTGCCTCATCCACCTCCTCCCTACGGACTGCCACGGTCGACCCTCTACCTCTGCCTGGGTGGCCCCTCCACCGTCTGCTGCTCCTCGGCACGGCGGGTCGGGCAGTCACGAGCCATGTGGCCCTGCCCGCCGCATGCGTAGCACTGCCAGCCTCTCAAAAGACTGGCCCCACTCTGTGTGCCCCGCACTGCTGAGCCAGTGTCCTGAGGTCGTCTACGAGAAGGTCTGGTCTGCCTAGACCCCTGAGTCATCCGTCGACTGCCTGCCGCAGAAGACTCTGCTACCTGCCTCCCTGCGGTAGGTCTCGCTGCTGAAGTAGACTCAGCAAGAAAGCTCTCGATCAGAAGGGCTCACTCCAGTACTCTTGCCTGAGTCGGAATACTGAGGGAGATCAGCAATGCCCTGATCTCGTGTCTCAAACCCTTCTCAAAGGTCCAGGCCCGGAAGAAGGGGCCCCGTACCATATCTGTCATGTAGTGAGAAAGATCGGTAAACCTCGCCGCGTACTGGGTGACCGTCAAGCTGCCCTGCCGCAGCTGAAGAAGCTCCTGGATGCGCACCGCACAGAGGGTGGCTGGGACGATCTCTGAGCGAAAGAGGCTCTCAAAGTCCATCCAGAGAAGAGATGACACGTCGTGCACCTGGAGCATCAAGCTCCACCATCGGCCTGCTGCTGCATGCAGTAGGCTCGCTGCGCGGATCACCATGAGGTCTGCTGGTGTCCTCACTTGCCTGAAAACTCGGACGACCGCCTCCAGCCAGTCCTCAGCTGCCTGGGGGTCCATCTCCACACGAAACCTGGGTGGTCACTAGTACTGGGACTCGTGGAGAGCTCCCAAGCGACGTGCATCATCAGCTGCCATGGGGGGAAGCATCAGTGGCTCGGCGGGTAGAGGTACCGCTGGTGCCTCTACTGTCAAGGGGCCCTATACCGAGGCCTCGTCGCTCGGCGGGCTGTCATCACACTCTACTCTCGGAACCCTAGCTGGATGTCATCGTGGGGCCATTCTGAAAAGGAAACAAGTGCACCACAGTCAGAACAGTATACCTGGTGAGCTGACACAAGTAATCCCAAAGAAAACTTGAAACGCAAATGCAATCAATGTTTTCGTGCATTAAGTCAGAAATCAGAAGTCAGGGTCCTGGTGTACGGATACGTCGGCCGCCGCACCAACACTGGGCTCCCTGGACTGATAACCACACTCAATACGCTTAAAAATATTGCTTCTCATAAAAGAAAGATCAGAGTCTGCAGTAGAACCGAACTCCTCTGATACCAATTTGTCACGACCCGTCCTCGGGCCCCGTGCCGTGACTACCCCAAGCCCGCCTTCCATAGGCCAGGGGCTAGAGACTAGCACCAAGGCGTAAATCCCGATAAGAAGGGAAGGCATTGCCTTTGTAAAGTAAACAACCACCATAGAGTAAGCAAGCAGAAAGAGTAAACACTAAGTAAAACTAAAAAAAACAGTGCTGAAAGTAGAAGGGGCCAGAAATACAAGCCCAACTGTAAAGTACAACTGAAGGGAAAAATAGAAACTGAAAAGAAAATCCACAGCGTCGAGCCGTCCTCTAGAAGTCCCACCTGAAGGGTGGGTACAGATAGCCTCCACAACTACTCGGTCCAACCGTCCGCTTAGAGTACGCCCCGCCCAGTGGTCCACCTCCAAGTACTGTCCTGCTTCGCAAGCCTCCACCACGATCAGCGCTATCTGTCGTCTGCAACCAACACAACGAAGTGTGGGCATAGCCCATGAAGGGGTGAGTATAAGCTACTCAGTAGGGACTCCGAGACCCCTGAAGGTCTCCCAAAATAAACAAAGGATAACCAAAAAGGAAAGATACAATCACGAAGTAACATCCGACACTGGTTAGGTATATGACCATACATATACCTAAGTCATCAATTCCTGTTCGGCTCCAACATCCAAGCCCAAGCACAACCCAGTCCACAGAGGAAAGCAAAACGTATACTCACACAGGATATCACAACACAATCCACGAAGGAGAGCAAAAGTAATCCACATAGGATAGCTCAACACAATCCACAAAGGAAAGTAAATAGTAAATCCACACAGGATAGTTCAACACAATCCACAAAGGATAGTAACACAGGATTCAGCTCACACATGTATACTTCTTTGGATGATGATAAAGATGATCACTGATCCATCTAAGTCGTCGGACCCACAAAGGATTGATAGGTACTAACCCCCGCAATGACCCACACAGGATCGGACCCACACAGGATCAATAGGTAACTAACCCCCGCAAAGACCCACACAGGATCGGTCCCACACAGGACCTGTAGGCGCTGACTCACACAAAACCGCTGAGCGTTGACCCACACAGGATCGTACCCACACAGGATCTGTAGGACTGATCCACGTAGGATTTCTGAGTGCTGTAGTCATCACAGTCCACTGAGGATCTCTGCACAGTCGTCGTCGGAGTCCACTGAGGATCTCCGCACGGTCGTCGATGCGGTCCACTGAGGATCTCCGCACGGTCGTCGTTGTCGAAGTCGCAGCCAGCACTAGGGTTGCCGCACACAGCAAGCTCGTTTGGGAGGGTCCGCTCCATGAGCCGAGAGGCTGATACATCAACTAACACATAGCCAGTATTTGATGTATCCCAATGTTCTGTAACGTCAACATGAACTCAACATCGTAGACGGCGCATTAATCGGACGCCCGGTCTGAGAGATATTGGCTTTTTCGTCCTAGGGTCCCGGTTGGTTTTTAAGGCAAAACCAACCCGACCATACTCCACTTGCATCCAAACCTTGGACGAAGTATGCCAAAAGATCCATCTCACTTAGAGGAATCCACCAAAGTCGACGGCAAGTCAATCGGACATCCGGAGCTCAAGATATGAGTGTTTCTGCTCCGAGGGCCCGGTTGGTTTCGTGTACGAACCAACCCGGCCGATCCCAAAGATCTCTTAAACCTTGAGTGTAATATACCAAAACGACCGTCTCGATCCAAGGATCGCATTTCCGCTAACGGCGCATCGTTTGGAGGCTCGTAGCTCAAGATATGAGCAAAAGAACAAAAAGGTCCAGAAACGGGGGGTCTGGGCCCGGTCCAACCCGACCCGACCCCCCTAGGTCGGCCCGAACCAGGTCGACCCGACCCGGGTCCGACCCGGCTGGACCCGGTCCGGCCCGGCCAGGGCACGGCCCGGCCCGGCTCGGCTCGGCCACGCGGCCGAGCAGCGCGGGGGGCGCGCTGCCCCTGCGTGACAGCACCGCGGCCCCCGAGGGGGGCCTCCCTTGTCAACAGACGCGGCAAAGCCGTGTCCCGCGTGTGCGCCGGACCCGCGCGACCGCGGGTCTGCTGGCGCCACCGGTGGCTTCCGCGGGCCACCGGAGTTGCTCCGGTGGTCCGATTTCCTTCCCGTCTGCGCCGAAGCTCCTCCCGGGTCCCGTTCTTCACTACGGAAACAATAGATCATCCCTGTGGCATGTTTCGTCGTCGCCCGCCAAATCCGCACATTAACAAAGAACTACAGAGGGTTGTCGGGCCGTGTTTGTTTGGCCCACACCCTCCGCGTTAGATGATAACAATCGGGAATAAAATATTCAACACATGAATAACAAGAAAGGAAAAATTTTAGTGGAATTAAAATTGAACTTGATCCGGTTTCTTTGTTTTTAAAAGAAACAATCACGGGAATAAAAATTATTTCACAAACAAACCCCTATCTCATCAAGTCGTCGCACGTGCGTTCTTCGCGGAATTGATCGTCGCGGGAGGAGGCGATCGTCGCGCCGCGGAAGGGCGTCGCGTCGTCGCGGAAGGGGTGTCACGTCGATGAACTCCAAGGTTCAAGAACAAGTAGATTTAATTATATAAAGTAAACCCATGATGTTGTTATAACCCAAAAAGAGATTTAAAAGAAGAAACCCAAAATCTCCTACCTCAAGCAGTCGGTGATCGAAGATCGTTGCGGGGAAGAACGTCTCGGAAGAAGCGTCGTCGATCTCCGAGCGTGACGGCGTTCTTCGCATTCTTCGCGTTCTTCGCGAAGAAGGAGGAAGAACTTGAGGTTTCTGTCAAATCCTCTCAACGAACAATACTTAATAAGAATAGCCTTGGTCTTATTTTATTAAAATGCCAACAAACGAAAAAAGAGATAAGTTAAGTAACGACCCATTAATTCGTATAATTAATTCAATGAATAAAACCGCCTAATTAATTGGTGCGTTAAGAATTTAAGAAGACACGTAAGTTGACTTTCATAATGACGAGTTTTCGCAGGTGCGTTACTTAGCTGAAAAGAAATGGTGGGGATCGTGTGGGCCCCACCTCACAAATATCCTACCAAGGGGGTAGGATATTTTTGGATAGCACCCTATCTGCAATAACTCAGCTTTAGCAGCTTTAAGTGGCTTTCAAGTGGCTTTAAGTGAAATAAAATAAAGTTTGTCGTACCAATTATTTTATTTCTTAACTTTAAGCCCAAAAATTAAAACCACACTCGAGCAAACGTAACTCCAGAAGAGGCGTTTCTAAGCAAATACCAGCGCTGTGATTTCATCGGTGCCCTCAGAATTCGATTCTGAGCACCGGTTCAACAGTTAAAAAACCCCGCTCATTCGTTCACTGAACGTACCCGAGCCAAACTTCGGAAAATGATTCCGGGCACACCGGGCCTTGGAATCACGTGCCGTCAGAAACTACGTTCTTGTAAAATTCCAAAGAAAATAAAAAAAAAAGTTTTCCTTGAAATTTAAGGGTCATTACATTAGGCTTCCATGATATGTTGTTTTATAGTTGAAGTTAAAAATATGGTCATTGGGAATTCTATATATCTTGATATGGAAATTTATTCAAACTATATGGGTAATTATTTTCCTACACAATAGTTTTGATATCATGATCCTCGTTGGAGTTTCATTGAAAAATATTAAGCCCTTAATACATTTAGTGTATTAAATTTTTGTAGTTTACTCGTTAAGATGGATGAAATATTAATGTTTAGTGATATGAGTTGACAAAATCCATGTTTTATACTCATAATTTGCATCTTAGAAATTAGAAAACATGATATAGTATACACATGGGTGATATGAACACACTAAACATTTTATTAGTTATATTATAGTTATGAATTAGATTTATAATTACAAAAAATAATGTAAAATGTTAAAATGAGTTACAAAATTTAAGTTTTTTCAAAGATAGAATTATAAATCCAATTGTTTTAGATATTTTATGAGATTTATTTTGATAAAAATAATTATATAAAATAAAATATTTATTTTGAATGATTGTAATAATATTATATTAAACATAAATTTTATTTTTATATAAATATGATATACATATATATTAGAGTAGGATAAAATATTTATTTTGAATGATTGTTCATGTCATGTGTGTATATATAAAATTTTACTTATAAAATATTTTCAATAATTTTATTTTTCATTTACTTTTATATATATGATATATATATATATATATTTATATATTAATAAATGATTTAATTTAATTTTATGGTTGATATTTATTCAACCAAGTAAATACAAAATGGATGAATGTGATTCATTTAACTTAATTGAGAATTTTAATATTATTTTTCATTGAAATTTAATATAATAATGGACAAGATCTAAATATTTGGCTCAGGGAGTCTACAAAAAAGAGTTCCAAAGGGATCATTATAACACAATAATTACAAAGGAAAACACATTTCTTATGATCATATGAATCATTAAGAAAACGTTTTCCTCCCTCATTTTTAAGTGTTTCCTCATTTCAAATATCGAAAAATGAAGAAAAAAAGGATGAAATAAATTTTTATGATTAGGGAGAATCATCATTTACTCATTTATGATTTTATTTACAATTATGGTTTTTAAATTCTTGTCATTATTATTTTTGGAATTCATTTTTCTCAGTTTTGGAAGGGATATTATTTATTTAAATGATGAGAAAAGCATCAAAACCAATTTTTTCATAAGATCATTCCACTTGTTTCAACTAAGGAAATAAATAAATAATGAATTAAATTTTCTCTATTGGTCTGTCCGAAAAATGTTCCTTGGAACATGATTGATATTAATCACTGATAAGAAGCCCAGATATTCCTCTTTCTTAGGGGATCATGTGAAGGAAAAAATCTCCCAACTCATGGGAAATATCCTCTCCCCCTCTTGGTTTTACAAAACCATTAATTAAATAGAAATACAGTTAGATAGTGAGAAGTTAAAGTTAGAGGATTTTTTTGTGATCAAATCATAGTGTCACACATGTAAAAAACTATGATCCTATTTATATATACCATCCATTGATTCTATATGAACTCTAAAAATTTCTAAAACATTCCATTATCAATGAAATGTTTCACAAAATATTTCATAATATCTTATAGTTATGATTCATTATTTTACATTTTAAAAATGGATTCATTCATTAAAACTACTCTAAATTATATTTGATTGATAATCCATTGACCATGATAGATTAGAGTAGGATAAAAAGGTTAACCCATATGTTATCACAAAAAACATAAACTATTATACACGACCCCATGGTATAGTGGGATTCAACATGGTGTGGTCTATCCTATAACATACCATAATATAGTCTAAATCATCACACTACAGTCTCACCTTTAGTTTATATTTTCATTAATCCCACACTTGAATTAAATCCCCAAGGACATAGAACACCATAACATTATGTTACATCATATTAAATAACTTGTGAAACTATATTCAAAACTCCTTCGATATATCTTTGAAAACTCATTTTATAAAAGTGATAATTCATTTTCACCACATGATACATCACATATAAAAAGTTTTGAAAATCCATCCAAAACATATTTTTGATATCCTCTAATACAATTTTAGGGTATCTGTCAATGATTTATACATAGAATTTTTAAACAAACTTAATCCTCATCCACAAAACCAATAAGTGTGACCCCATTTGTCATTATGAAATTGATAACTATTACGAATTCTATAATATATAATTATAATCAATGATCTAACATTAGAGATCTAGTATGGTCTCTATCAAACACATGTACCTCTATACTTCTTCACAATAGTTTTATCATATACCGGTATAGATAATAATATATTCCTATTTCTAATATATTGAGTGAACATGGGAGTTAAAGTATGTAAATCTCATATAGTGAAATCATACATCCTTTATTATCAAATTATTGTCTGCCATGACAAATGAAAAAATCCCATGTCATTCAACCAATTAGATGAGTACATCATATGAAAATCATCTATATTTATGAGAATATAAAATTTAACTTATCTATGTATAGAAATTAACTTTCTCAGTGTATATTAATGGATGACTCAGATTTTTTACTAATCACATGAGAGAAAAAATCTCATCCTTGTTAAAAATAAACTAATAAAATGATAAATAAAATACCTAAACATCCCTCGATTAGTGAAACCTCAAGGATGGAATATGAAATGTATTAATGTATAAAGGTTTTCGTGATAGGTATATTTCCAATATTAGGTAAAAGTAATCAATATAAAACATGTACCCCAAGATTAAAAAAGATTTAGTGCATGATAATTGATGTGGTATACAAAGTGGTTTGAATAGAACAATAAATTTATTTTATACATTATAAGATAATTACATATAATTATACAAATACCCACCCATGGAAATATTCATGTTTCATTAGAATTTATAATACCCATTGGTGAACATAAACCAGGGATATCCTAAAGTTAAATATTAAGAGGTTAATTATCATTTTACTTCATAAAACCTATGAATATGACATGAAAGGATAATAATGTAGAGGATATATTTTTTATAACATGATAAAATTTATTTTCTTAAACTAATTAATGAAGATAAAAAATTATATATGTGCATCAAAAATATCATTTCTCATATGATAGAATACCAAAAGTGTCCTATTTTTTCACACTTTTAGGGGTTTGATAATCTCATTGCATTTAAATATAATTCATTCCACATCTCTATGAAATTATCCAACAAAACCTTTCACTAAACTATTTTAATATGTAATATCTATAAGAAATCATTTTTAAATAATGGTGAGAATATGAATCATATTTCCAATGTTCAACTCCTTAAACATTGTATCTAAACTTATTTACATCACAACATCAAATGTTACAATATTTATACATTTTATCATTTATATAGAACTCTTTCATATTCTATCATTATAATCATGAATTATTTCCATTTAAAATATTATATGAGATCACTTTATCAACAAAATATAAATCTTTACATTAATATATTTATTTAAACATCCTAGACTCTTTTAGGATATAAATTAACTTTTATTTTGTAGTTGGGAGCATAACCAAGTGGTAAAAACCATGTAATCCTGCACCAAAGACCTGAGTTAAAATATGGTAAGGGACAAATTACTTTGGCACTATAGAATTACTATAGCACTATAGAATTACTATAGTGCTATAGAATTACTATAGCACTATAGTAGTGATGTAATGTATAAATTATTATAGTAGTGTACTATATAAGTTGTACTATTCACCCAATTTTCGATTTCAGGACATGGTTTTGGGCCTTTGGTCCAATAGGCATATAGGATATCTTTATAGGTTGGTGTGTCCTAGAGAATCCTTAGACTGGAGGACTGAGATGAAGTGGTGGAAGTCACCAATGAAGCATATAAAGTGGACTAGGTGGGACAAAACACCATGCCATTGGGTTTAGGATTAATGCACCACTACATGGGGGAGAATAAGACCAACTGTATTGTCGGCAGTGATCTAGGCGTAGACCCTATAAGGGGTGTTGGGGGGTGGGGCCATTTATGGATTGAAATAAAATTATAAATTCCTCTATTCCTTTGGGTCTTTGGGAAATGTACAATGGGATCTTAATATCTAAGGGTTACCTATCAAACCAGTTAAAAATAGGATCATTTAACAAAATAAATATTCAATTCCTTTAGTCCAGGAGAAAAGTAACTTTCCTTTTAAATCTGGATAGCTAATATTTTATTTTTTTTATAAATTGAGCTTATTTAAGTCCAAAAATACTACCATTAGCCTCATATAAACAACACCTTATCTAAAATACAAAAAATTATTTTAATAAATTACCCTTATTTCCAATAGTGTAAATATATTAATGAAAATATTTACACCAACATATTATATGGTATTAAATTTTTTTAGATTAATATTATAAAATAATTATTTTATTCCTTAAAATATACCAATGTTTTGTGGCAGGAACAATTTCCCTCTTATTAAAAAATTGTGGATAGACTATTTTATATAGTAAATTAATATTTTTATCATTATCTTACTTTCAAATACGTTATAAAATTTGATAAATAATAAAAAATATGAATTAAAACCAACATATTAATTAAAAAAAACTATTGTTTACAAAATATCATCTTATTGTATAAGAATAAAATATAACAAAAAATACAGTATTTTTATTCTAATACATTAAGTAATCTACTGTATCTAAATCCATGGTGTAAAAACTCCTTATTCCATCATTTGGATTTATATTTCATTCCGAAACCATTAACCCTTCTTCAATTTGTACCTCCTATATATATTTACAACACTTGTATAATGTACAAGCAGTATCATATACCATTAAAAAGATAATAATTAAATTATATAAAATTAATACCTTATGTGGACTCTATACAATAATTATTACAACATTTGTATTATTCTAAGAAATTCTATCTCCAGTGACTGAGTTTACTATAATAGGTAAAATAATCCACCTTACAAACCACCCCTTTTGGTTTTACTGATTAAGGCTAACTATTGGACCTTAAAATATTCTTTATATACCATAAAAACATACCATTTTTATTTTCAACGTAGAAGAATATCCTCGGACAACCATCACCTACTTAACTATGCTTAGCATAATTAATATATAGGGTAAAATTTTATTGAACTAATTCATGTTGTAGTTTCCAAAAAATGAAAACCTTTAAGATTGTGATTTTTAATGATATACATAGCTAGATCAATATTTTAAAGGGAACCTAGTCACTAAATGTCATTGATGTACAGTTGATGAAAAAATCCCTTCACTATTTTGAATAATTAAAACTAAAATATCGAAGAAAAAACCAAATTGTAAATGAAAATGGACTCCCTATATAAAATAATTTTTGAAAATCCTTCATAGGCATCATTTATAACATCAAAGTGGTATTCTATTTGTGATAGAATGGGTATCTTATAGAATGATTATCATTTGTGGAGTAGAGGAGAGAATTCCTTGTAATAATGCGAGAGACTCATAGCTAGATATTAATTATGGTGTTTCCTTATAAGTTCATGGGAATATTGTTATCCAGGTATTGTTTATGGTATGGAGGTGATAATTCCTTATGGAATCATAAATATTAGTGGTAAAATAATGTTATTAGAGTTTCCTTATGAGTTGTTTCATTTGTGGTGTCATTGTGTGAAACTTATATGATCACATACTTCCTATATAGTGATGGTTACATGAATCATGGGATCGCAGTTACATGAATTTCCTATGAATACCACCACCAAACAAAAAACATGGGACGAGTAATTTTCCATGGCACAAAGTCTGAATAAAAATAAAATAGATTATGAGTTATTTTTTTACGCAAGGTTTTAATTAATTCCCCTAGGTATACTCCTCATCAAGGTCGAGAAGAGGAGGAAGACAATCACATAAATTTTTCATGTTTATTTCTCATTATTATAAAACATTCATAATGATACCCATGTAATATCATTTATGAAGGTTTACCATGTATTTATTTCACAAAGGGTTAACCACCATGTAAATCTTATGTGATTTCCTTCCTTAAAGTTCAATACCTTTAGTAGACCCCACCAATTCACACAGAACCCTAATATTATGTGAAATTAATGATTCTTAAATTATGTGATGGAATATTCGAAACAATCCATCGTCATAAAAAAATTGTTCTATGGTTTTCCATATTATGAAGGATCCAAGTTGTTGATATTGGTCCACCTTAATGGTCTGTCCTTCACACAAGCACTTAAGTCTGCTAAACTGATTACTCAAATAAACTTATTGGTCCCCACACCCCTTTTCCTAGGTCAAGACCCTAAAGAATTTAATACACCAGGGCATCATCTAAGGCTTCAAAAATTATAATATTAGGATAACATGTAAATTCAAGTTCCTCCTTTAAATAAGGAATTCCTTTGATAAATGGATCACCCATTCTATAATTATTCTCCTCCAGTTTCCTCCATGAATGACAGAATCCTTAAGAAACAATAAATCTTGTATTCCCTTGATAACGAGGGATATATATCTCTTAGAAGATTAATAGATTATTCTTTTACCATATCCTATCATCTCCCTAACTCACTTATATTGAGTTAATTCCATTTCTACCAAGAGACCAATTTATATTTTATTCCCCCTTTATTGTGTTCAATAAATAAGTTAGAGACATTATCATAATTTTGATATAGGATACTTATGCACTCTTCCTCATTTGACCATATCACCTGTGAGTCCAACCTTCATTCCATGACTAGTTATTAATAGAAATGTGGTGAGAGAGCATATAATAATATTACTATTATGTGTAATCCCTAACCATATCCTCATTAATGATCTCATCCATCTTCCAAATCAATGATCCATGAATAATATGGGCCTCCAATTAGTAATAATCCCTAACCATGTCCACTCATGTATGATTACTAATAGACAAGATAATATATATAGGAATTATCAAACACAAGTATAATGCCAAAAATTTGTGGGTTACTTTCCCATAGTAGTCTATTATGTTTGAATCTAATTTGATTGGAATTAGTCCCTAGTCATATGACCATATTCTCTAAGGCATCTTGGTTTTAGATCCATGAACCTAAAAGAAACATAATTCACTCCAATATTCAAGAAAATATATGGAAATTCCTTTGGTCCAAGATGCATATCCTTAAAAGGAACTTAATTTATTCCTATATACATAAAATTTAATGTAAAGTTCATTTAGTCCTAGTTCCATGACCTTAAAATTCACTTCATTTGGTTGTGGACATATAACATTAAACTTCTCTTTTTTTAGCAATGAACATATGAACTTAAAAATAAATTCTTTTTTCCCTTGATGCGTAAACATAAAATGAATTTACTTGGAATAGTACACATGAAATTAAAAGGCACTTCATTTGGTCATGGTTTTATGATCTTAAAAGGAACCATGTTGGTCATTGTCATATAACCATAAAAGGTATGACATGTCCTATAAAAAAAACCAAAGTATTAATGTAATAATTCCCTACATGGTGATATATAATAAATCCCTATCACGGTATTGATCCTAGAACCACAACAACTTATGCCTCCCTTTGCGGTGATAAATTCCAGAACACCAACAAACATGGCTTTAATCCATAGTTTAGTCAACAGAGGGGGAATATAGATAACCTTTGGTACATAAATATTTCCACATTGATTCATGGTATCAATTGATATCTATTAGAATGATAGAAACTAGTAATATTATAGTGAAATATTTCATTAATATGTCTTAAATCTATAAGTGAGTCCTGAATTAGGTAATAAGGCCAATTGTGGGATGAGTTGGAAAATCCTCCTTTTATAATAAATGTGGCATTAAATGTTTCATCAGATCACTATTAGTTTGAATTCATGAGGGAATACAGATGTTGAACCTTACATCCATTACCCAAAAAATAGATTTATTAATCACACACCATTTCATGTGAGACTACACTGATGAGTTCTTTATTGGTAGTTTTCACTTGGGTTATCCTATATATCAGAATGTTGTCATATATTAAGCTACCAATGAGCATGAAATTACACATTAAACTATTAGAAATGAAATATCAACTCATATTCTTATGCATCATTTGAATTTGGAACCCCAGGTGAATACTTCAACCATAATGATTGTTTGGTCCTTACTATCTCGATACATGCTATCTCCAACCTGTTTCCTCAAACACCAAATAGTTAACTCTATATTGAAACTATAAATCCTTAATTTTTCCATATGAACCCTAGATTTGTCATGTTATAATCTCAAGTATATGAATCCCAACTGGTCATCTTGTCAACTAAATGCCAATAAGAAGAAAGTGTCCCTTGTTTCTATGTCCAAGCAGTTTAGGAGTCTTTCCCTAGGGTCAAGTAACACATATATACCATATCTTAAGTATTGAAGGAGTACTTAACACACTTTTATAAAATTACATTCAAGGTAACTCCTACCAACCACTGAAACTGATAGCAATGCACAACCATGAATCTCAAAGTTAGGTTGAGGAGGCTACCTTAGAGATCACGAACCTAGTCATTCATGCCAGAATGCCCAATAGAAAGGCCTACCAGGAGTAGTTGACCATTGAAACACATGTAAAGGTTAAAAAACCATATATCAATATATATAAAGAATATCAACATATGTTGATGGAATGTGAGTAACATAATAGGAGGTATCTTTCCAATAAAGGTCACCTCCCACTAGGTGTGGTCCCTATAAAAACATTAGATTTAGGTATTTACTTTATTATTTACATTTTTAAAATGAAGAGGTTAGAGTTGTATTTTGGAATAATTATAGTATTTGCACAGGTTTATAAAAGTTATTTAAGGGTTCAAGGTTAGAAATCCATTAAAGAAAACTATGAAAAATCCCCAGGGAACTGTACAATGATAAATGGGCTCTCGAGGTAGATGCATAGTTAGTGTACGATTTGTGTAAACCATGTGATGTCGATGTGACCCTATTAAAATTTTTGAAATTAAGATTCATATTTGGTTCTATTATTGAAAAACCACTTGACCTAATTATGTGGAATGGGTTATATATAGTAACACCCACATGATTGGTGCATGGTGTCCCAGACTGTGCATCCCGACCAAGAATGAATTTAAAAAGACCAAAAAATTTAATTTTCATATGAACCATTACCTAAAAACACTCATTAAACCTATTTTATAGGAATCTCAAACTTTATATATTTATTTAGTGTTTTTGGGGGTTTCATTTACTTTATCCTATAGATTATAGACAAGGCATCCATCTCTCCTTGTCCTCTCATATATTCCCATTTTTCCTTAGGATAAAACCCTATTTTATAGATTTTATGAAAGTATATTATCTTTAGAATGTTTTCAAATTGTCTTTTATTATATTCCATCATAGGAGGGTTGTGAGTGCCCACATATATGATTTTATGTTACAGTTTTATTTGAAAAATCTTATTTGAGGTAGGTGGCTACTATATCACTCTAATTATATACCAATAATGTGAAATATTAATGTTTTTGAGGTTAAATTATTATATTTATTTGTGGTAATTCCTTGATTAATTATTTTTTAATTATTTTCCAATTATTGGTATGTTTTGAAATAAATGTTTTTTGGTGACACCCAAAACATGTTTTTTAAAAGTCATTAGCGATGATTTTTTTAAAATGAATAAATTACAGTGTGTGTAAAATTTTGTTAGCATGGGTTGGTGTGTGTTCATGATGCACATATATAGGAACTTGTTAGTTCAAAATTTGATTTTAATTCCATTTACAGGATCACATATATTATACCACTATGTAGTGACATGAGTTTTGGGGAATGGGTTTTCACTCACAAGTTTGGGACATTCAGATGACCCATTATATGGGTGATACATTTGATTGGTGACAGGTCCCTCAGAGGGGATGGGTTGGTGCATTTCACATGTGTGTGAGCTCATGGTATGGTTGTGTGTGTGTTATGGAATGAGTTTTTAGTACTAGTTATTTGTAACTTGTTCACTAGTTTTTATATGTCCCTTTGGTTATATATAAAATGAGAGATATATTTTTTTGTTTAAGTTGTGTGTGTGAAATGTTTTGGGGTATTTCTTATTCAATATATATAATAAATCCCTTGAATATGCATCTTGGTGTGAATACTGATGTTCTTCAAAATTATGTCGGTAAGGGAAAGTAGTCTTTCTTATCTAGTGAGTTTCCTTGATGCTATGATGTTTTTTAGTGGACTTAAAAGCTCAGTGTTAGCAGCTGGGTGGATTTTTCCATAGTTCCACATTTGGAATCCTACTTCCCTATATTTAAGACTTTTTTTCTTGTTTTCTTGTTTGGATTTGTGATCAAAATTTTGATATTGTTCCTTGTTATGTTTTGTTATATTATAAGAGTTTAACTATTAGTTCTCATGCATTATATTTAAATGTTTTCCTTGGAGTTATTCCACTACAGGTTATGTATTTTAAGAGTAAAATTTCCCAAAATTATATTATTAAACCTAGGAAATTATTTCCAAAATTTTGTGTTTGGGAATTCACCTATGTTTAGTAGAATTATAATGCTATTCAAGGTGTCAGGTTAGAATCAGGATTTTATTACCTTAATTATGGTCAAGTATCTTATATCCCTCACCTAACCAAAATCATCCAAAAGATGGATCACTAGTATTAATTCATGATCAAAATCTACAAGTAAGGCTCTGCTACTATCGATACTAACATCTCTAATGATCATTGGAATAATATGACTATAAATCGAGGACAATTTTGAGTCACCCATGTAAATAATGCCTCAAAATTGATGAACCAAAAAAATCAGTGGATACCTATGAAAAATTCACATCAATAAGGGAAGAAAATATTGTTTGTGAATATACAATCTGCAACACCATGAAAAATGAATTTATAGGTCCTCTAAAATGTGCCTTCTATAGAGGTCCTCCCCATGTGGTTGGAAGCATCAACCATGACGGTCCTCTTCATAGTAGCATACAAGAAATTTTTACCCATGGAGGTGCTCCCTGAGACCAAATAAAGTTGATATTATCTAGAGGTCCTCTATATATACCTTATTAAAGATGTCATCCCCATTAGAATATAAAGATCGTTCATGTAATTTCTCCTCAAGATGAATCATTTTATTGGAATGAAGGTCCTCCTCATGTCTTCAGTTGTAGAGGTCATCCTCACAACATATATATTGTTCATAAAGGATTCCCTCCTATCATAAACATATTTACAATAATCTACCTCATAATCCCTAACCATGGTAAAAAAATAAAAAACAACCAATATAAAGGTCATACCTGTGAAGAAGTAATGGCTACTCAATGTTGAATTATTAAATTTCTTGAAGAATTTTAACACCTTTCAACTAAAGAAAATAATTCTGAAAATATTTTTGAGTTATAGAAGTTCAAGTGACTCAATTATAAATTATATAGAGAAAATAAACCAACTGAGGGAACATTTTAGTTCATGGGAATTATCTAACCTTTATTTAATAATTTTCAACATGAAGGAACTGGTCAAACATTATGAGTAGAATCTAGTCATCTGAAACACTTAGGGACCTATAAACAATCTAAACTATCCCAAATGGCCATGAATTACAAATAACTACCTCAAATTGGGAAATATTGAATCCCAGTCTATACAATTCACACTAGGATAAATCAGGCTGGTTACTAACCATAAGTGATTGATGGAAAACCTTATCAGGTTTCACTAACTACATTTACAGGATAATTAACCCAGATGAAAATACTCCCATAAATTCTTGAATCAATTATATCCATTTTATCTCACATAGAGGTTATGGAGTGGTGATATGATCTGGTGTAGTTATAGAGGAATCCATATCATGATTTTGAGGCTGAACTCATCCTTTTACCAACTTTGGAAATCCAATATTCCTAGAATTCAATGGCTTATAAGATCTAGAGAAGTATCTCATATGTTTTGCATCCCAATTTGGTCCTATGATAAGAACACCATAGTAAAGGAGTTGAAAAATATTTAGTGATTCATTAAATACTTGTGAGGAAACATGTTTATCTATTATAATAATATACTAGTTATTTCTTTTTCAATTTAGAACGATCTTTGATAAAAAATACTTTACCAATTCAGCTCGATTCCATGGAAAACCACAGTCCTATACCTCTTAAATTAAAAAAACTAACAAATGAGAGGGTTTTGAATTTCATATACTGGTAGAAAAGGATTTATCTATTCTTTGAATATATAAATTATATAAGAGAAACTATTATAGATATTAATATAAAATCTTTAAGATAAACATTTACCATCGATCATAACTTTAATGCACCCTAGTAGATTATGAGAATTTGAAGTAGCAACAAAATGGATAAAAGATTACATTAGGAGATCTAAATCAATGTCTCAGTAAGTGTCATTGATAATGGGGAAGAAATATATTAAATAATAGATTATATCCTTCATTCAAAAGCCAACGTCATTTCCAACTATATCCCTTGATCCCACTAACTATCATACAATACCTATTTCTAGAAAATAGCTACATTAGCAACCTCATCATGATATAAAAAAATAGTAGAAACACTAAATCTTAAAAAAGTTAAAAAATAATGTTCATTTAATTAAGAAATAACCAGTTATAGGATTTTTGATTTCCATATTAGAGAATAACTTGTTTTCTCTTCTATATAAAAATACCTAAAGAGGTGGGATTAAATAAACACCCTAGTTCGTTCCCTTACTATTAAATACTAGGTAAAAATATCTAGGAGTTACTAATATTTAGGTATTTACTCTAGAAGATTATAGATACCTGAAACATGAAGATGGAAAAACCCTTAGGTTAGGCAACTTGTGTATCTTCTACCATACTTAAAGAAGACATAAGCATGTAAAGAGGTCCCAATTATTAGTGGATAGAAATCGTATGACTGTATGACTATAAAATTGGTTATATATGGACACATTATCATCATGTCTTGACTGAATCACCTAGTCATGATCAAAATTCCATCTTTAATACCCATTGTAAAATTTTTATCATCAGTGTCTTCCAATGGTTAATGTAATGGACATCATGAGGAAAAATAAGAATAGAAAAATCCCTCACGAGTTTCCAAACTAGTCCAAACTCTCCCATATTCCATATCACCATAATTATAAGTATGGAAACCAATTTATAAAATATAACTCTTATACGTGGAGTATTCAAAAAATATATATATATTTTATGTAATTCACTTGATATACACCTTCACTAATGAGGACGACTCTTGTTAATATCAATTCCCCACCATATGTTAGGGAGGTTGTTTTAGAAGCTTAGTAAAATGATGTCAACATGAATATTACTATTTAAAAATTACAACTAATGAGGCTACACATTAAGTCAATCCCAAATTAAAGTTGATTCAATATGCATAATGGGTGCACTAGTCTGATCTTGAAACCTTTTGGGATAGCACTGATTCAATCAAAATGGTTGAATTATGAATAAGAAAATAGTTGATTTCTTAACACCAAAACACTATGAGGGTGGTATAACCTAATTTCTAGATAAAAAATAAACCATAAATTATAATCAAAGAAAGGAGTTTTTTAAATAGTTATCTTTAGTTGCTATTACTAAATTCAGAGAGTGGTCACATGGTTGAATAAACAGGCCTTTGGATCATAAGAATGGAATTAAAATGAATTCCCTTTTCATGATTTCTTGGATTTTCATTTTGGATTCCCTATGCCTCTCCAAAAAACTTAGGGTGTCTATTATTGAGGTTCTTTCAAGTTCCCATGATTTTGATACTGAAGTGTTCATAGTTGAAACATATCATACTAAAATGGATCTCTATAGAAAGTCACATGGTCAATATTTTTATGGAACAAGGCTAGAAGACTTCCATACAAGGTAACCTTAGACCCATCCATGTACCTGAAAGGTTTGATGATATTAATATTCAACGAGGCTTAATTAACAATGGTTTTAGAATCAATATAACACCAATCCAGTCCCTATCCCTCTTGGGTTACAATTTATCTCACTTCTCCATTTCTACCCTAATAATCTCGGGATACAAAAAGAGAGTAAAGGATACTTAGGAGGATTAGGATAAATACCAAATTAATATACCTTATTTTGAATCTGATTTCATGTTATTCCATTAGGAAATATGTTTCATTTCATTCTTTGGAAGGAAATGCATTCATATATACATAATAATTTCCTATTTACATCACCAATACTAGAAGTACTATGTTGATGGGAAGGTCAAGGTACCATCTGGTGATATCTCCCCTTTTGAATCCTATGAGTCTCATTACAATTATTTTGGGTGTTATAAAAGGGATTTGAAATAGTATTTGGTAAACATATCCAAATTTTTTCCGCTAGTGGTTTGGAAGATGATCTAGTTAACCCTTGGAGAAGACTCAATAAAGGCTTTATGTTTCCCATCAATATAATTGAGATGAAAACTCCAGATCAAGGAAGATACTAATCCAATTTTGATAATTACATAGACCCTTATAATATTTTCTTCTCGTATAATAGTTTAGTATATGTTTCCATTGAGTAGCCATAAATAATAGAGGAAGATACCTCAGTATAGTCCATAGAGATTAATATTTCCCTTTACATCTTATACAAGAATGTGGGTTTGACTAATATTTAGTTAACAGAACCATGTCTCTTCAATTATATAGACATGAATCCTAGAAGAATAACATCAGGTTAATGAACATTCTCTTCAGTTACCATGGTTTTGGTTGAAATTAATGAATCCTTTCATTCCATAGAAGGACGAGATTCCAATGTTTTTCCCATATAAAATCCAAAATCTCAAAGAATGAGTCCATTTTACACTTATATAAATTGTATATAATATTAATAAGAAATATATTTTAGGGAAACTCCACTAATATTTGAGTAAGTTTTCTTAACTACCATTAATCAACTATGATGGGTGAATTTGGGTATGGAAGAAGATATGTGACCCATGTTAATAAGTTCCACAATGATCCATGAAGAAAATAACAAGTTCATCAAATTTATTAAGTGAAAATGAGTTATTTTTTCATTTATTACATGGAAATAAATTATTTAGATAATAAAATAGCCACTCATTACTTGGGTCTTCTATACAACAACTCTGGTAATAAGTAGACAGAAAGAAAAATTTATATGATCTATACTGCCAAGGTGGAGGTTGAAATTGATGAGCTAACTAATGAAAAATTTATTTAGAAGGTCTAGTACCTGAAATGGGTTTCCAACATTATCCCCATGAAAAAAAGAATAATGGGGAAATCTGGGTCTTTATTAGATTCAGGGATCTAAACCAACATTTTTCTTGAGGATGATTTCTCTGTATCAATCATAGAGCTACTAATTGATGTAATAAAAACGTCCAATCCCTTTTATTCATGGATATATAATTTGGAAATAAATATATCTTCATTTCCCTTGAGGATTAATATTCCATTACCTCTATAGAACCCCAAGGGGGGTCCTGCTACAAAGTAATTCCCTTTTTCTGGAAGAATTATAGATCTAATTACCAATGTTAAATACATATCATTTTATGGTGCTTCACATAGAATACTATAGAATGACATGTGGATGATCTAGTTTCCAAATTCCAATGTCACTATCATCACATTATTGATCTTGAGGTAGTATTAAATAATCTATATTAATGTAAAAAAAATAAACACTTTTAAATGTTGGTTTAAGGTAACCTTGGGAAAATTCCTCAAATTTATGGTATGCCATCCCGACATTAAATATTAACCCAAGAATATTAATTTGATACTTGAAACTCCTCGTTTTGGAAACCATAAGTAATTATGATAAATCCAAGGTATCATTTACTACATCAAGTGCTTCATAGAAAACCTCACTAGATAATATTTTCCCTTCACAAAGTTGGTGAAGAAAGGTACCACCTACTAATTGTTTGAATATTTTTAGAAGGCCATTGATGAACTTAGGTAGAACCAACTATACCCTAGAGTAATAATGACTCTTGTAGAGGGAAAACCCCTCATTCTCTACACAGAATCACTAGATTAATCTATTGATTCATTCCTTGCATAGAAAAATGACATGGTAAATAAGAATAGTCTCCAATAACTTTGTAAGATAATATTGAAAGGTGAGACTTGATATTATGATATCATCAAGAAATTCATTAAATTGGCCTTTAAGTTTCAAAAACATAGGAATTATCTATTGAATCATGAGTCCCACTTGATTTCCCATATTTAACCACAAAAATATATCATTATACATTGATGGATATCACATTTTAATATATTATTCGGTAATTCAATGTTTTACATCCCACTAATTTGTCATTTTATGGTGAAATATCTCATTTTTTTAGGAAAAATATGAGTTAAATTATAAAAATTGATTAATTTATGAATTTTTAACTGTTTTTATTCATTTATGTTATTAGTTGGAAAAAATAATTCTTTTATTTGCACTATTGTAAAATATGTCATTTTGAACTTGAATGTAAATAACTTTTGGCTAAGGTAGGGATGTGTAAGGTTTTTAGGTCCATGAATAACTTTTTTTGTAAAACATAACATATTTGGAATAAAAAGGATCATACATAACATATTCTATGAAAGTAAGTGCATATGAATTTTTTTTATTTGTATAATAAGGTTATATCATGTGTAAGGTTTCTCCACATAAACCATGTGATATGTAACATTTTAAGATCATTCATAGCATATTATGAGAATTCCTAACATATTTATATGTGTAACATAATTTTGTCTCATAGAAAACAGATTCTCTAAAGAGAAACATGATATTTAATATATATTTTCCCTATTAAATGAGATAAGTTACATATTTTTGGAGAATCTAAGGATACATAACATATTTCTAAATAGAAATATATTACACATAGGGTGAGTTTAAAATTTGTAAAAGTTTAAGATATCAATTAACTATGGGAGTTAAAGAAATATGTTTTGTATGAAGTAAAATTCATTAACTATGATGGATTTCCATTAAACTCTTCATTCTAAGGACGTTTTATATTTTCTCCATATGATTGATTCTAATTTATTTCCATGAATTTGAAACTTCTATCCATTGAACCCATTATTTCACTCATGATGAATAAATCATTTGTTATGAGTGAGTATTTTCTTAGGGGATGATGGATTAGAAGGAGTACTGATAACATAAAGAGAGTTACTAAATCGATTTATGAATTTCTTGGAAGGACCAATATCATATTGATCATAATTTTATATTGATCCCTAGATACATAGTGATAATTATGGTGATCGGGGAATGAATACCAATATGATCGAGGGGAGAGTGTGTGAAAGAGTTATTTGACTTGAATTCACCTTTTAATGTGAAATTTGATTTAATTCTACTAGTATTTTAATTCTATTTCAACTAAAGGTTTTGATATATGTGGGTAGTTCATGTTTTTATCAACTAATGGATCTAGTTTTATTAATAAGTTTCATAATTTGAAATCCTTATTAGTTAATAAATTTGATGAGATGTTAAGCTTTGAAATGTGTTCTCTGAAACTGATCCACCATCTTCTTTTCCAATTATAAGTCCCATCAAACTTAATGATATCCCTTCCTGGCGACTTTTTCTAATGATTTTCTTTGTCCATCTTAGGCGTTACCTCTAGTTTCTAATCATTTTTTCCACCTATACAATAGTTATGAATGGTTATCTAAGTTAATATCCAATATTTCACTATGATTTTACCTTAGGAATTCAGTTTATTTTACTACTCTTTTATAGTATTAGTGATTAGGGATTAGTTCATTTCAACTCCATGAAAAAATGAAAGGATGATCTGATGTATTTCATATTTAGATATTTATTCCACAAGAGAAGAAAATAAAGTATCATCACTCATTAATGAATTTTCCAAGAAGAATAATGGCGCTTCCATGATATCTCATAGAAAGGATATTCTGCTATTCATCATATTGTTCACAACTAATCTGTGAAGGTGAGACATATAGATTGAGGTCTCCATTATACACTCAATTTATATTCAATAGTGAGGTTATTCTAGGAGGGCCTATGTGCTAAAGTTGTAATCCCTTTCTAGAGTAAGAAGTGAAAAAAGGGAAGTGGTCCTTGGAAAGAAGTGAGATGTACCAAACCATATTAAGGAAAGTGTCCATATTAATATCCTAAACCCACCGACAAACATTATGTTTAGTGTATTGTGCTGTGTTAACAAATTTTTATTTCATTATCCTTGCATTATCTATGTATGGGTGAACCAATTTAAATCCCTTGAGTGTTGTATGATTTATTATATAAATTCTTCAAGATATCATAGGTGTGTTGGGGTTAATATGGATTTAAAAAAACAATAAAAGGTTGATTAGTGGAAAGGTAATAATGAAATCATAATTTAAAGACGAGTTAAAAGATTACCTACAAATTATGATGTCAATATCTTATAGTAAAATTAAAGTTTAAGGAAAAAGTGTTTTAATTAGAAAATTTCTATACCCTGATTCACCCACCTAAGGTATCTATCACTAATGTACATTGTAGTCCTTGCAAATTAACATTAAAAAACGAGTTTTTCATAACACATCAAAATTTTTAATTATCAATGAAATTGCTAACAAAATTTTCTCTAAATAATATTATCACTTTTTATACATAAAAACAAAAATTTTAAATATAGGTAAAAATTTTAAAAATCAATTAAAATTAATTAAAATTATTAATTAAATTTATAGTTCTTCAAAATTTTCAATTGAAATTAAAATAAAAAGAAAAAAAAACTAAAATAAAAAACCCAGATTTTATTGATGGACATGAACTCTAACTTATTAAGAACATATTTAATTTCACCATTGATACTTTTTAATAGATATATTAACTATTAATTATCTAATATGGATATGAAATCCATCAGAAATAATATATTCCAGAAAAACAATTTACATAATTTGGGAAAAAAATGATATCAATCATAGAATTTTTATCCCAGATAAAAAATTTTATTATGGTGTCGTATTTACATAACATGATTTCAACTTTATGAAACAGTTTCAAAAATATTAATTGGGTATTAAATTTCATTCTAATAAATCCATCATTTCCTCTCCATAGTTCTACTGAACATATATACTTCATGAAAAATTTTCACCAGTGTTTAACTTTATGAAATTGTTTTTTCTTATGAAATATACTCCTTATAATTATTTAATTCGACAATATTTGATTTTTTATATATTCATATTTATTTCAATTAAATAAAAACCTTAAAAATTCACCACAAAAACCATTCATCTTAAGCATTCCATTTAGTTTTAACTTATTCCAACAACCATTACCCCTAACCTAGAAACATTCTTTATTTTATATATAGAACATGTGTCTTTAAACAAAAATCAAATATTTGTTTGGGTCAAAACATATTTCTATCAATGAAAAACTCATTCAACCTTTTATTCATCATATAATTTCATAATAATAATATATCATATTCTTATTTTGACACATACTCTTAATGGGTTGAAAAAATACACAAAAAGACAATAATTCATTAGGTTCAATGATCTATTCTATTTTATTTTGTTTTTAAACTATATATAAAATTTGTTTACCCATTTGGAAAAAACCTCCATAGATCGTTATAGTATCTCAATTTCTAATAAAATAATTTTTAATAGATTAATAAATATTATCCAACTTTACCACTAGTCACTTAGTAGTGATATATCAATATGAAAAAATAGGAGGTTAAAATATAAATTCAATTCATTTAATTTAGTATCATACCTCAAACAATTATCTTATATGGCATGTTACTTACTATTTAAAAATAAAAAAAACAAATCCTGGGTTAATTGTTTTAGAATATTATTTAAATTTTTTCTAACCCTATTTTTATTTCTCATGACTTTTTATAATGTTAGTATCCAAATATTCCCTATAAAATAAATGTAAAAATGAATTCCAATTATTTGTGATAAACTAGTTATACCATTAGTGTCATGAAAGTCCTCAATTTTATAAGCTATTTATTTATTAAATGGGTAATTAATTTCAGAATCTCTTAACCTATTAAATGATTCATGATTCTCAAGAAATCCACTTGATTGTAATGTTTCCAATATTCTGCAATCTTTATTCAGAAGAAGGCGGTCTTTTAGTATTCTACTCACTTTGAGAAAGGGGCACGAGTTTTATGGTTAAAAATTTTCTTCAACTTTTTCATACTAGTCATTTTCATGTTATTTTTAGTCTCATGATTTTTTATGTATTAATCCTCATTCCTTTATTAATAAACAATTCTTTCTTCTTCATTATTATTATTATATTGGTTTGATATTTCCTCATCACCATTATTTTCCTTGTTCATTATCAACAACGGTTTTTTATTTCTTATATTTAAACATCCTTTTATTTGAATTTCCATATCCTTGTGATCTATGTTTTTAATATTATTTTAAAGGAATCCAATATAGAATTCCTATTTGTAATAAGTGTTTTCCCATACCTCTATATCTTCAAAAATAAATTATTTGATTTCCATGATATTTGTTGTGCATGCACGGCCTTGTAAACTCTCTTACAACATGTTTAAACATAACACTCATTATGAACTAATCAATGGAACTAATTTCTAATTTTAATATATTCTTCATAATTTAGATGTGAATATCTATTATATATCTAAACTGAAATTTCCCTACAACATCTCCCATGAACTGTTGGAAATTTTCACTAGAGACTAACCATGGGACAATTGCTTGGGAAAAAATTTATATAAAGTATTTCATTATTAATAAATTAATAAATTAATCAAACTATAAAGATAAAAATATAACAATACTAAAATTAAATGATTTATAACAAATTCTACTTCCCTTAAATTCCAAAAACATTTTAGGTTTTTCTTTTGAATAAATTTGTATAAACTCTCACATTAAAAAACCCATAATTTTCCACCAAATAATGTTTTTATTTCAACTAAACCAAACTCTTTAAATGGTAAAAATACTCTATTTAAGAATAAAACCTAATAACTTGACCTTTGGTTTAACAATCATTCCCACTCATCCTTAATCCCTATAAAAAATATTTGAAAATGTGGGATAAGCGTAAAAAGCTCAATAAGGGTGTATAAAAGAAAAAGAAACCATTAGGATGTTGAAATATATATAACCAAATGATTTTTTTAAATAAAACCTCTTGATATTGTAAATGATCATAGAACTGATTTTTAATATGAAATAAAAATATTTTTAGGGAAATTTCATTAAAAGAATTTAAAAATACGCATAAAGATATCATGGGAAATACATAAAAGAAAGGTTGATCCATAAATCCTGATATAGGTGTAACAAGATAAAATAGTATGAGATATCAATAATGTCAATAATAATAACATGGAAATAATAAGGATATTATTAAAAAACATCACATAAACAACTTTTTATAAGAGTCAAAAATTATACAAGTACAGTAAACATGAGAGAACATAAAATATGGAAAACATTTAGAAGATTTCATGATAAACAATGGTTAAGTCTCACTACCAATACATTATAACAATATAAAAAATTTCTATTCATATAATGTGACTAAATATAGCATCATGTCCACACATAATATATATTTACAAATCTTATTATATAGATTTCAGACAACACTATAATCAAATTCATGTATGATATACATAATCTCATGAAATATAAATAATCCAATCTGTTAGGGGGGATATATGTTTTCAAGACCACCTATAACTTCATAATACATGATTCATATGTGTAACATATGAAATCCATCATACATACTAAAATGAATAAACCATGGAAGGAATATGGGTTATGTAACATCCTGACCCAACTCACCTTGAATATTAACCAGACCAGTGGGCCTATAGTGCCTTAGAAGAATCTCTCCAAATGTGAGAGGCTAGTCACTAGTAGTGGGGTTATAAGGAGGTACTACAAGGTAGCTATACCCCCAGTATCAAAGTGTGTAATAATAAAAACTCTACCAAAAATAAACCAAAATATAACATAATCATAGTTGGTAATAATAAATAAACATCTAATAATAATAACATGAAATGTAGATTTTGATGGAAAATTGGTTGGATCTTACACTAGTTCAATCAAATTTATAAGGAAAACAAAATAAATAAAATAGAAGGCTCTAATGAAACTTTGAGCCACACCTTATCCCCTATTCTTGATAGCATCTAAGTTATCCTGCTCAACCATGCCAATACTTAGCATTGACCTAACCTCTACCCGTAATAACCATGTGAGAGATTCTTAGATACCCATGTGAAATGGTTTCCTGAGTAGGGTGTGAGAAAAAACCCATTGGGACACCCCAAAAGTGGTTTCATATATAACTGAAAATTCAGCAATATATTCAATTGAAACTCTAAGATTAAATAAATAGAAACTGATAAATAAACACTAAAAATACACATAATAATTGCATCATTGTGATACTATAATGTCTATGAGAACATCACATGGATGATACCAATTGATTCACCAAGAACCATACCATTTTTAATCCTTAGGAACATGAACCTGATCTAACAAACCTACTTTAGATAGTGTTGGGGTGTCTCTGAGCATATCTCAATGACTGTGCATCCCAATATAATAAACCAGGGTCTCCCCATCAATGACGTAGGCAATTATCTTTAAAAGGTATATCCTAGTATAATAGATCAACCCCGATTTTATATCCATGGTGGCTCTACTAATAATATCACAAACCTCCCAAATGGGAGTTTTCATAGACAAGGGCATTGCCCAAAAGTATTAGAGACCTCCTCTATGGATTTTTTCATAGCTATAAGAATTAAAAGAATATAAAAATAAAACACTTCCCCTTGGGTATTTTCCAAACATAGTAAAAAAATCTCCCCTCTAGGTATTTTATTATTTCATAACAATAACTGAACAACAATATATACTATACCGCACCATAAAAAAATAATTAAAAATCAAGGTTTTTCTAAACACCTAAACCAATTGTTACTATCTATACCCAAAACACCCTCTCAATATGGACAAAATCCTCCCTAGGTCACCCAATTATGCCTCTTGAGTCAAAAAAGGTAAAATACACCCATTACAAGTTTTCTAGGTCACTACCTAAGACAACACCCCACTGGGTTTTCCATAGTCCCATCACAGTATAGAACCCTTCATGGTTCATTACTTAATATAACTCGCACCTGTAGTTAACCCATAACTTTGGGTAACACACACACACCCCCAACTAAGTCCCAATGAGACAATGACTCTATGGTATCCCATGTACCCTCAAAAGGTCTCCCTAGGTCGCTCTACCAAATTCACACTACACCACCACATGAAGGTGGATAGATGTTCTTATATTATAATAATAAGTCATAATTAACCTCGTCACACCCCTCAAGATGTTTGGATTCCATAAGGCATCACTACAATGTTCTTAGCCATGATCATCAACAGATAAGGAAAGTGACCTAGTGCTTAAGGGCCTTCCATGGACTTTAACACTTAAGCTTACCCAAGGGTCCATACATGTTTATAATTTAGTTTACCATTTATACATTTAAATTTAACTATATAAATTTGTTTTTTTCATGGATCAATATCCCTTAGTGGAATGAGTAAGTATCCAAATTCAATTTCAAAAATGAATAAAAAATATAGGGATAGTACTTATTTCCACCTTCCTCAAACTGAATCTTTTACAAATTATTTCCAAGGGCCGACAACAATTTAAAGGCCTACTACAGTAATTTTATACCTGATCCCTACTCGCATCACCTACCAATCTCCTAAATCATACCAAGAAGATCAAAAAAATAATTATATAAAATATAATAGTTAAACAATATATTTAAAACTTGGAATATTCAATGAAAATTCTCTGTGTCTCTATGTCATATCAGAACTAAATCTAACAACACATGTTAGGTTCAATGGGGACCCTAAAACTATTCCTAGGAAATACATAACCAATGTTGTCACTACAATAATTATTTCCATTTTATATTTTAATAAAAACCATTAATAAATCCATGAAATGACATAAATTTTAAAAAATAATGAACCGAGATAGAAAAATGTTATTACAGTATGTTCCTCAAAAAGGCTGTTAGAAAATTGAGGAGAAATCAGAATATTTCTCCATTCTATGGTGAAACAATAAATAAAACCCTAAATGAAGATGGGGGAAATAAATATCTACAGAAGGGGATGATGAAAATGGGATGTAACCATACCTAGAATCATTGAGAAAATTCACCAGAAACCATCCCCAATAGAGGAAGATGAAGGGAGGAGAGGGAAAGACCACCCTTTGGATGTCTGAAAAAATTGGGGGAAGAGTCTGGCCTTCCGTAACATCTAGAGGGGGTGGAATTTCAATTATACCCTCATATAAATCCCCAACTAGTTAGTGGAACCCTAGAATAAGGGACTGCTATATTATCTACACCAGCTAGATAGTGGATGCAAGCTGTAACTACGCTCTATCCTTTCCACCTCAGGCCTACCATAACTCTGACTAGAACCCCCAACCACGTTTTAAAGGGAATAAAAGTCCAAATACATATTTTTTGAGTGTTCCAAGATTCTATAACTCTATTCTGAATAAAAATTCTAAATTCATTCATCACACAAAAAATACATGTTACATAAGAATTCTGGTATAATTTAGACACAAACATTAAAAACTCCCCACCATAACACTTCTCATTATAAAGAAGTACCAATGGTTATCCAATTACAGATCCCAAAATATCTGAGTCATCAGTTTATCATCTACTGGCCATGTCTAAAATCTAATTTCCACAATCTCTAATGTGTGACCTCAAAATTAAGGTATTCAATCCACTAAACCATGATTCAATTATCATAACCATGCTCAAAAAATCAAGATTATGCTTTCCTAGGACCATACATCCTAAAACACCAATGGTTTCATTGTCTAACTTCTCATTAGACCCATGTGCTCCCCACCATAAGATTTATCCCATAAATCTTAATTATGATTATTTGGTTACACATCCATCAACATTTTCTATTCAAACTCCATAATCATATTCCATTGGCATGCCCAACAAGGTTTCCATTATTCTATACCCAAACATATGATAAAAAACTGGTCCACCACTAGTGCCTCTTCTTATTCTCAAGTTCAAAAATAAACGGTTGATCCTCCTCCATATAAGCATAACATGGGAACACAAAATTTTACTAAAAAATCCCTAACCAATTATCAAAACAAAAAATGGTGCATCCAAATTGATTTAATCAATGTGGTTTCTGGTTCGTTACTTAAAGAAACCTATAAAACCACTTATCAGATCTCATTTGTCTGACCTATCATGAAACACTAGGTTTTAGTCATCGACATGTAACCAATTATTAGGTCACAATGACCAAATAGAAAGAGGTATCCCATGATCATCTAAAAATGCTCACTAGAGTCCATACAAGACTCTTAGTAGATACTCAATCATCCAAAACCATCATTATTCCATTATGAAAGTACTGACACATATCTAATCTAAACACATTCAAATCATCATAAACCATGATGATCGTGATTACCACACTTAAACTCCATCCTTTAATAAAACTAGGTTTATATCAAGCACCCTACTAGTTATTAGCATCCATTTTCCATATAATCTATCCACTAACTAGACCCTTAAAACCATGCACGGGGTCATACTACCTGTGACTAATAGGATTATCCCCATCATAGGATATTATATGAATTTGGTAAAATTGATCATAGTCTAAACACTATGGCCTATGTGGTTTCTATCACTGAATATGATGACTAGATGGTGCCATATTTCTCTCACCTGAACGACAATATGTGACATCATTTACCACCCATTCCAGCTTTTTTGAGAACAACATCCAGGACATTTTCTGATATCTAGTACATAAAAACGTATTCTCCCTTAGATGTCACATGGATTACTCCCCACCTTGAATTATTAATTATACCAATCCTAGAGTATAAATAAATAGGTTCCATTGAAAAACACATGCATCATTCCTCTGGAGCCATGCTCACCTCATCCAAGGAATGATTTCCATTAACTGCTCTTGAATCAACTATGTAACTACACTTGATCTATTTCCAAGGTATACTCTACCATGGAGGGAAATTTTCTAAATATTCTTCCAAAACATGGTCCATCATTCTTGTATGAATTTTATAAAAAATCTTCAGCCCTTAGCTCATACATAGCCACATCTGATTTCAAGTCAATAGATCCTATACATATACACCATATGGTACCCTGATCTCATATAAGAACTGACACGGTATGCTACCATACCACCCAATAATAGAACCAAACTCTTGATCTCATTAGGTACATGAAATTAAAACTAGGAATATGCACTAACATCACTAACCATGATCCCAGGAATGTTAGTTCCATCTAACCAATAACACCCCAGGAACTGCTCTTCAAAACCACACACCCACTTGGGATAGACCAAACCACATCCAATATCATTCCAAGTCATTATAATCCACCCATGCTCACAAAAATGTCACAAAATCATATCGAATTTAAATAGGTACATGTACTTGAATGATACTACCCTTCGAATCCAGCCTTGTTACACATGAACTCATGGTGCTTTCTCTTGATCTAAAAGAATCATCATGCTTATGCCATAAACATCATGTACCTTTTTTTCATTGGTATAGAATAAAATCTCATGCATAGTCTGACCCCTCACGCTAGTTTCTCTCTAATAGAACCATACACTAACCCACAAAGGTCCTAGTCATGCCTAGTGGTCTCTAGGTCTCCAATATTTCCCATAAGTCAAGTATCTCACATGAAATAATAAACTAAGGGGCATCAACCATGCTCTCATCTCAAACAAACCATGATATATAACATGCCCAAGCACCCAGTCAAGGGTCACATAAAACAAAACCGGGCATCACATGACAAAACCATCATTCCACTACGACACTAATTCTATCGAGAATCCACACACAATACCGCCTCTAGAAACTAATGATCTTATAATCCAAGGTCTATATACAAGTAACTGTTTTGTCCTAGATGATCTATATCATAGAACCAAAAGTAAAAGGTTTATTTAGATATAATTATATTCTAATATATATTGGAAAACACCATATAGGTTGTTACTAAAACACTAAATAACCATACATATTATATACTCACCCTAAAGGGTGTGACAATAGGGAATTAATTACCCTTACTAGCCTCTCATGGTCTCTACCCATCCCCTACTGGAGGTACCATGTAACCATCATTACAATAAATCATCCATCCGGGGAACCCACATGACCTTCCATTTTAAAGACATGTACATACACCAACCTAATTGATTTGAATAATACCAATAACTTATAAGATAAAATGTCATATGGGTAGTTTCTGAAACTGTAAAAAAATGTGCCTCTATCAATGATGAAAATAACAATACATGTCACTACATTTCATATGAATATTATGTACTAAGAATGATATATGAAAAATATGAATCTTGACTATATGGTTCAAGATTAAGAACCTATAATAAGGAACTTTCCAACAAGTCAAGGGACATGAACCAATGAACCATCATCAATATCAATATCCACTAGTAGAAAAATGGATTTTGATGTCATTAGTTTAACTTAAGTTCTTCAAGTCCAATGTTAAAATTATTTTTAATGGATTTTAACATAAATTATAGAAAAAAATATTTTAAAAGACCTTGGGGAATGATTTTAATGTTGATTATTTGTTAAATGATGTTAAGATTCAGATTTTAACATTGTTTCATGAAATAATGATGTAAAAATACCTCATAGAAGACTTTTAACTTGGATTTTTTTAGGAATCGATGTTAAAAGAAAATTTTAATATTGATTTTTCAAAAAATAGATGTAAGTAATGTTTCTATGTTGTATATAATTTTCCAAGATTCGTTTTGACTAATCTTCATGATAAAAAAGGCTTATGAATCAAAAATTATAGATGTCAAAATATGAACATCTTTTAGAAAAATCTTAGAGAAGTCAATCTTTTGAAAACCATAACTTTTGATGCCCAACTCCGTTTGAGCACCACAAAAAATCAAATAAAATATTGGGAAATAAATTATATATTTTTCAATATTATTTGATTTTTTTAAAATAACATGAAAAGTGACTTTTAACTTCTGTTCTAGAAAATCCAATGTCAAAATTCTTCATGTAAGACTTTTAACGTCATTTTTTAGGAACCAACATTGAAATTAATTTTTAAATTGGTTTTCATAAAAACAATGTTAATTATTTTTACCCAATTTTATTTAATTTCCAAAGATTCAATTTGATTGGTCATTGATCCAAAATAGAATAATAGATCAAAGGTTATGGATGTTAGAAATCAAACATATCGAAATTAAATATTAGCGAATTTCAACTTTCAAAGACCATAACATTTGATCAATAACTACACCAGAGCTCCATATAAATTTAAATTGAAGCTTGGTAAATGAGATACAAATTTTTAGATTTTATTAATGTTGGTTTTTTGAAAAAATGATGTGAAAAATTACTTTTAATTTTAGTTTTTCAAAAAAAAACCGACATGAAAATATATTTTTTCACATCGGTTATCATAAAAATGATGTGAAAAATTATAATTTTAAGGTATTATTTAATTTACCCAATATTAAAAACTATCATTTCATGAATTTTATCATAAAATTAAAATTAATGTTAAAATTTAATATCTCAACAATACGGAATTCCAATTTTTTTATTGCATGGAATAAAAATTTTCAATTGTCACTAAAATTTTTTAATATTGTGTTTCATTTTACCGTTTCATTTATATGTTATCATGTTCCATATATATCAATTTCATAATAAATTATTATGATTATTATCATTTCCCCAAGTAAAATTGTTTTATCTTAATCATCAATCCAATAATTCTTCTTTGGGCGATCTCAACATGGTATTTGTAATTATTTTTCCATGATTTATTTTTTAGGATTAGATTTATTAATTAATATAACATTTAATGATTCATTTTTTATTATAATGAATATACCTTCTCAAATAATGGTAAAACTATAAATCTTCCTTCGTATTCTAAAATTCCTTCTATGTTGAAGCTATGGTTACCTCATGAGATATTTCCTAAAAAAATTATATCCACTAAGAATTTGAAAACTTTGGAAATTATGTCAATGATTTAAGTTTTTTCTACGTTTTATCTGGTTTTTATGATATGTTTTTGTTTATCAATAATTTATTTTCCATGGATAGAGTAATAAACATTGTAATTAATATTTGTTATTTTATATCACTATATAATTAAATGATATTTACTTATTTAAAATAAATATGTGTAAAATATATATTTTATCATGTTGAATAATATTTTTTCTTTTTTATTCTAAAAATGAACTATGTGAATGTTTTAAAAATCAAATAATATTTTTTGAAACAAATACTTTTCAAGTCAATTTTCAAAATAACCAATGAGAAAAATTATTTTCACGTTGGTTTTAAAAAAACCAACTTGAAAAACATGTTTTTTAACATTTATTTTAAAAAAACCCCTATTTTTAAATGGTTTTTCATGATAGTTATTAAAAAAACGATATGAAAATTTGTAAAAAACTACATTTTAAGGTCACTATTAATAATCGACGTTAAAAAACTTATTTTTAATGTCACTTTAAAATAAATATCCTCAAGAACCAACGTTAAATATATAAAAAAGATGATGTATAAAATACTTTTTTTGTACAAGTGATCATGTGTGTCACCCCAGGTGAATTCATATATAACTGTTACATTAGAAACCATGAAAATTAATCCCATCACTGGTAAACAAGACTTCCACAAGAAAAAGGTGTTAACGGTACACTTTAATAGGTTCCATCACAAGCTTCGATACATTCCTATGTCACCTGTTTACCATATACCGAAATAGTAAGATACAGGTAAAAAAATTCTCTAGTACCACTTCATAATATCCTAACCCAGCTCATTCGAAACATTAACCAGAATGTTGGCACCACAAGACCTTATGAACACCTCTCTAAATTTTAGAGGATATTGATTGGTAGCGAGGGTCTAAGGACGTACCATGGAGAGGCTATATCCCCAGTATCAGAGTGAACAATATTAATGAATAATCCAAGAAACATCCATAATTTGACAAAATAATAGTACACATGAATAAATTAACATCCAATAACAATAACATGAAATTCAAAATTACAAGAATATAGTATTGGTCACCCACTGAGATAATAACATATATAATGAAATATAAGAAAATAAAATGAAAAACTCCATTGAAACTATAATCCATACCTCATCCTAAAGTCCTGACATTGTCTGAGCTACCCCACATATCCATGAATATACTAGGTCTCGACCCAACATATGCTTGGAATGACCATTTAAGAGTTACTCAGGTTCCCATGTGCATTGGAAATTCTATAAGGGTCAGAGTAAAAAAATTAGTAGCAAACTGCCAATGCAGTCCCATAAATAACTGTCAATGAATTGATATATGAAAGTGACATGCTCAAATTAAATACACAATTTATGATGAATAAATAATAAAACTAACCATAATACATGATTTGAACCTATATTAGAATGTATTTGATAACATCATGTAAACAATGACAACCCATGTACTAGGAACCATATTATTATTAATCTTGAGGCCCATGACCCTGATGAACCAAACCATCTTCGGCTAGTGTCATGGAACCTATTAACATGTCACAATAACCATGCATCCTAATATAATAGAATTGATTCTCATTCATATACCAATGACTATCATAGACCTACCATATAAGATATTCCTTAACCAAGGGCATAAAATGACAAGTAAACAAAAACCACAAATAAGGGAGTTTTCTGTTGAAAAAAAATGTTAGGAGCAACGAATCGAAAAATATATCATAGAATATCAAATGGAAAAACAATAACTAGAACATAGAGATTTACATGGTTTGGGAATAATATATATATCCATAGAGAGACCAAATTTTACAATGATTTGGGAGCACAATTTACAGGAGATATCTCAGAGATAATTAAGACATGAAACCCTAGCATGAAATGGGATAATATGTAGAACAAAAAACTATTACACCAACCATTAAAAAGTCTATTTTTCTATATTTAACGGTATCTAGAAGTCCTCATTGCTATAGTAAAAGGTGGTCACCAAAGTCAAAAGTGCTACAGTGGACGCCAACTGCAAGTCTAAGGAGCTAATATACTTTTGAATCCAATTTCTATCATATTACAGTATTTTTAACTTCAAATTTCAACTTGTGTAGTACGAGCCACAATAATTTGGCCCAAACATCCTCTGATTTGGAACAGGCTATACTAATCCAACATTTTCTCATATATTAGTTTCAAAGACCTAGGAAATTATCTTAGAAATCTCTATCATAATATACTAAATCAACATTGACTCTAAATCCATAGTATCTCAACCATAATTATCACATAACTATCCTATGGGAGTTTTCTCATCCAAGAGTATCAAAATAATATAAAAATAAAGCACCACCCCTTGGGTGTTTTCCATACATAGTCAAAAGGCCTATCTTCCAAGGCTTTTACCAATTCATATTTAAAACAACCTAGAGGCATATACCACGCCACAAAAAAATGTTCAAGTTTTAGATGAATGTAAAAAACCCTTCATTAACATCTATACCCTGACACATCCTCTCACTAAGGTCAAAATCCTCTCTATGACACCCACTTGGGTCCCCTATGTCAAAAAAGGTAAAATTCACCCATTAGAGGTTTTCTAGGTCACCACACAACACAACACAACACCCAAGTGGATTTCCCTTAATCCTTTCACATTAAGTAACCATACTTGGGTCCTTCCTTAATCCAAATTCTTCCTGGGGTTATACCATCACATGAGGAAACAAAAAAACCCCCAACCTAGTCCCAATGCGCCAATTAATCAATGGTATATCACGATCCCTTACAAGGCCTCCCTAGGCTACTCCACCCAAGTCAAGAAACACCTCTATATAGAGGTGGAAAGAGGTTCTAGCCTAAGAACACTGAGTCATACTTAACCCTATCACACCCGTCAATATGTTAGGATTCCATAGGGAATCAAGGAAATGGTCTTGGCCTTCGCCATCAGTGGACAAGGCAAGACAGCTAGTGAACAAGGGTCCACCATGTCCCTTGGCACTTAATCCAATCTAAGGGCGCATATGTGTTTCTAATTGAAGTTAAAATTTAAACCATTTAATTTAAGAAAATAAGTTAAATTATTTAACATTGATTAATCGATAGTAGTGGTGTGATTGAGCATCCCCATGACATATAAAAAAAGCATAAAATTCATAGGGATAGTACCAAGGACCACTTACCACAAATTAAATATTTTATAATTTATTTCCAATGGGCAGTAGCCCTGCCAAGTCCCACCGAGTTCCATCTAGGCATGTTCCCCACTCATGTTACCAACTGATCTCTTGAATCACACCAATAATCTCAAAAAATTAATTATATCAATGAAAATTAATTAAAAAAATAATTAAAACTAGGAATGTTTAATGAAAAATCACCATGTTACTACATTACACTAAAACTGAAACCAACTTCATGTGGATGGTCAACTGGGGACCCCCAAAACCATTCTTAGGAAAAGTCAAATCCAACATTGTAATTAATATCATTATTTAAATTTTAAAATTTAAGAAAAACTATCAATAATTTCATAGCATGACATATCATTAGTGAAAAAATGAATGAAGACTGGCGGAAATTATTACTTGATGAACCCATGATAGGTTGGATGAATGTTCTAGAGAAATAGATTGATTTCACATTTCTTTGGTGTAGTTGAAAATAAAACCGTTAACGAAAATGGAAGAAATCAATTGAAACCGAAGAGTAAATAAAAATGGTTAGAGGATGTAAAAAACTTACCTAAAATCATTGTTGAAATGAACTAGGAGAAATATATAATAGAGGGAGGTCAAGGGATGAGAAGAGGGAACCCCATTTGGTTAGATGAGAAAAACAAGGGGAGGGGGGGGGGGGGGCTGGACCCCCCTAAAAAATTCAAGGTTGTAAAATAAGAATTATAATCTCATAGAAATAACCAGCTAGTCGGTAAACTGATACTAGACAACCGATGGCACCCTTGTATAAGGGGATTCCTCTTTCTATCCACCAGCTAGTCTGTGGCTTTAGGATAGCCACCTAGGGCATACCTTTTCTCTAACTCAACCCCCCAAACACTTTTTAAAGGATATAAAAAGTCTATATGCATGTGTTTGAGGGGTCCAATCTTCCATAACTATATTCTAAAGAAAAATTAGAAATATCATCATTCAAAAAAAAAAAATTTAAATCCAACCAATATTCAAGCTCAGACCAAACACAAACATTACATGTTATATAACAAAATCAAATGGTATCACATAAGAAAAAATCAATATTTAGATTGATTGATACTAGAAATTCAATCACCCAAAAGATGTATAACAGAATATAATTTAGAGGGTGATTCATAAAATGTGAATTTATAGTTGATAGATCTTTTGAAGGTATAAATGAATATTAAAGGAAAAAATTCAATTTTCATTAATATTTGGTAACATTGTCATAAAAATGAAGTTATAAGACACATTTAAAATATATTTCATAGGGTGAAAATATGAATTGGAATGCCGTAATTTTAAAATAAGTTATGATAATGAATCCTTGAAAAGAAAGAAAGGTAAATAAATGAAATACAGAGTGGACGATAATAAATATATAAAAACGTGGTGAATAAATTTTATTATATTTAAATTATTTTAAATAAACATACATAAATAAAATGAACACAAAATTAATTTTTTAATATAGATTATGTTAAATATGTGTGGTTTAGAAGATACTATAGTATTAACTTTCAAAATAACAAACAAAAACATTTTTGGTAAAAATAAACATGAATATGGAGGAGAAAAATAGTTCACAAAGAGTAGGAAAATTATTCTAAATTATTTCATATTTTATGAAATGAGAAATTCATTAAATAAGTAGAATATTATATGAATATTTAATTTCCCCAAAGAGAGAGAAAAAACCATTTGAGAATGAAAATGGAAGAATATATCAATCATATTTGAACATGTTAAAATAATAAATATTATGACTAAAGTAATGAAAAACTCTTACCTTGAGTCTTGACTTACCTCATACATTCTATACTTCAAAAATAATATTTTTTAATTATTTACTTACATTATATATTTTTTCATGTTGTTATTCCATTTCATTTTTCATCATGTTTTAAACATTTATTTGATTAATTTTTCTAATGTAAGTAATTTTAAGTTTGCCTCTTACATAATATAAATTAGATTTGGTACAATGGTAATGGTAAAAGATCCTTATTAAATAGTACCATAATTTCTAGAATCAATAGAGTTAAATATATTAGTTGATATTTATAATTTATAAAATCATTATTGGTAAGGTTATTTAAAATAATAAAAAATTAATAATAATTATTGTTTACTTTAAATATCATAATAAAATTAATATAGACTAAATATTTTGTTTTCATATCTTCTTAATTCTCAATAACCATTATTTTGAAAAATAATGTATCTCAGTTCATACAGGTGATGAACTGACCCAAAAACAAGTATACTATAATGAAAGGATGATTCGAAATGATCTATATTTAAATAGTATGTTTTTAATACAGAATCACACATAACATAATTCCATATTATTAAGGTTATAAATAAGCTCCAAGAAGAGGTAGAGAAAGAATTTTTTCAAAAAATGAATTGAAGATGATACCAGTGTTGAATAATTGAATCTTCCCTTAATTATCCTTTGTAATGAAACCTTGAGAACTATTTATCACAACCAAGGGATAAAGGATGCATGACTCTAGGAGAGGGTAATATGAGAATAATATATATAGGAAACCAAACACTAGAAGTCTGAAAAAAGGTAAAGTCAGTTCCCCTTTTACAACTAAACCTCATGGAATTATCATAAGTAAATATTTCTTAATGGTTCAACATGAAATTTCTGTATATCAAGATGATCATGAACATAAGGCATAGAATGTGTTCACAACCTTTATCTCATGACTTAAATTGATTTCTTATTGATTACAATGTAAATTATTTTATAATGTGGCCTTCATAATTGTTTTTATAAAAAAATAGTTTTTTAAACATTTTAGTTATCTATAAAGTCATGAAGCATCCGAACCATATCTCCAATATTTTTATAAACCCTCTAATTTTAATTTTATCTATACTGTTTTCAAAATCATCCATTTCAACATTCAATTTTTCTCATATGATAATATCTTGTCTTTTTTATTTGTCCACAACAATAATAGTTCAATATTTCCATATGTATCGTAAAATAATTTTACATCAATTAAATAATTTTATCAGGTAATATCAATTCCATATAATTTTAGAAATAAATATATTAATAGTGAATATAATTTCATTTCAATTTTTTTCTTTATAAAAATTATTGGTAAATAATTATTTCATTATAAATTTAATTATTTACTATTATAAAAAGTCTGAAATCACTTTTAGAATAATCCAAAAGAATTTTAAGAATAAATATAAAATTAAATCCAACCAAAATTGGCATATATTGGATTGAATCAAGAACCAGGCTATATAGGATTAATAACATATTCTCATACAATAATTTATAAGAATTTTATTCTATGTACAATCATCTTTTTTTCATATACCAAAATTGGGGATGTCTATTTAAATTTTCCTATGTATATGAGTTACGAAATACCGTTTTATTATTTTTGCCTTTTGGAAAAGTAGATTTTACCCCTTTAAAGATCCCATCAGCCTTTTTTAGCTTCTTTAAGTAAAGATTCTCTCATACCCATGGTATTTAAATAGTCAAGAATAGTAATAATAGGTGAATGATATTTCTTATGTGGATCCACACATCTCACTGAAGTCATATCCATCATAGTTGTTCGATTTTCATCCCACATAAGAATAAAGGAGGTCTCTTTGTAATCACTATCCCTATTACCAAATATAAAATCCTCGCAATGAGGATAAAATACACTAGAATAGAGGATATTATCTAATGTACAATATTGATCTAAGGCCATAGATCTTATATATAAAGGAAATACTTCGACAACCATCTTGATGTTAAGATTAGTTCCTAACCAAGCTATATATTTCATCAAAAGAGTAGGTTGGTTAGTATGATTTCTAGGAGAACTGGGATCATACTATGTGTTAGATTCAACCAATAAGGTTTTGGATTTTTTTAGTATACATAGACCTAAGATACTTTACATTATGGTTCCTAACAATCTTCATTTTAATAGTAGAGTTCCCCTTTATAGTTTTCATACACCAATTGTCTCCAGACTTCAAGTATATTTCCTTCTGTAGATCAGATGCATCCAACTATGGTTCCCTATCAGAAGACCACAACTCAATATGTATTGTGAAATCATCAATACCATTTTTAGATAATATTATGTAATGATTCATATCAAAATAATTCTATCAAACATTATGTTTAGTGAGACCCACATCTCATTCTATCCCCTCTTTGCAATCATTTCCCTTTCAACCTTATTTTGAATGTGATAATTAAGATCAACCCCTTCTCGATCTATAAAATATAAATCCAAAATATGAGTTTCTTCCTACGGGAAAACCCCAATTGAATATCTTTCATATTCCTATGATGTAACCATCGGGTTGTAATTTCACTCAACCCAAGGATAATCCCTGATCCTTCTATTTTTTGAAATTATCACTAGAATTTCCCTTCATTACACAAAAAATTAAAAACCAATTTTCGATGTAACATGTCAAAAGAGGGTCCCAATACCAAATCTTTAGAATTCTAGGCCTCATGTTACAAATTTATACACCCAATATTTATACTTAATAGTTTCAAATGGGAAAAAAATATATAATAATCCCCTACATTTGTATGAAATTATCTAACCATCAAATCCCCAGAAATCTAGTTGGTGTTTCCTATGATCTAATAGGCTCAACCTATACTCTTTAATATGTAGAGATTAATGGAAAATAATGAAATGTGAATATTTAGATGGTTTCTCCATAAGGATACCATGGATATCCTCAATAAAGAACTTGTATCCTTTCATCATAATCATATAAGAAAAAAGGTTATAATCATTTCTAATTACATCAATGGTTCTATTATTTATGAAATATAGAGTATACTATAAAATTTATTTATTATATCAAGGGAATACCATTCCTAAAGCCTCAAATTACACCCATGGCTTAACTGTATCTAAATATTTTGAACGAGAAGGTGAAAAAACAAATCAGGTAGATGAAATTGGATTAATATTTACCCTATAATCCACAAAATCCACCTTCTCTAGAGAATAATTTTCTCCCAAGATCAACAGATTCCAAAAATATTGTGGTTCATCTCTATTAAAATCAAAATAATCCCTATAATTCCTGATATACACAATAATCAAGATGCATTTACCTTCGAGATACTCGATCACTAAGTTAGAGTGAGCATTAGAAATCCTATAGGAGCCTTCAACTATAGGAATTCAGACTCTAATGTGGTTATTATAATATACGGATCCTAAAATTTCAAAGGAACACTCCTCATTCGAGGTTGAGGTAGCTAGATGAGAGGAGGTGACACCTTGTACCTCAACCACCTTTGTTGAAGTGTGTTTCGAAGCCATAATAATCGAAGAACTCTATGTTACATTAAAATTTACATGGAAATCGCAAGATCTCAATGATCCCCATCCCTCTCAATAATAATAACTATATTCATCAATAATAATAATTATATAAAAATTTAAAATTATTAACTAATAATTTTTTTAACTCTAAATAAATTATTCTTTAAAATTTAATCTATTTTAATGTTTAATTATATATTATTATTTTATAAGTATATAATTAAATTTATATTAAATATTAAATATTAATTGATTATTATTTATCAACAATAGATCATGAATTAATAATTAATCACCCATTAAATATTAACTAACTATTAATTATTATTTTAGTTTTTTAAATTAATTATTGATTATTAATCATTAATCATTTATAGTATTTGTTAATTATTTATTAGAAAGTACATATTATTGTAATAGGTTTTTGGGGGTATGATTACATTCAAACAAACATACACCACACATACAGGTGCCTGAGAGGTAGGTCATAGCCCCCATGGGATAACTCAGCAAACTAGATACTTTATTACATTAAAAATTTTTAAATTAAAAATTATTGATTGTTCATAATTATTGGTTAGTTATAAATTACTCATTACTAACAAATTTATGATTTCCAGTTATTATTTTTAAATTATTTAGATTTATTAATTAAATTGATAATTAATATTATTTTATTAGTAATGATCAGTTTTAAAATATTTATGACTAAATATTAATTTATAATTGTTATTAGTTGTTAACTATAATTTTTTTTAATAATTATTACATTCAAATTATTAATTAAAACATTTCAATAAATAATACTAATTGATAAGAGATATTTAAAAGTTCATCTTGATTAATAAAAATTAAAACATGAAAATAAATTGTTATAATTAATAAGAGTTAATTAATGATTATTAATAATTAATAAATATTTTTTTTTTAATAATTATTTAGGAATTTATAATTTTTTTTTAATTTTTTTATTATTTTTTATTCTCAAATATGTTAAATAAAAATTATAAACACTATTACATGAAAGTTCATTTAGTGGATTGGTTAGTACATAAAGAGCGACGTGAGATTGGGTAGGTGTGGTATAAGGGTGCTGGACCTCCAAGGAAGTCATTATGTTATATTTAAAAAATTTATTATTAATGATTAGTAATTAATAAATAATTTATAATTAATAAATTAGAATAATCGATTTATATATTTTATTTATTTTACATTTGTACCAATGACCACAATTTTTGATTGAAACCATAGCCCTACTAACACTGTCATGACATGTAACACTTGTGTTATTGCCACAGTTAGAAGCCATGGAGGTGAACCTATTATTACACAAAAACTAGCCACTGACACCTAAATCAAGGTTATAGATTACGATCATGGTAGAGGGGCCTATTTTCACAATTTTGGTCTATGATATTAAATAATTTTTCTAGTAATGTTAATACGAATATCTTCTATATTATCATTTATAAAAATATTATAAATATACACTTCACTAAAACCTATAATCTCACGAGTGAGATGATATCATCAAAAGATATTCTTATATTTCTAGTGAGAATAAGGTTCCTTAGCAAGTGAAATTTCCACCATTGTTTTCAGAAAAGAGGTCAATGGGATCTGGAATTCTTTATAGAACCCTTGGTTAAATAATATAATTTTTTAATATAAGATTCCTATTTTTATATGATAGATACAAAAATGTACTCAACTTTAGTTGTATAATTATCCAATGTTGCTTTATTGTAACATTCCATCCAAAAAACCAGTATTTACAAAAAACACAAATCAAGGTTGTAATCTAAAACCATAACCATATATTTGGAACCTTGATTTATTGTAACCATGTATAGAACAATTTTCTTCACTTCCATATATAAAAATGCATCTTTATATTTCCAAAGGAACTTCAAGATATTTTTTACAATGATATAATGCTTTTCACCAGGATCAGATTAGTATTTTCTCATCACGATTAATGCATACCACACATCATGTACATTACATGACATACTTTGTAATGCCCTGACCCTAGAATCATAGAGGTGGTGCATTATTTTAATGAATTGACATCATTATGAGGAATCAAATCCTGAAGGACTAATCAGTTTAGTAGTCTTAGAAAATATATTTCATATTTGATCTTTACATTATAATTCAGAACATAAAATGAAGCATAGATAATTATTTTAGAATTCCATTATTCTCTTATATTAACCATAAATATTAATCATAATACACTTCATGGAATCTTTAAAAAATAAAACATAAGAAAGGGGTGAGGTCAGATGCTCAGTAATGATAAAAACTATAGTAGAAACTATAAAAAATAATCATAAACTCTTAAGGTACGGAATAAAACAAAAATAAACCCTTTTAAGACATTATATTCAGCATGTTATGTAAACAATAAATAAAATAATATCATTAAAACATTTATATGGATATTCTACTAGTCAAATAATCAAATTTAATATCATTAACTAATCTCACAATGAAGAAGTGAATAATTCCGAACATTATAACCATACTATCAAGGCCTCATGCCATGAAAATTATCATATCGTCAAGGCCTTTTTCCAAGACACTAATTTCTCTCATGAGACATACTGATGCATCAATGGGATATAGCAGGACCCTCCCATCACTTACTATGTACAATGGATTCCTCATATGAAAAGGGCGACACATAACATAAAAATTCATATTAAAACAAGCATACGAAATGTTAATACTTTAACCATAAACCATGAACGGTATAAAAATTGAACATCCACAGTAAAACATATCATAAAAACTTTAATAAAATATGGATTATTGTATCATAATAAATCAACCTCAATTAAGCAAAAAATTCAATAAATTATGTTGACATAGATGAAAATAATCTAATAAATTCATTAAAACACTTTGAGAGAAATATCCATTTTTAACTTGAAATCATTTAAAAGTTACATAAATATAAAATAACATATTTATTTTGAAAATAACCTTTTAAGATTATAAATGATGATTCAAAATGTTAAGGCATTATAACAAATTAAAATTGCCTCTATATAACTTAAAAAAAAATCTTTTTTTAATTTGTCAAAAAGTTTATAAAATAACTCATTTGGAAATAATAGAAATATTCCTTTAAGAAAATTTTATAAAAAGAAAAACAGGAATAAAAATAAATTTAATTTGTTTTGTTAATATTTTTAATTACATTTAATGAAATATAGACATGGATTATAAGGATTTCCTAGTAGATACTTTACATATAAGAAATATCATATAATAAATAGATTGTGAAATTAACCCTTACCTTGTACTTTACATTAGTATAGGGTGTGTTAACCTACTGTATAATGGTTTAAGTATGTTATTAAATTATACTTGAACCATATACATATTTATGTAATCATATACGACCCTCTTTTATCATTTCTTTAATTATATTTTATTATTACTATTGTTTCAGGTATTGACAGCTTCATTTTACCATTCTTGTTTTTTCATTTAAGTCACGTTTGTTATAAATAAGATATATTTTATTCATATAAAAAATGAAATTAAGTTCATAATAATTATTTTTACTCTCTATATAAATTTTATAATCATTCTTGACTGATTAACGTGGAGAAAGAATCTCACAGCACCGTGGAGACGGTAGGTTGTACACAAGCAAGAGAGAGAGTGTCATTACCTTCATGGTTAAATGATATATAATTAGATGGTTTATTAAATATTAAGAAACATTATCATGTTATATTCAATATTTATATACACTATACTCATCATTATACCCATCCAAATAAAGTATTGTTGGATAACAAATTACACCACGATGTAGAGGCGATAAACTGTATGTACGCACACATGGTGATATTACTATTCATATGGTGAATAAAATGAGGAATATTGTTGTCTAATGATTTTATTAACATCTAATTATATTATTTGAAACTTTAGTTATTACATTGATATGAAAACAACAAAGAAAGAGAAAGTATATTAAGAAAAGAATTTTGAAAGATGTGATAATGAATTACCTCTTTTTGGACTATCTCCTTTTAATTTGAACAGAAGGTATCCATAGGGTGGCTTTATGACAAATTTGTGGCAGAGAGGATGAAGTGAGGGAAGTAAGGAGAGGAAATGGGTAGGTTTTTTCTGATCCAAAGGGATTTATAGGTGCTATTAGAAGAGAAATAGAGGTGCCCTTTTATAAGAGAGGGGGGGGGGAGACCTTTGGAAATACAAAAAGTATTAAATAAATTTTTAAATTAAAATGTATTAAAGGTGGATTATTTGTAATATAAGATGATTATGGGTCAAAATTATCTTAAAAAATAAAATTTATACATGTTTTGATTTTATTTTAAACCTTATAATTTTGATTTGTTATTATTTTATTTATTTAATATTAATAATGGTAATAATATTTTAAATATTAAATGGTTATAAATATTTACTTATGTGATGTAAATTTTATATAATTAGAAAATTTATGAAATATTAGACCTAATAATTTTCACTTTATAATTTTTAAATATTTTTATGTTTTTTAAATAATATAATAATATGGTATTTTTATAAAACATCAATAATATCAATTTGGACACTATTCATTTATTTGACTTTAAATAAAATAAAAACAGATGATAAATTTGAAAAAATTATCTATAATAATAACAAGTCATATTAACCTATAAATTTTTTTAGAACCTTAATTATTTAAAATTACATTTCTTTTAATAATTTTAAAACCATTTATTTGATATTTCTAATAACAAAATAATTTCTATATCACTATTGTGTCATCCTTAAGGGTAATTATTAAATCTCTAAAAATAATAAATAAATTTCTATGATGTTGGTAATTATTTTATATTTACAAAGACTACCTGTAGACTCTATTATCTCATGTGTATCCCTATATTAAAATGAATATACTTATATAAAATGAGAGTGTGACATTTTGACACATTCAATGATTTTAATAATATTAATGTCATATTCATGGGAATATTTCCATTAAGTGATTTTATTTTAAACAATAGATGGTTATTTTATAATTTAGTCATCCAATATTATTTTGATAGGTTTTAATGTAATTTATAATAAAATGTTTCCATTAATTATCGGATTTACCCTTAACTACGGTAATAAAAATTACTAATGTTACTATTCATAAGGCCCAAAATAAAATTATCTCATTAACATAATTTATAATTAGTGATTCAAAATATGGAATCCATTTTTCCAAATTTAAAACACAGAATTTGTAGTTATTAATTTAAAATTAATTCCAATTATCAAAATAAGAAAATAGGGTCTTTTAAAAGTAAAAACTATCTAAAGATTAACATGTGTTTATATCAAATTTTAATGGTAAAATAATTAAAATGACCTAAATTATATTAAATGATAAAAATATAATCTAATTATAATTTAAAACCATTAAAATTTATTATTTAACACTATAAATTATTTCTAATTAAAAATGTGTTTTCAATTAAAATTTTGTATTTTTCACTATTCATCAAAATATGACAGTTTTCATAAAGACACCAAAAATTTATATAAACTATATTTTTATTTCCAGATTTCAAATCATATTTTTATATTATTAAATTCTATATATAAAATTTTCAAATAATGTATTTAAAATGGTTTCACTATTAAAAGGCGCCAATACATCATTTTTACTAAAATACTTATTTTATCCAAAAAATTGTATTTGTTGTTATATTATATATTAGAAACATATAATATGAATGTTAAAATTATATGGAATTTGTAAAATTTTAAAATATGTTTAATATAATTGATAAAATACAATTTAAAAACTATATTATATATCATATTAAATAACAATATTTTATTAATATACTTTTGTTTTGTAAAATTGGGCCTTGCGTGAAATAATAGATAACTCATTTTTGTGTGTAGTGTAAACATAACATGGTATTATAAAAAATTAAAGAATGAAATTAAATTATGTTTATTCAGAAATTAAAATATTGTAAAATCTTGGGGTGTTACATTCTTTCCTCTAATAAATTGTGTCCTCAAATTTTGGACTCGGAGTCAAAAACTATGGGTTAGACATTTAAAAAAAATATTTATTGAAATCCCAAATTGGAAAATATATTAATGAGACCACCATTTTTAAATAATGAAATGGATGTATAGATATCACAAGATACAACACATACTAGGGTACCATGTAGGAAAGCATGGACCTGAAATAAAATGTAACCATCAAGTTTTGATGGAGAGTGATAGAGAAAATTATATAGAGAATGTTAGCAATAAGAAAGCTATAAATCTATGACGATCCAAGGGACCATATGATTCATCGAAAAATAAATTACTAAGAAAAAATTTTGGGTTTTATGATCCTTTCATTAGTATTGAATAATAAGTTTACTTCATATACTAAGAACAAAACAAAGCATACTTAATTGACATGTTGAGTTTCATCATTTAAATAATTTTAACCACAAACTCATCTTTCTCTTGAAAAGGTAATAAAACTCAAAAATATTAAATTTATATTAGTTGTTTAAGGTTAAAAATATAAACTTATACCATTTATATAAATAAAACCATGTTATACTAACTCGGGACTTATTGTAGGCCAGTGGTAGGTGATAAAGCCTTGCTGCGCTTTAGTTGTGGGTTTGATTTCCACAACATTGTCTGACGTGATGGGTTATCACCTGACCTACGAGCTGTACATTTCCTAAAAATATACTAATATAACATTATAGAAATAATATAAAGAAAATCTTTAACCTTATACAATACTATCCAATATCCAATTTAATTATTTCCAACCATTAGGCTTATCCAAAATACTTCGTTCCAAAATCACAATCCAAAAATTTATAAAGAAGGTCACATGACATAATGCATATTTTTTTTTCACATAATAAGAATGTGAATACCTTCATCATGTATTCTATTAAAATATGGTAATTACCTGAATTACCATAAAACCTTATAAAATATATAATATTCTATATACTCCTTCAATGAAAAAATGTTGTGAACTCCAATAATGATGGAATAAAAAACCATTAATCAGTTCTAAGGGAGTCAATAATATATAGTATACATTATACAAATCAATCATTTATGTATTCCAAAATCATTATATCAATATCAGAAACATATTAAGGGTTATATTTCCCTCAACCATATCTTTTCCAAAAAATTGTACTTGCAACTATGTCATTTTATTTGGTACCATACAATCTCAAATCCTTAATGAAATAGTACTACATTACAATCATTAATTTTTTTAAGAATTAATATAACTAGTACATCATTGATACAATACTAAAATAATAAAATTATTCAATAACAACATAAACACATTAATCATTCCTCTCTATCTGCGGTAGTATCATAACTTGATTATTATCTAATAAATTCATTTGGAGAATACTCTGATGATTGGAGTTGAATAATTGTAAATTGAAATCTTTTTATTACCATTTCTTTAAAAAACATTATGTCTTTTTTATCTACACTTATAAGAAACTCCAATTCCCTTCAAGCATTTATATGGGTGATTCTTTCCACAGTTATCACATGTGGTAAGTCCGTCTTTCCCTTATTACCATTATCCTTATATTTCTCTGACATTATCTTCTTCCCATACATCGCTTCAAATACATAGGACTCAGAGAATTATTTAATTAGTTTATTAACACATGATACTATTTCTTAATATGATGTGGATATGAGGGAGGCTATTTTTCTTTGAAATGTTGGGTTAATATTATGAAAGATATGATCATTCTTACTCCTTGGATAATGGGTATTATTGGATCTCTCATTACTTCTACTGGGATCCATTTCTAAATGACTACATACAATAGGCTAGAACATATCATAATTTATAATAGATAAAATATAAATACTCAACATTAATAAAATATTTACACGTATCTAGTATCATAATCATAAAAATGGTTTTTTTGGGGCCATAATTACTTATAAATCTTTATAATATTTTGTAAATAAAATTAGAATTCTCCTAAAGACATCCCCCATGAATGTCAAACCAGGTGCATAGTAAGGCCCACTATTGTGTACCAGGTTACCCCGAGTCAACCCTGTAACACCTTATTAGAGTTATTACTCCTAGGTATATCTATTACATAACCACATCCACTTATTGTGTCCCGACAGGGATACATTCTCTACGAAAACACACATAATCTCTATATTACCAAACTTTTAGGATATTCCTCCATACTTATCTTCAAAGTCTATATTAGGGTTATGATCCCTAATTTAATATTTCTAAATATATTTCAAATTTTGTTGCTAAAATTCTTCGGATACCAACTATAATGCCCCAACCATAGAATATTGGAGTAGGTGCATTATTTTAGTACATCAGAATGATTACAAGGAATCAAATTCTAAAGGATAAATCAATTTAGCAGTCCTGTAAAATAGATTACATACATGAATTTTACAGTACAATTAAAAACAAAAATTAAAAATAGACAATTCTTTGAGAATTCCATTATTTTCAGATCTTAACCCTATATATAAATCATAACACACTTCTTGGAATTATAGAAAAATAAAACATAAGAAATAGGTGAGAAACTATGCTTAGTATGGAAAAAAATATAGCAGAAGCTATCATAAATAAGAACAAACTCTAAAGTCAAGGAACAAAACTAAAACAGAATACTTTTAAAAAATTATCTTTATCATAATATGGACATAATAAATCAAATAATTCCATTTAAACATTCACATGGATATTAAAATAGTTCAATAATCACATTTAATACCAATAAATAATCTCATAATGAGGAAATGCATAATTCTAGACATCATAACCATACCGTCAAGACCTCATTCCAAGACCATTAACAAACTATCAAGGCATTGTTCCAAGACACTAGTTTGTCTCATGAGGCCAACCGATGCATCAAGGGGCTATAACGGTCCCCACCCATCACTTATATATCCAATTCATTCATCATATGGAAAGGGTGACACATAACAAATTTTTTTTTATTAAAACTAGCAAAAGAAATGGTAATAATTTTACCATAAATGATGAATGATATAAGAATAGAACATCCAAAATGAAACATATCATTAAAACTTTAATACAATATGTAATGTTTTATCATAATTAATCACTATAAATTAAGATTAAAATCCAAAAAAGGATGTTGACATAGATGAAAGTAATCTAAAAAATTCATTAAATCTCTTTGAGAGAAATATACTTTTTTAATTTAAATAATTTAAAAGACACAAAATTATAATATAAAACATTTATTTTGAAAATAACCTTGTAATATTGTAAGTTAATATTAAAAAATTTAAGGCATAATAATGGTGAAAAATATCCACTAGCACCGTATAAGTTAAAAAAACATTGTTTTCATAATTTATCGAAAGCATATAAAGTAACTTATTTGGAAAATGATAGAAAGAATCATTTCAAAACATTTTGTAAAAATTATAACATATGTAAAAATGAAATTAAGTTTGTTTGATAATATTTTAAATTACATTTGAAGAAATATGGATATGGATGATACAATTTTCCCAGTAGACACTTACATATTAGCAATGTCAGATAATAAAGAGACTTTAAAATTAATCCATACAATGTACTTTTCATTAGTTGGGGATGTGTTAAACTCATGTATAATCATTAAATTATGTTACTAAATTAAAAAACAACCATATAAATATTTATGATATCATATATGACCAACTTTTATCATTTTGTTAATAATATTTCAGTATTTCCATTGTTTCTGGTGTTAACTGCTTTATTTTCCCATTGGTGTTTTGTCTTATAAGTCATTTTTGTTATGAATAAGATATATTTTATTCATATATAGAATTAAATTAAGTTCATAGTTATTATTTTTACTCATTATATAAATTTAATAATCATTCTTTAATGGACAATGTGGATAATGAATCTCACCGTGTTATGGAGATGGTAGGCCATACATAATAACGCGTGACGATATCACTCCATTAATAGTTAAATGGTATTTAATTGGATGGTAAAATAATTATAAATAAATTTATCATGTTATATTCATTATTTAAATCCTTTATACTCATCATTATACCCATCCAAATAAAGTATTTATGAATAACAAATTGCACCACGATGTGGAGACGGTAAGCTGTACGCATGCACACATGATGAGATTATTATTTGTATGATGGATAAAATAATGAATATAGTTGTCACATGATTATAATAACATCCAATTATATGTTTTATAAAAGGGTTATTACTTTTATATGGAAACAACATATAAATAGGAGGTAAAAGAAGATTTTTTTGAAAGAGGTGATAAAACAATAAATTCTTTTTCGAGTATCTCCTTTTGATTTTCACAAAAGGTCACCTTAGGATGGAGTTAGGCCCAATGTGTGCATTCTAGGATGAATTGAGCTAATTTGGTAGAGAAAATGGGAAGGGATTTATTGAACCCAAGGGCTTTATAGGTGTGATTAAAATAGAAATAGAGGTTGCCTTTTATAAGAGAGGGGAGGGGCACCATTGGAAATACCAAAACCATTAAATTAAAAAAAATTAATTTTTAAATTAAAATAGACTGAAAGTGGATTATTTTTAATATAAGATATTTATGATTATACATACTCTCAAAAAATAAAATTTATACATGTTTGGATTTTATTTTTAACCTTATCATTTGGATTTTCCCTTATATATCTATTTAACTTTAATTGTGGTATTTATATTCTAAATATGAAATGGTAATAAATATTTACATATGAGGTTTAAAATTTCAAAAATTTATACATTATAAAATTTTATACATTATAATTTTTAATTATTTATATGATTTTTAAATAATCTAATAATTTTTTATTTTTATAAAATATTAATAGTGTCAATTTCGACACTATTCATTTATTTGGATTTAAATAAAATCCATAGAGAAGGTAACATCGAAAAAATATTTATATATATATATATATAAAATTTCATAGTAACATAGAAAATAGTGGAACACCTTAATTAACTAAAATTAAATTTCTTTTAATATTCATAAAATCATTTATTTGGTATTTCTATTAATAAAATAATTTCTGTGTCACTATTGTATCATCCTTAATGGAAATTATTTAATCTCTAAAAGTTATAAATAATTTTCTATGATGTAGGCAATTTTTTTATATTTTCATATATTTCCTATATTCGATGTTATCTCATGTTTATCCATATATTTAAATTAATATACATATATAAAATGAGTGCGTGACATTATGTCACATTCATGGATTTTAATAATATTAATGTCATATTCATGGGAAAGTGGCCATTATATGATTAAGTTTCAAAACATAGATTTTAAGGGTATAAATTAGTCCAATAATAGAATTTTTAAAGGTGTTAAGATAATTTATAATATTAATTTTATCTTTAATTACCTGATTTACCCATAACCGTGGTAATAAAAAAACTTAATAAAGTTACATAATTCCAAAAAAATGTATCCTATTAACATAATTAGGACTCAATTAATCCAAATCTGTAATCCATTTTTCAAAATTTGAAACACAGTAGTTTCCATAATTAATAAAAAATTAATCCTTATTTTTGAAATGAGAATTTTTTTTTTCAAAAGTAAAAACCATCAAAAGATTGACATGTGTTTATATATAATTTTTATGTGAAAATAATTACAATGACCCATATAATATTAACTTATAAAAATATAATCTAATTATACATTGAAACCCTTATAATATACAATATAAATCTATAAATTATTTCTATTTAAAATGTTGTTATCAATTAATATTTAGTATTTTTCACTATTCATCAAAATATGAATTTTATAAAAAATACTAAAAAATTATCCAAACTAAATTTTTATGTCCTAATTCAAAAGGATATGTTTTTTTTGAATTTAATATATAAAAGTGTCAAATATTGGATTTAAAATGGGTAAGCCATCAAAAGGTGGAAAAACATATTTTTTTTTGTAAAATACTTGTTTTATCCCAATAAATTGAATTTGTTCTTATATTATGTCCAAGAAACACATAAGATGAATGCTAAAATTATATGGAATATATAAAATTCAAAATGATGTTAATACAATTCCTAACCACTAATTTAACAACTATGTTATATATTATATTAAATAATAACAATTTATTAATATACTATAATTCAATAAAACTTTGTCTTTCATGGAATTCAAGCCAACACATTATTGTCTGTAGCATAAACTTAACACAATGTTTCATAAAAATAAAGCAAGAAATAAAATTTAATTTATTCAGAAATGAAAATATTTTAATTTATTGGGATGTTACATACTTGGTAGACTATATAGATGATATATAATTTATTCCATTTATATGATTCCTTTATTCATTAAAAGAATAGAATTGTATTTTTAATGACTCTTTCCATTCAAAAATTTTATATTTCCTTTTTATAATCATCTATTTTGAATCAATTCTTGTTTTTTTCAATATATGTTTTAATACGCTAGGTAATGTTAGAATAATTTAATTTCATGACTTATTAATATTGATTAGTTATATTTTATTGAGATATATTCATTATAATAATATTATGTTATTTTTCAGTCTAATGGAAAAACATTATTTCTAACCAAATTAGAATTTAACGCTTATATGATATTATTTAAAATATTAATTTTAAAATTATAGAATTTTAACTTGACAAAATAAAATTAATTTTTAAAATTATTAAGTAAATATTATTTTAAGATACTTTTTTATAATTTTATGAATGGATTTATTTTTCAATCAATAGTGAAGAATACAATTTTTATTGAAAATTAAATATTCTTTTTGATTATTTACAAAGTTAGATTATATTTTAAAATATTTTTAAAATTCTATTAGTTCATATTGATTTAAAGTAATACATTTATGGTTTTGAAATGAATTTTATACTTAAATTTAGTATATAAACATTTTATATTTATGAATGGAATTTTTCTAAAAAACATTTCATCACGTTTTTATGGTTTAATTTTAAAATAAATTATTCATGAGTATGGACTTGTTGTTATCTGTAATAAAATTCCCCCCTTTGATGATGTAATTAAAGGTTATAAATACTATTATAAGGACTAAAAATAACTCTAATAATTACTTTTATCCTATTGGATAACTGGTGTTCAATAATTTCGATCTGATTATCAGAAATACTGGAAATTAGGACCATATTTCATTGATTTTTATAATTATAATATTTAAGTTAATATAAAGTAGAAAATGCCACACTCATTTATTTATTAACTATAATATTTTTAACATAGGGATAAATAGAGGTAATGATTATTTATAAATATTAATTTGAAAAATAAATGAATATTTTTTATCATGGTAATTTATTTCTAATTTCTAATGAAGAAATAAACACCTTAAAATCTTATGGAATTCTCATAAAGTAATTATTCAATTAATCGAAAAATAAAATAAATGTTTTTAAAAATATTAAAAATAATATAAATTTGTATATTAATCTTGTTATATTTTTTAGATAAATATATCATAGTATATATGTTTTAAAGCCTTAAATTTGAATTCCATCTTTTTCATAGAGGATTTAAAGTTAAATTAAACTTATTGTTCCAAAATTCAGATTAATGATATTTTAAAACATATAACATTTTATTAATTGATTAAAATTCCTAAAAATCACTTATTCATAAAATTGATTCTTATAAGGTTTAAAATATCATCCATGTTCTATTTAATTTCTAATTTTTATTTTATAGTAACTATATTTACATATATAGAGTAAACACTTTATTATCATCATAATCAACAAAAAGGGTTAACATGAGTTAAGAAAAAGATATTTGTAAAAACCTTATATTAACATGTCCAAATTTATTGGGTGAGATTATTTTAACTCCTAATCATCTTATCTTCTAATATTATAAATTCAAATAAATTTGGGTATTAAATTTTATTTATATCAATATAATATTTTAGCTAATTACAGGAGTGCCCCTTCTCTCTCTTATAAAAGGGAACCTCCTCTCCTCATTTATTCACACAAACAAAGCATTTTTGTTCAGAAAATACCAACCCAAATATCTTATTTACATACCTTAACACTTCTTAGAGACCTTTTTTTGATTATAAAATCAACATAGTAAATATTATGGTTTAACCCATAAAATGTGTTCTAGAGAGTACTTATAGTTCTTAACAGGGCATTTTGATTTATTCATTCTTCCACCTCATGCAATTATAATTTAGCTATAAAAACATAATTTAATTTGTTTCTACCATATAATAATATTCTATTATGTGAATGAAATAACATATATCCATATCCTCTTACATAAAATGATAAATGAAACCATCATTCATATGTGTGAAGGACTTCCGCCTTTCGAACCGATGTAATTAATTTTCAATCATTATCTCTCACAACTAGTTATAATGATCTATTTAATGTACATATATGTATATATATGTATATATGATATTCATGACATATTTATCATTTTTAAAAGATAATATATCATATACATTCTTACATTTACATCCACTGTTGAGTGATAATGTTGTTCATGCGTACAAGTGGGCTACCACCTCCACGAGGTGATGTTACTTTCACTTTATCACCACATCACATGGTTGATAAATATATAAGTGTAATAATAGAAAAAATATGGTATTTATGATATAATAATAATTATTTATGGATAAAATAATATTTACCTTCATTCTATAATGATCACTAAAAAATGGAAACGTTACACAAGCATTTGTACGACCTATCCTCTCAATTATTATAACATAGTTCATTTTTCATAAAACTATATAATGATTGATTTTTAAATTATAATTTATTTTTAAAAATGATAATTATTTTATTATTATTATTCTAGACATGAGATAATAATGACCTATTTGACGGTAGTCAACTTCTGAAGCTAATTTGGACATATGATCCGAATATCATCAAAATGTATAATGTGAACATAATTGATTGGGTAATTGATTATAACATGGTAAAAATGGGATAATAAAAATGAAAAGGGTTCTCAAGAAATTAAATAATTAATATATATTTTTTATTTAAGAAGATAATGAATGCATTTTATGATTCAGACTCAAGGTTAGGGAAACTTTACTTTAAAACATTGTTTTAAAATGTTTTAAAGATTTATTTTCCAAATTAATTTCATACAAGTCCATATTTTTAAAATTATTTTATATTTGTATTTATATGAACATAAATAAATTATAAAGGAAATTTTATGTGATATTTTAGTATCTTTCAATGGTTTTCAAAAGGAATGATTTATATATTTTGTACAAAATGTTTTTATAAAAAGACAAAAGGAATATTATGTTTTATCATATATAAAGACAGTGAATTTTACCACTGCCATAAACATTATTTTATATTTGCATTCCATTATAATATTCCATGTTTTCTTCACTGAAAATTCTCTTTCCCTATGTTCTGGTTATTTCAATAAGGGTTTTAAAGTGGAATAGATATTACAATATCCAATTTTTTTTATGGGTGAAAATGATATTTTCATCAGTGTAATGATGAAAATGAATGATTCCATAATTTATTATTAGGTGATGGTTCTTGGTCATTGTATATTATGATTATTAGTTCCATTTTAAACCAAATATTGAGGTTTCATTATAGAAAAAAACTCATGGGTTCATGATATCCCTTCAATTCATTGGTTATAGAAAGAGACCATATTGGTTAGTCCATTTATAAGAGTGATATGAAAAATGAGGTGTCAATGTTATATATATAATTTATCTATGAATTATATGGTTTTTAAAAAAAATATTTTGTTTTATCATGTAAGGATAAAAATATTATTTTAAATAGAATTAAATGCTAATTTTTTATGTACGTAAAGTATAAATTTGTGGAAAAGTTATTATGAGTTTTTCACGACTGGAATGAAAACATTATGAGTTTTATATTTAGTTTAAAATGTATTATGAAATGTTTAATGAAAAAATTCAGGTAGGTAAGTTAATTTATTGTATAACACAATGATTTTTTTAAAAGTGTTGTTTTTGAAAATATTCATGGACTAATGAGTTTCATTAATTCTTTAATTTTTCACCCCTTATTATGTGTTCCATAATCACCGAACTTTTTAATTTTCTTTATAAGGTTTTAGGATGGGTTAGGGAAAGTAAGAAGTCAAGTTGAAATTTTTGAATATTTTTCTTGAAAATAAATCATGTTTTATTTTAAATTTTTTATATTTTAAAAAAAAGAAATACTGATTAGAAGTATCCAATATATAATATTTGGGTTTGTTATGAAAGAGTTATGACTTAATTTCCTAAAACTCTAGACCAAAAATATCCTTAGGAAGGAAAGAAAATCAAATTTTGACTAAAAATATAATATTATGTAATGTTTAAGACTAGGTACTTATAGTTGGTATATTATAAAAGTTTTAGGTAACTTTAGATTTTTGGGTAATGTTAATAAAATAAACATGAAATATTATACTTTATGGTAAATTTGAAATGATAGATTATTTGAACATTAACTTCTTGATTAATGTAAACCATATTTTTCAAAATGGTTTTATTTAGAGGAAATAGTGAAGCTGTAGTGGGAAGACACCAACAAGACAATATCCATCCAAATTAGAAACTTAGAATGATTTCCATAGGAACTAAAAAACTTGTTACAATGATATATCAATTGGAACAAGCTATAAATGGTGGTGGTATCTATACTAGAGTTCACTTAGATCTACTACAAAGTAACATGATGATAATAGATTAATTTATGAGACAATATCTTCCATCATTTAGTGGGTCTTCAAACTAACTGTTAAGTGAGGGATGGATTACTTTTTAGAAGGGATATTCTATGTCATGGAATGTTTGGATCATCAAAAGGTAATACTTTCAATTTATTATTTTAACGGTGAATCTGACTAGTGTTTGTCAATGGTTAGGAATATTAAATAATGTGAAGAGATGTATTACTTGAAATAGGATGAATTTATGAATATTTCCTATTATAAATATTTTTCTAAATATGTTCAACATAATCTAGAAAACAAATTCTTGGGATTTAGAAAAATGGAGGAAGATTTAGTGGATCTGAATCAATCAATATTCACCCATTTTGAAAGGTACATACCAAATTTTCTCTGAGACCATGATAGTAAAATCAATCTATTTTACACAGGATTGAATCAAATATATCTAAGGGAATTGGAATCCAATGATTTTAAATGTTATGAAAATCTTGTTCAATGTGCCGATTTGGTAGAAATGGAGTTTTTAAAAGATCATGTATTTCATGAAAATAATCATAAGAAAAGGTCTAATTGGAAATAAATAAGAAATATTCCATTGAAAAGATATAGCGGTCTAAAAATAATGTTATCATCTTGTAATAAGTGTGTTAAAAATAAACCTATGGAATGACTTATGAAATATATTAAATTATTTTGATATGGTAAGTTTGGCCATATAGATTATGATTTCAAAGGAAATGATCATAGAAATGATAATGTAAATAATGAAAAGTCAAGGTTGAGATGTTTTAATTTCAAAGAGTTGTGACATTTTTCTAACTCATGTCCAAATTTAGTCACTTAGGGTGGAAATAATTGTTGGTAGGAGTAGACACTCAATAGGGGGGTGAATTTAGTTCCAATTAAAATTTCTATTAAAATATTTTCTATTTAAAATCCACCGATTTATAAAATCAGTTAAACTGTAGGGAATTTATACATATTGTAAATGTTCACTGAGCATGTCAAAGATTGATTAGGTCTCAGTTAATTTAACCACAAGGTCAAACTAACTTTTGAAACTAATCTACTGATTTACAATAAGTGTAAACACTTTCTAATTTAACTATCAAAGTAGCTTTAAAATAGTTTTGTATTTCAAAGTAATATCAGTGGAATAAATAAGATATATATAGTATACTTTGAACTTAAATTACGGATTCACAACAGATATAACAAGAGGATCAGTCTCAAGCCGAGACTTAGTCCTCTCAAATTTATATAAATTTGATCCACACCCTGGATCGGGGTTAACAACAGTTTACAAAACTGTCCAGGCTACAAAGGGACCTCCACCAATATTCTATGTGGAAAAAAAAAACAAAGACTAGGACACACAATGACCTCTTCCACAGTTGACGTGGGTGAACAAGAGTTAAAAGATTTGGAGAGAGGATTTTGATATCCTCTAATTCAATACAGGAGACATTGTGGGTATAAGATATACAGATTACACCACACTGCTCAAAAGTTAATAAATAAATCATTTAGAGAAGATAAATGAGAGTTTAGAAAGCTCTAGTGATTATCAATGTAGCTCTAGACTCGTTGGATTCAGCAGGAATGATTCTGAGTCCTTCTCTGGTTTTTCTATTAAAAAAACAGAGTGTCGTAGTAAAGCTTGTGTTCTTCAGGAGTGAGGATGATCTCTTGATTCGTCGTGTGTTCTTCAGAGGTGTTGGATTACATTCATGAGAGTTATTTGAAAGACTTATAATCTCCTCCTTTTTCATCATTTTTCTTCTTGTTCAGCATAGTGCTCTCATGTGTATGTAAGTTTTTATCATTGTATATTAGAACTTGCACACTTTTCTACTGTTCTGTATTGTGTAATGAATCTTAATCTTCCTTATATTTCACGAGTTCTAGTGGTAAGAATGATTCACTTTTCATAGGTACGAGATACAATTTCCTGACATGTCAACAACTATCATTAAAAAACATTAATTGCATTAAAATCATCAAATATGACTGTTAACATTATTTAAATAATATTGACAAAACGTTATGAAACAGTGTCATGGTGATTATGTAAATGGTGTCTTCTTCACGGCATGTGGTTCACAGTATGAGCTTCACGGTATGTGCTTCATGGTATGTCCATGTCACGGTGTCTGGGTCACGGTGATTCTTTCACGATGTCTGGGTCATGGTGAGTCCTTCATACTGTCTCGGTCACGGTGAGTCTTTCACGGTGTCTGGGTCATGGCGAGTCCTCCACGGTGTCTGGGTCACGGTGAGTCCTTCACGGTGTCTCCATACTTAGACAAATATCTGTATTTGGACTTAGACAATAATATGCAGAATATGGATTAACTTTAATCATTAGATAGTAAAAGAGCTTGAATCATAAATATAAAGGTGTGATAATATATGTGAGATTTGTGATCATGCATAAGACTTGTAAATAATAAAGAGAGTGATTAACATCCATAAGATTTGTTATCATTAAAACATGATGTGTAGTTATTATTAATATTGAAATTAATTAACATTAATAGGATTTTTGAGCATTAAAATAGAAGTAACACATGAGGAGTCCAACAATAATCAATATTGGATGGAAAAGGGTGTGGGAAAATTATTTTTATACTACTATGATTGATGTTGAGATATCAAATTAAGTGGTTATAGGAATTTCACTAGTATAGTAAATTTATACCAATTCCCTATTTGACTATGGATCTTCATATTCATTCATTTTTATTAAATTTGAAATTAAATTGGGAATGTCACTTTCTAAAGGTAAGATATAACATTTTTGTGAAAGCTATTAGTAGAAATGTTAAAGAAACTAATATATATATTTGAATCATTATATTATTATTAAAGGAATATTATTAATATAATATCTTGTTGAAATGAATATATTAGAGTTTAATATTATTTAGTGCATGGATTGAATTATATATTATCTCAATAAGATAGATTAGAGATATATGAAAGTTTTATTCAATGATTTCATATATTTGATAATATGCCAAGAAGTAGTGAAATTGACTAGGAATGGAAATGGAAGATACTGAGTTAATTTTGTTGAAAAGAATGAAATATTTTAGATTAGTGATTTACTAGTATTAAATGAATATATGGATGTTTTTATTAATTATTTACCTAGTTTTATTCTTGATCAAGAGTTTGAATTTACTGTCTACTTAGCATATGATGCTAATCCTATTTCAAAACCACCTTATCTAATGGATTAGGCAGGACTTTTGAATTGAAGAATAAATTACAGGGTTATCTAGAAAAAGGATTCATTTATCCTAGAACTTCACCATGTGGTGTTATTTTTTTTTGTTTTTTAATAATAATTATGGTTCTATGAGGCTTTATATTGATTATAGAGATTTTAATAACATCACTATTAAGAATTAGTACCCTTTCACCCATATCAATGATTTGTTTTATCAACTCTTTGGATCATAATATTTTTTAATGATTGATCTCTAGTTGGGGAACAATAATTTTAGCATAAATGATGAATATGTTCCTAATATAACATTTCAGACTAGATAAGAGAATTATGAGTTTGTCGTTATACCATTTGGGTTATTTAATAAACCAACTATATTTATCTATCTTATGAATATGGGTTTTCATTAATATTTATCTATTTTTTTGGTTGTTTTTATTTATTAAATTTTGGTATATTATAAAATTCATGAGGATCATGAAAGATATATAAGGATTATTTTTTCAAACATAATATAAATGAAGGTATATGAAAAAGTTATTATGTGTGAATTTTGGTTAAAATTTTTTTTTCTTTGAAACTCTATTTCCAAAGATGGAATAACTATTTACCCTGCTAAAACTAAAGTTATTTAAGAGCATACAAGACCTATAAACTTCATTTATATTCATAGTTTTCTTATATTAGTGGATTATGATCTATCATTTTTTGGAAATTTTTTCTCATTTGTCTAGATCACTGCCTATGTTAACAAAAAAAGGAGTTAAATTCATTTGCAAAAAATAATGTGATGATCATTTTTAGGAACTGAAAAGAAGATTGGTTAATGATCCAGTTGTTGACTTTCCCTCTAGAAATGGTGAATTTTTCATCAATAATGATTCTTCTTTGAAGATACTTAGGTTTTTATTATTGTAGAATGATTAGGTAATTTCTTATGCATCATGTCAATAGAAATTTAAAAATTTAAATTATCATACACAGGATATGTTGTGGTTTTTGATTTAATAATTTATAGGTATCATTTATTTGGATTATGGTGTGAAATTAATAATGAACAAAATGGCTAGAAGTATATATTCTCCAATAAAGAGTTGAAGATAAGGAATAGAAGAGGGATGAAACTAATCAAGGATTATGATCTCATGATCCATTATCAACCTAGAAAAACAAACAATGTATATGATGATTTTATTCAAAAATATGATGAATCATTAACCATGTTATGTTGGGAAAATGATCATTTTTCTAATTATTTGATGAATTTTGGACTAGTAACTGTTCATACGGGAAAATACTCTATTTTGTTTTAGGAGTTAGTACAATCATATTTTTTATAAAGAATTACTTATTCTTATAAGGAAGATAGTTTGTTATAGTAAAAATTAGAATTGGTTATGAAGGGAATGTTTCCTAAATTTAATATTGAAAAATAATTTGTTTTGATATTTGGAAAGAGATTATGTGTTCCATGTGACTCCTAGTTCAAGAGAGATTTTTTTGAATAAATCTTATAGTTCCTTATTTTATGTTAATCTTGATAGTTCTAAGATGTAAAGAGACCTTCAAGAGTGTTACTGGAGGGATGGAATTAAAATATATACTTGTGAATTTATCATTAAATAATTTAATTTTCAATAGGGTAAATTAGAATGAAAATTACCAAAGGGGATGCTTCAGCCTTTTCTAGTACTAGAGTAGAAAATAGAAAAATATATACATGTTTTTCATAGAATGATTACCAAATAATTCTTTTATTAATAATGTGATATTGATTATTACTAATTAATTAACTAAATCTATGAATTTCTTTTCCACTCAAAATGAAATGTCATTAGGTTAGATTTATTGGTAGTATATAAAGGAGATAGTCCAGTTACATGGATTTCCTCTCACTATTATATCTAAACATAATCCTAGGTTCAATTTTAATTTTTGTAAAGGATTTCAGAATTGATTCGGTGATGAATTAAATTTTAGTAGAACTTTTTATCTTTAATCTGATGGAAAATATGAGAAAATTATTTAAACCTTGGAAAACATAATACATGCTTATTCAGTGGATACCAAGTAATTATGGGTCCTTATCAATCATAGGTTTATTTTTTTTATAATAATAGTTTCCGTTACAGTATACAGATGGAGCCTTATAATGCATTATATAGAAATTGGTGTTAGACACCTAATTTTTGGGATGAAGTAAGGGAAAGGAATTTTATGGTACTGAAGCTAGTAGAGAAAATCAATGATAAGGTTGAGATGGTTCATAAACAATTAAGGATGAATTAGAGTAGTTAGAAAATCTATGAAGATAATAGGAGGAAATATATTTCTTTTAAGGTAGGTTATCATGTCCTTCTTAATGTGTCTATAGGGAAAAGTGTTACAAGTTTTCTAAAAAGGTGAATCTAAGTCTATAGTTCATAAGAAAATATGAAATCATGGATAAATTTGGATTAGTTTCATATTAAGTGTATTTTCCTTTAAGTTTATCCTAGTTAGAATATGTATTTCTTGTTTCAATTTTATGGAAATATGTGCTAGATTCAACTCATATTTTGATCCTTAAAGTAATTAAATTTGAAAAAAACATTTATTGTAAGGAAAAAAATGTTTCGGTTTTTGAACATAAATATAAAGTGTTATGGAACAAGGTAATTAATCAAGTTGAAATTTTGTGGATGAACTATATGGTTGAATAAGAAACACACAAATTTGAAAATACTATGAGGGAAAGATATCCCCACTTGTTTAATAATTGAATAAAATTTCAAGGACGCAATTTCCAATAGTGGGGAAGAATGTAACAACTCAGGTATTATTAAAATAATTTTTTTTCATTTATAATTAATATTATTTAGTTATATTTTACAGATTTATATTCATTATAAAAATATTTTTCATTTTTTCGATCAAAATGAAACAGATTTATTTATAACCAAAAGGGATTTTAATGAATTATATGGTTATATTTAAAATATAAGTTTAAAAATTATATAAATTTAATTTATAAAATAAAATTCATTTTTTAATTCATCATGTATAAATTATCTTTAGATAAATTTTTCAAATTTTATGAAAAGAATTATTTTTCAAATAATAATAGAAAATGTATATTTTTATTTCTAATATTATTTTATATTAGATTATTTAAAATAAAAAAATCTATTTTTTTGGTTTGTATTAATATTTAAACATTTAATTATTATTTAAAATAAAAAAATTATTATTTTTAAAATGAATGTTATACTTGAATATAGTATAAAAATATGTTATACTTAAAAATATATTTTTCTGAAAAAACTATTTTTCATCACATTTTTACAATTTAATTTTAAATTAAATAATTCCAATTATGTTTTTTGAATACTGAAAACTAGATTCCATATTTGAAATAATTGGATCCAAATTTTGAAAATATGCCCCTTTTTATTTTTAGACATTATAAATAGTAACTTTGGTAATTTTGTTACCATGGTAAAGGGTAAATTGGGTAAATAAGGGTAAAAAAAATATTACATGGAAAAAAAATAATTCTAAAAATAATCTTTATCCAATTTTGTGAGTTTTTTTGATATTCCCATACAATTAACTAAAATATGGAAACTTGGTTCCATATTTCATTAATTTTGACCTTTATAATATTTTTAGTGAATATAAAGCTGAAGATGTCATACTTTTGCTTGTAATAACTATAATATTTATAACACATTGATATATAAGGGATATTTTCAGTAACAAATTTTTATTTGGAATATAAATGAATTTTTTATCATTGTAATTTATTTATAATTTTTACTAAAGAAATAATTACCTTAAAATATTACATAACGTTTACACAATAATAATTCAATTAATAGAAAAATAAAATACATGAATTTAAAATTATTAAAATAAATATAAATTGAATGACTTATAATTTTATATCAATGATTTAGATAATTATATCATATTCTGGATGTTTAATGGATTATATTTGAAATATATCTTTTACTTGAAGTCTTTAATGTAAAATTAATTGAATTGTTCCAAAATTGGAATTAATGATATTTTATAATAAATATTATTTTTTTAAATGATTTAAAATTATTAAAAATATAAATTCTTTCACTTTATTTAAACAGTAAATTTTTTTTATCATGATAATTTTCCAAAAGGGTTAACATGGATTATAAAAAAGTGATAAGGGTAAAAACCATAACTAATATTGTCCAAATATTATTTGATGAGAGGCTTTATAATAATAATTATATTATATTTTGATATTATACATTATTATCTATTTATAAATCTAAATTAATTTATATTAATTTAATATTTTATATAATTCATAGAGTGCCCCTTATCTCTCTTATAGAAGGGTACATTCTCTCTTCATTTCTTGACACTTAAATATCCATTTGGATCATCCAATACCTACCCAAATAATTTATTTAAATCCCTACCCACTTCCTAGAGGCTTTTTTTTCATAAAAAAACCTAGTAAATCTTATTTTGTTAACCATAAGAGGTTTTCTGAAGATGAGGTATAGTTCTTAATTGATTTTCTTGTTTTATTTCCTCTTACACCTCCTTAAAATTTTATTAAAACAAGATGATAAAATAACGTAAGTATCCATCATATAATAATATTTTATTATGTTAATTTAATAACCTAAATCCATATACTCTTCAATCAAATTGTAAATGAAATTATCATTCATGTGTATGGCAGACTACCTCCTCATGAACTGATGTAATTCGTTTAACATCACCATCTCTCACAAATCTTTACAATGATGGATTTAATGTATTAATATGATATAAAGGAAATATTTATCATTATAAAAATATAATATATAATATAACATGTTTCTATTCCATTCTTTTAAAAATTATAATGTTGTTAATGCGTACATGTGGACTACCACCTCCACGAGGTATTGTGATTTGTTTTTCATCACCATTTCTCATGATAGAAGTATTAAAGTGTATTTAAATAAATTTTATGGAGTTTATGATATAATTATCATTCTATAAGGATTAAATAATACTTAACTTCTTTCCATAATTATCTTTGAATAATGGAAATGTTACTCATGCATACATACGACCCACCATCTCTGTGATTGTAAAAAAGGTAATTTTTCATAACTATCATACATGATTGGTTTTAATAGTAAAATTTATGAATAAAAATGATAAATATGTAACTATTATTATTATATCGATTCTGTAATAATGACCTATTTTACCATAGTCAACTTATTGAATCCATTTTGGACATATGAGCTGAATATCATCAAAATGTATAAAGTAAGATTAATTGATTATAACTTTGGAAAAAAAGAATAATAAAAATGAAAAAGGTTCTTAATGAGGTAAATAATTATACTGATTTTATTATTCAAGAAGATAAATAACTTATGTGATGAGTCAGAATCTTGGAAAGGGACACTACTTTAAAACCATGTTTTAAAATGTTTTAAAAATTTATTTTTTAATTTTGTTCATTAATGTACATATTTTAAAAATTATATTATGGTTGTATTTATTTTAAAATAAATGGATTACAAAGGAAATTTTATTTCACTTTTTACTTTCTTTCAAAGGTTTCCAAAAGAAATATTTTTCCTTTTTTATATGAAGCATTTTGAAAAAAAGAAGAAAATAATATTCTCTTTTTACATATACAAAGACAATGAATTTTCCCACTACTATAATAATTATTTGATATTTGGATTAGATTATAATATTATATGTTTTGTTCAAAGAAAAACCCTCCTTCCATATGTTTTGGTTATTTTAAAAATGGTTTTAAAATGTAATGAATATTTCAATATCGAGAATTATTTTTCTATGGTTGTAATGAATATTATTATGAATGAAATGATGAAAATGAAAGCTTCCATATTTTATGATTATATTATGTTTATGAGGATTTTTTTGATACAACAGTTGGTTATATTGTAAAACATAGACAGGTACTTCCATTATATACCAATGATTTGTGGTTACATTATTAACCATGTAAGGGTGGTTCCATTATAAACCAAGGACGAGTGGGTCCATGATAGTCATCCAATGTATTAGGTATAGAAGTTGACAATATTTTTTATTCCATGTGTAAAATTCATTTATAATATGATGTAAAAAATTCACCTCTTTAATTTTTCTATTATTTCTTTGGATTTTTATCTTAAATATTATGATTTCTCAAGGAAAGATAATGATCTTATATTTAATGGAATGTATACACAACATTTTAAGGATGAAAAGTATAACATTGTAAATTTTTCTTTGTGATTTGTTCACGAATGAAAAGAAACCTTTATGAGTTTTATTTTTTCATTTATGATTTCTTATAAAATGTTTTATGAAAATCTTTAGGTAATTAAATTTTTTTCTCTGGTAAGAAATTTTTTATTTCGAACCCCAAAGTTTATTTTGAAAAGTCCAATTTTTGTACGCCTTTATAGAATAATGAGTTTATGTATTTATTTATTTCTATATCCATTAGTAATATTTTTTTTCTCATATCATGTCTTAAAGAATCTTTCATAGGGTTTAAGGATGGGTAAGGGAAAAGAAGAATTCGAGTTGAAATTCGTGAATATTTTTCATGAAAATTAATCTTGTTTATTTCTTAAATTTTTTATGTTATGGGGAAAATGGATATTTATTAAAAGTGTCCCATTAGTAATATATTGGGTTGTTATGTAATATTTATGATTTAATTATCTACGATATAAATTGAAAAGATCTTAAGGAATATAATAATGTGAATTCTTGGCTAAAATCTCAAGATTATGTAATATTTAATGTAGAGTCCTTATATATGTTTACTAAATTAACTAAAGAAAATCAATTTATCTATCATAATAAATATTCTTACCCAAGATGCATAATTTTTACCAAATTAATTAATATTATTTTCTTATGAAAAGACATTACAAAGTGTAGATTAATAATGTTTATTCTAATGAGCAATATGTCACAAACTGATAACATAGAAAGATAATAAACTACATATAATCCATTTATATGAAAATAGTTCATCTGTACTATTAATTAATTATTAATTCATTAAAACTAATATTCTAATGTGAATAATCCTACTTAAGTCTATAAATGGATATTTTCAAATTATTTAACTTTATTAATTTTTTCGGATTAATAATTCCCTTTTTTTGTTTGATACACACATACTTATGTAAATTCCCATTAAGGAATATTGTTTTGACATACATATAATAAATTTCACAACAATATAATGTTGTAATATTTGTAATATGTTAATGATTTAAGCATTAAATATGGCGATAAGGTTCCTTCGTAATCAATTCAATACATTTTCTTGAAACCATTTATCATCAATTGAGCATCAAGGTTAGTTAATATACCATCTCTATTACTTTTATTCTGGAATACCCACTTTCAACATATAATTCCATATTTATTAGGTGTATTAACTAAATTAAAAACTTGGTTAGTGTGCATGGATTCCATCTCATCCTTCATGGCTCCAGGGTATTTAGAAAATTCAGAACTTATATTTTCGTCCTCATAAGTGATTGGCTCATCATCAGTAACCATAACCACATCATCATTTTCCATGATAATTTTATACCTATTATTCACTTGGTTAATCCAAATTGACCTTATTAGTTGTTGTATATATTGATTTAGTTGTTATTCTATTACCTATTTTAGAACCAACTCACCCATACTAGAAAATACATGCTCTTGTGAATTTCTCTAATTTCTAGTCCTACCCTCCCATGATTTTTATAATAAAGGAAATTATTTACAAGCATATATTTTGTCAATTAAAATTTTATTTCTCAAAAGGATTATAAAAATAATACCCCATATTTCCTCTTGATAATAAAAAAAGATATAATTACATGATTTTGGTCTTGACTTGGAGGAAGTTATATTCTTAACCCATGCTCCACAATCCCAAATCATTTGAAAATATATTTTTCAACTATACTGGTCCCATATATCAAATGGATTTTTTTTATTCTAGGGAACTTGATTTGTTGAAGAAATCATCATTTTTAGAGCATTGAATAAAAAATTTATAGGAGTTCAACATGACATAGGATTGATTGAACCATATTTAATAAGTCTATATAACTCTTTTTTGATATACCATTCCATTGTGTTGTTCCTGAAAGAGTTAGTTATGATATAATAACACCCTCCTTAAGATTTTCATGAAACTCTTGGCTTAATTATTCACCTCCTTGATCTGATCAAGAAGATATAATACTCTGTTCAAGTTGATTATATACTTCATTTTTAAAGTATTTAAATTTCTAAAAGGATTTACAGTAGTGTCTCATAATAAACACATACCCATAATGAATATAATCATCCCTAAAGGTAATGATATTTTGAAAACCTCCATGAGATTATATATATAAAGTAACCTATCAAGTAAAATAAATCATTTAATATCGCTTATTTTCTAAAATAAGTAATATTGATCATTTTAACGTTTAAACATGATTCACTTATATCATATAATTCTAAAGAAAATAAATTTAAGAGACCACATGTATAGAGTATCTGAATGATATTCTTATTAATGTGGCATGAGTGACAGTGAAAATGGTATAAAGGGTTAGAATCCTTCTATTTAACTTGTTTTACATTAATATTTTAGAGAATATTTTTATTATTTAATAAATATAGGCATTCATTATAGTTTTACACCCATAATACATTGAATTTAAATAAATAGAAAAATTTTCCTCTTTAAATAAAAAGGAAAACTGATTTTTATCAAGATAATATACCAAAATTGATTTTTCATTTATAAAAGATATAAAATAAAAATTTTCTATCTTGAAAAATAATCTATTATAAATATTTATATTTTAACTAACATTGTATATATATGTGTAAAATTCACCCCATTCCTAATAAAAATAACATTTTCTTACTTCTATAACTCCTCCTTACTTTTCAACTATTTTATACTCTTAAAAAAGTAATAAGAATAGTCAATATCCTCTACCCATGATGTAACATTAAAAAAATTACTTTATTGGAAATACATAGTTTCAAAGCATCTCTTTCATTATGATTTCTGAGATATTATAATAATTTATTGTAATCCCTTTTCAATTCCTTTGAATTCCACAATAAGATAACTTTTTTCCTTCGTATATTATTCCATGAGATTTTAGTACATGAGAAAATTCCTTAAGATTGTTTTTTCTATTCTTATTCTTAGAATATCCCCATTCCTCTAATTTTCTCCATCACAAGTTCTAATTAAAGGTAAAACATATATAATTACACTTAAATATTTCTTAACTATTTAAGGATCTTAGTTAGAGACTTGTTCATATTGATCACATTGGAATCAACAATGAACTAATTAAATAGTGTAGAAAATTTTTATAGGTTCAAGTCCACAACTAATTCCATTCTGAGTAGAATACAAAAACTCTCTAAATTTTTAATGAACTCAATAATATTATGAAGATTAGTTGAAAGGAGTATACCATTCCACATTATAAACTAAAATATAAACTTAGATATTTTATAGCATTTTTTCATAAACTAATTTTAATAAAAAAATTTAATTTAGTAATAGAGAAATTAAATTTCATGCCATGTTTTTAATGTTATCCATTGTCTAACCACATTTAAAACCCACAAAATTAGGGTTTTAACATCAAATATACAATAAAAAATGTTATAACTTGATTTTTAATTTCATTTTTACATTAACCACCATTAAAAACCTATCAGTGTGTGTTTCAATGTCAATTATACAATAAATTATTCTAAAAACATTAAAAAATAAAACTCACATGTATTTCTTTTTTCCCCATTATTTTGATGTTAATTTTTTTGAAACATTAACCTCAAAGACTCAAATTCTCCATCCCTCTAACCCCATTATTCATCCTTTTATATCAATCAACCTCAATTGGCCATATTCTAGCTTCTTCACCCTCATTACACTACCACCAAACTCAGTTTTTTCAACATAAACCATGTTTTTCAACTATAATATGAGTTCTACTATCATGGTACTCGTATATAATTTTTTTAATACATTCTTAATCTATTTCATAAAAAATTGATGTCCAAATACTATTTTTTTCTGCTATTAGTTGTAAATCTACTGGCAATATATCCTTTTTTTCATGTTGAATTTTAATTTTTTATTTGATAAGATTTATTATATGTTTTCAGTTTTAAATTATATTTATTTATTTATTATTGATATAATTGTTGTAGCTAGTTATTATACTTTATTTATTTATTGATTGTATTCATTTTTATATTATATAAATTTTTTTAATTAATTTTAATTAATTGTATATTGTATTCATTTTTATATATGATTTCATGATCTAATGTTTATGTATATTTTTATAAAATTAGTATTTTTAATTTTTCTATAAGTTTAAAGGATTATCTTTTTATAAAATTTTTTTAAATTTTTATTGTATTTTTATGAATAGTTGACCAGTTGATTATTTTTTATATAAATGTTCATGAATAAATGATTAGTTGACTTTTTTTGATTATATATTTATATAAATGGTTTTATTTTTTATGTAAGTTTATTGTATATATTATTTATATTCATCATGAGATTTAATTTTTTATGTTTGTGGTTACATTAAATTTATTAAATATATTATTTATTATTTACATGTATTGTATTAATAATAATATATGTTTAAATATTTTGTTTTTATATCTGTATATGTATTTTTAATCAACATGTTTTAAAGTAATATATGGTTATATGTTTATATGCTTTAAATTTTTCAATATATATATATATTTGAAATTTTTTCTATTTATTAATATATTCATATATAGTATTTTGGGTTTGTGAAATTAATGGATTTTAATTAGTTAAATGAATGAAGTACTAGTGCTGAATTTCAGAAGGGGGTTGATTATTTCATGGAATTATCTAAAAAAATATTGAAAATAAATATATAATTTTTTCTCTATGAATGATGCGTTTGAATATGAGAAAATCATGGTCCAAAGAAATCAATGACCATATAATTATCTTTGATTATAGTAAAAGTTATACATGTTGGACATAGATTGGAAAAATAAAAAAGAATCCGAGATCTAACATTGATAAAGATGTTCAGAATGAGACAAAATACTACATTGATAAATAAATTCATGATTTAGGTGTTGAAACAATTTAAAAATAGAAAGTTTTGAATGATACCTTTGAGATGCTGAAAAAAATAATTTCCAAGTTATACTAAATTTATAATGTAATCTAAATTACTGATATTAGTTCACTTAAAAGAAAAAAAAAGTTTTAGAGATGAACATTTCATAGAATTGCTTGATATTTTGTAAGAGTAACATCAAAAAGGAAATGAGCTTCTAAAATCAACTTTTTTCACAAAAATAATATTTTTTCCAATTGAATTAGGATATAATAATATTCACGATTTACCTAATGGATATGTGTAGTATATAAATGAATATGAAATTTTATTATAATGTATTAAATATGGGAAGTCATGATATAAAATGGATTTGAGATCTAACAGTGATTGATTCTGAATGATATGAACCAAATCACTTCCAATAATTTCTTAATTGACGAATTTTTTTAAATATTCACTTGATTAAAAGAGGTTTAGATGGTATAAAAATGAGTGAATCATTGATGGAAACCAACATCACCCTATTGATTCTGGATAACCAAATAAATTTGATAATCAATTTCTTGCTTTTTGAAATGATGTTATAAATATTAGAATGTGACTATGCAGTGATGGAATTAATCTATATTAGAGCCTCAATATCCAACATAGTTTATATCATTTTATGATCGTAGCTTATACCTTTTTCCCAGAGATATTTATAAATAAAAAATATTTTATGATGATCTTGATGATTTATGGATGAAAATATATTGAAAATTATATTGATGTTTATCTATAAACATTTATTAATCATGTTAAATTTCTTTTGGTGAATGTTGTTATATTTTTTCATATATTCATGAAATAATGTTTTATTTTTCATTTTATGGTAATGTTTATTACAACTATCTTTATTACATATGGAAACTTATTTCCATATTGTGTTGAAGGACATAAATATTTCCAAATTTTTGAAGAAGGGATTTTATATAATCATTTTCATAATGTGAGAAAATAGTGTACATTGATAATTTAATATCTTTGTGAATGGATTTACCTTATTAAAGATTAAAAAAGGCATTCACCAGTTTAAAAGGGTTTGATTCCCCCAAAAAAACCATTTTCAAATGGATAATGCCACAATAATGTGAAAAATATCAATGTCACATTTAAGAAGATGTTTTTGGATGGTTAAAAAAATACATTGATGGAATTTTCTATTTTATTATAACCAAATTATTATGGATTGTTTAGGTGGAAAATAATACTAATTTTATACCTATTGGAAAAAATATACATGACAAGATGATCAATATATAACTCGACATATAAGAAAAGTCAAATGATGTATTTAAGGTGATATTAGACTTAATATTAATGGGGATACATTTAATTTTGGCTACCACAATGAATGAAAAAGTAACATATTTACCTCTAACTTACCTCTTATTATTCAAGAGTGGGAAGATGAATTTTTTTCAATGTTTTCATGGTATTAATGTACCAAGTGGTTATTCATTAAAATTGAAATTTTAGTTACATTGTAATAATTGAAGTTAATATGTAGTAAATATCTTGTATGTCTATATTTTATGTAGAAAATACTACAACTTTTATTACATGAAATATTTTTAGTGCCTATCAAAAATTCAATCATCAATTTGTGCTAAAATTTCTATTCCATTTATAGAAAATTCATAGATTCAAATTTGTTAAGTATTTTGGAGAAAGAATCCATACGTATACATTTTTAACTAGATATATATTGTCTAATAACATTTTTTGATATAATGGTTCATCTGAGGATTCATTTTACTTGAGAGTTAAGAATACGGGGGACTATATATATACTTTAGCTTTATCATTTTGGGTTATATATGTAAATTTTGGTGTTATGTTTTTAAAATAAATATTGATTATAGGTATTTATAATTAATTTTTATATCAATATAGGTGATTGAGTTATATATTAACAAATTGTGTGAAGTGGAGTATATTGGTTTCCTTATACCTCAATATTTAACAGTTAATAGTGATGGTAAATGGATTCATGGATTACAATTATTTTTAATTTCCCACGATGTTGTGATGGAGGAACATTTAAATATTTCGAACAAAATAGATGAGGTTCAACCATATATATTATAAAAAATTTATGAATTAAAGGAATGATATATGGAAATAAATGAAAAGAGGTTGATGAATGAAAATAAAAATACATTTGTTTTACGGTGTATAGATACACATTCGTTGATTTGAAAAAAGAATTAGTTACAAACAGAAACCTTTTATCATGAAGATACATGTGAAATAGATATTTTATATAATTGACTCATTAAATAATGAATCATCATTTCAAAGGGATAAAATATTTTAGGGAATGAGTATATTGATAATGTTATGGAATTAAGTGATATTGATCACCTATTAAATGATAACGTAAGGATAAAAATGACAAAAAATTTTATATAGTCCATGCTATATGAAATTAAAATGTACAAGGGATATAGTAAAATAATCTATTTCACTCTTAATTACTGAAGTAAATATATATTTTTTAAAATTTCCTTGTGAAACATACACTTGTGAAATCAATTTTTTTAATTGTATCTATAAATATAGAGATGATGATAATTTATGTCATTTTCCATAATAATTTTTATTTCCATCATTTTTTTTTCAAATTTTTTGGTTTAAAAATGATGATATTATTGTTTTACTATGACTATTTCTTTATATTCATATTTTTTTGGTATGCACTTTTTTAGTTGTATTAGTTAACAAAATATATTCAATTTTATTATTATTATGAATAATAAAATTTTTACTTCTAACAATCATTTAATTATAATAAAATATAGGTATACAAAATCACCCATTTATATATATTTACCATTTCTACCTTTTTTGTATTATTTTTTTATGTTTTTCAATTTACTATACAAATTTTTAGGTGAATAATATTGAAATAAAATTTTTATGTTGACTATTTATTTTTATTCATATTTTTTATTTATTCACATTTATTCAAATATATTATCTTCAAAGATAAATATAATTTTATTTCTACTATGATCGGTCAGTCTTTGCTCACTTCTAACCATAATTTAATTTTAAACCAATGTAGGTAAACATAACACCATAAAAGTAGCACATATCATTTTAAATGATGGAAACAAATTTATAATGACACTTATTGAGGTATGTTAGGGAATTTTATATACATTAATATACAATAATTAAATTATTTAATGAAATTAAACTTATGTTTGTCGAAATTATTTGCAGCTCTTCTTCTTATATAGAGAAGATGATACCCAATGTCGGTAGTTGTGGGATTATAAATTTTTCAAAACTTTCACTTTATCATGTTGTGAAATGTTTTATAAATGAATTTTATGATAATAATAACCCAATTGGACCAAATAAAAAGTTATTTTAAAAGTTATATTATAATTTAGAGCCATTATATGATTTGTATGTTATTGAATGATAATAGGACTATTGACTAGATGAAAAGAAATTATATTTTGGAGTGCATAATGGTAAAATGTCTCAACTAATTTATCTTTTTTCCAATGATTAAAATATTATATATATAGAGACCCGAAGCTTAACGTACATGGACATTACATTACTTTTTCGGAATACTTAGTACATAACAAAAACACACACACAAGGACCGTAATAGTTTTGTGTCTTTGGAAACTCGAAACGTAATATTCTAATCGTGGTGAAAGATCTTCAACATCTCCCACAAATATCTTCTATTTTTTTTACCTAAAACCTTTCTTTATATCTTGAAGAAAAGAAAACATAAACCGGTGACCTCAAATACTCAGTAAGGGTAAACAAAAGGAATATCAATCACATCATATTCATATGAACATAATATTTTCAAAATCTTAACTTGCAAAACAGATCATAATATCATAACATGGGATAAATCATAGTAGTGAAATGTAATCCCAATAATCATAACTTAAAACATGAAACTTTGTGGCATACACACATAACCATAGAGAATCATTTCTTCTTAGTCAAGACTCACTGCCAAGACTATCTTAGTGGACAAAGTCCATTTCTGAACCGAGTTCACTCCTCGTTTCAGTCCTGTTTCACTGAATTGGTTTAACCTGCCATTCCAGCCATGTCTATCTCATGAGATATAAAATCTTTACCCAATTTATTGGAGGGAGATATAGGTCCCACCCATCTCATAATGATACCATTCTTATGTGTTCCACAAAATCATAAACCATACATCATAGCATAACCCATGTAATAAAATGGGATTCCTAAACATCATGACATCATAAAACAATTAATATAAGATAAAGGAATTTAAAAAAATAATTCCATAACAACATAATAAAATCAATGTAATAATAGGGATAGAAACATAAACCTTTATTATCTTAGATGGAAAATAATTTTGATAAAACACTTGAACTCTATTCTTGAAGAAAATATCCTTTCTACTTCAAAAACACTTTTCCTTTCTTAACATGTCATAAAATTCTACATTAAAAGAATTTGATTAAAAATAAACTTGAAAAATTATAAAGGAAGCTTCTTTGAAATAATGTTTTAAAAATCCATTCATGCCGTATAAGTTAAAAAAAAACCATTCTTCTCATACTTTTGTCGAAAAAGTCAAAAAGTACCTCGTACAAAAAACGGCAAAAGATTCCTTTCATATCTTTAACTAAAAACTCACCGAAGGGTAAAATTGGATTTAAAAAATTGTAGGTGGATGGAAAATAGATTACATATTGAGGAAACATGGATGTGGATGATAAAATACACCCTAGTAATTTCTGAAGTATAAACAATCTCGGATAAAAATGAGATTTTGATATTTACCTTACCTTAGGTCCGATTTGCTTAGTAAGTGTCCGAACCTCCTGTATAATGATTTAAATAATGTTATTGAATTATTCCAGAATCATACTTATTGTTATGATATCATATATGGTCATATTCTTAGCTTATTATTAGTAATAGTTCATTACTACTTGTTATTTGGGTGTTTATTACTTTTTTGTTCTTATGCGTGTTTGTCGAATAAATTCATATTCTTATCTTTAGGTTATAGATACCTCATTTCCAGAATTGTATTAGTGTAATATATATCATATTAATTCATTCAATTTATTTATATAATCATTATGCAATGAAGATCATGTAGAACGAATCGCATCACATCGTGGAGACGGTATTCCGTACGTACGCACGAGCGATGATATCGTTCCCATTATCGTGGAATTGCATTGGAGTGTATGTATAATATTTCAGAATCAATATAACTTTTTAATAGTCATATATAGTCATTATTTACACCATTATACCCATCCAAGTAAGGTGGTGGTGGAAAATAGATTACCCCACGACGTGGAGACGGTATTCCGTACGTACGCACGAGCAGTGATTTCTTTTTCCGTAGGATGGATAGATGGTGAAATAGGGTTGTTTCATACTTATAATAACATATCAGTATATGAGTGATACTGATGTTATTACTTCATAATGAAACAACTAAAGAAGAAGAAGAAGTGGAAGAAGAAATAAAGATGAAAGAATCGGTAACGGACATTACCTCTTCTTTGAAGTGCTTCTTTGAGACCTCCTTTTAGGGTACTAAAATAGGTATTTGAAGAATATTGGAACCTCTAGGATGTTTTTAGGGAAGTGGAGAGGAGAAATTGGCAGGGGTTGGCCGAGTTTTAATGCTCATTGTGGTGTGAGGAAGAGGGAGGAGGAGGTGCCCTTTTATAAGGGAGGAGAGGGGTACCTTTGGAATAACTAAAACTATTATTTTATTATAAAGTCAAATTCGGTTTCAAATAGCTCCAAATTGATTTATTTAGAAGCTAAGGTGGGTATGTGTCGAAATCCTCTAATCCAATAGAATTTATACAAGTTTAAGTTCCTATTTTAACCTTATCATTTATATTTAACATTAAGTTAAATAATTTTACTTTTACCGTGTCTTCTTGTGTTCTTATACTATAAGGTTAATAAAATTACTATAAGAAGCAAAACGAACCCCAAGTTGTTTATTATTATTATATATATCCTTATCTATGTCATTTGGCCGAACCTTAGATTTTTAGGAATAAAATAATAATTAATAATATAATATTTGTTTCAAAAACTATTTTATGTCAATTTTGAAACTATTTAGTAATTGATTTTTGTGAAAATATAACAGAATTATTAGTTCGAAAAAAGTTAATAATATCAATACTAACATGTCATATTAACCAATAAAATTAGTTTGATTCATAAAAAGTCTTAAATTACATTTATTTGGGTATTTATAACATTAATTATGTCAATATTTCATTAATAAAACAATTACTCCATCATATTTGTGTCATAATAAATGATAATTATTTAATCCCTAAAAATTCTAAATAAATTCCTATGATGTATATAATTGTATTATATTTCTAGAGAATATTTATGTTCGAAGTTTCATGAAGTGTATCACTAAATTAAAATTATTATACTTATAAGATTTAAGAAAGTGACATGTTGTCACATTCTTTGGTTTTAATAATAATTAAATTATTTTCATAGAAAAAAGTCCATTAAAAGAATGTAATCCGACCCTTAGGTGATATGGGTCGACTTTTAGTCATCAAATAGGATTTTTACATGTGTTAGGGTAATTTTATAATATTATATTTACCCTTAATTACCCGATTTACATTTAACTATGGTAAATAAAATTTACCGTAGTTACTATTCATAATTCCAAAAAATGAAAATTAGCTTATTAACATAATTTGGGTCCAATGATTCCAAATATGGAATACATTTTTCCAAATTAAATACACAAAATTTGCAGAAATTAAATTAAAATTAAACCCGTTGTCGAAAGAAAACGGGTTTTTCTTTAAAACATTGTAAACGATTGAAATGATTTATCCTACAAATTCAAGGTAGAATCAATGCTAATGAAATAAATTATATTAAATGTTAAAAATATATTATATTTATACTTTAAAACCATTCAATATTATAATTTAACCATATAAATTATTGCGATGAAAAAAGTTGTTTTTAATTAAAATATATCGTGTTTTTACTATTCATCAAAATATGAAAGTTACCAGAATAATATGAAAAATTTAACCAAAGTAAATTTTTATTTCTTTATTCCAATGAAGAATTTTATTTTGTCAAATTAAACTTATAAACATGTCAAAAACGAGATTTAATGTGGGTGCGCCATCAAAAGGCGGCAAAACTGCATTTTTTGAAAAATACTTATTTTACCCGAAGAATATATTTTGTTCTTATACAATGTTCTAGAAAATGTGTAAGATGAATAATACTATTAAAAAATTCAAAATTTAGTTAATACTATTCATAAAAACATTTTCATAATAATATTATAATAATATATCGTTGTTTAGTAAAACCCGGTATTGCGTACAACACACGCTATCGAGGAAAGTCGTGATTGCATGTAATGCAAGCCAAGTAAGGGTTGCGTGTTACGCAAGAATCCTTCGTTGGTTAGTATAACAGAAACCAACCATATTTCATTTATACATTGAATATATATATATATATATATACTCAATGTTGCGTAGAATAACTATTATCAAAATTATGTGTAACACGATCCAAGAATAGTGTTGCGTATACTAAAAGCTAATATGGTGTTGCGTATAGCACAAGGTAATCTTGGTGTTGCGTACAACAAAAGATATGAATGAAATTAAAACTAATATATCTTATAAAATCTTGGGTTGTTACATTCTACCCCCCTTAAAATGAATTTCGCCCTCAAAATTCGTCGGGGTTATAAATCTTTTACTATTCATAGAAACCCACATCGTAAAAAGGAATACCAAAACTTGACTTTAAAAACAAAAGTATGTAACCTAACGGTTACCCAAATAAACTAATCACTGGGTTTCCACATAGGTGAAAATATGGATTTGGAAGAGAAATATAACCATCATGTTCTGATGGAGAGTGGTAGAGAACATGGCTATGTAAAATCCATCAATCACAAATCCATAGATTTGTGATGATCTATGGAACCATCAGATTCATTGGATATAAGATCATTAGGAAAACATTTTTTTGTTTTCAATATCATTTTTATAAAGTTGAAAATTTTGAATTAGAAGAAATACCTACTTTATTTCGATATAATCTCAACGTTGTTCGTGCCTTGAACAATTTCCACTTTATCTCTTAAAGAAATGAAGTTGAATTTTTCATTCGTGAAGTGTTAGCAGATCATGAGATAGAATGATGGGTCATTCCGTCTGTCTTAATCAAAAGTTTAGCAATAGTTATATACATAAGTCCATCTATCGTATATCGTTCCAAAATGGACATATACTTCATCTATCATACCACTTAATAAAATAAAACTAGTTTATACTAACCAGGGACTTCCTGTAGGCCAGTGGAAGGCGAAAAAGGCCAGTCGCACTTCGGTTGTGGGTTCGATTCCCACAGCCTTGTCTGACGCGATGGGCTGTCGTCCGTCCTGTAGGTTGCCCTTTTTCTAAAACTATATTACTATAACATCCCATTAATAATATCGAAAAAAGTTCTATCTTTAATACTATCTTATGTCCAACATAATCCATTCCAATATTTATCTAAAATTCTTTGGTCCAAGCTCATAGTGAAAAGAAAACTATTACTTGAAATGTCATTATCCAACCATCATTAATCCCCCATATATCTAGTTGGTCACATTCCAATCATGTGAATACCTTAATCATGTATTCTCTTAAAAAATGAATACCCATTGAACCATAGTGAAAACATGAATGCATTTAAAAGTTAACACTTTCCACATACCAAAATCCTCAAAATTCTATATACTCAAACCATGATATCACTTAGTCCTTATATCAATCATGAGCTCATGAATACTGTCAAACATTTCATTGTCTCCTTATCCCTTCAATATGTGCATATCATCCAAAATATTTGAATCACTTTTCATGGTTACCAGTACATTAAAATTATTGAAAAACACAATAGAATAATACAAAAATATTATAATACACAATAAAAGTACCTCAACAACATTATTCTTGAATACCAATACATAAACACTTCAATCCATCCTCTTCAATTATTGACCTGGAATAAGTCCTTCCTTGATTTAGAAGTAACTTTTTAGGTAAGGGCATTGAGTTGGGTAATGCCCATGTTCTCCACAAATAATACATTGAACTCCATAACAGTCCGTCACTCTATGACCCTTTTCTCCACACAGATAACATCGGTCCCTCCATTTGAGGTATTCCTCAAGGTTCTTCTTTCCTTCTTTAGAAATCTCAATCTTCCCTTCTTTATGCTCCTCAAAATGCGAACATGCATAATAGTCTATCTTCCTCTTCTTTGATGAATTAGGAATACCACTAAATTTCACCTTGTTAATCATATATCGCGATGACTGATTCAGCATAATCACAATACCTTTCTCTCTAGGCATTACAATTTTTTTTTGCTCATAGTCACCAATTTTTCCATTGGATTCAATGTTAACCAAATTCCTTCTGGTTCCCTCCATTAACTAAAACACAAAAAGAATTCCGTGAGAGGAAAAAATAATGCTAGAGAAAACAACATAGTAAGGGGGGGGGGTAACCTCAATATCTAACATCTTAGGTTAAATTATAAGATCTTTGGCTCAATTCTTGGACTATAACCTATACTTAAACATAACCTTTGGGACATCCATAGACATACCTTAGAAATATCCCTAGGGATCTCACTAAAGTTCTCGCATCCTAGTTTCCAAAGGTTGACTAAACCTTTCCTCTGATACCAACTGTAGAGACCTGAAGCTTAACGTACATGGACATTACATTACTTTTGCGGAATACTTAGTACATAACAAAAACACACACACAAGGACCGTAATAGTTTAGTGTCTTTGGAAACTCAGAACATAATCTTCTAATCGTGGTGAAAGATCTTCAACATCTCCCATAATGATCTTATTTTTTTTTACCTAAAACCTTTCTTTATATCCTGGTGAAAAGAAAACAAAAAAGGGTGAGCTCAAATTCTCAGTAAGGGTAAACAAAAGGAATATCAATCACATCATATTCATAAGAACATAATATTTTAGAAATATTAACCTGCAAAAGAGATCATAATATCATAACATGGGATAAATCATAGTAGTGAAGTGTAATCCCAATAATCATAACTTAAAACATGAAACTTTGTGGAATACACACATAATCATAGAGAATCATTTCTTATTAGTCAAGACTCATTGGCAAGACTATCTTAGTGGACAAATTCCATTTCTGAACTGAGTTCACTCCTCATTTCAGTCCTGTTTCACTGAACCGGTTTAACCTGCCGTTCCAGCCATGTCTATATCATGAGATATAAAATCATTACCTAATGCATTGGAGGGAGATATAGGTACCACCCATCTCATAATTATACCATTCTTATGTGTGCCACAAAATCATAAACCATACATCATAGCATAACCCATGTAATAAAATGAGATTCTTAAACATCATGACATCATAAAACAATTCATATAAGATAAATGAATTCATAAAAATAATTCCATCACCACATAATCAAATAAATGTAATAATAGGTATAGAAACATAACCCTTTATTATCTTAGATGGAAAATAATTTTGATAAAACACTTGAACTCCATTCTTGAGGAAAACATCATTTCTACTTCAAAAATACTTTTCCTTTCTTAACATGTCATACAATTCAAAACTAAAATAAGTTGATTAAAAATAAACTTGATAAATTATAATGGAAGCTTCTTTTAAATAATGTTTTAAAAATCCATTCATGCCGTATAAGTTAAAAAAAACATTCTTCTCGTATTTTTGTCGGAAAAGTCAAAAAGTACCTCGTATAAAAAACCACAAAATATTCCTTTCATATATTTTACTAAAAACTCAATGAAGGGTAAAATTGGATTTAAACAATTTTAGGTGGATGAAAATAGATTAAATATTGAGGAAACATGGATGTGGATGATAAAATACACCCTAGTAATTTCTGAAGTATAAACAATCTCGGATAAAAATGAGATTGTGATATTTCCCTTACCTTAAGTCCGATTTGCTTCGTAAATGTCCGAACCTCCTGTATAATGATTTAAATAATGTTATTGACTTATTATAGAATCATAAATATTGTTATGATATCATATATGGTCATATTCTTTGATTATTATTAGTAATATTTCATTACTACTTGTTATTTGGGTGTTTATTAATTTTTTGTTCTTATGCCTGTTTGTCGAATAAATTCTTATTCTTATCTTTAGGTTATAGATACCTCATTTCCAGAATGGTATTAGTGTAATATATATCATATTCATTCATTCAATTCATTTATATAATCATTATGCAATGAAGATCATGTAGAACGAATCGCATCACATCGTGGAGACGGTATTCCGTACGTACACACGATCGATGATATCATTCCCATGATCGTGGAATTGTATTGGAGTGTATGTATACTATTTCAGAATCAATATAACTTTTGAATAGTCATATATATTCATTATTTACACCATTATACCCATCCAAGTAAGGTGGTGGTGGAAAATAGATTACACCATGTCGTGGAGATGGTATTCCACACGTACGCACGCGCGGTGATTTCTTTTTCCGTAGGATGGATAGATGGTGAAAAGGTGTTGTTTAATAATTATAATAACATATCATTATATGAGTGATACTGATGTTATTACTTCATAATGAAACAACTAAATAAGAAGAAGTGGAAGAAGAAATAAATATGAAAGAATCGGTAACGGACATTACCTTTTTTTTGAAGTGCTTCCTTGAGACCTCCTTTTAGGGTACTAAAATAGGTCTTTTAAGAAGACCAGAACCTCTAATATGTTTCTAGGGAAGTCTAGAGGAGAAATTGGCCGGGGTTGGTCGAGCTTGAAGGATCAAAGTGGTGTGTGGAAGAGGGAGGAGGAGGTGCCCTTTTATAAGGGAGGAGAGGGGTACCATTGGAATAACTAAATCTATTATTTTATTATAAAGTCAAATTAGGTTTTAAATAGCTCAAAATTAATTTATTTCGAATCTAAGGTGGGGATGGGTCGAAATAATCTCATCCAATAGAATTTAGACAAGTTTAGGTTCCTATTTTAACATTATCATTTATATTTAACATTAAGTTAAATAATTTTACTTTTACCGTGTCTTCTTGTGTTCTTATACTATAAGGTTAATAAAATTACTATAAGAAGCCAAACAAACCCCAAGTTGTTTATTATTAATATATATAACCTTATCTATGTCATATTTCCAAACCTTAGATTTTTAGGAATAAAATAACAATTAATAATATAATAGTTTTTTAGAAACTATTTTATGTCAATTTTGACATATTTAGTAATTGATTTTTGTGAAAACTCATAACAGAATGATTAGTTCGAAAAAAGTTAATTACATCAATAATAACATGTCATATTAACCTATAAAATTAGTTTAATTCATAAAAAGTTTTAAATTACATTTATCTGGGTATTTATAACATCGATTATGTCAATATTTCATTAATAAGACAATTACTGCATCATAGTTGAGTCATAATAAATGATAATTATTTAATCCCTAAAAATTCTAAATAAATTCCTATGATGTATATAATTGTATTAGTTTTCTGGAGACTATTTATGTTCAAAGTTTCATGAAGTTTATCACTAAATTAAAATTATTATACTTATAAGATTTAAGAAAGTGACATGTTGTCACATTCTTTGGTTTTAATAATAATTAAATTATTTTCATAGGAAAAAGTCCATTAAATGAATCTAATCCGACCCCTAGGTGATATGGGTCGACTTTTAGTCATCCAATAGGATTTTGACATGTTTTAGGGTAATTTTATAATATTATATTTACCCTTAATTACCCGATTTACCTTTAACAATGGTAAATAAAATTTTCCGTAGTTACTATTCATAATTCCCAAAAATAAAAAGTAGCATATTAACATAATTTGAATCCACTGATTCCAATTATGGAATCCATTTTTCCAAATTCAATACACAAAAGTTGCAGAAATTAAATCAAAATTAATCCCATTGTCTAAAGAAAACGGTTTTTTCTTTAAAACATTGCAAAAGATTGAATTGATTTATCCTACGAATCAAGGTAGAATCAATGCTAATTACATACATTATATTAAATGGTAAAAATATATTATATTTATACTTTAAAACTATTAAATATTATAATTTAACCATATAAATTATTGCGATGAAAAAATTTGTTTTTAATTAAAATATAGCGTGTTTTTACTATTCATCAAAATATAAATGTTACCAGAATAATATGAAAAATTTATCCAAAGTAAATTTTTATTTCTTAATTCCAAAGAAGAATTTTATTTTGTCAAATTGAACTTATAAACATGTCAAAAACGATATTTAAAGTGGGTGCGCCATCAAAAGGCGGTAAAACTGCATTTTTTGAAAAATATTTATTTTACCCGAAAAATTTATTTTGTTTTTATACCATGTTCTAGAAAATGTGTAAGATGAATAATACTGTTATAAAATTCAAAATTTAGTTAATAATTTTCATAACGGCTAGTTCATAATAATATTATAATAATATATCGTTGTTTAGTAAAACTCGGTATTTCGTACAACACACGCTATCGAGGAAGGCCGTGATTGCATGTAATGCAAGCCAAGTCAGGGTTGCGTGTTGCGCAAGAATCCTTCTTTGGTTCGTAAAACAGAATCTAACCATATTTTATTTATACATTGAATATATATATATATATATACTCAATGTTGCCAAGAATAACCATTATCAAAATTGTGTGTAACACGATCCAAGAATGGTGTTGCATATACTGCAAGCTAATACAGTGTTGCGTATAGCACAAGGTAATCTTGGTGTAGCGTACAAAAAAAGATATGAATGAAATTAAAACAAATATATCTTATAAAATCTCGGGTTGTTACAATATATTTCATAAGACTAAAATTTAATATATTAAATTATTGATTACATTTAAATTTTGTGACACTAAATTAATTAAGAATAAGTGGATGATTTTCTTTGTAAATTAGATGGAAATATTTTTAACAAAATATCAATTTATTATATATTTTTTGGTAAAAAATTGAATAAAAATCCATACCTCAAATATGGGTTTATAGTTGTAGATACATGGAAGATGTTTACTACCATGAGGTATTAAGAAGACGTTTTAGTATAATAATTGTTGTTTTGAAAATGAATATGTAAAATTATTTGTTAACTACTTGATGAATTATAAATTTATTCTTATTTAATAGCAATATAAGAGATATTATTAATATATCTAGTAATTTAATGTATACTTTAATACCTTATCACATGGAGGGAATCCTTTCGTAGAGGATGAAATTATTTCTTGAATGTTTTATAAATTAAGAGCTTAATCTATTAGTGGATTTGAATTGGTTTAGTTTGTTCCGTCATCATCACAACTTTACTTGAAAAATAGAGAGGGGTGAGAATGACATAATATGGGAGGTTTCTTAATGATACATCAAAAAAATTAGTGAATAATATCATAAGGAATTAATTACTTTTTTCATAAATATTATTATTTTTAAGTTCATATACTAATATAACATTTTTATATATCATTTTAGTACTCCCTTCAAGAGTAAGTGACTTAGGGTACCTTTATCTATTACAGTAGAATTTTTTTCTTGTAACTAATTTTGGAATGAAAGAAAATGTGGGCCACAAAAGAGGTTATGACTTGGGTATAAGTATTATACATTTTTATAAATATCATTCTACATGAATCATAGAGGAAGAAAAATTGGAAAAAATATCGTTCATACAGGAATAAATTTGATAGATCAATAATTAAATAGAATATTATGTTGAATCACTTGTATATGATATAATTGTAAAAACAATGTGATTGATACAACAAGTTTAGTTATCCTATTTAGATACTCTACAATATTATTTACTCATGATTATGTACCTTGAGTATCATACTAGGGATATTCATTTACATAGTATAATATATATAAATATACATACTTTTAGGTATTATTTTCATAATAAACATACATATTAAGATCGATTAAGTGTTTGAGTACATGCTATAATTGATACAATTGATTCAATGACATTACCTACAAAAAATGTGGCCAGATTAAGAGAGAGTATGGGTCATTTTTTACTTTGTCCGACTTTTATTGTTCATTGGTTTACATATGATGCATGTTTTTTTCAAATATTATTTATAATTTATTTTAAATTAAATGTAATATTTTATTAGATTTAACTAATATAAGAGGATCTAAAATATATGAAATCATTACTAAAGAATCAAAATTTTTAGGAATTAGTACCCTTAAATACTACTGAAGTTTCTCAAGGGATAAATAAATTAGTAGATAAATATATTATATTAGTGGATTATTATGATTTTACAATTAATTTTGACATATGTGAGAGATAATAGTATTTAAGAATATTTATGAAGTAAATCATTGATATAGTTACTTTTAATGGCCTCTCAATTCCCTTGTTATAGTTGTTTTCAAAACCAGTAAATATCAATTTAATGATTTATTTCATTAAGTAAATATAACATATATTGATTTAATTTTTTTACTTTTCTCTTTATTTATCACCAAATTATTTATAAACAAAACATGAACACTCCATTTATGGTTTTATGGATCCAAAATTTATTTTAACAATAGTGAAATAATTGATGAATCCTTATAGAGTTAAATATATATCTAAAATATTGAAAGAATTATATATTAAGTGTTGGATATTTCTTCTCCATGAAAGGTAAGAGAAGTTATATAATCATGAACTAATATTCATTATAGTTTTACTCATGTTACAATTTTCTTTAATGGAAATTGAATATTTTGCATATTATGCCAACATGAATGCATGATATACTGGTTATGCTCTATTCCTGTTGATGTTCATGAAATTTTTTATAAATTGTTGTATTTTTATGTTTCATTCTAATATATTAGTTTTTATTCTAAAAATTTTCACAATACATATGTTTTTAAATTAACATGTGGAAATAAAAAAGACTATTGAAGGTGTTTAACTTGGAGCACTTATCGATATATAATCCAAACCAAAATAATTTTCTGTAAGCTAAGGAAGATTTCAATGATATTAGATAATATTTGTTATATATTACATATGAAGAGATTATTGTTTTAGAATTATCATTTCATAATTAAAGTTTCATCATCAAAGAGGAAGTTTAGAATTTAGGTATAGTGTTCTATATTTCATTTATATTTTTATTATGACCATAATGATAATAGACATTCATAAGGATAGTTCCACTACAAAACCTATGTTTTAAAACAATATTATATATTGTTAATTTTATAACATTTTTTGTTTTTATAGGGATTTTATAATGTTTTATAGTATTTAAAATAATAATTACACCAATTTCATGGATTATTTAGGTACTTATTTTTCAGATTGATTAATTTATGGAAGTATATCTAAAAGTTTGTTATTATCATCAATTTTTATATGATATTTTTGATATTGTTTTTTACTATTTTCTATAGTTTGATATGGTTTTCCTCAAATAGTTTTATGATTAAATGTTATTGGTTATTGTATTTTAATAAATATTTTGAATAATTTATTAGTTTTTGACGTCATTCTTTGTAAAACTGATATTATAAGTACTTTTTATTTTATTTTTAATAAAAAATTGAGTTCAAAATACCCCTTATATATACATATAGAGCGAATTTCAAGGATGGTTTTAAAAAAAATGAATTCAAAAGTCTCCTTCCCATTTTTTTATTAAAATTGATGTAAAAGTACCTTTCCATCTTATTTTATGAAAAAACCCACAACAGAATTCTATATATATGTATATATGGAGGGAATATTTATGTTTTTATATAATAACTAGTGTAAAAATTTACTACGGTGTTAATTTTTATCAACTAATGTTAAAAAAAGTACATATAATATATTCCACATTTAAATTTATTTATAACCCATTTGAATAGTTTAAAATAATCGATCCGCATATGCTGGTTTTCTTTCTCAGTTTCTTCATCTCAGTAGTACCCCATTTCCATTCTTGAAATGGGAATGAATATTGTTTATGATTCACTCAAACTTTACAGTTATTTCAATGTGATGATCAAGATTGACTACTCTATGGTGAGGTATTGGTGGTTTTTTTGGTTCCTTGATGTTTCAACCCTTTGGCCTCTCACACCCCACTCATTCCACTTGTTCCAATACTACTCTCCATTTCAAATCTGGATAATTGGAAACTATGAGGTTTTGGGTTTGTGGGTTGGCGATCGAGGGGTGTTTTCCATTTTCTAACTTCAAGGATTCGTTTAGTGTTTTTTGGCTACTATTATCCCTTCCCTAACATCGTGTTCCTTTTCTCTACTCTTAGTCAGAGCTACACAAGTTTTACTAAGAATTTTTGAGATTTGGTTAGGAATCCATTGATGTACTAGGCATGACTGGAGTTTGGATGGTTTCTGGTTCTGGCCTCTATGATGATAGAGTTGTTTAACGTTGGATTTATCAAAACCAATGATGGAATTTCTATATCTAGTCTACTTAATTGTTCAGTTTTTCCCATCAAAGTGGTGATAAAAGCGATGATGGAATGATGAGGTTGAATTTGGTCTATAGATGAGAACGATGACGGAACAATAGTATTTATATGGGTATAATGATGACATGGTGTATGGGCGATGGCAAGGTTGAAGATTCATTATGTTACGATGTTTGAAGGTGTAGTGGCGATGACCGATAGGGTTATCACTAACATTGTCTAATGATGGTGATGATGAGGTGGTTCGATGTTGGGGGAATGGATTGAGGATCCTCGTAGCTTAAGGATCCGTGTCCCAAGGCATCCTGGTGGTGTTGTGATTATGGGTTTTTGTTGATTTTTAATTTTGACTCAAAAATCAGATTTCATGAAAGCATTTTTTGAATTTTTAAATTGGTAATCTCATTAATGGATCAGTCAAATTCTTAAAATAAAATAAAAATAGAATATTCAATCAATCCATACTCTATAACATACAGTCAATTCCAATTCAATGGGAGAATCCACTTGTTTCAATCCAAATCAGTGAAGTTTTTTTAATTTATATTTTTATTTTTAATGATATAACTCTGATAGGGGTTTGAGTTTTGGTTATTAGTTTTTATTTATCAACACATAAATCAATAAAAAATTATTAATATAATTTATTTGAAATATACAATAACTACTTTTATTAGGCGTGTTTCTCAAACTTAAAGCTCACTATGTATGGTAAATGAAGAGATAAAAATTCTTACATTTTCGATTAGTTATTCCATTTCACTCAAATAATAATTATTTTAGTAAGAACTATTTTTCTAATAGAAACCCATGCTACTCTTGGTTGGTTGAGTGAATCATTCCAAGCCCTATAAATTCATCCCATGAATTTAAGAACCTCCTTGTACTTAGGTTTTGATATTGATCAATAATCCAATCATGTGAAACCCACATTCCCATGATAGTCATGCAACTGCATCCTCATCTTACGTGAGATATATTATAGGTGCTCAAAATTGGCATGTCCCAGCATGTTTTATTGATTTAGGCATTTCATAGTGTGAACATTCAAATTCTTACAGTTGAAATTTATTGAGTTTTTTGAAAAATTGATCTCATAATTTTAATATATGTATCACATGAACATATATCCCATATAGATACATTACAAAATCAAAATTTAGGCCCAATAGTTTTATATAAACCAAATGTATATTTATATTACAAATTAAGTACATATTGATATATTATGAGCATAAACCTTGTAATACCCTGAGTAGAGTTGGTAGAGTGAATACATTAAATATTATCATGTATTCAAAGAGGTCGATAAAATTGAAACTTATCTAGTGTCTTATCACATGTATGTTTTTTCATAATTTATAAAAAAACAATCACCAAAAGTTTATAAATATTTATATTTTCAATTTTTAAAATTACCATGATAGATGGATTTAACATAAATATTTCATAATTATTTTAAAGTTTTAATCAATTAATTTTGTTATTTCATTTAATTTCTTAAATTTTATATGAAAATAATATTTTATTTGACTATTAAAGGATGTTAGGACCAGGTGAAATTGCACAATCACTTGGGAGATTAGTTTTTACCAAAACACAAACTCTAAAAATTATTTTCCCTTTTTCTATTAGTGGTCACCCATTGTCTTTCTCCAAAGTACCAATCATAATCTTTCATGAATTATTCTTAAAATTTGTGGTTTATTATCTAAATGTTTCATCACTCCATTATCTAGTAGTTACCTCCCATATTTATAGATAACTCACTCATTAAAACACGAAAATATATGATATGGTGTGACCATCAAATCTAATATATATATATATATATATATATATATCTTTTATTTTCCCAAATTCTTAAATTAACCCATAAATTTCAACCAAATATTTTAGCATAACCTATTATCTTGTAGAATGGTGTATCTATTCTTCTAAATTCTCTTTACAGATGGAGTTTTCTTGTCCTAACACAGTACGGTGTGAACACCACCTTTATGGTGTGTTGATCAAGGTTATTCCAAGATTTCATTTTTATCTATAGACAGTTTCACTCAAATTTTCCATAGCTAATTATCACAAGGAAATATATTCCCCATAATTTTATATGAACAATGACATATTAATCCTTCCATAATCTATGGTGTGTTTGAAATGGAATAATTGAAATATATCTTTCTTACAACATATATTGTTATAATTACCACCTTCATGTAATGATTTTATATTATTTTTGAAAATATTTATTCATTTTCACTCCACTCAGATTTAATCAGTCTCTAACTCATCTATGATAATGTTATTAAGAAATAAAATATGAAAACACCATTAAAACTCATGAATAAATTTTTTCAATGAATAATTAAAATAATTCAAATATTTCACATAGTGTGGGAGTTATCTAATAACCACTCCATATGATGAATGATGTTTATAAGAATTATACAACTCATAATGTACATGGTGATACTATATTAACCAAGTCTCAATTAATATTAAGTTATAACTCCTCATTTTTTTCAATTAACTTTATGAGATTATTTTCATCACTGAGACTCATTAACATACCCCAATCATCAAAGGACCTTCAATCATCACTTATAGACTATTTAATATATCACTATGGATTTATTATAAGCATATGAATCATTATATGTAATCATCTCTAGGATTCAACTTTAGATATATCATATCTCTCAAATTTGGAAAATTTTAATCTCTTATATCATTTGATCATATTTTGTAACAAACGGAGAGTATCTATCCCTTTGAAATAGTAAATCCTATAGTATTCTTACCCTTTTTTAACAAATGAAAATAAAGGAATGAGGTAAAATAAAATTGAACACATATAGGGATTTTATGACATAATAATCTCACACAAACTCTCTCATATTTTGGAAGGAATCATTGGTTAGGAAAATTGTAATGACATTTTACACTTGATCCTTATGTGAAACATATTCTATTGAAATAAATTCAAATTCCATAATTTATTGAATAACATGAAACTTTATGTCAATATTTATTTACATTTAATGTTATACCATATTATTTAATAAGTTTAATCACACATTAATTATCACACTCAATTATTAATGGTATTGAGAAATCATCTTAGATTTATTTAAGTATTTAATTCATTCAAATCATTTTTGTTATGGATTGTGATGTCACAACATACCTGGATTTTGTTATTATCATGGAAACTGAGGTTTTTTTCTTTTAGTTATAAGAAATTCCTCTTATTTTGATAAATAATGTGCATCAAAAAGTTAAATTTCAATAAAAAATATTAGTTTCCCAATTAGTATCGAAATAAATTAGAATATTAAATGGAATATATTTTAATAACTTTATGTATAATAAAATTTCCCCTTAATTTAGTATATGTTATACTTCATGGATATAATACATGAATCCCTATGATTACTTTGGAATCATTAAAAAAATAATGATTGTAAATATTATATCTTATTTAGACACTATCAAATAAATAGGCTAATAATATGACTATGAAACACCATTTGATCCACACTCCTTCTTTAATCATCTATGATAAACTTTGACTCAAGTTCTATAGTAGTAGATAGCTATCCCAATTATTATATTCCAAAATTCATTAAAATATCATGTGCATATTTATTATGTTATAAAAAGATATAAACTTTTATTTTCATATCTAAAAATCCAAAAATGAATGAAATCTCACCAAACATTAAAATATAAGATTTTTTCCAAATTCTAGAAGTAAAGTAATCAAAAATATCCTTTTTATTTTCATTAAAAATAATTTGATCAATTAATTCAATTATAATGAGTGTGTGTCATTTTCCTTAACATATGGGTTGTTATCCAGTATTCCTTTCAGGGTCCCTTAGTTTTTGTCCATATTTGAATACCATAATTGTAATTTTTTATATATCCTATAAAAATAAATTATCATCTTGAATAATTGAGAACCATAACTATCATGGATGAAGCCTTTTGGTGGTTTAATATAGACAACATCATCAATTTCACCATTCAAGAATTCTAACTTTATATCTATTTAGAACAAATTATAGTTTCTTTGAGAGAATATTTAAAATTTTCTTTTTATATCATATTTAGATAATTTAAATCCTTGTGATAGAAGAAAATGACTCATAGAAATATATAAACACAATTTGAGATAATCCTTTATAAATAATATGAGATTTTGTTTCTTCTTCTTATCCTTTACCATTGAATTTATATTTTAAAATCCACTTTGTCCCTTTAATTTTTTTATCTTTATGATTTGAAACAAATTCCCAAGTATCATTATTATTAATATAATTAAACTATTCTTCCTACATTATAATCTAATCCTCATGTTTTTATGATTATTTAACACTCTTCAGATTAACCTTTGAGAATAAGATGGTGTGATAAAAAATTATAAAACATATATTGGTATTCACCCCTTTGTTTCTTTCTCCAAACATGATTTTAGGCCAAAAATTATAAATAAAACTTTAGAAAGTAGTTAATTTTTTCTCTAGAACTTCCTCATCTCTAGATATCATAGAATAATTAAGGGAATTTTGAAAATATTTTATTGGAATTGAATTTATCACATGGTGTCTATGAATTTCTCATCCAGCATCTTAAATCTCATCATAAATAAATAATGATGTTTGAAATTATATTTTATTTTATAAAATCATCACATAGAATCAATTTTTTACATTCCTCATATTTTTATTATAACACTGGTATCTTCTTCCATAAGACGCACATCTAAGTAAAATCCATCCATTAGCTATTTGATAAAACATTCCTAAATATATTCCTTAAATATTAATGTTACATGGGATACGAAAAACCTTTTATATTTTTATACTAGCCTTTTTCCGAAACCATATCTCACAAGATGTATTCAGTGAATTGAGTCAAATTAAGGAGTAATTCAAAATATATGCATCCTTTATTGTGGTTTGTCTCCAAAATTACTTTATTATTGTTTTCTCTAATAATATAATTCATCCAATATCCAAAAATCTTTTTTAATATTCAAGAAGTAAATTTTTTGAGATGTGTATAGATCACTATAATCATTAATTATTAAATTCTTCACAATATATGCTATAAAGTCTTTATTCTATTATTTATACCAATTATTGGACTGAAACTTTTTTATATCACATCATATTTTATTTTCGATACACATCAAAAAACAATAAAACATATCAAGAGTTTATTATTTTCTAAAAATAAAATAGAAATAGAACATATGAATTAAATTATTAGACTAAGTAAATAAATACTAAGATTCATTGGTTTAATCCAATATCATTGTACATAATACATATGAGTTTATTAAATTAATAGGTTTATCAATTTGGATCTCCATCACAATACGACTCTTTGTCACCATTTACACTAACAAATTTTAAATTAGTATTATGTATTTAAATAGTTATCTTTTCTAGATTCCTTAAATATTTATAATTTATGAACATAACAATATTATCTGGACTTGTTTGACAACATTTTCAATACCAAAGTTGATTTTACACATTTATGCTAAAAAAATAACAATTTTGGTCATTAAAAAAATATAAAATAGATTGAATATTTTTTGTTTACCCTTCATGATGATTATAAAATAATTAAATATTCTAATGAAACATTCAGTATTACAAAATATCACCACATTAACATTATTAAAAATACGAGAAATACTCATAAGATTATTCCTAATCCCATAATCATAGAGTAAATAACCAAATTCAAGTTTCTTCTAACAAATTTTGGCACTTCCTACTCCTTTGAAATTGTGTGATTCATCATTAAAAAAATATTAAGCTCTTTTATTACACATTTGGATATATTTAAAGAGTTTATTAGTCCCATTTTTGTGCGATGAGTAACCAATATCAATTATCCAAGTATTTCCACATTTAATATCTTTGTAATCCACCTCAACCATCAATGTTTTTTATAAACACTCCTCCTATTTATATATTTATAGACCTCATTCATAGTAAATTATTCTAGTAATATACCAAGACACATATTGATGATTTTAACATTTGATCACACCCATACATGTTTCATAAAGAAAGTTAATAGTGTTATAAATATATACGTTAACTTTGAGAAGTTATCGTAGATAGCTTCTTGGAAATTCAAGTTTAATTTCCATAAATTAATGTCCTCTATTAAATCTAGGGAGTAATAGATTGTACCATTACATGTAGACTTTGTGTGTATAAACTTCATATCACTAACATCATCTTCAAAGTGAAATATCATTGGTTAGAAATATGTTTTCTCAAAATATACTCCTTGAAATTTCTTTCCATTTGAAATCCATTTTCCTTTAAAATTATTTATTCTCATTTCAATTAGATTTTACCTTATTATTAATCTCAACACTCTTATTATTCCAAATAACAGTATTTTTTGGTTTCTTTAGTACCACCACTTGAATCTATAATGGGTATTTGATAGCCTTAAGGGCAACGTTAATTCATACGGTACTAAGAGAATTTAATAATTTATTAAAATACAAAAAAAATAATAAAATATTATGTACTTGGTAAGACTGAGTGTTGAACCCATAAGGAATATCCATATGTCCTAAATTAACTAAATAAATTGAAATTGAAATTTTTTGGTTTGTTTAAAAAAAAGAAAAAATAATAGTAATGAGTAGGTTGAACTTAAAGAAAGAGGCATGCCGGTTTTAGTGAAATTCATGTCTTTGTTCTAGGGATTTAATTAATAATGAATTTATTTAGATTTGGTGTTGAAATTCGGTCAACAGGGACCATTGTTATTGGTATAATAACCTAATAACATGACTTCACCTTTGTAATGGCCATCTACTTGGTAAAAACACAAAAATGGGTGGCCTAGAACATTGTTTAAACATAGATAATCTAGATTTAATAATTTTGACACAAAAAATAATCCAATTAATCGATGAAACAAAATAAATATCATCCAATCATATGAAATGGTCATGAAATTTAAAAAAAAGATGTTTTTAATTGATAGAATGATTTTTAGCAATCCAAAACATGAATAGTAAAAATAAAAAAATTCTATAAACATGTCCTCCTAAAATCACCTAACCTGAAACAAAAGAAACTACTTAGTCATGCTAGGTATAATGAAAACAAGAAACATGGGTACCCGAGTAAGAATGTTATTAAATAAAAACTGTGAAGTATGGATCTGTAGTGTCACTCTATGCATGTGTCTTACTCTTATGGTATTGCTCCACCTCCCATATCCCAAACAATCCCAGTGCAGCAGCCAAGAAGTTTATTTATATGAAAAACCATCAAACCCCCAACTGCGTTTGCATTTATTTTTCTTATCACCGACACTTACATGTTGTGTAAATGACTTTCACATCATGCAATCTTTAAAATTCCATGAATCATGAATTCTAACATATATTATTCAAAAACTCATCTTGAAAAAGTAAACATATTTTAACTAAAACACACGATGTGTATTTGTGTTTCCAAATATGTAATTATGTACTGACTTTTCCAGATGATGCTACATATTTTAATGAATTCATGACATGTAATTTCATTACATGACATGTAATCATTCTCCTTCATTTTTTCCAGCTTCATTAGGTTCCTTAAGAATCCTTTGTCGGACCACTAAACATCACTCACGCTGAGAAGTGTATTTTAGCTCCCAAATTTGTATTTTTTTGTTCATTTTTTAAATTTTTTTACTATAAATCATAAAACTATTTATAATGTTCAAAAATTCAAATGATTCATAATTTAAATATATAAACTAATACCCTAAAACACTCTCAAATGTATGCATAAATTACACTTATTAGAATTTTCACATCATTAGTTGAAAAATATACTTATTCCCTTTTTTAAATTTTTCCACTATTTAAATTGCATGATTGGGTGTTTAATATGAAACTTCACCTGACCATATTAAAATATCTAATTTAGTTCAAATCATGAAAAAATTTCTTATTTGATTTTGAACATTCACGAACTTCTTTAGTAGAATTTTGGAACTCAATGATATTTTCCTCAAATGAATTATCAACATTAAATAGCATTAACTAAAGAAATTTTACTTCTCTAATCTCAAGAATAAGAATTTATATGGTAATATCTTTAATCTTGTCTCTCGATTCATTTATTTCTTTGAGATCACCCCTATTATATGTGAAATCCACTTCTATATCATTAATCTTTTTAAATTTTTATGCATCGAGGGATTTATTAATAAATTCATTCATATTACTCAAATTTGTAATTTTCATTTCTTTTTTTATCAATTTCACTATAACATACTAAAATATCCATTCTGAATTGGAATTATGTTGTTTTTTCCTCATCTTCACTCTCCTCATTAGTATTATTTTTCACTACTAGAAAATTCTTCATTAGAGGATGCCTTATAATATTTTTATTTAACTATTGAGGCATTGATTTATTACTACTCAAAATATTTCACTTCCATTTAACTTATCATATCACAAGATTCATCATCTTGTTTTGAGAAAAAAATTATTTTAGATAAATAATTATTCTTTCCCTTTACCTTAATAAAATTTCCCCTTTTATGACTACTTTCCACCTTGTTTTTACGATATGACATTTTAGGTTAATAATATTTCCTAACATCCCAATTAATATTAGGGAAATGAGCTAAAAATTGATATTCATTCTATATATAAAGAACAAAATATGAAATTTATTCATGTATTTACATCTATCCCATTTCATTCCTTTTGAAAATAGTATTTTGAAGTCATAAAAATCCATGGAATCATATCCAAATTTAGATTCATCCTCATGAGTACCCTTTGGTTCAATGTATTTTAAAACCTTTAAATCATTGAATGTGATCCAATTATTATATTTTCCATTTATTCTTAAAACATATCCTAATTGTCTTCTCATCTAATATTAATACATTGTTGATTTTATCAAAGGTCCACTCATACAATTATTGGTTCTATAGTGTGGATATCTAGGATTTTTTTAAATGTGAATCCTCACAAATTTATTCACTACCATAGAATCATTTTGAACATCTCTATGACTTTGAATTGTGATAACATATCTATTAACTTGAAATAAAAAATTCATCTAAAAACTCATCCTCTCCCACATTAATATCCACAAATTTAGCTTGAAATTTTGTATCCATGAATCCTTATATTTCTTTTATCCCATATATATATCAGAGAAATTCAACAAAATTATATTTTATATTTTCCCTATCATTCTTGAAAAATACTTATTTACCTCCCAAAGTTATGAAATTTTATTAAAGATGTGAATGTTTCAAAGTTAGGGTGGTATAAAGTAGTGAAGGTTGAGGTAATATTCATGAACCATATTAATACACTCAAATAGAAGAGAGAATAGAGTAGAAAATATAATCCATAAATCATCATGGTTACCTCTGTATGCAAGGAAGTCTATGAATTTGATTCCTTCATACAAAGTATGAGATGTGTAAACACACCTTGTCATAATATTTTTTCATTTTTGGATATAAATGTATTGGAAAATGTGTGATTATTTTTCTTGAAGACAATTGAGGATGACAATAGAGCTTGTTTTAATCTTTTCAAGAGAAATGTTTAAAGAAATACAAATTTTCAGCCTACTATGGTTGGCTTGGTCATCTTCCAAGAGTGAGTCACCACCACCACCATAAAATATACTAATTTAAATAACAAAAAATCCATTGGAGTCATGCATAGAGCTACCACCCCATATTAAACAGTTATAAAAGGAACCAACTGTATTGAGCTTGAGACCTTAATCGAGAGGCCTCCAACACACCCAGCGGCCCTGGTACTTGTGTTATATTTTTGAGAAATCCACCCCACTAGTCATGATCATCCTTATGTATGGATAATAATCCATATACTTCACAAGATTTCCTAAGTCCATCGTAAGGAAGTGATACCAAACCGGAATGGATTGCCTCGAGCTATTTTCATTTCCAAATCATGATAAATTTATGGCATTCCAAATCATCCAACTACCTGAGGTAGACATATCCATACTTTCCTAATATTCATGGTTGTTTTTACCCACCCCTTGAAACCAATAATGAAGGATGATTCTACTAGTGTTGGATGTAATCTCGAGCCCCAGGAGATCACTAAATTCACTCTACACTGCAGATGCTTGTTAACTTTGAAAGAAAATATGGCCTTTTTTTCATCCCTCGGGATGAAACAAAAATGAAATATGGTTGAAATTGGATTCCATTTTTCTTTATATTCATGTCATTTAGAATAGAATGGTAACCAATAATTTATACAAGAGAGCTAAATTTTCATGGAATATATTTGCCCTAGATGGAGCCCCCATTCATCATGGTCACTAGAATGATGCTTGATATAGAAATATTATTTGGCTAAGAGTAAACTAGTTTAGGAACCCTTAAAGATGAGTTTATCTTAGTTAGAGGAGCTGAAAATGTTATTTAATATTTCGCACAATTTAGAAATCATAATAGCCTAAATAAAAGAAGGATATTTACAATATCATTGATATGTATGACGACCGACCTTTGGATATTTACAACATCCACCTAGAGTGGTCCTAAAACATAAGAATATTCTCTCACCACATCTTCTATATATATGAAAGCCCCATTTGGATTATATAGGTCCATAACATACATAACAAAAATAAATTTTCCCCAAAGAAATCACCCTTGAATGATCTACCAAATGATATTTTCTTGCAGACCCACATGGATTCCATCACACTGCTCAGGCTGATACATCTGGCCTCTATTGGTTTCACTAATCAGTCCCATAAATACAAGTGTCATTGAACCTCCCCATTGGAATTTAAAATAAAATCTTATATCACCTTATCAATACTCTTAAGAAATGTATTTTGGACCTTGAGATCATCTATAATGTGCATTGGGATGGAGGTTAGAATGATGTTGAATAGTGTGATCTGATCACAAAATGATATGAATTTATTCTTCCAGTCCTTAATTTTACTAGAAATATTTTTGAACAGTCCTTAAAAATGATATATTTATAGCCCAAGCATGGAAATTGGAGTGCCTAATAACTCCATAGAAAATTTCCTCTAGTGAACTTTAGTTGAGAAATCGATTCTTTCTCCAATATAAATTGAACTCAACTTTGAAATGAACATGATTATTTTTTATAATTAACACATTGGCCACTCCATTTACTATAATCCACTATAATATTTTAGAAAACTCTAATTAATCTACTAATTATATTATTAAAAAAGACCATGTCATACAAAAATATTATATGAGACACACCATTGATGTTGTTTCTTGCACCGAAAGGGTAATATTGATCCACCATTAATCCTCCTAGTAAAGAATATACTAAGTGCATCTTGGGAAAATATTAACAGACTTGGTGAAAGATGGTCCTCTTGTCACAAAACCCAAAAATACTTAAATAAACAACAATCTCAACCCAAAAATGAAATTTTAAGCCAAGGGGAAGTGTATAACCTGAAAAAATCAGTCACTCCAACCAAGAAGCCTATGATAGCCATGAAGGTGATAATATATATCTATTCTGACCTATCAAAAGCCTTATAAATATTAATTTTGATGACTAAATTTGATCCATTAGTATTTTTTTCAATTATAGATATCATTTCATGATATATTCCACTATATTACTAAGAAGATATTCCACTAATAAATTTTATTTATAAATTTATCATTGGATGTACATTGATAGACTCCTATTAAATACACCTATAATAATTTTATAGGTGAAGTTATATAAAGTGGTGGGTTTGTATTGATTCATATAATATGGGTCTATCACTGTCGATATAAGAATAAGAGAGGTCGCACAACTACTCTTGGAAGATGAACACCTTGAAAGAAATCCTGGAATATATCAACTTGCACCCTTTTGATCAGCTACTTGGAGGCTCTATAAAATGAACCAGGAAATCCATCAGGTCTAGGGGAGTTATCATGGTTGAGAAAATGGACTGCCTCCTAGACCTACTTCTCCTCTGGATCTTTAAAAAAATGATTAGTAGAGTTATAAACCACCTTTGGTATAGAATAAAAAATTCCAACTTGTCCAACTCACTAACCATTCTTTATACAAGGATTCAAGTGAGTGAGAAAATATATAAAGAAATTAATAGCTATAACACCCTTTTCCATTAGGCAATTTTTCAATGATCCATAATTATTTAAAACATTGGGATAGATTTTCTATTTCCTTTAATTCCTATAATCTTGAAAATAGGTAGTATTTTTTTTTCAAATTCTTAATACTATGTAGCATTGGATTTACCATGATACATTCTATCCTATTAATGAAAAATGTTATCAAGAAGGTTTTTATTCGTTATTTATGTTTCTCATGCTTTCCCAAGATCTCTTCAGTAATAATATATCATTAATAAATATAAAACTCATATCCAAATTAAATTAATTGGAACTATTGTGATATGGATCGACAATATGATCATGGTTGAATATGTAATGTAAAAATAATAGTATGCTCTTGATACTGAGTGTTAGGTCCATGTGATAGTGAATTAATACTATTGGGGGGGGGGGGAAGTGGTCCCCAAAACAAAAATATTGACAATATTTTTCTCATTTATGGTTAGTGTGATAGGAACTTAAATAGGATTATGTGATTATGAGAGATATAGTTTTAAAAAAACACATATGATATAATGTTTTTTATACAGTTCATTCACACTTGTTGTAATGACCTGACCCTAGAAGCCCCAAAGCTAGTGTTTTCTATCAATTACATTGGCGTGATTAAAATGAATCAAGACCAAAAGGACTGATCAGTTTAGTAGTGTTGGTATACCCAATATATAAATGAGTCTTGTATTAATAATTAATTTAATAATTAAAACAATTTTTTCTTTTATCTAAAAAATAACTTCAAGGATAGATATAATCAATCTAGGAAATCCATGAATATTTTTAAAAGTATGATTCTTGGATTCCTGGGGAATGAAACATAATAAGGGTGATAAAAAATTCTCAATAAGGGAGAAATATAGTAGAATAAAAAAGGAATCAATAAAAATACTAAATAATGCAAGGTAATAACTAAACTCACATACCATTTAAATAATAAATTGTGAAAGAATTGCATAAGGAATATGGAAATATAAAAACTAGAAACACATTCCATTCAAATAAATAGATAAGTAAAAATAAATATGGAGAGGTAAATAAATGAACACACATACCATATAATCAAGAAAATTAAATGAAATGTCTCCATAGATATGTCGACGCAAAATTTCATGGATGACTTATAACTGAAAAAAATATGAAGGAAATGATTTCTTATTGGAATTCATGTATGAGGGACATGAAATCCTGTTACTATCAATACCTTTCACAAGACGCCTTAGATATTGGGTAAAAACCAATATATGGTGATTAGTGAACTATTTGGTCTTATGAGACTACCGATTCATCGAGGGAATTTCATTAATCGGTCCCCAACCTGTATCTTACCAGTGTATTCTACATGGAAACAAACACGAATGGTTTATCTCCAAATGATTCATACCGTGAGATTAATGATTCATTGAGGGGATTTTAGTCATCGGTCCCCAACCCATAGAGCTTTCATTAACTAGTGTCTAACCCATATTTCATTTATTAACCAGTACCCAACCCGTATAGTTCATGTCCAAAGAATTTAAACAAACATAATTCTTCATAAAATAACTATATTTGATAAATGATACAATTTTATCAATATTTCTCTAAATAATCTAATATAATTCAAATAAAAAACACTATATAAAAATTGGTATATTTTTCCAGAAATAATCATTTCCAAGAAAAATAATTTGGATATTTTTATGAATTTCAATGTTAAATAATTATTGGAAATTTAATATTTTAAGAGGATTAAAAGAAATTAAATATGTTAATGAGAATAACATCCATGAACAAATCAATCAGGAACCATATTGTTGAATATTAATGATGGTATCACTACATGATACCCTAAATAGAGTAAAATAAAGGCTTCTTGAGGTTGATGCAATAAAGGAATAACTTTTATAAAATATTCTTGAGAAAATATCCTTTTTTCTAGAAAAACATTTTGAAAGTTTTTTTATTTGAAAATATCCTTTCACAAAATTCTTTTTAAAAACAATCCTTTTAAAAATTAATAGGAGGCTTCAAAGAAATAATGACGAACAAATCCGTACAAGACGTACAAGGTAAAAATAAAATTCCTTTTGCATGGTTAAAGGTTAAAAAGATGACTTGTTTAGAAAGAGACAAGAATAGTCAATTGAAAATATTGGTAAAAACAAAGAAGTTAAAAATTAATTTAATAATCAATTTGAAAATAATTTAATAAAACATAGCTTTTAGTAAAAAATAGGTTTTCCAACCAAAGAGAGAAATAAAGTTAGGTTTTCTTAAAAACAGTTTTTAAAACATTTTGAGTACCAATGAGTGGTCAATTGGTACACATAATTGAAAATTTCCATGAATAACCAAAAAATAATGATATGGTTTATTTAAATATGGTTATATAACTAACTTTAATGGAAATTTCATTGAAATATCCTTAGGATTGGTCTTGAGGAAAACAATCCTTAAACATTCCAAAGTGTCCCATACCACATTGAACCATTTTAAATAAAAAATATAAGGAGGGAATAATATTAAATAAATGTGTATAATACCATGAAAATAAATGTATTAATGATATAATATAACAAAAGGGGTAGTATATACGAAACATAAAATATTTAAGTGGTGGACATGGCATTTATCTCACAGATGTAAAAAGTGAGATGATAACCCCTTACCTTGAGATTACTTTCAGGGGAATGTACTTTATCTTCATGTATAATAAAATATTGTAACTGTTATAATATTTTAATAAATATTTTCTTGTTCATAATTAATTTTATTTTACTTATTACCATGTTGTGCACAATTACATAATAAATTATGTTTAAATCGGGTGTTTTGACCGAATTTAATTTATATGTTTGAAACAACTTTTGTAGGTAAAATATGGTCAAAGGGGTCATTATATAACTTATAAATAATAATAATCATGAAATAATACTCATATTATTAAATCAATTATAATTTTAAGAATATTCATTAAATATGGTTATAAAAAATGAATCAATGTTACAATTATGGGTACGGTTGCCTGTACATACGCATGAGTAACGATCCAACTTTTCAATGATCATTATGGAAAGAAGATAAGTTACACCACATATTTTTAGAATGATAATTATATAATAAAAATCATTTTATTTAATTTTATATAATTATATCTATAATTATTGAGGTGTAAAAGTAATCACCTAATGTTGAGGAGGCGGTAGTACACTCATCCACGACCGACATTATCACATTTTTAGTGTGTGAATGGGTAATAAAGAAAATTATATATATATCAATAAATTAAATTATTTAATTAATATCATGTAGATATTATGTATGAAACATATTTTTAATTATAACCATTATTTATATATTTAATGTATCGTGTGAACAGATAACATCACATTTAGGGGGTAGTTGTGTACACTTCCTCAAAAGATGTTATCAAATTAACATAAAATAGAAAGTATTAAAAGTATGTGTTATAAAAGTATTATTATTTAAAAATAATTAATAAATATAATTTATAACAATAATAAACAGAGTGTTTACATAATGGCCCCCATGAAGGGTGGTAAGGGAAAAATGAACAATCATCGTTTCGTGAGGTAATAGTTCACCGTACACAGAAACAATATGTTTGTTACCAATTAAATGGGCGTGTGTGTAAGTGTAGGTAGAAAACATAACATTATAAGATACTATTATATTTAGGGTACTATTTATTTTATAAAATAAATGTATAAGAAGAGTATAGGGTGTGGATAATTGAAATGAAACAAAAGATATTGAGAGAAGAAGTTACCTCTTAATCAGGTAACTTCATTTGGTTTATCCCAAAAGGCTTCCTTAGAATAATTTATGACAAAATAGGGGATTAAAGGTATATGGAATAGATTTATAAAATCTATTTTGGAAGATATTGTCTGATCCTAAGTGGTTTGAGAGGTGTGAGGAATGGGGAGAGGTGGAGGCCATTTATAGGGAAGTAAAAAAGAACTCACTAGGAATATTTAAATTCAAGTTAGGTGTACATAAAATCTTATTTATGAGAAGTCATACCAAACCAAAAAAACTTAATATTTGATGGTTAATGGTAGAGATATTTTCATTAATTTTTTTTTTGGAAAATTTTCTAGGTCAATTAGTCTCTTAAGTTAATGTCTTAGTCATTTATTAAGATTAATTTTTCCTTAATAATTGTAATTAATTATAATTACTTTCAAAAATATTTTTTTCCCAAAAAATAATTATACATTATTCCAAATTATAAATTAATTCTTATTTAAAATATGAATATATTTTGAAAAATTCCAATCACATAAGCGGCATAAATTAATTTAAAATTCATCTAGTAGGCCGGACGACGATGCATGTTTTTAAGGTAAAAAGGTCCAAACATTTGAAAAGTTTTTTACGATCAAGTTCAAAGTTAAATTGATACCAAACTCCTAAATTGTATTAATTTATAATCATATAATCTATTTAAACTTTAAAACCAATATAAAACATTATTTAACCTTATAAATAAAATAGAACAAAAAGAAGTTTTGAACTAAAATTTAGTATTTTTAACTATTCATTAAAATATTATTTGTTTCTAAATTTTTTTAAAAATTCCCCATAACCGTATTTTCATTTTTTATATAAAATATTAAGTTTTTGACATGTTAAATAAATTAATGTGTCAAAATCCATATTTAAAATTAGCTCTCTAATAAAAGGTGGTAAAATTTCATTTTAAAAAATATAGTTATTTAATGTATAAAAAAAGGTTTTTCTTATCTTATGAATATAAAACCTAATGGATTAATATCAATAATATTAATATATAAAATAAAAATTTCACTAAAATCATTAATTAAGTGTAATTAATTATGTTTATTAATACAGACACTTTTGGAAAATAATAACATTTCTTTTTATATATAATTGATTCTAATTCTCAATTCTCATTAATTGGAATCCTATGAATTCGATTTTTATTTATATGAAACATAAATTTTCATAAGATAGTAAATAAAATTTATAATGTATAGTTTATTTTTTATTATATTAAATACTAATATTTTAATAATATATTATTGTTTGGTAAAACTCGGTCTTTCTTTTAATACAAGCCATCGTAGGAGGTCTCTCTTGTATGTAACACAAGCTAACTCGGTGTTGTGTTAATTACAAGATATATAAAGAATTGAATATATTTAAAATATCAAATATTTATTAGAGACTTAGGATATTATATTCTTTTAGATTCTTGGTGATTCATGTCATGAATTCTATCAAATACAAAGTTGTTTATTATAATTTCAAGGTGATACATTCTCCCCACCTCAATTAAATTGCATCCTCATAATTTAAACTCGATATTGGGGATAAATTATTTGATGTTTCAAATTTTTAAGTCCCACATTGTAGGAAGGATTTTTGAAAAACCTCTAAAAAAGAGAGAATGTGAATAAAAAATGTGACATGGACTACCAAGTAACTGGGTATATATGTAGGAGAACATTAGAGGCATGAAAAGATGCATACTTGGCAGAAAAGCATAAAAATTTATAGGGAGTGAATAAAGTCATAAATCAAAAAATTTTAGTGATCAATAAATATTTGAGGTCCTCAACACCATAAAAATTTGATGATTTATAAGGCCACCAGTTCAATAGAAATTAGGGTATTAGGATATATTTTTTTATAACTCATTTTCCCAAATATGGGTAATTATTTTAGTGACCAAGAATACAACAAAATATTCATACATGATAGTTTTAGATATCTTATAAAAAATACTAAGTTTTGGTTGTTCTTAATTCGAATTCTAATTCATTCATTTACTCCCAAAAATTAATTACCAAAAATGAATTTTTTATTCCTAAAGCACAAAAAGAAACTTTTAAAGGATCTTAAGGCCTATAAAAAGTTACAAGTTTAAATATTTTTCTATAAATGTATTCCAAAAAAATATGTTTAATAGATCAATTACTAATCATAAAAAGTGATATTAATGGTTCATCCTTAGAAATTATTCATAAATTTTTTTAACTAAAATAATGAAAATTTAACTAGGAAACTGTTGTGCCCAAGTGAAGTAATTGCATTTGTTGTCAATAACTTGTCATGGTGTGCCATCTGATGAAGTACATCTTGAAGATTGATGATTACAGAAGCATTAAATCAGACGATTGCTAAGCTGATCATAAGTTCAAAGCACGTGTATCAAGGAGATACATTGTCACAACATGATTAGAAGACCATGCACTATCTCTTAGTGCATGAGGATTTAAATTTGTTCCGACCTCTCTGATTAGATCAATGAAGTTCTTTGAAGAATATGTTTAATTTAGGAGCTCGGTTGATGAAGAAGACCCTTCGGGAATTCCACATTCTATGTACTGAGTAAATGTGAGGAGGATGGAGGAATTGTAATGAAGAAGAAAAATGAAGAAGGTTGAAGTGGCATTTGAACTTGGTTACTTTGTTTTTAACAAAGTACTTGTTCTATTACTTGCAAAAAATTAGCCATCTCAAGCCAGCCTTAAGGGTTCAACCCAAGGCACATGTGGGACTAGGTCACCACGCCCAAGGGGATCCCATGGGGCCAGCCCGAGAGGCCGCGGCCGTGTGTAAGCCGGGGCCACGCAGGGGATCAGCCCTGCGCAGCATGGGCGCCAGAGCGCTCCCGGAGGATGCATAGTGGGCGCCAGTAGCGCGCCCGCAGGGAGCAGAGAGTGGGCGCAGAGCGCGCCCACAGGGAGAACACGGTGTGGGGCGGCACCATGGAGGTTGGAAGTTCAATTGCGGGGTTGAGGCAGTGCTAGGGTGATAAACCGCGGAAAAACCGCGCGCCGATTCGATGTGGGACGCGAAAATTTCACCCGGGACAGATCTGAGCCGTCCGTCTCATCGCGCGCTGGATCGCAGCCGCTCATCTCATCTGCCGCGCGCCGCGATCTAATCCGGCCGTCCGATGTATTTCAATCGCCCAATCCGACGGCCGTGGCTCGTCTTCCACCTCGAGCTCAGCCGAAGGCCACCCGACATCCCCCGCTGAACCAGAGCCCTTCGAGCACCAGAATTCGAGCTCCCGGCCACCATTGCCGAAGCCGAAGGCTCCATTGAGCTCATCTGGGCACACCGAACATGTCCATACATTAAAATGACTCTGCATGCAACAAAGGAGAGAATTCGAGGAAGTCCGAAGGCAAACGAAGTGCCGAGGCCTCGGGGTGTTCGTGTTTTGCATGGGATGGCCAAAACGAAGGTCGTGCATGCGTTCTAAGTCGCATGCACGTGAAGGAAACCGAAAAATGGAAAACGCGCATTAAAACAGAGAAGAAGAACGAGATACGCGGAAGATATTTAACGCGTTTGAAGTTTTCAAAACGCCGATGATCTCGGGCATTCGAGTATTGGATTCCGCGGACTCCATTCACATTCCTCTGCCTATAAAAGGAGCACCCGAGGCATTTGAGAGCGTTGCTGATCCTTTGAGAACTCGAGAGTCCCGCGAAGCCATCCAAGCTACGCGAAGTATCTCTGCGCAGCCTCTTGCGCGACTGAGAATCCCGGAGCCACTCGAGGCCCCGAAGAAGTCCCCTGCACGTCTCCCTTGCGCGACAGGAAGGAGCTCTCTGCCCGCATACTTGCGCGGCAGGAGTGGCTTGCACGCCTCGCGGTGTTGCACCTTGCACACCCGAGTGTTGCGCGGCAGTAGCACCTGCGCGCCCGCGGCCAGTGCATCTTGCGCAGCATTTAAAGACAGTAGAGGCCGCACTCTTGCAACCTTTCATGGAGAAGAAGTGGAGAAGAACCCGAGGGCATACCCTTGTGTGAGCCAAGTGAAGAGAAGAACTCTCTACTGGAAGTAGGTGTTCAAAGTGAATGGCCAAGGCTTAGCCCTTGTGTGTGCACAAGTGAAGAAGACCAACCTTGAGAAGAAGAGTACACACTTAAGTGTGTGAATGAAAAAGAACTGATCATTCTAAGTGATTGGTTTTTCTGTGAGCAAGACCAACGAGATCTTTTGAAGACTGTTGAAGCTACTTGAAGTTTCGAACAACACCTTTGAAGAAGTGAAGTGGAGGCATGATGAAGATGATGCTGTGGAGTTGGGGGGTTTAACCAACTTGTAATTGGGGGGTATAACCAATTACTGTGTAATCATCTTTTGGCATAGTGAAGAATCCGTGTTGGGGGGTGTAACCAGCACGGCAAGGAGTAGGCCTTTGTACCGAACCTTGTAAATCTCTATGTTCTGTGCTCTCATTATTACTGCACCACTAAAAGAGTAGATCTAGGCTTTAACCAGCTGCAGAGGTTTAATTGATAATCCAAAGGGAACAATTCATAAAAAGAAAAAAAAAGTTATCACTGATTCACCCTCCCCTCTCTGTGATCACAACCGATCCAGGCATTTCAAGTGGTATCAGAGGGAGGTTCCCTCTGTAAGGATCTACTTCTTAGAAGATGGACAATCTGAATTCTGTTAATAGTAGGGGTGTTCCTACATTCGATGGAAAGAATTACCACAGCTGGAAGAATCGGATGTTACCCTACCTTCTATCTCTCGGCCTTGAAGTTAGAAATGCAGCCTTATTTGGATTCCCTCCTCTTGCTAATGAAGCTGCTATGACACTCGATGGGAAAAGAAATATGGAAGTTGATGGTAAAGCTCAAAATGCCATTCTTATGTCACTCTCAGAAAAGGTATACACAAAAGTCATGGGACTCAAGAATGCTAAAGAAATTTGGGAAAAATTGGAAAGTAGTTATGAAGGCAACATGAAAGTCAAGGAAGCCAAATTACAAATTTGGAGAAGAAAGTTTGAAGATGTCAAGATGGGAGAAGAAGAAAATATTGATGATTATTTCACAAGAGTCAATGAAATTGTCAGTAACATTCGGGGCTTTGGAGAAAAGTTGGAGGACTCCACTATTGTTAAAAAACTAATGAGAAATTTTCAAGACAGGTTTGACCCCAAAGTCTCAGCATTAGAAGACAGAGATGATCTCTCTCTTGATGAACTACACAACATTCTCATTGCATATGAAATGAGGAAGATCCCAGTATTCAAGAAGAAGATCAAGGATGAGATGGCTTTTGAGGCCATGAGACAACTCAAGATAAAAGATGACGAAGTCCTAGAATCAAGTGATTCTGACAATGAAGAAAAGGATGAAGATCTCAACACGATTATTTCTCTTTTTTCTAAAATGTTTGGAAAAACTAAATTTAGGGGTAAAGGGAAATCACCATCGAGATGTTTCAATTGCAATAACATCGGAAACTTTGCTGTTAACTGTCCTAAGAAAAGATCTAGTACTCCAGATATTGAAGATGATAAGTCACAAAAGAAGAAATGGAGTAGATACCCAAGAGAAGGAAACAGATCTGGTGCAAGAAAGAAAAGGATCGTTCCTGGTGAAAGAAGAAGCTATGTAAGCAAAGAGGAAGAATCAGACTTCACTTCAGCCAGTCAATCAGAAGAAGAAACGAATTTTATGGCTCATGTGGAAAAAGGGTTTGACACCTGTAGTAGTGAAGATGATGAAAGTGAACGAACAGAGCTCGAACACATATTGAAAGATGAACTAGTGGCTTGCCTTGAACAGAACACTGAACTCAAGAAAGAGAAGAGATTGTTACAAAAGGAAACCAAAAGGATGACTGAGGAGTTGGAAGAATGTATGAAGAAAGAGACAATGTACATTGATGAAATCAAGAGACACAAACTGAAGGTAGCTGAGCTGGACAAGATAGCAAAAGATCTTGAGGAGAAACTTCACCTCAAAGAAGAAGAGCAATCAGTGACACATTCCAAGTGGATTGAAGCACAGAATAGCTTGACAAAGAAGAGAGAAGACTTCAACAAGGCTGTTGAGGTCAAGGCAGAATCATCTTATGCTGGTGCTCAGAGGCAGGTCAATTTACCACTAAGTAAATCTCTAAATACATCTGTTATTTCTAACAATGAAGGTTCAAAGATAAAATTGAGACAAACATGGCATGAACCAACCTGTGTAAAATCATCTTCAATGGAAGAAAGGAAATCCTCAGGAAGGACTACTCAAATCTTGGACAGAAAATTACAACATGACTCTTATCAACAAAGAAGGTCAAGGTTCAGAGGCTACTGCTGGTGTTGGGGTGTGTTTGGACATAAGGCCTATGCATGATGGTATAACATGTCTCGTCCAAACATGAGGCATGAGTCAAGGGGGAGACATCCTGAAACCCAGAGTTTTTGCAAAAAGCATCAAAATCACCAACTCAGAACTCATTTGACTGCCTGAGTGAAGCTTGTGGAAGATGTGACCAACAAGGTCATAGAGCTGATAAATGTATGACAACTCTTCCTAAACAAAAAGTCAAAGACATGAAAGGGAAAGGCATTCAAGAAACCAATGATGAAATCACATGCTTTGCTGAAGTGGCTCTAAAAGCCAGCAGTAAAACTAAGTCATGGATTCTTGATAGTGGATGCTCATCCCACATGACTGGTGATACAAAAATTCTAAGCAACATTGAAAGTCATGAGGGAGGAACCGTGGTGTTTGGAAATGATCGTTCTTTGAAAATCAAGGGAGTTGGAAAGGCTATGATTGAAACAACAAATGTAAAATATAATGATGTGTTGTTTGTTGAAGGATTAAAGCACAACCTACTGAGTGTAAGTCAATTATGTGATGATGGACATGAGGTGTTGTTCCAGAAGGACTCATGCATCATCGAGAGCTCAAAGGATGGAAAAATCATCACAAGAGGAAGAAGAACCACTGGAAATCTATTTCAAATTGGTGATCCCATCAATTCTTGTTTTCTTAGATCTAAAGATGAAAACAACCTCTGGCATAGAAGACTTGGCCATATTGGTCAAAGGAGTATGAGTAAAATTCTGAAGTACAATGTTGTACGAGATCTACCCAAATTAAAGAGAGAAAGAGATGAAGTCTGCGACACATGTCAGAAGGGAAAACTGACCCATAGGTCACACAAAGGAGTTGATATCATGTCTACTAGGCCTCTTGAACTCATCCATACAGACATATGTGGACCGATGAGACAGAAGTCTACAAGAGGAGATTTCTATTTTATAACCTTCATTGATGATTACACTCGGATGACCAATGTCATGTTCATGAAACACAAGTCAGAGGCAATCACGATGTTCAAGACTTTCAGAAGGCAGGCTGAGAAGGAACTAGAGTTCTGCATCAAGAAAGTAAGATCAAACAACGAAAAAGAATATACCGGTGATGTCTTTGAAAGCTATCTGGTCAAGCATGGAATCAAACATCAATATAGTACACCATATACTCCACAACAGAATGGAGTGGCTGAATGAAAGAATCGAAGCATAGTTGAAATGGAGAGGACTATGTTAGCTGAGCATGATATCTCTAAGTTTTTATGGAGAGAAGCAGTATGCACTGCTATACAGATACAGAACAGATGTCTCCTGAGACCAAAAACACAAACGACATCCTATGAAATATGTTTTAACAGAAAACCAACTGTTAAATATTTCAAAGTCTTTGGCAGTCCCTGCATCATCAAGATTAAAAACATCAATCTGGGAAAGTTTGAAGAAAAAGCTGAAGAAGGAATCTTTATGGGTTACCTACCTGATGGAAAAGGCTACAGATGCTGGAATAAGAGGTTGAATAAAATGATTGACTGCAGTGATGTAATAATAATTGAAAACAACACCAAGCCATACACTGTGGATGATGATGACTCAAAGAATGACACAGCCTTGGAACAGAAGAATGCAGAATTACCTAAGCTAACACCAACTGCTGGTGAGATCAACTCTGAATATACCAGTGATGAAGATGACGGTAATGAAAATGGAAGAATCAGATACAACAAATTGAAGAAACATGTTGACACAGAAAATGTCCTTGGAGACCTACAGTCCTCAGTAAGAACTAGAAGAAGATTGAGATTGGAAGATCAGACTACACCGGTTTCTCAAGTTGAACCTCACACAGTGGCTGAAGCAGTTGTACATGAGGAATGGATACAATCTATGCATGAGGAACTCAATCAAATTGAAAAGAACTCCACATGGGATCTTGTGCCAAGGCCCAAAAATAAAAATGTTATTGGGACAAAGTGGGTGTTTAGAAACAAACTCAATGAAAAGGGAGAAGTTTCCAGAAACAAGGCCAGACTTGTATGTAAAGGATATTCACAAATGGAAGGAATCGACTTTGAGGAAACCTTTGCACCAGTTGCAAGACTGGAAACTATCAGAATGTTCTTAGCAGTTGCAGCACACAAGCAGTACAAGGTCTATCAGATGGATGTGAAATCTGCATTTCTGAATGGAGATCTTGAAGAAGAGGTGTATATTGAACAACCAGAGGGATTTTTGCTGGACAAAGATGGTAGTATGGTGTGCAGATTGAGAAAAGCCTTGTATGGATTGAAGCAGGCCCCTAGAGCCTGGTACTCAAAATTGGATGGTTGTCTTAAAAACATGAAATTTGTCAAAGGAACAGTTGACAGTAACCTCTATGTCAGAGAAATGGCCAATGGTACCCTCATAGTCATTATTTATGTAGATGATATCATTTTTGCTGGTAACAAGGAAGGACTATGTGAAGAATTTGCTGAGCAGATGAAAAGAACTTTTGAAATGTCGATGCTTGGTCAAATGACATATTTTCTAGGATTTCAGGTGGAACAAAGACAAAACTCCATATTTCTTTCACAAGAGAAGTACACAAGGGACTTAGTGAAAAGGTTTGGAATGGAAATTTCAAAGGAAGTCTCCACACCCATTTCTGTCGGAACCAAGATATGCAAGGATGAAGAAGGAAACAATGTTGATCAGAAAGAGTTCAGAAGAATTATTGGCAGTCTACTTTATCTCACGGCTTCAAGGCCAGATATAGCATATGCAGTGACTTTGTGTGCCAGATTCCAAAGTGACCCAAAAGAATCTCATTTAACTGCAGCCAAAAGAATCCTGAGATATGTTAAAGGAACCCTCAACTATGGACTCTTATACAAACACATTGCAAACATACAGTTGTTGGGATTCACAGATGCTGATTGGGCTGGTGATTGCACTGATAGAAGATCGACATCTGGTGGAACCTTCTTTCTGGGAGAAGGATGTGTTAGCTGGTACAGCAAGAAACAAAATTCTGTAACATTGAGCACAGCTGAAGCAGAGTATGTGGCCGCTACACATGCATGTACTCAAATGATTTGGATGCAGGTGCAGCTAGAAGATTTGAGGATTAAAGCTGAAAAACCATTGAGGATCTTATGTGATAATCAAAGTGCAATTGGGTTGTCTAAGAATCCTATCCAACACTCCAGATCCAAGCACATTGATATAAAATTTCATTTCATCAAAGAAAGGGTCGCCAGTGGAGACATCAAGCTAGACTACATTCCTACTCAAGATCAGGTGGCAGACATTTTCACCAAAGCTATGCCTACGGAAAGATTTGTTGAATTGAGGCTGAAACTTCATGTTCATCCTTCTACTCTCACTTGAGGAAGAAGAAGGTCCCTCCTTATTCCCTAAATTTTTGTATTCTTGTACTTACATGCAGGGAATTGAAGGAGATGAGTGCATCCCCTGAGGGGGAGCATTGGTAGTTGAAGATGTGCAGGTTCCAGAAGATCTATACTCTGAGTATGGCTTTCATTCATCCCTTTGCATTTGTTGGCCAATAAGGGGGAGAAATCATCAGGCACACGACATTCTCTCAGTGTGCTTCGGAGTATTGACAACCAAATACAAAGGGGGAGATTGTTGTGCCCAAGTGAAGTAATTGCATTTGTTGTCAATAACTTGTCATGGTGTGCCATCTGATGAAGTACATCTTGAAGATTGATGATTACAGAAGCATTAAATCAGACGATTGCTAAGCTGATCATAAGTTCAAAGCACGTGTATCAAGGAGATACACTGTCACAACATGATTAGAAGACCATGCACTATCTCTTAGTGCATGAGGATTTAAATTTGTTCCGACCTCTCTGATTAGATCAATGAAGTTCTTTGAAGAATATGTTTAATTTAGGAGCTCGATTGATGAAGAAGACCCTTCGGGAATTACACATTCTATGTACTGAGTATATGTGAGGAGGATGGAGGAATTGTAATGAAGAAGAAAAATGAAGAAGGTTGAAGTGGCATTTGAACTTGGTAACTTTGTTTTTAACAAAGTACTTGTTCTATTACTTGCAAAAAATTATCCATCTCAAGCCAGCCTTAAGGGTTCAACCCAAGGCACATGTGGGACTAGGTCACCACGCCCAAGGGGATCCCATGGGGCCAGCCTGAGAGGCCGCGGCCGTGTGTAAGCCGGGGCCACGCAGGGGATTAGGCCTGCGCAGCACGGGCGCCAGAGCGCGCCCGGAGGATGCATAGTGGGCGCCAGTAGCGCGCCCGCAGGGAGCAGAGAGTGGGCGCAGAGCGCGCCCGCAGGGAGAACACGGTGCGGGGCGGCACCGTGGAGGTTGGAAGTTCAATTGCGGGGTAGAGGCAGCTCTAGGGTGATAAACCGCGGAAAAACCGCGCGCCGATTCGATGTGGGACGCGGAAATTTTACCCGGGACAGATCTGAGCCGTCCGTCTCATCGCGCGCTGGATCGCAGCCGCTCATCTCATCTGCCGCGCGCCGCGATCTAATCCGGCCGTCCGATGTATTTCAATTGCCCAATCCGACGGCCGTGGCTTGTCTTCCACCTCGAGCTCAGCCGAAGGCCACCCGACGTCCCCCGCTGAACCAGAGCCCTTCGAGCACCAGAATTCGAGCTCCCGACCACCATTGCCGAAGCCGAAGGCTCCATTGAGCTCGTCTGGGCACACCGAACATGTCCATACATTAAAATGACTCTGCATGCAACAAAGGAGAGAATTCGAGGAAGGCCGAAGGCAAACGAAGTGCCGAGGCCTCGGGGTGTTCGTGTTTTTCCTGGGATGGCCAAAACGAAGGCCGTGCATGCGTTCTAAGTCGCATGCATGTGAAGGAAACCGAAAAATGGAAAACCCGCATTAAAACAGAGAAGAAGAACGAGATACGCGGAAGATATTTAACGTGTTTGAAGTTTTCAAAACGCCGATGATCTCGGGCATTCGAGTATTGGATTCCGCGGACCCCATTCACATTCCTCTGCCTATAAAAGGAGAACCCGGGGAATTGGAGAGCGTTGCTGATCCTTTGAGAACTCGAGAGTCCCGCGAAGCCATCCAAGCTACGCGAAGTATCTCTGCGCAGCCTCTTGCGCGACTGAGAATCCCGGAGCCACTCGAGGCCCCGAAGAAGTCCCCTGCGCGTCTCCCTTGCGCGACAGGAAGGAGCTCTCTGCCCGCATACTTGCGCAGCAGGAGTGGCTTGCACGCCTCGCGGTGTTGCACCTTGCACACCCGAGTTCTTGCGCGGCAGTAGCACCTGCGCGCCCGCGGCCAGTGCATCTTGCGCGGCATTTAAAGACAGTAGAGGACGCACTCTTGCAACCTTGCATGGAGAAGAAGTGGAGAAGAACCCGAGGGCATACCCTTGTGTGAGCCAAGTGAAGAGAAGAACTCTCTACTGGTAGTAGGTGTTCAAAGTGAATGGCCAAGGCTTAGCCCTTGTGTGTGCACAAGTGAAGAAGACCAACCTTGAGAAGAAGAGTACACACTTAAGTGTGTGAATTCAAAAGAACTGATCATTCTAAGTGATTGGTTTTTCTGTGAGCAAGACCAACGATATCTTTTGAAGACTGTTGAAGCTACTTGAAGTTTCGAACAACACCTTTGAAGAAGTGAAGTGGAGGCATGATGAAGATGATGCTGTGGAGTTGGGGGGTTTAACCAACTTGTAATTGGGGGGTATAACCAATTACTGTGTAATCATCTTTTGGCATAGCGAAGAATCCGTGTTGGGGGGTGTAACCAGCACGGCAAGGAGTAGGTCTTTGTACCGAACCTTGTAAATCTCTGTGTTCTGTGCTCTCATTATTACTGCACCACTAAAAGAGTAGATCTAGGCTTTAACCAGCTGCAGAGGTTTAATTGATAATCCAAAGGGAACAATTCATAAAAAGAAAAAAAAAGTTATCACTGATTCACCCCTCCCCTCTCAGTGATCACAACCGATCCAGGCATTTCAGAAACTGCATTGGTAAGTTGTTGGCATCAATCCCTTATCATCCTTTGGTCATGGGTTCAAGTCCCACAACCTTGCTAGATTTTATTGGATGTCATCGAGCTTATAGGATATCCTATTCTAAAACCACATTAATATAACATCCAAATATATATATATGACGTACATCATTTAAATAAGGTTAATAACTAAATATCCTTTCAACTAAGGATTTCAATACAACCTTAATACATAAATATATCTTCTATTTTATTTTATGATAGGTCCTTACATCATTTAATGTTTATCCATAACATAATTTCTAGTATATCTAAACCTTGACACCTTATATTCAATCTAATTTACCATAGGTTTAACCTAGGCCATTCATTATCAAAATTTTTCAAAATGGGTTGTAATGAAAATGTGAATTATCCTAAGAATATCTATAGAGAGTGTAAAAATAAGTGCATTGTAAGGCCCATTTTTATATACTTGGTTACCCCATGATAGGATTAGAACACCTTGTAAGAGTTATTACCCATAGGTACATATGTTCTAAAACCACGTCCACTTGTACTTTCCATACATGGATGTATTTATAAGAAGACCTAGATAATATATACATTACAAACATTAATGGGTGTTTTTCTATACTTATCCAAATATTTTACCATAGGGTTATGTTTTCTAATATATATATTCCAAAATCTATTTCCCAAGGTTCCTACTAAAATTCCATCGATACCAACTATATAAACCTGACCCCAAAAGCCCCGGATCTGGTGTTTGATAACAATGACATCGACATGATTAAATTGAATCAATCCCCAAAGAACAGACCAGTTTATTAGGATTGGTAGACCAGATATATAAATGAGTCTTATATTAAAAATTTATAGACTAATTACAAAAAAAATATTATATCTAAACAAATAAATTTTAGGATAACACTAATACATATATTAAATCCCAACATATATTTAGTATTGTGTTTCTTGGATTCCTAGGGATAGAAAAATAATAAGGGTGAGCTCAAATGCTCATTAAGGGAAAAATATAATAGAAGCAATAATGAATTAATGTGAATAATAATTATGACATAGTAATAACTAAACTCACATACCATATAAACTATAAATTCTGAAGTATGTTCATAAGTAATATGTAAAGGTAATAAATGGAATCACATGACATTAAAATAACAAGATAAATAAAAATAAATATGGAAAGATAAATAACTAAACACACATGCCATGTAATCAATAAAATGAAATGAAATGTATCCATAGATATGTCAATTCAAATTATCATGGATAAATAATAACTAAAATTAATTTGAAGGCACTTATTTATTATCATACTTCATGAATGAGGAACATTGAAAAATATTATCATCATTAACTTTGACTAGATGGTTTATCTGTTAGGTAAAAACCCATCTAAGATAGTTATCCAACTATTTTGTCTCATTATACTACTGATACATTGAGTTGATTTCATTAACAGGTCCCAATTCTTTGTCTTACTAGTATTTTCTACTTATAAACAATCATGAAGGGTTTTCACCAAATAATTCGTCCCATGAGACTATTGACGCATCGAGGGGATTTCATTCACCGGTCCCCAACCTTTATATCTTGCATTAATGAGTATATAACCCATAGAGCTTTCATCGAATGGTCCACAACCAGTATAGTCCATTTCTAAAGGATTTAAATAAACAAATTTCCTTATAAAATATCTGAATTGAATAAATGATACGAGTTTAACAATATTTCCCCAAATAATCAAATAACATTCAAAGTAAAAACTGTATAAAAAATGGTATATGGGTTAGGAAATAATCATATCTATGAAAAATGTTTTTAATATTTAGGGTAATTTCAATGTCAAATGATTATAGGAAATTGAATATTTCAAGGGGATTAAAAGGAATAAAGGATGTGAATGAGAATACAATCCTTGTATTAATCAATCCTAAACCATCATGAGGAATATTTAGGATGGTATCAATAAAACATAACCTAAGTGGGGTAAATTAAAGGGTTGTTGATTTTAATTAAAACAAAGAATAACTTTAAAAAACATTCCAAAGGAAAATATAATTTAATGTTGAAAAGACTTTTGTAATTATTTTTCTTTGAAAATACATTTTGAAAAACATTTCTTTTAAAATAATCATTTTAAATTTTAAAAGTAGGCTTCAAATAAATGAAAATGGATAAATCTGTACAACCATACAAGGTAAAAAGAACATTTCTTTTGCATGGATAAAGGTTTAAAAGATTCCCTATTTGAAAAGAGATAATAAGATTCCTTTGAAAAAATTAGTAGAAGACAAAAAGAGTAATAATTTATTTACCAAATCATTTTGAAAACATTTTTGAAAACATTTTAATGAAACAAGGTTTTTAATGGAAAACAGGTTCTCTGACTAAAGAGGGAAATAAAGTGGGGTTTTCTTATATACATTTTTTAAAACCTCTTGATTAATAAAGAGTGGAAAAATGGTACTAATAATTGTAAATTTTCATGAATATCCATATGTGAATTAAAGGTTTTATTGAACAATGTTTATATAATTTCCTCTAATAGAAATTTAATTCAAAGATCATTAGGATTGGTCTTGAGGAAAATAATCTTTAAACATTCCAAAGTATCCCATACAAATTCAAAACATTTAAAATCATAAATATCAAAAAGGAATAATATTAAATGAATTTTTAATAAACCATTATGAAAATAAGATTAATTATATAATATAATAAAATGGGGAATTCACACACCACACAAAAGATGTAAGTGGTTGACATGTCATTTATCTCACAGATGTGAAAAGTGAAACGAGAATCCCTTACCTTGAGTTTCCTTTAAGGTGAATGGACTTTAAATTCATTTATAATAAACTTATGTTAATTTTATACTTTTTTGAACCTTTTTTAGTGTTATTATTACTTTTATTTCAAATATTTCCATTTTGTGTACAACAAATTAATAAATTATGTTTAAATCAATAGTTTTTACCAAATTCAGCTTATATGTCAAAATCGACTTATGTAGGTCAACTATAGTCAAATGGGTCATTATATTACTTATAAAGAATAATAATATTTAAATAATTATAATAGTTCTAATTAAATTATAATTTTAAGACCAATCATTAAATAATATTATGTAAAATTAATCAATGTTATAATCATGGAGATCGTAGGCAGTACGTACACATGAGTAATGTTCCAATTTTTCAATGATCGTTATGCTAAAAAGATAAGTAACACCATATATTTATAGAATTATAATTATATAATAAATATCAAGTTATTCAATAATATATATATGTATATATATATAATTCTTGTGATGTAAAAGGAATCACATTGTATTGAGGAGGCTGTAGTCCACACGCCAACGACCGATGTTATCACTTTTTAGGTGTGTGAAAGGGTAATAAAGAAAATTATATATATACATATATAATGTAATTATTTCATGAATATAATATATATGTTGTGTATGTATGATAATTTTAATTATAACTATCATTTATACATTCCATGTGTCATGTGAATGAATCACATCGCTTTCAGGGGACGGTGGTCAACACTTCCTCAAATGATGTTATCATACTCATGTAAAATGGAAAGTAATAAAAATATGTGTTAAAAAAAATTCATATAAGAATAAATAAATAATAAATATCATATATAACATAAATAAATATATTCTTCATCATAATGGCCACCATGATAGGTGGTAAGCGAAAAATGAACAGTCATCGTTTCGTGAGGTAGTAGTTCCCCGTACACAGAAACAATATGTTGGTTACCCAGTAGATGGAGGTGTATATAAGTGAATTTAGAAACCTTAGAATAAAATAATCCTAGAATATTTTTTATACTGGTTTTTTATGAAATAAATGAAAAATAAGAGCATTGGGGGTGTATATGTGAAATGAAACTAAAAACATGAGATAAGACATTACCTCTTAATCGGGTAACTTGTTTTGGTTTATACCAAAAGGATTTCGTGGAAATATTTATTGATAAGGGGGTATTAAAGGTAGATTTCATGGATTTAGGAATATATTTGGGTAGATATTAGCCAAACCTATGTGGTTTTAGAGGTGTATGGAATGTGGGGATGTGGTGGCCTTTTATAAACAAGGTAAAGGACTCACTTGGAATTTTTGGAAGAAAGTTTGGAGTACCCATTCTAATAACTAAAAAAGTAATAAAAAACACTAAAAAATATAAGTTTATTGTCCGATATATGGCCATAAAATGGGTCATGGACAAGTGGTAGGTCAATTATAACCTTTAGTTAATGTTTAGTCCTTTATAAAACTAACTTTTTCCTTAAAAATTGTAATTAATTTTAATCACATTTACTATTTTTTTGGTAAAAAACTTATTTGAACTTATTTTAAATTATAAATTAATATAATTCAAATATATAATCCATTTTTCAAAATTCATGTCATAGAAGTGAGAGAAATTAATGAAAAATTCATCCCGCAAGTGGGACATAATACTGGTTTTTTAAGAAAAAATGTCCAAAAGCTTTATAAGTTTTGTACATTAAATTTCAAAGTGAATTTGATCCCAATAACATAAATTTTATTCATTAATAAATATATTACATAATTAAAAGTTTAATAAAATATGAAACATAATTTATACTTACAAATAATATATAACAAAAAAATAGTTTTGAACTAAAATTCAGAATTTTTAATTTTTCATTATAAAAAAAAATGATTCCAAAAAATATAACAAATTTATCCTAATATAATTTTTAGGTTTTAATTTCAAATATTAAGTTTATTTTGACATATTAAATAAGTTAAAGTTATAAAATTCATTTTTAAAATGGATTCACTATTTAAAGGTGGAAAAATTGCCTTTAAAAAAATATAGGTTTTTAATGTGTAAAATTGTGTTTATTATTATCTTATACATATAAGACCTAACGTATGAATATATATAATTTTTTATTAAATATATAAAATATATATTTCATTAAATTAAATAATTAATTTTAATTAATTATTTTTATTAAGATGGAATTCTTTATAAAATAATAATATTTATTTAAATCAAATTGGTTCTTATTTTAGCTTCTCATTAATCAGTAACCCATGAATTCATTTTATATTTATATAAAACATATATTTTCATAGGTTATTTAATAATATTCATAAAATCTATTTTATATATTATTATACTAAATAATATTATTTTAATAATATATTATTGTTTGGTAAAACTCGATTTTTCATATAACACAAACCATTGAAGAAGGATTCTCTTGCGTGTAACTTAAGATAACTGGGTGTTTCATTAAATAAAATTATATATCTTATGTTGAATGTATTTAAAATAGTAAATATATAGTAGATTATTAAGATATTGTATTTCATTATGCACTTGGTAATGCATGCTATCAAATACAAAGTTTTACAATAGAATTTCAAGATGTTACACTTATGATCCTCATATGAAAATTATTATTTTATTACCAATAAGAATAAATAATTGAGTAATAATTTGGTACTAAAATTTGAGTAAAATAAATAACAATCAGTGTTAATAAGTTTATAAATAAATGTTTCCCTACCGATAGTTCTTACAAAATTCAAACAATGTGTGTACACTTATACCTCTCTATACTCTAAGATAAAATATCTCTAGAATGTTACATAGAATGGGTGGTTCATTATTTTAATGTTATTTCAATCTTTTATGAATGATTTAATCCTAATGTTTATAGAAAACTAACTCATCATGGTGTGTATGTATATACTATTTTGTGACCATTAGAACTGAAAGATATGAATCTTATGTATTTTGAAATTCTAAAATAGATCTATAAATTTCACACAACTATTATGGTCGGACATGTTGTAACATCCCAAGTAAATAAAGAATAATAAATTTTCATATTTTTTTATATTTTTTAAATAAATATTAATTTTACATTAAAGGGGATGCCATGTTTGATGGCTTACCCAATATGAAACAACAGGGTTTTTGGAAATCTTATGTTGCACACAATGATGAGTCATACTGAAAAATAATAATATAATATTATTTTAAATGGTAGTTAATGCCTAGCCATTATATTGGATGGAATTAATAGAACTAAAGACAATATTATTATACATGTTTGTTGAATGGTTTTATGTTTATCTAATAAAAGATAGAGGCTTAAAATGTGAATGAATCTAATTTTAAGTAGAAATACTCTAATATTCATTAAAAGGTCAATTTACCACCTTTTAATGGAGAACCATATTTAAATATAGTTTTGGTAAATTTTATATGTTCTATTTTATTAATAAAATTATTCTTTAGAATCAGGATATAAAAATTCACTTTTGGTAAACTTTTGTTTTTTTGATAAAATTATTTTTTAATGAATAGTGAAAAATGCTATATTTTAATTCAAAAATTCCTTCTAATATACTTTATTTATATGATTATATTATCATTTAAATTGGGTTTAATGTGAAATTAGATTATATTTTATCCATGTAATCCAATTTTGGTCATTGGAAGTAATTTCACTTTGAAATTGGACATAAACTAGTGTCAATCTTTTGATAGTTATTATTTCCTAAAAACACGTTTTTTTTTATTTTGACAATGGTAATTAATATTAAATTAATTTATCCCACTTGTGTGTTTGGAATTTAGAAAAATGGATTCCATATTTGGAATCAAGAGTTTTAAATGGTGTAAATAGTTATCTTTTATTTTTAGACATTATTAATATTTACCTCTGTAAATTTTTTTATTACCATGCTTAAAGGGTAAATCTGGTAATTAAGGGTAAAAAAATATTATTATAAAATTGTTAAATTACCCTAACATGTTTTCTAATCCTATTTGTTGATACATTTCCTAACATGGGCATCCTTGGGTTTATTTTGGGACCCCATTGAGCCACTTAAGAGTAATAACGACACTTTGTATTAATTAATTTAAATTAAAGACAAAAATGACTTAAACATATATCTTTTAGTAAATAAATTTTTACATGGGGTTATATAAGTTATCTATTAGAATATAAATATTAATTTTAAATCTAAAAATATTTCATACATCATGGTATTTTTTTTATAATTTTTAGACATCAAATAAAAAAAATTATTTTTGACATAATAATGATGTAGTGTTTTCCTTATTAATGAATGATTTAAATAAATAAGAATATAAAGATTAAAATAAAATCAAAAACCTATAAAATTCTTATCGGATGATTTTATTTCCAACATGAGTCATCTTATTCTATACTTTAATGAGTTTTGGACTGTTATAAACTGAGAATAGTTATATAACAGAATAATATTTTCAAGCTTTCCCAAAGAACCCCTCCCCCCTTATAAAAAGCCCTCACCTCTAACCCATTACTCAAACCTATGAAGAACTTTGAATCATCTTTCCTCTGCCAAATTAAGATCCTTGAATACCTCTCTTCATTAAATAATACTTACCTTAGGCTTAAGGCACCACAAGTAAACCTTTTGGTCCAAACTGAAAGGAGATACCCAATTTAAAGGCAACATCTTCTCTTAAGTTATTTTCTTTTATTTTACTTCTATAATCCCTAAACACTTTTTATTCCTTTATTTGATAACATAAAAATTATCCTAAATATATTAGGTTGTTTTTATGAGATATATTTGAACAACACTTACACACACTGCCATCTAATGGGTATATAACATATTGTTTCTTTGGACGGTGAACTACTACCTCACAAAACAATGATTGTACAATCTTCTCCTAACACCTTTTATGGTGGCCATTATGATGGAACTATATTTACATGTGTTATATATAATATTTATATTGTCTCTATACTTCTGTTTTTTTTCATTTATAGAATCCCTTTATGGCTTCCATTATGGATAAATGTGAAAATTTCATTTGAGGAAGTGCGGACTACCGCCCCCTCAAAGTGATATGACTCGTTCATGCCATACGTAAAATGTATAAAGGCTGGAGTTACTGAAATAATATATTATATTATATTGGATTTTTAATATATCTATGTATCATTAATTTTTCATTCCATTAAAATATGAAATAGAAATAAAAGTAGTGTTCATCCATACGTATGGCTTACCGTCTCCATGAATAGTGCTTTTCATTTATTATTTCAAATATTATGTAATATTATAAATACATATATACAATGGATATATATGATATATATGATATCTAATTCATTAATATAATTCTAGAGATAATGGACTTTTGACCACATGGACAACTTGTAATTATAAGGAGATCTTTTTTGACTCAAATACCAAATATCGACAAAATGAACATTATTAATTTAAATGATTACATAATGTTTATAACATTGTAATAAGTGATATAGATGGAATAATAAACTTTAAAAATTTTCTTAATTAAGTATAAATTAACTTTATTTTATTATTTAGGAGATTAAAGAACGAACGCGTCTAGTTAGACACGAGGTAAGGGACTTCGTCTCAATCTCTTGTCATTGAGAAATATTTTTTTTATACCCGACATTCTTTTATATGGTGTGTAAACACCTTTGAATTTTAATTTTATTCAAATGGAAGTTTTTACGAGGTGTTTTACTAAATGAAAAAAAAGTATGTTTCTTTTTAACATACGTGGTGAAAACAACCTTTCCACCACCGTGAGTATTATTCAATATATGGATTCCTTAACAAGCTGTAATGTTTTTAAAAGAAAAATAAATATCATATACTCTTTTACATATTATGTTATCGAAAATGGTTTTGATAAAGGATTGGTTATGTCTATATATTGAAATGATATATTATGATTGAAATGTTGAAATATTATCTCTTCATTATGTTTGTTTTATGTGTTTTGATTATATTATGGTTCTTGTGAATTGTTTTTGTATACAAGTGTTTCTGTGATAAACCTAGGGAGGGTGAGCCTGAGATTTCTCTCCAATGCATTGGGTACCATGAAAGAGGTAAATGGGAATGTTTCTCCTAAGATATTTAGGGAATATACATTGATGGGTTTTCCAAATGTAACTCCTAGCGTAGCATTGAAAGCTAAAACAAAAGTATGTTATGGATGCCACAAGTTACATTTATGATTTGTGATTACTATGTGTTATTCATAAATCTTATGATTTAATGAGTTATATTAAAGATAATATGTTATTTATGTATTTATGAACCAATGTTCTCTTTTTTTGTTTTATAACCCTTTCAGAGCTTTTTATGCTCATCCCATGTTTTGAAATGTTTTTTACCGGGAAAAAAGATGAATAGGGTCAAGGATGGGATCATAGAAAAGTCATGCTATATAAAATATGGAACTAGAAATGACTCTTTTTTTCAAAAGTTTTTATTTTATGAAAAAAATAGAAACTAATTAGAAGTGTCTACATGTAGTATTCAAGTTGTTATGTATATGTTATGATCTAATTCTCTAAAACTCTAAACCTGAAAATATCCTCAACGTGAATTATTCATTTAATTCATTATTATGTAATGTTTATGGCTGGGTCCTTGTAGTTGGTATCAAAGTTTGGTTTAGACAACTTTTGGAGTTAAAATATTGTTAAATTAATTTCGATAAATTAATTTATAGTAATATTGAAATGATATAAAATTTATAGATTACCACATTTCTTCTACAAAAATATTTCTTTGTTCAGAATAGTTTTCAATAGAGGAAACATGGAAACAAGGATGGGACGAAATTAGGAGGAAGACATCCTTCCAAATCAGCCACCTGAGATGATCAGAATCAGAATTGAATAGTTCTTTGCAGGGATGGAAAAATTGACTCAGGCTATAAATGGTGGTGGTATCCATGCTCGAGATCATATATATTAACCCTAAAGGAACATGTTCGTAGTGGAACATTTCATGAGGCAACATCCCCTATCAATCAGAGTATCATCTGACCCTATGATAGATGGAGGATGGATTAAAGCACTAGAGAAGATTTTTGATGTCATGGGGAGTTCAGAACATCAAATGTTTAGTCTTACTATTTACCATTTTGAAGGATAAGCTGATTAGTGGTGGTCGATGGTGAAAAATATTATTTATAGTGAGGATATTCTTGCTCTTAATTGGGATGAATTCAAAGGTATGTTTCTTGAGAAATATTTTCCTGAGGTAGTTCTCCATAGGATGAAAAAACAATTCCTATAATTGAGGTTGGAGGATGACTTAGTGGTTTCTTTTGAAGAAAAATTCACTCGAATGGAAAGGTTTGCTTCAAATTTCATACGAGATCTTGATAGGAAAATGAACCATTTTTATTCAGGATTAAAGCCAAAGTATCGAAGGAAATTAGCTTCTTGTGAGTTCAAAAGTAATGAAAAACCTATACAATGTACAGAGAAGGTGGAAATGGAGTTTGCCGATGATCAGGTGTTCTTTGACAAACAACATAATAAGAGGTCGAGGTGGCAGACAAAAGGGAATAACCCTTCAAAAAAGTCTAATGGTAAGAAACATAAGTTAACAATTTGTGAAAATTATCATAAAAATCATGTTGGGGAATGTATTTTGAATTCTGTTAAGTGATACCAATGTGGTAAAATGGGACATAAGGCTCGTAATTTCACTAAAAAAGATCAGGGTAATGGTAAGACAAAATATGATTTACAATTTGTAAAATGTTTTAATTGCAATTAAATGGGTAATTATGCAAATGATTGTCAAACTAAAAACTCAACTGAGGGAATGCAACTAGACTAAAAGCAGAAAGCAGTGGTGAAATCCTTTCGAAAAAATTCTGTATATGTTGGTCTATCAAATGAATTCGTATTAGGTAAACTTTATGTCTGTTCAGATGATGCCAATGTGTTATTTGATTAAGGGTCTACACATTTGTTTACTTGTGAGAATTTTTCTAGTAAATTTGTAATTCCATCTCAAGATATGAATCCTGAACTTATGGTAAAAACACTGGGTGAAATTCTAAGACAAAATGAATTTATAATAACGTTCCTATCATTGTGTGCGGAAAGAATCTACCTACAAACCTTATTGTTTTTCCTCTAGTAGAGTTTGATTTTATTTTGGGTATGGATAGAATTTCCATTTACCATGATAAGATTGACTGCAGAGCTAAAGAGGTTTCTTTTTAGAAATATTTTTAGTTTGTGTACAAGAATGAAACCTTACTTTTGATAACATTTCAGGAAGATGAGAAACTAGTAAAATATGGAAATGAATGTTACCCTGCACATATTATTGAAAACAAAGGAACTATTTTGATTAATTATGTTCTAGTGGTAAATGAGTATCTTGTTGTTTTTTCTGATGATTTTCCTGGTATAATACCTAATCGAGAAGTTTAATTTATTATTTAATTAGTTCCCGATGATAAGACAATTTGAAAACCCCCTTATCGAATGTCTCAAGTTGATCTTTTAGAGCTTAAGAAGTAACTATAGGTGTTATTTTATAAAGGTTTCATTCGACCTAACACATCACCATGGGGTTCCCCTGCCTTATTTTTTAAAAAGAAAGATGGTTGAATGAGACTTTTCATTGATTATAGAGCTTTGAATAACATCACTATTAAGAAAAAGTATCCTTTTACTCATATTGGTGATTTTTTTTATCAGCTCCTAGGAGCTCAATATTTTTCAAATATTGATTTGAGGCCAGGGTACCATCAGTTGAAAGTGAAGGAAGCAAAAATTATGAAGACTACATTTCACACTAGATATGGCCATTATGAATTTGTAGTTATACATTTTGGGTTAACCAAAGAACCTTCTGTATTCATGTATCTTATGAATATAATTTTCCGTGAGTTTTTGGATATGTTTTTGGTCATGTTTATTGATGATATTTTGGTTTTTTTATAAAAGTAAGGTGGATTATGGGATTCATTTAAGTGTTGTCTTGTAAAACATAAAAGAAAATAAACTTTTTGGGAAATTCTTTAAGTGAGAATTTTGGATACAAAAATTTTCATTCCTTGGTCACATTGTTTCAAAAAATGGCTTACCTGTTGATCCTTCTTAATCTAATGTTGTTGAAGAATGGTCGAGACCCACAAATATAAATGAGATATGTAGTTCTCTTGATTTAATAGATTATTACTAAAGGTTTGTTGAAATTTTTTCATGATTACCTAGTTCAATGACTATGTTAAGTTGAAAATGAATTATGTTCATTTGGACAAAATAATGTGATGATTTTTTTATATAATTGAAATTAATATTGGTGAATGCTCTAGTTTTGGAACTACCTTACAGAAAGGGTGAATTTTTTATCTAGAGTAATGCTTCATTGAAAGGACGTGGCTCTGATCTTATACATAATGATTAAGTAATTTCTTATGCGTCACTTGATTTGAAACCTCATGAGTTAAATTACCCTACACAAGATTTGGAAGTAGTTGTTGTTTTATTTTATTTAAAAGTTTTGGAGGCATCATCTATATGGATTAAAATGTGAAATATATACTGACCACAAAAGTTAAAAGTATATATTAACTGAAAATAATTAAACATGAGACAGAGGGGGTGGCTAGAATTAATCTAGGATTATTATTGCACAATTCATTACCATCCAGGAAAGGAAAATAAAGTGGCTGATTCTTTGTGTCAAAAAAGTAGTGCTTCATTAACCTTCCTACATTTGGAATAAGATCCTTTGGTTTTTGATTTGATGATCACTGGCATAAAAGTTGTGGGTGCAAGAAATTCCGCTTTTTTGCTTCAAGTGTAAGTCAAATCGTCTCTATTAGGCAAAATTAAGGAAGCGCATAAGGAAGACAATGATTTGTAGAAAAAGGTAGAGTTGGTGCAGAAGGGTATGTTTCCTAATTATGACTTTGATAATGATTGTGTTCTGAGGTTTGGGAATAGATTATTTGTTCCTTGTTATTCTTAGTTGAATAATTAGTTATTATGTGAAGATCATAGTTCTCCATTTTAATTTCATTCTGGTAGTAATAAGATGTACTTAGATACTTGGGAGTATTACAAGAGGTATTGAATGAAAAGAACATTATTGACTTTATAGTGAATTGTTTGACATGTCTTCAGGTTAAAGCAGAGTAGAAGTTACCAAAAATGGATTCTCCTATCATTACCATTACCAGAGTGGAAATGGGAAAATATATCCCTGGACTTTGTTGTGGGATTACCAAAGACATCTCGAGGTAATAATGCAATCTGTGTTATTGTTGATCGATTGAATAAATCCACTAATTTACTTCTTATTTGAGATACTTTGTATCTTGACCCACTTTTTCAGTTATATGTTAAATAGATAGTCAGGTTTCATGGAGTTACGCTCTCTATTGTATCTGATCATGATCCCATGATTACTTCTAACTTTTGGAAAGGCCTTCACAATTTGTTGGGTACTGAATTCAATTTTAGTATAACTTTTCATCTGCAATTAGATGGGAAGTGAGAACGAACAATTCAGACTTTGGAGGATATGCTACGTGCTTGTTCACTGGCTTATCAGGGATGTTGAGACCACCATATTACTTTGGTTGAATTTTAATATAATAATAGTTTTCATTCCAGTATATACATGGCTTCATTTGAAGTATTATATGGGAAGTAGTGTCAAACTCCATCTTTTTGGGATGAAGTAGGTGGAAAAAAACTCATGGGACTAGAATTGGTAGAAGAGATGGGAGTAAAAGATCAATTGATTTAGAAGCACACGATAAAAGCTCAGAGTAGGCAGAAATGTTATGCGGATAACCAATGTAAGGATCTTTCATTTTAGGTAGGTGATCTTGTCTTTCTCAAAGTATCTCTATGGAAAAGTGTGATGCTTTTTGGTAAGAAGGGAAAATTGAGTTTGAGGTTCAATGGACCATATGAAATTTTGGCGAAAGTTGGATCAGTTGAGTACAGAGTGGATTTACTTCCATGTTTATTCCATGTACAAAATGTTTTTCATGTTTCAATGTTGAGAAAATATATGCCAGATCCATCTCATGTTTTGGGGCCAGAGGTAGTTCAGTTGGAAGAGAATCTCTCTTATGAGGAACAACCAGTCCAGATTCTCAACCGTAGAGAGAAAGTGTTGCGGGATAAGGTAATTAAACATGAAATGGTTTTGTGATAAAACCATATGGTTGTAGCGGCACCATGGAAATCTAAAAAATCTATGAGGGATAAATACCCCGATTTATTTGATAAGTTAATAAAATTGTGAGGACACAATTTCTAAAAGGGGAGAAGGATTTAACATCCCAGGTAATTAAAGAATAAAACATTTTCATATTTATTAATATTTTTGAATTAAATATTAATTTTTCATTAAATGGGATGATATGTTCGATGGCATACCTGATACGCAACAACGAGTTTCTTTGAAATCTTACATTGCACACAATGCTAAGTCATAATGAAAAATAATAATATAATATTATTTTAAATGGTAGTTGAAGCCTAGCCTTTGTATTAGAGGGAATGAATATAACTAACTACAATATGATCATACATTTTTTTTAAATATGTTTATATTAATTCAATAAAAGTTATAGGCTTAAAATGTGAATGAATCTAATTTTAAGCATAAATACATTAATATTCATTAAAAGGTCGATTTACCACCATTTTATGGGTAAACCTATTTAAATATAGTTTTGGTCCCCATAATATGTTCATATTTGAGAAATAAAATATTTATTTAGAATCAGCACATCAAAATTTACTTTGGGTAATTTTTTGTATTTTTTTAATAAAATTCGATTTTAATGAACAGTAAAAAATACTGTATTTTAATTCAAAAATGCATTTTAATCAAATTTATTTATATGGTTAGATTATATTTTTAATTTTTTTGAAGGATTAATTAGATTATATTTTTACCATGTAATCCAATTTTGGTCATTTGATGTAATTTCACTTTGAAATTAGAAATAGATAAGTGTCAATCATCTGATAGTGATTATTTCTTAAAAACACACTTTTTTGTTTTGACAATGGGAATTAATATTAAATTAATTTGTTGTGGTTATATATTTTGAATTTGAAAAAATGGATTCCATATTTGGAAAAATGAGGTCCAAATTGTGTAAATAGGTAAGTATTATTTTTATACATTATGAATATTTATTTCAGTTAAAATTTTATTTACCATGGTTAAAGGGTAAATCTGATAAATAAGGGTTACAAAATATTATTATTATAATATTAAAATACACTAAAATTTTTCCCAATCATATTGGTTGATAAATTTATGACCATGGGAATCTTTTGATCGATTTTGGCACCCCATGGATCCACTTAAGAGTAATAATGGCACTTTATATTAATTAATTTAAAGTAAAGAAAAAATGACTTAATCAAATATCTTTTAGTAAGTCAATTTTTACATGGGGCTATATAAGTTATCTCTTCGACTATAAATATTAATTTTAAAGATAAAAATATTTCCAAAATCATGGTAACTATTTTATAATTTTTAGTCATCAAATAAATAAAATTATTTATGACACAATAACGATGCAATGTTTACCTCATTAATGAATGATTTAGATAAATAAGATTATAATGATTAAAATAATATTCAAAACCTGTACAATTATTATTGGATGATTTTATTTAAAAAATGAGTCATTTTATTTTCTACTTTAATGGGTTTTGGACATTTATTAACTGAGAATCAATATATAATAAAATATTATTTTCAATCTTTACTAAAGAGCCCCCCCTTATAAAAAGCCCTCACCTCTAACCCATTACTCACACCTCTAAATGTATTTGACTCATCCAAACTCTACCAAATTAATCTCCCTATATACCTATATTCATCCTATAAGCCTTCACTTAGGCATAAGGCACTTCAAGTATACTTTTGGTTCTAACCAAAGGGAGATACCCAATTTAATGTTACCATTTTCTCTCAAGTTATTTTCTTTTATTTTACTTCTCCAACCCACTAAACTATTTTTATTCCATTATTTTATAACAACACAAGTATCCTAAATATACTAGGTTGTTTTTATTAGAATTATTTGAACTACACGTACACACACCTCTGTCTAATGGGTAATGAACATACTGTTTTTGTGGACGAAGAACTACTGCATCACGAAATGATGATTGTTTAACATTCTCCTACAATCTTTTATGGTGGACCTTATTATGGAACTATATTTACATGTGATATATATTATATTTATAATTTTTCCATACTTATTAGTTTTTTATTTATATAATACCTTTATGGTTTCCATTATGGGTAAACACGATATTTTTATTTGAGGAAGTGCAGAATACCACCCCCAAAGTGATATGAATCGTTCATAACATACATGAAACGTATAAAGGATAGAGTTACTGAAATTTTATATTATATTAAACTAGAATTATAATATACCTATGTATCATTAATTTTTCATTCCATTAAAATACGAAATAGAAATAAAAGTAGCATTCATGCGTAGGTACAACTTACCGTCTCCATAAACGGTGCATTTCATTTATTACCTCCAAATGTTATGTAATATTATAAATACATATATAAACTGTATATATATGATAAATATGTATCTAAATAATGAATATAATTTTGTATATAATGTAATTTTGACCACATGGACAACTTGTAATTATAAGGAGTTCATTTTTGACTCAAGTACAAAATATCGACAAAACGACCATTATTAACATAAGTGATTAAATAATGTTTATAAAAAGGTAATAAGTGATATAAAAGGAATAATAAACTTTAAAAAGGTTCTTAACCAATTATAAATTAGATTTAGTTTATTATTTAGAAGATTAAAGAATGAACAGGTCATGTTGGACACTAGGTAAGGGACTTCGTCTCAATCTCCTTTCATTGAGGCATATTTTGTTTTATACACAACATTATTTTATACGGCGTATAAAAACCTTTTAATTTTTATTTCATTTAAAGGGAATCCTTTTTCACAAGGCATTTTACTAAACGACAAAAAAATAATCTTTCTTTTTAACATATGTCGTGACAATGACCTTTCTGTCAACGTGAGTATTATTTGATATATAGATCCCTTAACAAGATTTAATGTTTTTAAAAGTAAAATAAATACCATATAATATTTTACATATTTTTTTATATAAAATTGTATTTATAATGGATTGGATATGTAAATATATTTAAATGATATATTGTGATTGAAATGTGAATTTTTTTTCTTTTCACTAAGTCTGTTTTATGTGTTAGGATTATGTTATGGTTCTAGGTAATTGTTTATTTATATAGGTAGTTCCAAGATAAACCTAGGGTGGGTGATCCTAAGATAGCTCTCCAATGCATTGGATAACGTGATGGAGGTAAACGTGAATGTTTCTTCTAGGAGATTTATGGAATAAACCATGATGGGTATTCCAAATGTAACTCCCTATGTAGCTGTGAAAGTTACAATGTAAGTAAATTATGGATGTCACACATTAACTTTATTATTTGTGATTAATATGTGTATTAATAAATCTTATGGTTTCATGAGGTATTATAAAGAGCTCATGTTATGTATTTATTGATGAACTATTGTTCTCTTTATTTTTTTATAACCATTACTGAGTTTTTTATGCTCATCCAAAATTTGAAATGTTTTTCAAAAGAATTAAAGATGAATAGGGTCAAGGATGGGATCAAAGAAAATTCATGTTGTCTAAAACATGGAACTATACATGACAATTTTTTCTAAGAGTTTTTTTATTTTATAAAAAAATAAAAACTAAGTAGAAGTGTCTACATGTAATATTGAAGTTGTTGTGCATTTGTTATGATCTAATTCATTAAAACTCTAAACCTAAAAAGATCCTCAACATGAATTATTCATTTAATTCATGATTATGTAATGTTTAAGGCTGAGTCCTTATACAGGTAATATTGAAACATGTAATTTATTTTATGCTTAATTCTAGTACTACCAAAAAATTTCATGTAATAACACATTATATTTTGAACACCACCTTTTTGGCATGATTCTCAAGGATATGATGTGATTCCATTCGTCTCCAAAGATAGTGTCACATTGATTTTACCTGGATTATTATGATGGTGAAATATAGTTCAACATCATTAAAAAACCTCCATCTAATATAGTGTGTTTTATATGTAAGATTAGAAATCAACCTACTCTATAATATATAATATGGTAATAACATCCTACATCCATTATTTCCTTGAGAATTATAAAATATTCATTCCAATACACTCTACTCAACATTAATCAGATTCTTACACATCAATGAGTTTGTTTTTAATAAATAAAACAATAAAAAACCTTCAAAACTCTTGAATCAATTATCATAAGGAACAATTCATAAAATTGTTCCATTGTGGAAGTTATCTAAACACCACACCCCATGATGAAATTATGTTTTTAATAATTATCCAACTCTCAGTGAAATGATCAATGCTATATTTACCATTTATTAATTGAGATCTACTCACAACTCCCAATTTTAAAATTCAATACCTAAAGTTATTTTCAGCACCAAGACTCTTTAACTTCCCTCATTACCAGGGGATATTTTACAACCCATTATATTCTCTTTAATGGGCCCTATAAAATTTTAAGGTTTTAAATTTATTGATACTTCAAAAATTCAATGAAAAATATAAATTAACATAAATGAATAAAATTTAAAAATAATTTATGAATAAAGATATCCAATTTTTCATTTGTTAAATTTATCATTGAAATGAATGTACTGGGTTTAGAAATCCCCACTATGGTTTTTTAATGTCAATATAATTTTATGAAAAATATATAATAAAAGATATTAAATACTTTGGCTCTAAAAACTAAATTCTAAATACACTCTAAATGAAATATACATGCACCAAATACATTTTTTAACATATTAATTAAATTTTAACAAATAATATTTAAAATATAAACATTAAAATTTAATATTTTTAAATATTATACAACATAGTTGACCTCTATACAAAAATTCAATTCAAATAGAAAAATCTATTTAATTAATATTGCATAAGTATTTTATTCCAATATACCCTTCATCAAAACATATAATATTTTCATAAATAAATAATGTATAACAATAAAATCATTTCTCCACTACATTTTTAAAATAATTATTAATGTTTATAATTAAAATAAAAAATGGACACAATTTTTCAAATTATAAATGATTTATAATATCCATCAACCCCAAATCAAAAATAAATGTTTATAATTATAATAATTAAATGCTCCCAATATTTACTTTTTAAAAAATGATTTTAAATATAAAAACATCATTATATATATATATTCATAATAACATGGTTATAATTTTACAATTCTATGATACCCTACCATTAACTTGATATGTTTTATGAGATCCATTTTAACCTAACAATAATTTTAATACCAACTCCAAAACCAAGGATGTCAAAATTTTAAGAAAATAATTATAAATAAAAACTTACAATAACAAAACAATGTCCTTATATAATTGAATGCATTATTATTATAAAGTAAATCTTCTATTATCATAATTTTTGTTATATATCATTAAATGAACTAAGTAAGAAAATATTATTCCTCATACATAAGGTCCAAGTTTTATCCCTAGTCAAGAATTGTCTTGGAAGTAAGTATTATTGTATGAAGTTTTTGTGACTAGTTATTATATACATTTAGATATACATAGTTCTAACATGAGTTAAAGGTGGGACTTGTTGAATTGGACGTGACTAAACATTAAAAATAACACTTAGATTGTATCATTTATGCTATTAGTGTGTCTCTAGTGGGTTTTTGTTCATTTATCCTTTGACCAATGGATTTTAGGTATTCATTCCAAGATAACATTAATACTTAGTCTTCTATCCTATGCTATTTTTTCTTTCAATATAAAATTATAGTAATTATGAATGTTACTAATCATAGGTGGGATATTTATTCAAAATATATTCACAATTTGTTTCCTATGAGACAGTCCAGACGTCACAATCCTTATTAGTGATATAAAAAGAAAGTGTATTTATATGATTAATACATTGAGTGTGTCAATTTTTTTTTGGTTTTCTAATTATAATTAGTGATATATTAAATTTGAGTGATAAAGGTTAATATATTTCCTATTTCATACTTATACATGATTTATTAGATAAAAGGAATGTTGATATAGTATGCACTTGGGTGAGTGGATTACACCAAACCATTAATTAGTTAAATCATAGTTATAAATTAGATTCATAATTTATGAATATAATGTAAAATGATAAAATGAGACAAAAATTTCATTTTCAATTAAGTAATTAATAATCCAAATGTTCTAAATATTCTATAAGGTTTTTTTTATAATAGTTAAAAAATTAAAATAATATTTTTTAAATGATTATATTATTATTATTTAAAATACAAATTTTATTCTTATATAAATGATATATATATTATATGTTTTTGGTTTTATGTAAATATATATATATAATTATAATTAAAAAATAATTTTATCAATATTATTTTATATTTATTTATAAATATAGAAAATACATATATATTAATAAAGTATCTAGTTTATTTTTATGGTTAATATTTACTAAACCAAGTTAATGAAAAATGCATGCATGTGATTCATTCAAATTAATAAAAAATTTAATAGTTCCCATTGAAATTTAATTTAATAATTGGCATGATAAAAATCATTGGCTCAGGGAGCCTATAAAAGGATAACTAAGGTGGAAATTATAAAAAAACCATTAGAATTGAAAAATAATTCCTTTTGATCCTATTCATCATTAAAAAACAGTTTCCTCGACCAGTATTGAGGGATTCTTCAAATCAAATATCCCATAAAACAACAAAGGGCAAGGTATATTTTTATTACGAGAGAAAATAATGGGTTTTTCATTTATGTTTTTCTTTATAGTTATGTTTTTTAAATTATAAACATTATTGTTTTTGGAATTCATTTTTATAGGTTTGGGATGGGATAACATTTATCTAAATTTAGTGAAAAATGCCAAACCTGATTTTGTCAATGGATCATTCCATGTGTATTTAATGAATAAAATAAATGAATAATGACATTCCTTTTCTCTATCGATCATGAGTATCCAAGATCATTTAAAATTATTGATATTGATCGTGAAGAATTATCCAGTATGTTTCACCATATTAGGGTGTCCTAGGGTAGAATGAATCTCCCAACACACAGGAAGGATCCTCTCCTCCTTGTTATTTTTCAGAAAATTTAATTAAATAGAAAGTGAGTGAAAGAGTGTGATATTTGTTTTAGAGGATTTTGGGTTATCAAATCATATATTCAAAAAAAAATATGGTCTGGTTTATATATCACCCTTATAGATTATTTATTGAGTTTAACTATTTATCAATAAATAAATTATCAAGGATACATTTTACAATTATGAACATGGGATCTCATTATTAGAGAGAAGGTGACTGTACCACTGAATCATTCAAGATTCATATAAGAAATAAGTAATTGTTAGCATTCAACTTGATTTTATTCTTGCTCAAGGATTATTTTTTATCTATATTGGTAACACTATTTCAAATATGTGTGAAATATATACTTTAATTATCAAATGAAAGATGGAAATGAACTATAATATGGTGGAAATTTGTAGTCAGCTAAAAGAAAAGGAGTTTCCATTACAGATTCTCTTTAAAGAGTGAATATTGTAAAATATGATCTACATATGCCTACAGTTTTTTAAAAATCAGAGGATTGTGGCTTCTCTATCAATATAGATATGGATTCCCTTCAACATAGGTTTGAATTATGCAAATTCCCTATACTTGGATGGATTATATTATAACATACCCCAATCTGACACTCTCTCACATGACTGGAATGGGTTGGTTATGAGACCTCAAGTATGTCTCTCCTCATGAAAGAAGTTACTAACTAGTAGTGGGGGTTTGATAAGTTTCGTAGGGAGACCATACCACATGGTTATAGAGTTATAATACATCAGAAATAAGAAATATAAATAAAACAAAAAACAAGGAAAACTAACAAATAAGCTAGCTTAATATTCTAATAAATAATAATGGAATCATTTAATAATGTGCTGGAATGTAACTAAATGTAATGCTAGAAGTAATATATGTAAAATACTAGTAGACTAAAATAATGAGTCAAATGTCCCCTATCCCAAACCCTATTTTATTCTCGTATCCAAACTCCTACCCATCCAGAAATCTATAATAAAAAAAGGTACCTTTCCCTTGTCCAATACTACATCCAAAAATTCTACTCAGGTACCAACCAACGGCCTAAATAGGGTGTGAGTAGAACTCAGTAGGTTCTCACCACCATGTTTAAACATAAATTTTCAAATAATTAGTGTATGAAATTATCCAATAAAAAATATATTAATTAATTAGATAATTAAATTAATACCCCATAACCCTACTTCAACACCATGTTGGAATATCATTGACCATGTTGAACAAACATACCAACCATAACCATAAAACCATGTTATATCATAACCTACCAAACTATCATGTCAAAATATATCTGATAATGTCGCATAACCATGCCAACCATAACATTATAGACAAGTTATAAATCAAACAAATATGGTTCAAACTCACTATATAAGCACTTAATTGTTTAATTAATACAGATCCCAATATATAATAATTTAAATGCCTCTCAGGGCCAAGCCCAGTATATAATCATTTTAGTATGTCTTAGGGACTAGACCGATATATAATCATTTCGGCATATCATAGGGCATATCCTAATTTAAAAACATTTCAGAATATCTCACTAGGCCAACACCTTATATAATCAATAAAACGTGAAAAAATTATAACACATATCATGATTACAAGTATATCACAAAATCACATCATAAAGATGAATGGTTAATTATGAAAATTACCATTTATCATTCAATTTCACATTTCATTTATCCTTTGGTCATAAAACAATGAATAATATGATCATTTCAGTAATGAGTCCAATATAAGTTGAGTCTATATCATTAAATCATAGAAATTACATGTCATTCTAAACACACATTATTCCATTAATGTATTCATTTATTATATCAGGTTTTTAACCAAAAGGAAGCCACATGCCAGGTATATAATCGAACAGATCTAAAAATACTACAAGGAATAATCTGATTCATTTTTTTAATTTATTTAGAGCCTGATATGTTGGATTAATTGAAATATTACACATACTTGAAAATTATCTAACCATAGGGTTAAATTTTAGAACCCCCACCTTTAACTAATGATGAATCAATTCTTCTAATAGAGAACAACCATGAAGAAAAAGGTGAAAATGATCATTAGATGGATCCAATATCAAAACCAATTTTGATCAAAAACAAGAAATGTACACAATCAATAGATTACACTATAAAGATCATATTAAGGTGGAATAAAAGAGGGAAACAAAGAAAAACAACATAACATGGATTTATTTCACAAAGGAGATATTCAAAACTAAGGGAAAGGTCCTAAAATATACAAGATGATCACCCTATAAGGAAAAGAGGAAAGATACATGTGGGTGATAAAGAAAATAAAATGCATGAAACTTTAAAAAACTAGCTTAGGAAATTATAGTGTATAATTTAGTTACAGGTTATGTATTTATTTTTAGAGACATATGCTGAAAAACATATTTCCTCAGTTGAAAATTTAATCCAATAGAATATTTTACAACATGTGACCGGTTCATGATGAGTAAATAATTCATGTCATGAATCAGTTCATGAGATGAGTTTTGTGGATTTCACACATCGTGAAACCCATCTACACATCATGTAAATGTACTATGGATGGTTTTAATCCCATTTTTCATAAATAAATACTAAACCCCTTCAAGGATTCTAAACAATCCAGGAACCCTTCGTAACACTTGTCCCATTTATACCCAGACACAATTAATTCAAGCAAATATACATCCCAAGAATTTATGTCATTTCCCCAAAAAAGGCTCTCCACAGGGATCCTCTTCGGTTATTTCATGTATCCTCACAACCCAAGTATTCATTTATTCAAACAAATAGAAATTTATGATGAAATAAAAAGTATCAAGGTTTTAAAGATATGGAAAAACTAAACCAAAAGATTATTAATGAATAATTCAAAGATAACAATACCTAAAGAAAATGGGATCTTACAACTTCCCAAACATATAAAACATTTTTTCTGAGTTTCTCCAAGCATCACTGTGGGGTCTTAGAAAACAATTATGGACACTAAGATCACATATTAGACACCCTCTCCCAGGTCTCCTCCTGAACTAACCCATTATTCTGTTGCATTTGATCCAATGGTATATTCCTACCCCAGAGATACCTCTCACTACGGTTCATGAACCATATCAGATGCTCCTAAAAGGATGCATCAACACAATTCTTAATGTCTCCAATGTCTATCATGTGATAGGAGTCTAGATAATATCACTAAAGCTATGACATGTAAAACACAACATTTAAGACATTGTAGTGTTTTGGAGGGTCTAAGAGGTGCTCAATAGGACTGAACATTTCAACTATCTCAAATGAACCAACAAACCTATGTGATTGTTTCCTGATATGGCACTGCCCCATTCTTGGCGACACCCAATGAAAAAACCATTGAAAAAAATTGAACTCCCTAGGTAATATGTGATGGTCAAAATATGATTTATTCCTTCTCTATATAGTCTCCAACCACTATGTAATAAACTGAACCTACTCTAACATCTTCTCCATGAGACTCAAACCAACTAGCACTGACTCCCCTGACTCCAACAACCAATGAGAAAAAAATGGATTGCAATAAAAGGCCTCTAAAGGTTCCATTTTTATTAATACTTAGAATATATTATTGTATAGAAACTCCAAGAGTTCCATTTTCTAATCCCATGGACCATCAAAATCCAAAACATAGTCTCATAACATATCCTCCAAATTCTGAATAGTTATCTTAGATTTACCATTATTCAAAGTATGATAGACTATACTAAATAGATCATATAATACCTAATCCACTTGAATAACATCCAGAACCATGATGTGTAATGAGGATCTATGTCTAGAACTATACTCCTCAGAATATCGGGAATCCAAACTAACTCACACACATAAATACTATCCATTTCATTAACTATAAAGGTCTCCCTAATAAGTAAAAATTTGGATACCTTCATCATTCTATCCAAAATCAACCATATGGCAACATTTTTTGGCTTTTACTAGGAAATATTGTCACAACATTCAATATGACATCATGACATTTCCTCCCAATAATGGGAAAATGCTATAAAATCCCAACTATCCTATGATGCTCGACTTTCACCAACTAACAAGTGAAACATATCGACAAAAATCATGCTACGTCTTTCTTTATTCCAAACCACCAGTATTGTCTATGGAGATCATGATACATCTTTTTTAAACCAGGATGTATATCCCATATAGAGGCATGAATCTCACTCATTATCTCCTCACTTAAGCAAATAAGAACCAATTCTCGATCAAAAAAATGAATATAATTTCCACAGCCAAGAGACAATCCTAATGTTGTCACCCCACCATATAAATTTTCTATCAGAACTATTTTGACTAAATTAGATAACTACTCAGTCATGATCTAGTCCAATATCATGAGTATAAAAGATTTCAAATTTAGAGAAACTCATCCTTGGGACATCTAAACATCTATATTCATTTCTATAAAGAGATAAATTATCCACCAATCATAATAAGACTCCCATACTACCTCTTATTTCATCTTTCAACTGAATGCATATATAATGTCATTTCCATTTTCTAGGGTATAAGCCAACTCAATGTCAAAAGACTGCAATTACTTGACCCACCTCCTCTATCGAATGTTCATGTCTCACTGAAAAAATATACCTAATGCTCTTATGGTCTATGTATACCAAAAAACTCTCACTATGAGATAATGTATCTATCTTATCAACGGATGTACCATTAGTGCTAACTCCAAAACTTTATTTGGATAATTCCTAATGTACAGTCTCAATTTTTTTGATCCATAAGCAAGAACTTGATCCTCCTATATCAGAACTGCTCTAAGTACAACTGTGTATGTCTCCCAATACACGATATATGCCTTACCCATCACAAGTAAAGTGAGGATAGATGATGTCATCATCCTTTTATTCAACTCTTGAAAAATATCTCACAATTGTTCAACCAAAAAACTTCATTCCATTTTGGTTAGCCCATACATTAGTGAAAAAATATGAAATGTCCCTGATAAAGTGTCAATAATAACATAATAAACCTAGAAATATCCAAATATCGAAGAAATTCTTGGGATTCTCCCAACATACCATGACTACAACCTTCTCCGAGTCCAATAACACTCCAACCTCTTAGATGATATGGCCTATTAAGTTCAATTTATCAATCTTGAAACTACATTTAGTTTTCTTGGTGTAAAGTTGATGATCTCTCAATGTACTATGGATGATTTTATGATGTTGGTCAAGATCATATATTGATTGGGAGTTCACTATGATTTAATTGAAATAAATTACCACAAAACATTCATGAAAAGGATGAAAGATCTGATTTATTAAAGATATGAATACCACCAGTGCATTGGTCAAACCAAATGAAATCACTATGAATTCATACAAGTTTCACCTTCTTATAAATGTAGTATGAGGTATGTACGATTTTCTCACCCTCATATAATGGTATCTAGATCTCAGGTCAATCTTAGAGAATATATTAGAACCTCTCAACTAATCAAAAATATCATCAATTCATGGAAGAGGATACCAATTTTTGACCATCATCTAGTTCAATATCTATGAATCCACACATAAGCACAGGGTCCCATAAGTCTTATTGAATAAGTTAATTGGAGAACCCCAAGGATATGTTCTAGGTCACGTGAAACCTTTATTTTTCATATCTCCTAACTAAACATTCAATTCCCGAAGCTCTAATGGGGAAATTATATATGGTGAGATAGAAACCAGATCTTATCCCAACACCAACTCTATTGTAAACTCAATATCATACTCGGGTCGCATGTTATAGAACTCATCAGGTTAGACATCCAAAAAATATTCTACCACTAGAGGAAAATAATCTTTTAGTATTCAACCATCATCTAGGGAAAGACTATCTATTTGAAACATGAGACAATCCAATATATACTAAATTTTCCCTGCACATACAGCCTGAATATCCCACTATCCTTGGTGATAATAACATCCTATTTCAGAAGATTGAAATGTAACACTAATTTGATAATAGTTGATATGATACTGGTATTGAACTAACCAATCAATACCAAAAATCAAATAAAAACTCATCATTTCTAGAATGTATGATTCCCAAAATAAATGGTAACCACCAATCTCTAGAGAACACACCTTGTAAAGTTCGAAATTCATTGACCAAACATCTAGTGGTGCATCGATGGTCAAAACACCATCCAATATTACCATATCCAAGACCAAAAAAATTATAAATGGTGTGGATAAAAAGGAAGTGATGTTCTTATATCAAACATAGCACAAGAAAGGGTATATGATATAATAATCATACCTCTTTCAGTAGACGGTCCCACATCCACAATAGCTGAAGGAGTCTATATAATGTGAAACAAACTAGCCCCTCTACCCTAGGATCCATACTAACTCACATAAGCTATTCACTCTTTCGAGCACTTTTATTTCTACATAGGGTACCACGTCTCATTCATCAACTAAACATCCCATGGAACTATAGCTATATGTCATCTAAGGAGTAGTTGATTCCAACCCAGAATTGGTTTCCATTCTTATTCCCCTACTATGGATTTGCTGATGCATGCCCTGGAAACACCTATATAGGTGGCCAAATCATCCCAAAGAGTGACACTCTAAATTATGGTGTAGAAACTAATGCCACTTGTGGAAATATTTTCACACTGATATCACTATAATGGAATAATATCCTGATATGGATGCCCACTAGCATAACTTCTTTGCACACTATTGACTTGGAAAAAATGATCATAATTTTTTCTTTCCAATAGATGAAGAGTTCATAGTTTTTCCAACTAAAATATCCTAGACACTGTAAGTGTCCTCTCTCATATTCCCTTCCATGATGAGTGCCTAATATATCAATACATTAAAACTTCTCTTACGAAACATGTTCACTTGAAAGATGATCTCATTTCAAAGAACATCCTGAAAAATATATCACCTAAGAGATCTCATTAGCATCCAAAGAGGGTTCAAATAAGTGAGTTTTGGTGAAATTATCAACATAGTCCAAAACATACATGAACTCTTTATTTGGTGATAGAACACATGGGCCTTCTAATCCCTTAATGTCTTTGGATAGAAGTGTCTTAGGGAATTCATCTCAAATTCCATCCAAGAGAACTCCTTTTTCTGGACATCATTCTCTAGAATGTCCCCCAATACTGGATTGGTCTAGGAAGAATATATTTATAAAGCTTCACCATCCTATCTTAGGTTGTCTCGAAGATTCCTGAATATAGACTTAATTAAATCAATCCAAAACATAGATGCCTTGGGTCCTCTCTCCCTAGTGAACAATGAAAGATGATGAAGCTAAAAATCTCTCCATATCTCATATGTCAAAGGCATGGTACTGAAAGTCTCCATTCCCATAGATATCATGACCCTTAGAGATATTTTGAGAATCTGAACCTACAACTGATCCTTAGGAACTACAATAATCTCCAGTTCAGCTAAATTTGGTGCATGCTGATTACCGCTCTCCTGATTCTCAACTAAAAGATGACCTGGTTTGATTTTATCTACAACACTAACACACTTCTAATAACATTATCTATCAAAAAATTGAACCTCAAAAGGTGAAAACAACATATAACTAATGAATCCTGGTCTCTCTATACATGTATAAGAAGTTTTTTATAATGTTATAATAGTTCATTCATTTCATTTAATTCAATAAAAGATAACATGTATTTGATATTATAGTTCAATAGGAAGGTATATATCACATGCAATAAATATTTCTCTATCATGAACAATGAATGTAAATATATATCCCTATGTTCCTAGTAAAATTAATTCATACAAATCACATCACATACCATGAAATGAGTATAATATCAAGAATAAATAACATCATAACATGATAACAACTCACATCATGTGAATCAACCAAGGTGAAATTACATCAACTATAACAAGAAAACATCATGAACAACAATCCATCTCTAGGAACTTGGATTTTTCTCATACATTGGATAGATAATACCATGAACAAGCTCAAAACCAATTCATAACACACCATATTCTCCTTTATACATTTCCCAAACATTAAAGTAAGAGAAAAGTAACCTGAATCTCATACCACCTTTTAACATCCCTTGAAATGTCACTATCTTAAGTGGCCAAAATTGGTTGGTTATGAGACCTCTAACATGCCTCCCAATATTCTAGGGGTTTCTAACTATCATCAGGGGTGTGATTAGTATAGTAATTACCACATACTCCTAGATACCGAGTTACAACATAGTGGAAATAAGAAATATAAATAAATGAATAATTATCAAAGTTTAGAAATAATAGAAATAATAAAAAACAAAAAAAACAAAAAATATGGCAACATAATAATCCAATAAAAAAGAAAATAATAATTTAATGATGTTCTAGAATGTAACTAAATTTCAAGATAGATGTAATTCAAGTTAAAGACTAGGAGAATCAAATAAAGACTCAAAATAATCGGTCGTGAACCCCATATCAGGTCGGTCTCAAAACTCTAACCCGCCTTATATGCAATAATAAAAAAGGTCCCTTTCCCTTGTCTAATAATTTATCCACATAATCATCCCAGGCCCCAAATGAAAGTATGAATAGGGTGTGAGCATAAATGAGTTGGTCAGCACCACCATGTCTAAACATAAGTAGTCTGATAATAAGTGTACGTAATATTGAATTAAATAAGTTTATTAATTAATTAAACAACTAAATTAGTGCCCCATCAACCTAATTCATCACTAGGATGGGATATCAATGAGAATTTCTCACATCCATGTTAACCATTGGAATATAACCATGGTAAACCGTAACCTTCCTCAACTCCATTACATAATGTCAATGAAAATGTCTCACAACCATGCCAAGAATAACCTTATAAAAAGGGTATAAATCACACAAATCATGGTCAAACTCAATGTATAATAATTTTAGTATTTAACCAAGGCTGAGACTCAAATATAAACACTTCATCATGTCTCAAAGTGTATCTTGATATATAAAAAATTCATCATGTCTCAGATCCTAGCCTAGTATTTAATAATTTCATCATGTCTCTGGGCCTATATCAATATGTAAGAATTTCAACATGTGTCACAAGGCCAATTACCTATACAAGAATTAAATCATGGAAAAATCATAGCACATGTCATCACAACAAGGATATCAAAATATCACATCTTAAGGATAAATGGTTAATTATAAAACATCTATTTATCATCAAATTTCAAATTTTATTTAACCTTCAGTCATAAGACATCAAAAATATAATAATTCAATAATCATGCCAATCTTAGGCAATTTTATATCATTAAATCACCTGAATTTCATGTCATTATAAACACACTTTAATCCATTAATCAATTAATTTATAATCAAGGGTTTATAAATTAAATTGTAGCCATAATACAGGTCAATAATCTAATGGATGTAAATGGAATCCAAGGAATAAACCAATTAATTATTTTTAATTTAGCTGGCACATGATATGTTGCCCCAAATTCAATATTTCATATACTTGAGAATTATCAAACAATAGGGTTAAATATTAAACCCCACATTATTTAACTGATGAATAGAAAATGATTTCAATGGAAAATTACCACAAGGAAAAAAATGTGTGGATGATCATAAGAAGGATCCTAGATCAAAACTAATAAATATAAAAAAATTCCCAATTTCAATATATTACACCGCAATTATTGGAGAATGATTAAAGAGAAGAGAGAAACATATAAAAACAAAATATCAGGTATTAATCACACAAATAAGATGTCCAGAATTAAGGGAAAGGTCCTAAAATTACCTGGATGACCCCCTAATTTGATAGGTGGAAAAATGTTTGTGGGTGAGAAAGAAAGTAATATGTATAACACTTTTAAAAATATTCTTAGGAAATTACATGGAGTGTAATTCAGTGAAATGTCATTTATTTCTATTTGGAGGGATATTCTAAAAAATCCATCCCCTCAGATGAATATTTAATTTTCTAAAACATTAAATGACATGTAACTGGTTCATGATGTGTAAATACATCACATCATGAATCAATTCACAACATGAGTCTAGTGGATTTCACCCATTGTGTATCCCTTTTACAGAACATGTAAATGTCCTAAAGATGGGTTTCAACCCATTTTACATAAAGAAAACTCAAACCACCTTCATGTATTCTCAACTTACCAATAACCCTTGGTAACACTTATTTAATTTATACTCATACTCTAGTAATTCAATCAAATATAAATCCCTTAAAATTATGAAATTTTCCCTAATAATGTCTGTCCACATGGATCCTCTTTATTTTTATAATGTTTCCTCATAAACCAAGTCTATGTTCTTTCAAATAATTATACAATCATGATGAAATTAAAACAAAAAGTTTTAAAGATTATGAAAAACAAAAATGAAATAAGCTTAATGGACAACTCCAAGAGAGACCTAACCAAGAAAATATAGGTTCTTAAAACATATTCTAAGGGAGATGAACTATGGTATTTCATGGATATCAAATACTTAATTGATATTTCTTGGGGAATAAGTGAATAGAAGTTAATCCTAATCAGAATAGGTTTCATCCACATCCTTATGAGGAATAATGATGATATTAATGTGGTACAAATGATGGGGAATTTTCACATTATGTATAGAATATTTAGGTTATCCAAATGGGTTATTAACTTAAATAATTTAAATCAATGGATCACAAATTATTAATTATGGGTTATACTTCATGACATTAATTGGGTGATTTTTCATCCCAATATCTTATATGATCTTACTTCTTATGTTACCATCACTCTGAATATTGTACTCAAATGTTATGGATAAAAGTTATATCTATAATATTTGAATGTAAAGGTTTCTAAAACATCAAAAACAATTTTTGATAATCAATGTGAAAATGATATTTCTATTAATTTTATACAATATTCAAGATAGAGACATATTGATATAAAGTTTCACTTTATAAAAGAGAAATTTTAGTTGAATCTATTTTTCTAGAATACATGTCAACATAGTATCTGATTACTGATATCTTTTCAAAATTAATTCCAAAAGAAAGGATTGTGCAATTGAGGCAAAAAAATTCATTTTCAGCCTCCTTTCAGGACTTTCTAAACCTCCTATGTAAGCTCCCCCACTATGCTTTGGATTATATTGAAAATGGGGGGGGGGGATAATGTAACAACTTTGTACTTTATAATATGTTTTTTTTGATTCCATATATGAATATGAAGTTGTGGTTATCACAAAATATAGAAAAGAAAAAGAAAAGTGAGATAAAAATAAATTGAGAGAAAAATAAAAGTTATAGAGGAAAAGATACAAGTAAGGGTTAATTTATATTTACCCGGTAAAAAAACTTTATTTACAATAATGGAAGTAATTCCACCAAAAAACATTACTTTATATAGTATTGTGGTGTCAGGATACTCTCTTTTGAGGAAGGTTATGTTTTGATACAAGTAAAAAAACTAGATTTGTTAACAGAAGATGAGTGGTGATAAATTTTTAGAGTTGGAAATGTTGTTTAAATGGGTTTTCAACAAATCCAAAGGGGGTTATTGAAGTAACATTGTGGTGTTTTTAAAACAGTTTTGTATTTTTTGACAAATAAATTCTTTTTATAAGATTGTTTTTGTTATCTCAAAGTCAAATACATCGACATTGTATTCTTCTTATCAGGTCCAAAAGAATCAGTTTCATAATTTAATATTTTCAAGAAGTTTATATTTTTCATTTTTAGAGAATGAAATAAGTTTCTAAGTTAGAAAGAATGATGTAATTGAGTGATAAATAATTATTTTTCTGAGTTATGAAGAAAAAATCTGGTGCGACATAAGTTTCTTGTTTAAGAATTCATATAGTTACTAAATTTTTTTGAAAGAATAATGTCAAGTCGGGAGTAAGAATGTTTTCATACATTCCAAAACAAAGTAAAAAGATACGTTTCTAATCATAAAGTTCTCAAAAATCATGAAAAATTTCATGATACAATATTTTGAAGAAATGTTAGAGAGGTTTGAAGATTTTCAAATTTGTAGTATGGATATTCCATAGTAATGTGATATCCATCATAATGGGATTTCCATAATAATTGGAATTCCATTGTAATGAGAATCTAGATTCACTATGAATGAAATAAAATTGGGATTCACTAAGAAGGATATTGAATTTGGATTCAATGAGAAGGATACATAACTTGGATTCACTGAGATGGATACCAATGTCAGATTCACTGAGAATTAAATAAAAATCATATTCACTAAAAAAGAAGCATAAATCATATTTAGTTGATTTCAAAGAAGAATCCAAAATAAAATTCTAGATGTTTTATGATTATTTGAAGAGTTAAAACAAGAAATTAATTTTTACATAAAACTTAGAGAAGTCTAAGGAGGTTTGATGAAGTCAAAGTTTATGTTTTAAATTTGATATTTTTTTTGAGTTTTTTAAATTTGAGAAAGAAGTGAATGTTTTCATTTTTCCAAATTTGTCTTTATGAGTCCCCAATAAATACTTTCTCAGATCATTCATTCATTCATCACTTTCACAAAGGTGTATTAGGTGGATCCCTGAATAAATTAAGTGAGATTAATTTCTAGGAAGATATCCTTTGAGGAGAATTAGACATGTGAATGTTTTTTTTTCAGTATGAGCAATATCGTATTGATAAGATCGTATTTAGTCAATATGATTGAGTCAATTAGACTAAAGAAAGTCATATTGAGTATTTGAGAATAGTTTTATTTTTTATGATTGAGATTGGATTCATCATATAAAGTACATCATATTGAGATAATCAGATCCAAAATTAGCGTATGGATAGAATTAAATCTTGACTCATCATATTGAGAGAATCAGATTTAGACTGACTGTATTAGGAGAATCATATAAAGACTCATCGGATTGTGAAAATCAGATCCAGCCAAATCAGACATAGGATTCAGACAAAGAAATTGTAAATAATCTTCAATAAAGTAATTATTTATTTGTTTGGATCAATTATTTAATAAGAAAACATTATAAACTGACATGATTTAGTATAATATTTCCTATTAGAAGATAAAAGTTGTCTAATAGGAGTTGATACATATTTTACTCACTTCTTCATATTAGTGTATTTCTATAGACCCATAAGGGTGGATATAGAATAGATGTTGGTTCTCACACAAAGTCCTAACATTGTAAATATTATCTGATTTACATGAATTCTTAATTTTTAATGAATGAGTATTTAATAAATGTTGATAAGAAAATACATCTTAATAGGTCATAGGGGTGAAGTTTCTAAATGTTTTGTAACTATTAAAGAGTAAACAACTGATTCAACCCCCATTATCAGTATTTACTTGATCCTTTGGATCCTTAGAATAAAAATTTGATTCACCGTGCTTCTAATATAGCCACTAGAGCTCCACATTTCAATTCCCCAGAAATTCACATACAGTATCATAAAAAAAGTTAAACCTATAAATGTTCCCTCAAACTATGTATACCTAAAGTAGGTTGAAATTTCACCCTACTCACTAAAACAATTAACCCTTGATCATATAAATAGATTCAAAAACATTAATGTTAATGGAAACAAATTTAGAAATGATACAGAAAGAAAGAAATAATACTTGAGTTTAATGTGATTCTAATGATGATGACTATGCACACAGTCAGAACACACTACCACTATCTTTTTTATAAGAAAAAGATATTTGTGATTAATAATAGATTAAAAAATAAAATTAATACCCACCAAGGTCACAAATATGTAATAAATCTCATATTGAATAAAAAATCATCATTGTACTGAAGGTCACACCATCTCAAAATATTTCCCATCTTGTGAGTCTAGAATAACTGATCCCTTAAACTCACCGATCACTAACTATGAAAACCTGATATTGATTACCAACTTGATAACCCTGTTGTTTTACTAAACATCCAGAATTTCAATTCATCACTATATAATTATCGATAAATAAATTTTTTTGATAGTCTTACTGTCTTTGGAGAAGTATTTCTATCATTTCTTTCACCTCACATCCAAACCATAATCTAATTTTTTAATAAATGTAATTCTAATGAATGAATTTCTAGTAAATAGAAAAAAAAACCAATTCCTAAAAATATCCCAATTGAGGACTTATTTTAAGGATATTTAGAAAATCTCCAATCTTAGCATGAACCAAACCCTTTTTTCCTCACATTTTCCAAAGCCACACCAAGACATGATGTTGACTCAAACATTCCTATGATATTACCATAGAAATAACATTTCATAGATTTTTCATTCTAAATATCATCCATAATTCTATCTCATTATCCTCCAACAAATTTATGATGAAATTATTCATTAAGTCAATGTGCTTTATCCATGAAAAGAACAACATATTTTTAGCCAAGTGGATTTTACTTTAGCTATCATAGAAAATAATTTATCCTTCCTTAAACCTTCTATGATATTTCAGTAGTATCTTCAACAACACTATTTGTTTCCAAGAATCCATTATAACTACAAAATCATCATCCGTTGATCTTAGATTAATAATTCACCATAGTTTGATGAATAGTCAGTACTTGTTATTCTAAAAGTAAACAAAAATGAAGTTTTCGTTTTCCTTGTATTTATAACATGAATAAATTCCTAGTCAAAAAACTCATGTAATATATCATCAATTCTAAATAGTATGGTTGTACCTAATCCTCCTTTAAAATATCATAGGACCGAATTCAAAACCTTCCAATATAGTTTTCATAGATTTTTCATGAACAGATTTATGACAACCAATATATGGGAAATATTTGGCCACACGAAAACAATAATTTACCTTTGACTTCCTATCATTGAAGCATATGATACTTTCTCTAAGAATTGATTCTCCTTTTCTATTTTTGGTTCATCTAACATGGATAATTCTATGTAAAAACAATAGGAATAGAGGTAGGTTTACTTCTAACCACCATAAATCATTCAATTATTGTACTGATATAGTTTTTTTGACATAACTTCAATACTGTATCTTTCTTAACGATTTTAATATTAATCAAATAAATATTTCTTTCATATCTATGATCATTCATTTATAATCTCCTAGAAAATTCACACTATAGATTCTAGATTTTCCAAACATCTGATCAAGCTATAACGATGTCATCTATATATAAAGGAGATATGGTGAAGTCTTATCATAACATTGCTTCTTCTAACCAAAAATATCTTTAATGATACAACTAAAACATTATTCAACGATGATGGAAGATTAAAAACCAAATTATGGATCCATTCTACTAGTGAACCTATTTTGTGATTTTATGTAAATATCCATGTACAGATAACCTTAAGTGAATATAGTTTCAACTCCCATATATTATAAGTATAAATGTTATAATTATTTAATCCTTAGAATAATTCGAGTAGTATCATGCTTTATTACCACTGAAAATGTTTCTATAAATTCATCAACTTCCTTACATTGAATACCTTTAACCCCAATCTATATTTTATTGAATTTATTTTTCTCATCATATTCCTTTATATGGAAAACCATTTTATTCTTGATTTTCCCCTTCTCTTTTACTAAATCAATCAATTTCCATTTTTAACTAAACGTAAATAAATCCATTTATTTGTTAATTTTTGAATTTCATTCCACTAATTAAATATGGGATGTTTCTTATTTTCGGTATTCTAGATCTCCTATAATAATTAATGGTAAAAAATTTATGTTAACCCTAAATCTCTGAGAAATATTTCTTACTTGAACCAATAACCTCAATTGATTTGTATTTTCTAAACTACTTGACCTATCACTTCATTCATATACCTAAACATATATTACTATAACTTCTTGATACCTATTTCATGCACTCCATCTTAATCATTAATTGTATTTAATTTTTTTGTCTAGTCTTCCATCTATATCACCTATGGAATTTTAATATTTTCATTTGGGTTTTCCTGTTCTTATGAACTTTTTGAGATTTTACTCAGATCAATATAGACTTTGATTTTTGATATATTCATAACATCCTTATCTAAAAAATTTCATCCCTTATATAGGACCCATTCATTGAATTTAATATCTCAAATTTTTCTGAATTGTCTTTTTTAATTATCTCATAATTGTCAGTTAAAATTATCATTACCATACCCAATTAAAATAGAAATTTTGCAACTAGACTCAAGTATTTCAGTAACATTAGAATCAATATGCATGCATGGAAACATCCATAATATGTTGATCTAATGAACTTTTAGACTTGTTCTGATCATTAAATCCTATGGTATTTGTTACTCAACTTTTGATGCTAGACATCTATTGAAAAGGTAATATTTTTTTGAGAGCCTCTATTTTAATTATCGTAGGAATTCCATTGTGAAACCTCATACTCTGAGCCATTTAAATCAATTTCTAATTCATCCAATTAGCCACTCCATTCTATTGAGAAGTTACAAGAACCATATTCTCAAGCCTTATATCCTTCTTTTTAAAGTTGTTCAAGAAGTTATATTTGATGTGTTCACCACTACTATCAGATAATGGTAATTTTATTTTATTTTATCCTCCTTTCCAATGTAGTCTTCTATTAAATTTATGCCTAAAAAATAGTAGACTTATGATTCAAAAATTAGATCAAAAGTTTTCTGGTTTCATTATCATTAAATATCAAAAAATATAACGAACACAAATGGACTCAATAGAGGAAGGTCCAAAAACATTGGTATGAACAAGTTTTAACTTCTAGGCTCAGGGATTCCATCCATATAAATTTATGGAACCCCTCATTTTATTCCCCAACACAAAACATTATAATCTTTTCATGTCCATTGACCAAGAATTATTATGAATTGTTTTTCATTATAACCTTCATGTTATTATCCATGATTTGACTAAGTGTATAATAGAATACCACCAGATTGTTTGAGTATATATCCAATGAAGTTGCTTATTTACATATAGTCAAATATATATTCCCATACTTTAATTATTTTTCAACTACCACAGATCCATGAGTAGGTTTCTATATTTTGTTAGTAATGAAAGTACCGTAACCTATCCCATTAGGTTATCCAACTAAAATTATGTTCTTATATAGCCTTAATATATATTTAACATTTATCAATCTCATGAGTCCCCCATTATTTAACATGATATTAATATCTCACTTATTAATGATTTTATATATTCAATATCTTCTAAATATACATTTATGAAATTTCATAATACATCATTTTTCAATGCATCTCTACTATCCCATTGGCTAGAATGACTCACCTGAGTCAACTACCCATGAATTAGAAAAATATTTACACTAAGAATTAGTTCATTACCTACTTCTATAGTTCTAATATATTTTGAGACTTTGGAAGTTGATATTCTTCCAAATATTTCATTGGGACTCCTATAGTCCTTGAAATGTACTTTTTCCACACTTCTAATAGGCTGGACTAAGATAACTCGACTTTACTCAATTCATATCCTATTACTTATATACTGATGAATTATTCCAATACACTTTCTTCCATTTAGGTGACCATCATTTTCCATTAACATTGAGAGAACATCTTTATTGTATTTTGACTTTCCTCAAATAAAGTTATTTATTGAGAATAAAATTCATGAGATCATCAAACACCAATTCTATTTATTTATAGTAGTTACTCACTATATTGATCATCACATCCCAACTATCTATTAGTGATTGTAGTAGTATGAGTACCCTCACATAATCTGTGAAATTAAATTTCATCAACTAAATCTTCCTTTAGATTATATGGAAATAATTCATGTGTCCAACCATTGGCCTTATTTATGAAAACCTTTTTCTATACATCATCTAAACTCGAAACACCTTGTTCAAATCTATATATTTCTCATACACTTTTGATAGTGAGTTTATTACTTCTACTAGTGCTTTCTTCTCATATATATTGAATAAAAAAAATTCATTCATAGAGACATCCTCACCAGTTAAATCATTATTATCTCTTAGAAATCCCATTATTATTTTTATATTATCACATTCTTCACTCCAGATAATATAAATTCTATGTTATTTTGAACCATATGATCTTCAACTTGAATCTCCCAAAAAACAAAAATTTATTCCATCAAACCTATCAATTCTTATCTAGCTATCATCTAATTCCCTTACAATTATTTTTTAACAACCAATAAATTAATTTATCCTAGATTAATAGAGAACATGGGAAAACCCAACCATACTCTTATACCACTTATTTGGAATGAAATTATGATCCTTCATGCTTCTGATATAGTAACTAAAACAATGTACCTCAATCCACCAAAAATTAGCACATAGTAGAAAAAATGAAATCCAAACCTCTGGATGTTCCATATAACTATGTATATTGGATGTATATATACATCACAACAGAATAAACAAAAAAATGCACCATTGATCATAAAAAAATACTCACAGATATTTAAGGTAACATAAACATATTCAATGTTGATACAAAAAGAATTAAACAAGACAATATTTTAATGTTCTTTGGATGTTGAGTCCAACATGAAAAGGACAAACACACGTATTATTTTATTATTATAATTGATTGATATATATGATAACATATAGATATAAAAAAATTCCTCCCTAATTTCAGAATAATTTAATAAATTTCATATTGAATTAAAAAACAAAATCACACATTATGCTAAAGGTTCTACCCACTTATACTAAGTGAAATAGAATCATCATTTAGAAACTAATCCCTGAAATCAAGAATCACTAATCATGACCACTTGATACTTATTACCAAATCAGCAACCCTTTAACATTTCTAAACATTCAAAATTCCATGATATCACTATATAACAGTGGGTAGATTAGAACATTCAATGGTTCTAATGGAATTGGATAATTCATGCTACCACTATACAAACCCAACATTTATCCCATCAATTGGATCATGAATTTATGTTGATTTATTTTGGAATAGAAATCTAGAAGATTTAAATATAATTTACCTCCTAATAATCTACATAGTCCCTCATATTGGAATAAACTAACTTTGGCTTATGGTGATGGCAGAAACGTCACTTATCCAGCCCACCTATATTTATCTATGTATATAAGTTAAGGAGGAAACCCCACATTATGATATTTTATCTAACACCCCCCTAAGATTAAATTTTTTTATATATACACCACATATCCATATTACCTATATCAATAAGTGGGATGTTTCCTTAAATATGATTGATTGATTCCCCTTTAATAACTCAGCTCTAGTGTTTTGATATTTTGATTCATCAGACCCATTTTCATTAAATATTTAGGTAAACTTAATGATTATGATATTACTAATTGTGTGTTTTTGCAGATTATTATGGGTAGGTAGTTGATGTAAAAAATGTTTTATAATTTATGATATATTGAGATAGTCATTTTTTCATTTATTAAGTAGAAAAGGAGAGGGGCATCCAAAATTTTTATTTTAACTCAGATCATGTACAATGTCATAAATGAACTAGAATACCATTACATGTAATTCTTAATGGAATCTCAAAGTGGGATAATTGATTTCTCTAAGTCATAGATAGTTTGGAAACGTTTGTCCAACCTTACAGTTTTTCCTCTTCATGAATCAACAACGCCTCTTCCTTTTATATAACTTCCACCCCCACTTTCTTGGATTCCATAACAAAATTTTTCTAATCCTCTACATCTTTCTTTTTACAGGATATATATTGATGAAATCAAACCACCGAGTACCCTTATATGTATTAATATAGGTTAGGGTGACCATTTATCTTCTAATAATATATGAACCTGTATAAACTCTACATGGTCAACCCTATTTTAATTAAAAATTGATTATATTCAATCAAATATGATACAATTGTTAGTATTTTGGTTTATTGATGTTTAACAAATACTATCCACACTTTATATAATATTTGGATCAAAAATAGTGAATAACATGTCCCACTAAAAAAGAAAATGGACTTCCCATATAGAGAACATGCATTGATACTTCATGGGAGTCATTTACAACATTGATAATATATCCCATTTACCAGAACATGGGAAAATTGTAGGCCTGACGTCATCTACATCAAGGAGGAAAGAAGTCTTTGTAGACATGAGAAATATTCATGGATGAAGATTCTTTATGATGCTTCTTTACAAGTATGTGGGTAGCTTTTAAGCTTGGCATCATTTTTAGTATGAAGGTGAGAAGCCCTCACAGCCATATGAAATCATAGTTTTTAGAGATGGATTAGGGAATTTCATTATAATAATTCTCATTTTTAGTATTTTTTATAGAATCCCATGTGGTCAAATGCTTTCTATATAGTGAAAATTTCATGATTATTGGGTGAGTGGTCACATGGAATTCCTTTATATAACACCCCTTACACACATTAAGAGATGAGAAAATTTTAGTGGAAAAATATTTAAGATGAATCACGTCATTTAAAAGATATTGATATATGAAATCAATTGAATAATTATCTTAGGTCAACTCCACATCTATCTTTTGTAGAGTACTAAGAATCCTATATAAATTAATCCTAATGTATTTTATTTTCTGTAAGACTTTCATAGTTAAACTTGTATAAGATCCTTTATGAAATATCCCTACTCAAATAATTCAAAAATGGATTCCCACCACATAAATTTTAAGCGGTGGCTATCCTTAAGGATCCAAAAATTTTCTGTACCCATAATATTCACATATATTGAAATTCTTAGTGGATCAGATGTAGACACCTGGGAGGGAGGGGTTGGATTTTGTGTTGCCAAATTTTTCTTACCAAATTCCAATTTATCCATTAAACATTAAAAACCACAAAATTTGTACCTATGTTACCCATTAGGGTATAAAGTACTATTTTTACCTCTTACCCAATAAGAAAAAACCACTATCAGTTTATGTACAGAAATAAATATGGAACAAGGTATTTTTACAAGGATCATCTCAAAGTCCCACTCTACCATGATTGGTTGTTCACCCCAATCACATATTCTACACTATAACAAATCATAGAAAAAATAGTTTCGTTATTACTATTCTTGTGTATATTGTCATTATGTATACACTTTCATGATTCTGACATGAATGATATAATCTTAGTTATACAAAGAAATCATAGCTTCACACTATGTTATCATATCATTCCCCAAGTCACATAGGTTCTGGAATTTTCCACCTTGTATAATCTAGTGTTTTCTACTAGATATTATTTATGTATATCTATATTAAATAAAATTATATCATTATATCCAATATATATATATATATATATTCTCCATCCTAATACATGGTCTTTAAATTCTAGCATATCTTTACACACAAAACATGAATCTCAATTCATGTTTTATCTTAGATTCATAAAACAAAAACAAAAACTATTTATCTAATTTTTTCAACTAAAAATTGATCTCTAATAATTTTCATATATCAAAAAAAAAATCATATAGTGAAAGTATCAATAATAAATATAAGCAACATAAAAAAAATTCTAGTCTCTCCTGATCCCATTTCCTCTTTCCACTATTTGAGGTCTTTTTATCTAATCTCAACATTATTCTTAAATTCCTCTTCATCATTTATGTTTGATATGTATGTGATCAAAATTCTCATTTAATGGATAAAATTACCATATTATTCTTGTCGTGAAAGATTTAAAATTTCTTTTACATTAAATCATCTTTTCTGTCTTTAGTTATTGAATTTTTAACCTTATATCCTTTCATTTCCTTTAACACGTTAGTGAAAAACTAATAATATTCTATGTATTTATAATATATAAAACATATAAAATTCAGTCCCTATGATCTCATTTATATTTTTATCAACTTATATATATATATAGGAGTTCAACCAAAATCTTTTTAATTTTTATCTCTAATGAATATCTCATATTTGTTTATAAAAATAATAATGTTTTATCATTATTTATTATGTTATTATCTCTTTGTCTTAGTTAAACAAAGATTTAATATACTTTTTGAGAGATTATATCTCTTCTAGTACTTCTCATTTTACCAATTAATCCACATATGGAGATTTATATTGACTTTATTAAAAACATAAAACATTTTAGATTTGTAGTACATATCATCTTTTTTTATAGTGTGAGAGCATATAAACATAAATTTAAACAATCAGTATCTATATAGAACATCATAGAACATCATAACTTTATCAAATCATTCCTAAAATATTCCATCAGACTGAATCACACGTATTTTTTTCTTTATAATTCTTGAGAACCACTAATACATATTAATATTTAATCTATAGATTTAAATAAATCTAAAATTTCTGTTTCATGCACTATTTATTTCTCATAGATTCATGTCATTCTAATATTTATCTTTCTTAAAAAACTATTGAAAATCAAATTTCTCTTGGAATTTATATTTTAATAAAAAATAACTTGATCACTATATGAATTAGGTTTTTTAACCCCAATATTTTTTGTAATATATATGCTTTATAATGAATATAATATTTTCAATATTTTTCAATGAACACAACACTGAGTGTAGCTTTTATAACATAATAAACTATGTCTAAATAGGACATGACATACTATTAAAATATTATTTATTTATATGATAATTATAACATATCCATTTTAATGGAGGGAATGGGTAGGATTAAATAAATTAGGAAAATAAATAGTTTACACATATATAAAAAATTAATTATTTGGTGACAAATTAATTATAAATGTAAGTAAAAACTATTTGAAAATAAAGTAATCATTTTTGGTAAAATATTATTTTTTTGAAAATAAATTTGATTGAACTAAATAAATTAAAAAACCACTTTATTGAAATTATTATAATTAAATTTATATATTATATATTCAATCAATGTTTTAACATTCATCTTAATTTTTTTGAGACTAGTGATATGAATAAATACAACTTTGTTAATAAAAACAACATTTTTACAAAAAGTTTCTTTCACCTTTTTCACACTTATTTAAAAAAGAATTTTTGAAATTTTTTGGAGATTTATTTGAGAAAATAAATTTTATTTTTTAAATTAGTATCTCAAAATTATCTTAGGGTGAATTTTTGAAAATTTTATAATCAAATAATTGTTTTGTTAAATAGTGAAAATACTGGTTTTTATTATGAATTTTCATTTATCTTAAAGATTTTAAAAACATAAAAATTATTTTAAGATGGTTTAAAAGGAAAATATATATATATATATATTAATATAATTTATTTTATTGGAATTATTTTATTATTTAATTTTGATATAAAATCATTTTAAACTTTTGAACATTTTTTCTTTTAAAACCCACTTTCTCATTATATTTGTGGGATTAATATTAAATTAAAAATTTTAACTTATGTGAATGGAATTTGAAAAAAATGTTTTAAATACTTGGAATAATCATAATTTATATTTTTTAGTAAGTCCATATTAATTTTTTACTATAATGAATAATAATAACAGTAATAATTATTTACCGCCGTTATGGTAAAAATGGGTTTACTGGGGTCAAACTAAAAACACAAGGGATATAAATGACCCAACAGTTATCTAAAACAACATTAATGGAAACATTAATACCTTATATATTGTAGGATCTATAATTTATGATTTTTATCCATTTTACATTTGAAAAACATCAGTACACATTTTTCTTATCAAAAATTACAAGTGTTCCCTTAACTACACTAATAAAGGGCCACCACTTCTTATCATCTATTGAAACATCAAAAACCCTTTGTATCAACCAATAAATTATAAAATAACTTCCATAATTTACTCATATCATTCTATAAGTCTAATTTTGGTTAGAAAGACATCATTTGAATCTTTTTTGTGAAAACCAATAGAAGTTGTCCGAAGAATATGTAATGTCTCTAATCAACCATTTTATTTTATTTCATCCTAAAACTCAATAAATTATTATTAAATTATTATGATATATTAACTTAATTATATTTAATATATTTATATTTTATTATGTTTATTTAATTACCTAAATCATTCCCCTCTTCCATCAAATGGATTAAGAAATCATCATTCGTGGGTACGGCAGACTTCCACCTCACGAACCCTTGTTATTTTTTTCATAACAACCTATAATGGATGGATATAAAGATTTATTTATAGTTTATATTTTATTTTTATTATATTATTATTATTATGAAATATTTTTATCACATGTTTCTTCTTTCTTTCCATAACTTCATTCATTTTTATGGCAGACTATCACCATAGGAAGTGATGTGATTCATTTATGCATACATGGAAGGTAATAAGGATAGTTCAATGAACATATGGGGGTATATATAACATAAAAATGATTCAAAACTGGTAATATATTATTTAAATTTCCTTCAATATTTTTTTGGGAAAATGAAAACAATATTCATGCGTACGTACAACATACCATCTCTATGAATGATGTATTTCATTTTCTATATATAACATTTATGGATCACTATAAATACATTTATACTGAATATATATGATATTTATATCATGGATAAATTTTTTGATATTATTTAACCATGATCCAATTAAGAAGACAAAAAATATCAAATCCAAATATACATGAAAAACAAAGCAGTTATTGCCCAAAACACGACATTAACATGGAATTGTCAGTAAATAAAAAATAAATGGTCTAAAGTAAATAATATATCATATGAAATATATATATATATATATTTATGGTTATTTAATATAAATATAATAAAATTATATTTTTTAAATATGAAGTTCAAATATGTACATAGGATGTTCAGAATTATGATAAAGTATTTAGGTCTTTCTTTTATTTTTTATAAGACAGAATCAATATTTACAAAATTTTTATTTTATTTGGTGTATATAAATCACTTGAATTTATTTTATTATTATTATTATTATACTTTTTTGGATTTACATATCCAATTTTAGATCTCTCCTTCATGGGGTTTATAGTTCAAAAGTTATCAAAGTGGTAAGAGATTTTGGTCTCAATTTATATTCTTTAGGACATAAGTTATGTTATAAATCTATCTTAATATATGTGGTTTATGTTATACCCCTTGATATTTTATATCATTAATATCATTATTATCAATATATTAAAATTTTTATTTGATTTCATTATTTAATAGGGCCTACAGTTTAAAAGGTATAAAAGTGCTAAAGGGTTGATGTTACAATATCATCGTTTATCGGAATTGTTTATCATTATGATACCAATGATAGAATAATATGATATATCTCTAAATAAACTAATGAATATTATTATAATATATTTATTTAATGATAATATATTTTTCTCATTCATTTTCTTCTCTTTACGAACTCAATAGTTTAAAATAATAATTTTGTGAAAAACATTTTTTTATCGTCATTCTAATACTATTTTTCCACCAAAAATTTGTTTTCTAAAAATGTTTTCTTTTTTTTTTTAACGTTATTAAAATTATTTATTAAATAATTTTTCCCATGTTTTAATTTCTAAAATTTGTTTTGGATGAAATCTTTATATCATTTCCTAAACAATTCCAATTTTTCTTAACATCATTTGTGAATGGAATATTTCTTTTAATGTGTAAAACATGAATATAATTTAATTCCATCATAAATATTATTTTAATTGAGTCCTACTTTATAATTTTAAATTTTTATTTTAAAATAAAAGTATTTACAATTTTTTTATTATTAAATTTTAGTTTTAATATCTAATTTTAAAAGAAAATTTATTTTTCTTAATAAATGTATTTAATTATCTATAAACATCCCTTTTTATAATTTCAAGGTAATTTTAAAAGAAAATTATTTTTAAAATATTTTAAATCTTAAAAAGTTTTTTTTCAATGTGGAGTGGATATTCTCCTTAAGAGATTATTTAAATTATTTTTTAACATTCCATTATAAATTTTCAATGTTATTTTCAAATAAAAGGTTTTTCCTAATGTTTTATGTTTTAAAAAGTTTTTTTCATATTAGAAAGGATATTTTCCCCAAGAAATAATTTAAATTATTTTTTAGTTATTAATTTATATATTTTCAAGGATATTCTCAAGGAAATTATTTTAAAATGATATTTTTTTAGTTTTTAAAATTATATTTTCAAGGACATTTTTTTTCTGACGAAATGACCAAAGTGTATTTTTAAAATCATTATTCATCTAAGGTAACATATATTGATTTTACCTATGATTTATTGTTGATATGATCTAAGGATACCATTCATATTCTTTCTCTGAATGGTCTAGGATTCTTATGGAATGATGTTTACAAAACATTTTTTACTTCTATGTGTTATATCATGAGGAAATGCTTATGAATCCCAATTAGTTTCATGGGTTATGTTATGATGGAATTATGAAATTATTATAAAACAAGTATCATTATCATATGATGTGATATGGTTAAGTATTTATGAAACAGATTCCATTTCATGGGTTATGATATAATGAATGTTTTATGATCTTGTGGCATACATACATATGATTTCATTATGTGACAGATGGGAACTAAATTTTCCTCCAATTAATTGGGTTAATATTTATATCACATGATATAGAAAGGACTACAATAGAGAGTGAACCCAATCCAGTAATAGAATTTGAATACTATGATGGTGTTAGGAGTGAACCTTGATTACTATAATAGTTTTTGGATTAAACCCATTCTACTATGGTAACCTTGATAGTGATCCCTAGATACCATGTTAAATATTTTATATATTTCTTTGTTTTCCAAAATTATACATATTATGAAAAATTTAATCTCTCTTGTGTCATTTTCTTTGATTTACTTTCTATTTATGTTTTATAAACTTTTAATATTAATTCCATGACTTAAGATTTTTATTTTTTATATATAGGGTATGGTTTTCAAAATTTATAATCATGTTCTCATACCCTTATTCTCATGTTATTCATATTCATATCCACTATTTATCCTTACAGAGAATCTGAGATCACTCTTTCTTATGTTTATTTTCTCCAGTATATAGATAAATTTATGTGTGATCTGTATAAGAAAGGCGATTGTCATGGAGAAAATAGTGAGAGATGATGTATTTCACATATGAACAAGTTATTTATAATTCCAAGTTTCTAAAGGCTTTAAAACTTTATTATCCTCATGAAAAGGTATGTGTAATATAATGAATATTCATCTAAAAAGATGTAATATTTTTTTATGAAAATCCTGGGTTGCTAAAGTTAGTATGAGGGGAATGGTTTAGTTCAAATTTGGAAACATGGATGATAAAAATTTTGTGAAATACATTTTTACATTTCTCTTGATTTATCTAGGAGTATATTTAAATATAATTCAAAGGATAATTCTAACTATAAGAAGCTATCCTAAAATTTCAGTAAAGGATAGAGTGAGTGGTTAACATGAAATTACAGCTCCAACTAAATACAATAAGAGAATGTGTCTTAAGAATATTAGTAATTAGGGATAATAACTCTGAAAAGGTATAATTTTGATAGACTTGATCATCACCTAGTGCATAAGAACGGCATTTCTATAAGCCTATTTTGACACTCCTGGGGGGATATGATTTGGAAATTCATAATCTCTTTACAAACCATATTGAATGATTTAAATAATGACCATGAATTACCTAAGATGAACCTATGGTGTCATAAATTTAAAATAATGTCTCATTATTTATACATCCTATAAGGGTTTTTTATTTCTTATGTTATTCCCCACTATGATTATTGTTTTTCCAACTATTCTTTTTGGTTTTAATAAAAAGAGGGGACCAAAATGAATAGAATGAACATTGAATGTTATAAAAAATATAGTGATGATGATCCAAATCTGATGAAAACTATAGTTATGTATATTGTGATTATGTCTAATCAGTTTTCATGATATATGATTTTTACCATTCACCTTAACCAACTCTCAGACTCTCCAAATAAGAGAATGATATATTTTGTTATGAATTTGGGCGGTGGATCCCATAGACGAAAGAAAATCAAGTTTACTATATGCCAAGAATGTGAGAAGAATCACCCAATAGGATGTCATAGAGGAATGGGAAGATTTTTTGAGTGCATAAAATAAGGTAAAAAATCAAGTAACTGTATAAGAAAAGTGAAATGTTTTGTTAATGAAATGGATGAGAATAATGGTATACATAAGTTATAATTAATAGTTGAGTGTTTCAAATGTACAATGTATGGGCATTATGAAAATCGATGTCCTAAGGGGAAATATCATGAAGAGAATTTTCACAGTAGTATGAGTAATGGTTATACTTCCCATATTGAAGAGACTACAAATTACATATGAAAGGTATGAGTTGTTCAAACAGTATTTTTTACATTAAACATGAGAATAATGATTAAATTGAGGTTGATGAATGGTAATAGTTGGTTCATATCACATTTTATTGGAATCATATATTAAGGAATAATTTTATGAAGTATAGTTAACTTTTTTATATAGAAGTTAGATGATTGAAGTGTTTATGTTTTGGAATTTGATAATTAGGTTATTTGAATCTTGAAATATATATGAATTGTTCAGTATAAATTTTTATTTAGGGATTTGAAAAAATATGCTGAATAGTTTTGAGGACCTATAAAAGTGATTTAATAGAAATGTTTTAATTTTTTTAATGGAATATAAGAATTAATACATTCTTGATGTTGGGAAAATAATGTTTAGTTATTATAAAGAGATGATTGATATGAAAATAGTAGATTATATAGTATTAATGACCTTGTAATCAATTATTTATTTATGGAAAAGTGGTTTATGTTATCATTGATATAATTTAATGAATTATTGGATTTATGGAATATATTCAATAATACATGGATTTATTAATGGAATGAGTAACTATTTATGTTTTATTATGGTTTTATGGTAATTCTATTTATTACTATGATTTATGAAAATATATGACTAAGGTATTCAAATACCTAGTATATGAGAATAAATATATAGTTTATGATATTTGGGGGATCAATTTAAAAATTATTTTGAGAAATTTAGGAACCAAATTTAAATAGTTTTAATTTTATATGGACTATAAAGTTATCAATTTATTGAATGGTTTAATTCGAATTTTGAATGAGGTTTTAGAGATTAATGTATTATTTTGACAAATGAATTTCTATGCATGAATTGTGATAAGAGTTTTGTTTTCCATAGTAACTAGAGATTGAATAAAGGACTTATCATTCTTTTTTAGATCTTATTTAGTGATTAATACATGAAAAATTCATCTCTTAGAGTTAGATATAAAGCATAAATTAATGAAGGAACAATCAATGAATAATATTGTTCGTATGTAATGAAATGAAATCAAGAAAGTATATATTCTCATGAAAATTATCCCTCATTAGGAAATAAATATTGAAATAAAATTAAATCCTATTATCATTAATTATTATGTTTCAATTAACTTTTTCATTTCTCTTTTTTATGGATTTGTGTTCATTAAATTTATACTGTCTATGTCCTCTATCATTCGCTATCAATATTTGGGTCTTAGTTTTCCATTATATGTCCATGTCTTCACTTTCAACCTATTTTATCCTTTTTAAACCAACTATGTGTTATTCTAGATGATGTTTTCACATATATTTCTCTATTTTAAATGGGAGGTCTGATTAACCCATTTTACGATGCATATTTCCCATAATAGGAAGTTCAAATGTTAAACCCTTTCTTATCGAGCACAAGTTCAAATTGTGAGGTTGTAATTTATTTAATGTGGTATAATGTAACACCAAGATATTTTTTAAAATATATTTTTTCAAATAAATATAATCCTTTCAATATTTTTCTTCACACATAACACTTATTTTATCTTTCTTTACTTGCAATATCGAGTTTTAATAAAATGTGACATACAATAAATATATTATTTATTAATATGATATTTATCAGATATACATTGGAATAGTGGGTATTAATAAGATTACATAAATTATGAAAATATCCATTCTTCACATTTATATAAAGATAATTATTTAGAGACCAGTTAAATAGAAATGAAAAAAAAATACATAAAATAAAAGAAATATTTTTCTGAAAAACTATTTTAATGAAAAAAATGTGGTTAATTAATAAATTAAACAAAACAAGTTTTTTAAGTATTGAAATTAAATTTATATATATTATATTAAATAAAATGTTTAACATTTATCTTATCGGTTTTCTATATAAGAGATAAAATCAAATACAATTTAATTCTTAAAAACTCTATTTTTCTAAAAACCTATTTTGTGACCTTTTGCGCACTTATTTGAAAAATATTTTTTACAATTTTAGGAATGTAATATTGAAAAATAATATTAATTTTTGAAATAATAATGTAAAAAATATCTTAGGGTGAATTATTGAGGATTTTATGTAAAGTTATTTTTTTATAAATAGTAAAAATTAATAATTTTTAATAAAAATCGTCATTTCTTTTAAAGATTTTTAAAACATCCAAATTATTTTAAGATGTTTTTCAAATAAAAATTATTTCAAATATATATATATATTAATAAAATATATGTTATAAAATTAATTTTCATATTGAATTTGGATACAATAACTTATTACACTTTTCAATATTATCTCTTTTAAAACCTACTTTTTCTTTAGATCTGCAAGATTAATTAATAATTATATTTTTTGACTTATGTGAATTTAATTTAGGAAAATTTTATATATATTCGGAATAATAATAATTTATCTTACAAAATATGGTCAATATAAATTTTTACCAGAATGAATTGTAAAAATAGTCAAAAGTATTTACCACATTTAAGGTAAAAATGGGTTTATGAGAGGTTAAACTAAACAATAGGGTATAAAAATGACCCAAAAATGTTACAAAACATATTTTATGTCAATATTTAATCCTAAAATATTATATTAAGGAAATAAAACTATTTTTGAACCTTTTGGAATGTGAACAACGTGGGTACACCATTTTATTTTAAAAAATTACAATTGTGCCACTCACCTTGCTTTTAAAAGGACAACCCTATCCTCTCCCATTCAACCTTAAAAACCCATTGGATCGGACAATATCGACCAAAATAACTTTTATAATTCTCTCATATCATCCTATAATTCTTAGTTTGGTTATAAATAAATCTTATGAAGCCTTTTTGTGATAACCAAAAGAAGTTTTCTGGGGAAGAGGTAACATCAATAATCATGCACATTAATTTATTTATTCCACCACAAACATAAATTATTATTAAACCAATATTATTTTCAAAATTAAATATATTACTTATAATTATATGTTATTATTTTAATGTAATAACCTAAACCATTATACTCTTCCATCAAATTGGTTACGAAAACATCATTCATTTGTTTGACAGACTACAACCTCACGAACCAATGTTATTTTTTATCAAAAACACCTTTAAATACTGGATATAATAATTAATTTATTATAATATATGTTATTTATGATATTAATATGCTTCTAGAATCATTATATCATATGTTCCTTGTTACTTTCTATTCCCTCAGAGTATGATTTTGTCATTCATGGGTACGATGAACTACTACCACAGTAAGCGATGTGATTCCATAAAAATTTACATGGAAGGTAATAAGGTTGGTTGAATAAAAATATATGTTATATATGAAATAAAAATTATTATATAATGGTAATATATTATTTACGTTTTTTTCTTTCCTTCCCTCTTAAAATATTGAACAATATTCCTGCGTACATTCGACCAACCGTCACCATGAGCAATGTATTTCCTTTTTTATCTCTAAATTATATGCATCAATATATATATATATATAATGAATATATATTAGATTTATATCATTGTTAAAATTTTATATATTACTCAAACAAGACCAATGTAAGAGGACAAAAAATAAAAAATAAAAAAATACTTGAAAAACAAAGTAGTTATCGCTTAAAACCAGACTTTAACATGGAATTGTTAATAAATAGGTAATAAAAGGTCATAAGTAAATCATTTATTTTGAGATAAATATATTTATGTTTATGTTAAATATTTATAATAAAATTATATTTATTATATATGAGCTTTTAATGTGAACAAAAGAATTTGAGACTTGTAGTATGAGATTTTCATCTCGATTTTATTTTTTATGAGGAAAAATCGATATTCACCAAAAGTTTTTTATGTGGTGTATATTTTTAAAATTTATTTTATTTTATGATGATTATACTTATATTTTTTGGTATTTAAAAATACATTTTTTGATCCATCTTTCATAGGTTTTAAGGTTCAAAATTTAAAAAAGTGGTAACGTATTTTTATATTAATTTTCCCTAGTTAGGAAATAAGTTATGTTATACATCTATATTATTCAATGAGGTGTATATAAATCACCATTAACATTTTATATCATAAATATTATTATTTTAATGATATTAAAAGTTTCATTTGAAATTATACTTTAAAAGGTCCTATGATTCAAAAGATACCAGTGGTAAAAGTTTGATTTAATAATGTTATTGTTTGTTAGGATTGTTTAGGATAATGCTTTAAATGATGAAATATTATAGTTTATCTGTGAAGAAACTCATTAATTTTATTCTTCTATGGTTATGTTATGATGATACATGTTTTACCTTAATTTTCCTCTCTTTTTGAACTCAAGAGGTTCAAAAACATGTTTTTAATAAAAATCATATTTATTTATATCATCAGTCAAAATCCATTTCCCTACCAAAATCATTTTTTCTAAAAATAATTTATTTTTTAAAAAATTTTAAAAGGATTTATTTAATTTATTTTTACACATTCTTTAACTTTTATCCTTTTAAAATGAATCTTCATCTCATTTTACATTTAATTTATGTTTTTTATATTAAAATAACATGAAAGAAATAATTGTTTTCATTTGTGCAGTATGAATGAAATTTATTATTATAAAGAACATTAGTTTCATTGAATACTCCTTTATATTTTCCAATCAATATTTTTAAATGGAAGGATTTTCAAATTTTATATGAATTTTTTGTTTTAAATTTTTTTTTCAATGAAAATTTATTTGGCTCATGAAATGTTAAAATTGATTTTTAAAGATCACTTTATAGATTTTCAAGGTTATTTTAGATGAAAAGTAGTTTAAAAATGATGTGTATTTAATGTATTTTCAAAGAAAAAAAATGATATTTTTGTTAATAAATTATTTGAATGATTTTTTGATATTATTGTTGGAACTAGAAAAACACATCCATGAATGAATCAATACTTGAGAATCCAGAACTAAAACCATATATCATTTTCCATGATTTTATTTTATTGGTTGTAGAGTCCGTACGGAGTAATGGAATAGATGTTTTGGTTGTTTGAAGTCAGGTTTCTAAAAATAGTTTGTGGAGGCCTGTTTAAGAAGGTTAATCCATGGAATCCCATTAGTGAAGGTCCAATTAATATAGATCCCATTCATAGATTTACTTTTATGGAGTTCTTGTTCATATAGGTCCCATCTTTAGTGATCTCTTCAGGAATGCACAAAGTGTTGAGGGATGCTATTTGAAAGAGACATTTAAATTTGTGAAGCCCTGCTGACTCTTGAATCCCATATTGATTTTTAAAGGACTCCTATCATCACAAAACCAATTTCCTATAAATACCCCATCATGACATCATTAGAAGGAGGTAGAGACACCAAGATATGAAATCAATATCTTAATTCTCTAATCTCTAGATATTCATGAATTCTCATGAATAATTAATGTATAAGCCTCTTGAAACTCCATCCATTGTGTTATTGAGAGGCTCTACCCAAATTAGATATAACTTTCAAGAAGGTCCATGCCCTTCGTGGAATAAGAATTCTCTCTGAGGAACTTGAGGAAATTTGAAGAATTAAACCTTCTTCAATTCCACCCTATGGGAGTTAAGACAACATTCCATTGTAGGGGAACACTATTTTTGAAAGAATAAACCTTCATGATACCCTGAGCTCAAAGAATCCTAATCCTTTGAGAGACCCTATGATTTATAAAGCCATATCCATTATGGGACCTTGAGCTTTATGAATCTTTTTCCTTCATGAGACCTTGTGCCCTGTAAAGAACAATCCTTCACTAGACACTATGCTCCATGAGGTCCTATCGTTCATGAGACCCTGAGCTCCACAATTACCAATCATTCACAAGACCCCTATCATTAACAACGCTGCTACCCACAAAACTACTGGTCCATACCACAGGGGATTCATTGTTTAGATGGTATGTATGAGTATGATATACTCTATATTACCAAATGTAGTATCGAATAAGTAAAAAGAGATTCAAATATAAGGGGGGGGGGTGAATTATATTATTTAAAAAACTCCTTTGTAACTTTTACATATAACCGAAAATAACAACACCTCTAAGTTATAATAACTTTCTCGATTCTAGAAAAGTGATTCCAAAAATGAAAATTACCATAATTTTACAACAACTAATATTCTACCTTAAAGCATATAGAATCTAACTAAATTAGAGTACAATTATGAGAATGTTATACATTATTCAACAATAAAAATGCACTGTGAAAAAACAATGTAGTAACACTACAAGTAATAAGTAGAAACTCTTTTAACCCAAAGAGGAGTGTATCTAACAACCCTGGATAAGAGGTCCCTTGATTTATACATTCAAGAAAGTCTGTCTTACCTAATCCTAGGTAATCCCTCAATTCTAAGATCATTATCTTTCTTGCTATCCCCATAAGCACTCGATTTTTAAGGAAATCAGCACCACTGACTTCAAAACCTGAAGTCTCTAATTTTAAGGAAATCGAACCTCTAAACTAAGAAAACCTGCACGAAGAAAAGTTTGAATGAGCAGTGGAAAACTTTTTGCACAAATCCTAGGAGTTTATAATAGCCTCTATCTCTAAAAATCACTTCAAAAACACTTTTTCAAAAGTCTCAAAAAAGATGTGATCTATTTTCAAATGAACTACTATTTTTAGGAATGGCTACAATGGTCAACTCCCTCCTCCAATGATAATATTTTTCCTTGAATTTTGGAGGGACCTGTATACGTGTCACTCAAGAAACGATTAGTTGATAACTGTAGGCATGAAATCATTTTATAACAAAATGAGTATAATTATAATCAAAATATAATATTCGGAATGTAAGTAAATGAGACTTTGGAGTCTAAGAAAATATAAATTCGAAGTCTATAGTACAAGGATATTCGGGTTCTGTTTTCTGGGAATTTAGAACCTGAAATCTATAGAATTCCGGAGTCTGAATTTCAAGGAAATTCAGAGTCTAGATTCACAAGAATTTGGAACATTAACATAAAAATCTTGGAGTCAGAGTTCATGATAATTTGGAGTTAGAATTCATAAGGGTTCATAGTATGTATTCAGAGAACTCAGAGTCAGAATATGGACAAGTTAATAATCAGAATTCGTAATGAGAATTCGGAGTTAGAACTTAGAAGAGTTCCTATCCAGAATTCATAATCAGAATTCATAACCAGAATTCATAGTTGATCTTTTCATAAGTTCATAATCAGAATTCAGAGTCGAACATCATGAATGTTCATATCCAGAATTTGGAGTGGAACTTCATGAGAGTTCGTACCCAAAATTTGGAGTTGAAATTCATGGATGTTCGTATTCAGAATTTAGAGTTGAACACCATGAAAATTCATAACCAGAATTCAGAGTCTTAAAAATAATGCCTCATATCTAAGTATTATATAATTCCAAGGTTTTTGTCTCAATCAAAATTTTACACTTAGAAATAAAATTATATGAAAAATAAAAATGAGGTCAGGATAAATTTTCTTGGGGAAGGAAATTTTTCCTTATAGGGGTAAAATATAGGGTAAAATGAAGTTTTCATTAAGATAAGGGGTTTGTGATTTTCAAAACAATAGTAATGGTCAAGTCATAAGGAAAAACTAATGAATAAACAATCTCCCCTTACATGATGGAATGGAAAAGTCATAAGGAAAACCTAATTTACTCAAGAATCTCCCCATTTTTGGAAATCACAAACATCTTTACAAAAAAGAATATAAGGACTTAGAATAAATTTTTAGACTTTGTAATTAAAGATTATCTCCATTTGTTTATGGACAATCATGAATACGAATAACTCCCCCTTAGGATTTGGAAATTTAAGTATCATATTCTAGATTTATGGAATGAGAATATTCATTTGAATGTTGAAATATTCGTAATGATAACTCCTCCTTAAATAAACTCCCCCTTACTTAGGGATAGATTTTCTTTACTTAGAAATCTTTCCTTGTCCCTTTTAGAATTATTTTTCCTTATCCCACTTTGTGATTTTAAAAAAGTGATTAGGAGAATGGAAAAACAATATAGTACCTGAAATATTAGTACAGACATCTAGAAAAAAACAAGCAACCATAGTTTCATTATGATTGGAAGAATTATTACAAGGGGAAAAAACAACAAAAGATCAGATTTGGGTTTATTTTGTTTCTTTTTCCCTGGGCATGAGCTTCTTCACAATTGTCTTCAACTTCTTCAACTCTTTGTGATCTTCCTCAGCTTTCTTTTCTAAGGATGTGATCATGTCCTCTTGAGCCATCAGGGCCTCTGCCCGAGCCTTCATCAACTCATCTTGATTCACAAGCTTTTCTTCTATCTCAAACAGAATATCCTTTTTAGTTTTCCAGCTTTGGTCAAAATAACCCAGCTTCCCATTCAGATCATTCACCTCTTGAATCTGAGTATTTTGTTCAAGATTTAACTTCTCCTAAAAGCAGTTTTTAATATTCTTGATCTTTTTATCTTCGGTATCAAAATCTTCCTTGACATAGTCTTGAAACTGATCAAGCTCACTCAAATCTACAATGATTTTCTTCGACCAGAGAGTCATTTTCCTATAAGATTTTCTGTGGGCCTCATAATTGATAAGGAAATTTCTGTGTTCTGCCTCAATATTCACACATCTGTCCATCACTATAGATGTGGAGTCTGATTTCTGATTCATGGTGGGCTGAAGCATCTGTCATCTAGACTCAATTGTTGGAAAGATCAGAATGGTATCCACCAGCTTCTTTAGGGATTAAACAATTAAATCATGTCCCAAGGTAGATGAGTCTGAATCAAACATTTTACATGGAGATGGTTCTTCATATAATTCTACTAGCTTCCTCTTAGAGGTTCCTGCAGCTTCTTTCTTCCTTAGAATGTCTTTGGTTGGGGTGTCAACAACCACTTGTTTACACTTATAAATTTTCGGTACTTCTTCCTCACAAGGGGATTCATACTCACTTCCGGATAATTATATAATTTTATCTTCATCAAATTTTTCTTTCTCGGCTCCAACCATAGTGTCTTCCAGATGTATGAAGTGACGATTGCGACTTTATTACTCAGATAACTTTTTTACTTCATATTCTCCCTTTTCATCATCTCTAGAAGTAGGAAGATTAGAAGATCCAACTTGAGAAGTCCGAAGTAAAAATTTCTCTGAAGCACATTCCTTTTCCTGATACTCTTCAACTTGATTAATCCCATTATTAGATCCACCACTTATATTAGCTTCTTGAACTCCTTCTACATCTTTCTCCTTTTCTAGAATCTTCTCTTGTGATTTTTCAGGATTCTTCTTTCCCAGAGTCTTAGGTAATTGTTCCACCAGAAAATACTTTAGAATAGGAATATTCTTAGAATCAATTTCAGTATCCCTTAGAAGGGATTGAAAAATTTCGGCCTATGACATCTTATTCTTGACCTTTTTCTCCTTGGATTGCTTCTCTAGTTCATCAGCTGCTTTCTCATTCAAGGCCTTAGCCTCAGCAGGATCCAAACCGAACTATGGATCCCCTACTTTTCTATTTTTCTTATCCTCTCTCCAATTTTCCACCACCTTATCTGGGTAGGCTTTTTTATTTTTGGGTTTAGGAGGTGCAGATTGGACTTCCTTAGACATAGGGGTTTTATCTTATGCTTCCACTTCCTTCAACGTTCTTTTCTTCCCAGCATTCTTTGACGGTTCAGATTCTTCAACATTTATTAGAACAACATTTGCCTCATCCTCAAGTAAATCATAAATTCTCTTGACTCTTTATAGAATAAAACCTTTATTCTCTTGAGAGTGTCATCACCGATCAGCATCACCTTGAAATTCCTCGGCTTGGTGCTGTAGGGGAACTTGAATGATTTTAGGCACCGAACTATCAATTTTAAAATCAAGGTAAGATACATAATAATCTGAGCACTCAGATTCCCATTCTTGATGTTCTCTATTGTAATGAAAATGTGCTTCATTAGGTTGATATCCTTAGGTTTACCAAAAAAATCCAAGATGTACATGTCACTTTTCTTCAAGGTGTCCTTGTCACCCTTCTTCGGTACAATGAGACCTTAAACCCATAATGGTAGAATCTGATTGTTGGTAGATAGATGGGTCAATATTTGTTCTCTTTACATCTTTCTGCCCAAGGCATTCCATAGCTTTTGTCTTATCAAAAATTCATTTAACCTATGGAAATTTGTGAGAGCAAAATTTGGCTTCACCTTCATATAATAGCCCCACCAAGCTCGCAGCATTGGTGTAAGAGAGTTTGTATGTCTTTCCATAACTCTTAAAAGAGAACTTTTCCCTACCATCTTCCTTAAAGATGAAAACAGATTCATAGAATTCTATGAGTAATTCTAGAAAGACCACATCCTGAGCACCTATCTTTGAAATAGATATACTTTCCCATCCATTGAGCTTGATGTTCTAGGAAATTATAGAGTCATACTTATTGAAGAAGTACGGATGAACTAACCTCTACCTGAAAATTTTCCATTCCGTAATCGACTTGACAGTTGACATTTCTTAAGAAGGGATTTCTACAGACCTTTGTACTTGGGAACTTCTAAAGAATTCAAAACAGGTTTTTGTAGAGGGGTATAGTTTCAATACGTACAATCATGATAACCGATGTAGGACAACCATCGGGGGTCCCATTTATATAGGTGATGAAGTGATGATTGAACTTACCATTTGAATCCAATGGCTGAGAATTATTCATATTTGATCTGACGGTTGAAATGATAGCCTCACGGAAAAATTTGGTTGAATCCTATATTTTGAGGTTTTAAGAGGAAAACATTCGGATTTAAGGAAACTAGAATCCGAGAAATTTAAAAAACAAAAGAAACTAATCGCAAGTAAAAGTAATTATGAAAAACTTGAGAAAAAATAATACCTTTTATATTTCTAGGAAGACTATTCATATTGTGGAATATTCTTCTTGAAGAAATTTGGATTCCAAATAAAACATGAATACAAAAAAAAAACATCACTACAAAAATTTTCAAAACCGAGAGTTTTCATTACAAAAATTTCAGTTCAATGATTTTCATTACAAAGAGTTCAGGTCTGAAGATGTTCATTATGAAAACTTCAGGTCTGAAGATTTAAATTATGAAAAATTTTGAAAAACAAACTACGAAAATTTTCGCTAAGAAAAATTTTAAAAACCGATAACAAGAAATTTCAATACGAAAATTTTGAAAAAAAAACAACTACAAAAATTTTCATTAGGAAAAATTTTGAAAAATCAAGTATGAAAATTTTCATTACACAAAATTTTAAAAACCATTAATAATAAATGTACACACCCTATGAAAAGGATTTTATTACTGTAATGAGATTGATTCAACAAAAAGTTAATCAAGAAAGATTACCTTATGGTTATTATTCCTACCTTCTGTTTAATGTATTGAAATCTATTGGAGGGTAAATATTTTGTGAAAATATCAGTAAGTTGATCTTGCATTTCAATAAATTAAATAATGATATCTACTCTTTGTGTGTGTTCCCTAAGAAAGTGATTCCTAATATCTATGTTCTTTTCATGAGAGTGATGTTCAGGGTTTTTACTAAGGGAAGTGGCACTTGTGTTATCAAACAAAATTTGAGTCTTAGTAAAACTCAAGCCATAGTCTGTGAGTGTGTTTTGCATCCACAACACTTGAGCACAACAACTTCCAGTAGCTACATATTTAGCTGCGACAGTGGAAAGTGCTACTGAGTGTTGCTTCTTACAAGACCAATAAACTAATGAATCTCCTATAAAATGAAAAGTTCTAGATGAGCTCTATATATCCATTCTACATCCACCAAAGTTAACATCTGAAAAGCATTTTAAGACAAAATCATTTCCAGAAGTATAAAATTGTCCTAAATCCATGGTTCCCTTGAAGTATCAAAAAATTCTCTTAACTTCTTTTAAGTTAGATTCCTTTGGATTGAATTGATATCTTGCACAAAATCATACTGATAACATTAAGTCTGGATGACTAGCTGTCAAGTAAATTAGACTTCCTATCATACCTCTAAATGATGTTTGATATACTGGTTTCCCAGATTCATCAAGATCAAGTGTGTTTGAGGTACCGATGGGAGTACTTATACTTTTAGTGTTTTCATATCCATACTTTTTAAGAAGATATTTAATATACTTATGTTTAGATATATATATATATATATATATTCCTTCTGGTTTTTGAGAGATTTGAAAACCATGAACAAATTTTAAGTCACCCATCATACTCATTTCAAACTCATATTTCATTAGACACACAATGAAATCAGTTAAAGATTGCTGAGTTGAACCAAATATAATGTCAGCAACACAAATTTGAACAATCAAAACATTTTTAGTATCTTTATTTATAAAAAGAGTTGGATCTGCATTTCCTTTAACATAGTTATTTTGAAGCAAAAATCCTGTAAGTCTATCATACCAATCTCTAGGTGATTGTTTAAGACCATATAGAGCATTGGTTAGTCTAAAAACATGATCAGGATGTTTTGTATCTTCAAATCCAAGAGGTTGTTCAACAAAAACTTCATATTCAACATAACCATTAAAAAAAATCACAATTCAAATCTAGTTGAAAAGGTTTGAAATTGAAGAATGTTGTAAAGGTAAGTAAAATATGAATAGATTCAAGTATATCTACTGGAGCATAGGTTTCCTCATAGTATATTCCTTCTTGTAGATTATAACCTTTAGCAACTAATCTATCTTTATTTCTCACAATGATTCCATTTTCATCACACTTATTTCTGAAGACCCATTTTACTCCAATAAAAGAAGATTCCTTAGGTCTTTCAACCTAACTCCAGACTTTATTCATTTCGAATTCATTTAGTTCATCTTGTATGGATTTAATCCAATCATCATCACCTAATGCTTCATCTGTGCTTTTTGGTTCTAATTGTGAAAGGAATGCTAGATGTTCTACTTCATTTCATAAGGATCTTCTAGTCTTTATATGTTGATTCACATCACCAATGATACTATCACTGCTATGAATCTTAAGAAATGACTGATTTTGGTTTTGTAAAGCCTATTCATCAACATAGGGTAGGCAATCTTCTAGGGTAAATGTTTCAGAAATGTATTCTTGAAAATGTTCCACATCAAAAGGATCTTATATCAATAGTTGATAATAAGGTTTTGAAAAAACATCTGAGGATGTAGGTTGGGGTTGTTTAAAAACAAAAGGATCTGTTTCATCAAATTTAACATTTACTGTCTCTTTAACAATACAAGTATTTTTGTTAAAAAATCTATATGCCTTAGAAGTTGTGGAGTAGCCTAAGAAAATTCATTTCTCATATTTTGGTGAGAATTTATTAATATTACCTTTAGTATTCTGAATGAATACGTTGCAACCAAAAACCTTAAAGTAGGAAAGTCTAGGTTTTCTACCATACACTAACTCATTAAGAGTTTTATTATGAAACGGTCTAATCAAAACTTGATTTATAGTATAAAACCAAGTACTTACAGCCTCAACCCAAAAATGTTTGGCTATAGAATACTCACTCAACAAGGGTATAGTTATCTTTTGAAGAATTATATTTCTTCTTTCAAAAAACACCATTTTGTTGAGGTGTTCTGGGTGATGAGAAGTTGTGTGTAATAAATATTCTACTACGAAAAGTTTCAAAATCAGAATTTTGAAATTCACCTCTAAGATCACTATGAATAGTTTTCAATGGAAGGTTTTTCTCATTCTTAACTTGGGATCTAAATCTTTTGAAATAAGAAAAAGTTTTAAACTTCTTTGCTAGAAAATAGACCCACGTAAATTTAGTTCAATCATCTACCAAGAGATATACATAATACTTGACCCCAATACTTCCAGTTTGTGTAGGACCAAAAAGATCCATATCCACTAGCTGTAATGCATCAATATTTGTGACTTCGACAACTGATTTAAAACTTGATTTATGTTGATTTCCATATTTGAAAGGGTCAAAAACATTTGAATAATCAATCCTAAGCTCCGGTAGATCTTTAACTAGTCCTTTTTTAGAATTTTTTCATACTTTCCTAAGGTTATAGTGTCCTAGAATTCATTGCCACACCAAAAAACGATCTTCTATTGTACTAAGGAAAGGTATGTCTTGGCTCCTATGGTCTTCTAAGTTTAGTGTGTAAACATTCTCTTTCCTATGGGAAGAAAGAATAAACTCTTCCTTGGAGTTTTGTACTAAGCACTTTTCATTCCTAAAATTCACAAGGTAACCTTAATCACATAACTGACTTATGCTAATGAGGTTGTGCTTAAGACCCTTAACAAAAAAAACATTTGAAATCAATGTTTTTACAAGAAGAACAATGTTACCTATACCAATAATTTCTCCCTGATCATTAACTCTGAATGTTAATTTTCCTCCTTTCAACTTGATAATCTTTTCAAAGTAGTTTTTATTACTAGTCATATGCCGAGAACATCCACTATCCATGTACCAAGTATTGATATTGGTACCTTATCTGTTTTCCTGAAAATAAGAAAAAGTTAGGTTTTTGAAATCCAAACTTTCTTCGATTCGGAATTTTTAGACAATAAAATTTTCGGTATCCAAATTTGTTTAGAAAAATAAGCTGTATGAAACCCAAGAGATTGAACTTTATTTAAGGAGAAATTTTTCTTCTAATGACCACCACTTTGACACATAGTGCAAAAAGTGTCTTTATAAGGAATAAAATAGCTGTTTTTGAAAACCGGTTTTTGGTGAGTATAACCTTCTCTAATAGTGTTTCCTTGAGGTTTAATTTGAGAGTTGATATTGTAAAAATTTTCCTTCCAAGAGGTAATGTTTGAAAGAGGATTCTTAATAAAAAATATTCCAGATATCAGTCTGATGACTAAATTCCTTTCCCCAGGAATCATTTCCTTAGAGTTAGATTTTTCCTCAAAGACATTTATCTTTAAAATAGAATTAATAAGATCTTTAGAAAGTTATTACTTAAAAAACTTTTCTTTCTCAAGGTCTTTAGAGAGTTTTTATAAAATAACATCTTTATTTCCAAGATCTCTAGAATGATCGGAAATCTATTTTGTAAGAATTTCTTCCCTATTATTTTCCTTATCACATTTCATAGAAATTTTTCATTTTGTTTCTTCAAGTAACATAGAAAATCTAGAAACTTCTTCATATAAGGGTATTTATTCATTTTCTAAGGATGAAGAATCTTTATTAGAGGTACTATTTTCGGAATAGTAATTTTTATCAAGAGATAAATTTATTAAAGCCTCAACAGAGCATTCCTTGTCCACAAGAAATTTATTAGGGAATGTAGTAGTAGTAATGAATCCCATATTATTTGGTGCTGATGAATCACATTCAAAAGATTCACTTTCTGAAGATTTTTTATAGCTAGCACTCAAAGTATCATTAGCATTAAGAATTTTCATGTGCTTTGATCGATAGAATTTATTCTGGTTCCTTTCTGAATTTTGTCTTTTTCAACAAAGGACAAACAGGTATAATGTGACCTATTCTTCTACATTCATAACAAGTAAATTCTCTATATGTTTTATCTCTGTAGTCTTTATTCTTGTAATTATTCTAATGATTATTTTGAGTTACATTCCTATTCATTCTACGAGCTAGATTAGCTAATTTATTCTATGACTTTTCTGTATCACTGGAATCTGAATGAATAATTAATTTCTTTGACTTTGATCTAGTTACCCTTTCTGGGGTCTTGGATTTCATATGTTTAGAAGTGGTTGTAAAAGAAACACCTCCATTCCCATTCTTCTTCTTAACATTTTTATCATCTCTCTTCATTCTGGTTTCATGCTGAAGAAGAGTTCCAAATAACTCATGTAAGAAATCTGAGTGACCTTCTTGTTCTCATCAATAACTGTCCTCTTGGACTAACATAAATTTGGAATGATATCTATGATCTTTTCAACAAGTGCCTCATCGTCCAAACCACTTTCTCCCATATATTGTAAGCAATTAAGGATAATCATAAACCTTATTATACTTCATTTATAGGTTGTCCATAAGTAAAGTTAAAACTATGGTATTCATCTCTCAACACAGCTCTTATAGTCTCTATGACTTTAGATGTACCAAAATGTGTAACTTCAAGTTTCTTCCAGACACTATTTTCAACTTCACATGATGATATTTGACTAAAAATGTTCCTTGTCATGGAACACAACAAAGTATTTCTGACTCATAAGTTTGCTTGATATTCTAATTTCTCCTTATTCATAAAGTTTCTCAATTCATTATCTAGAATCTTATAATCTCCAGTCAACATAAGATAATTATCAACTCCAGTATTGATAACAAAAGTCTTCATTCTATCTCTCTAGTACTCATAATCATTTCCATCGAAAAAAGGATGTCTGGTAGGATTTAGATTATCTATAGAACCAACATTTAAACCTTCCATCCTTAAGAAAATATTTAGCACAAAAAACATGTTAGTAATATGAGTTTGTAAACAAGGAAAATATCTTCAGCAAGGAAAATATAGGGAAATAGTATCTCTAAGAAAAACTGAATCTGAACGATATGAGTCCGAAAAGAAGATTCTGAAAAATTATTAATCCGGAAAATATGATTCCAAAAAAATTATTCTAAAAATTTATTCTCTTTTGAATCTAATCATGAGATTAATTCAGAGATAACCAACTCTCTGATACCAATTATTGGGATGGTATGTCTGAGTATAATATACTATATATTACCAAATATAGGATCGAATATGTAAACAGAGATACAAATACAAGAGGGGAGGGGGGGGGGGGTGAATTGTATTATTTAAAAAATTCCTTTGAAACATTTAAAGATAACCAAAACTCACAACACCTCTAAGTTCTAATAACATGCTTGATTCTAGAAAATTGATTCCAGAAATGAAATTTAGCAAAAGATTACAACAACTAAGATTCTACCTGAAAGGGTAAAGAATCTAACTAAATCAGAGTACCAGTATGAGAAAGTATAAGAAATTAATATTTACTCAACAATACAAATGAACATTGTAAAAACAAAGTAGTAACACTACAAGTAACAAGTAGAAACTCTTTTAACCCAAAGAGGAGGGTATCCAAAAACCCTAGATAAGAGGTCCCTTAACTTATACTTTCAAGAAAGTCTTTTTTACCCAAACCCAGGTAAGCCCTCAATCTGAAGATCGGTATCTGTCTTGATATCCCTGAAAGCCCTCAATCTATAAAGAAATCGACACCTCTTATTTCACAACTAGAAGTCTATGATTTTATGGAATTTGAACCTCTACACTAAGAAAATATACATGAAGGAATGTTTGAACAAGTAGTTCAAAACATTTTGCACGAAGCCTGAGAGTTTATAAGAACCTATCTCTCTAGAAATCACTTCAACAAATTTTTTTCAAAAGTCTCAAAAAAGTTGTGATATATTTTTAAATGAGATCCTATTTATAGGTGTGGCTCCAACAGTCAGCTCCCTCCTCCAATGGTCATATTTTACCTTGTATTTTGGAGGGACCTATACACATGTCACTCAAGAAATGGTAAGTTGATAAATAAAAGAATGAAATCATTTTATAACAAAATGAGTTTAAGTATAACCAAATTCTAATATTCGGAATGTAAGAAAATGATAGTTCGGAGTCTAAGCATAAATAAATTTAGAGTCTATAGTAAAAGGATATTCAGATTATATTTTCTAGGAATTCGGAACCTGAATTCTATCAAATTCCACGTTCTGAATTTCATGGAAATTAGGAGTCTGGATTCAAAAGAATTTGGAACCTAAACTTACAATGTTCAGAGTCAGAGTTCATGAGAATTAGGAGTCAGAAATCATAAGGGTTCAGAGTCTGTATTCAGATAAATCAGATTTAGAACTGGGACAAGTTCATAATCAGAATTCATAATGAGAATTCAGAGTCAGAACTCAGAAGAGTTCGTATCCGGAATTCGTAATCAGAATTCATTACCAGAATTCATTGTCGATATTTTCATAAGTTCGTAATCAGAATTCGGAGTCGAACTTCATGAATGTTCGTATCTAGAATTCAGATTAGAACGTAATGAGAGTTCCTAACCAGAATTCATAGTTGAACTTCATGGATGTTTGTATCCAGAATTCAGAGTTGAACTTCATGAATGTTCGTAACCAAAATTCAGAGTCTTAAATAGAATGCCTCATATATAAGTATTATACAATTCTGAGGTTTAGGTCTCAATCCAAATTTTAAACGTAGAAAATGATATGAACAATGAAAATGAGGTAAGGATAAATTTCCTTGGGGAAGGAAATTTTTCCTTATAAGGGTAAAATATAGGGTGAAATGGAGTTTGCCTTATGATAAGGTGTTTGTGATTTTCAAAACAAGAGGAATGGTCAAGTCATAAAGAAACCTTAATAACTCAACAATATCCCCCTTACATGAAGGAATGGAGAAGTCATAAAAAAACTTTATTGACTCAATATGCACTGGCACACCAGATTGGAATCATTATTAAACTGCTATCTTAGGGCTCTGACTTAGACCCTTTTCTACCATCACCGACCACCTAAATAAAGGAGAGTTGCACCAAGAATATTTTGGTCCTAGTTAAGGGAATGTTATGTTTCTACTTATATGACCCAAATATCTAACCTATTTAATTCTATGATTTTATATACTCCTATATTCTCCCTAAAGTACCTCGAGTCGATCAACTAATCCTTTTTCTTTTCCTATGTTATGATTCAATATTGTCATTTTAGATTCCTTGAGTAGATTCAGTAGAAATACTCCTCAATAAAATCTTGAAAACCAGTAACCTGAATCCCATGCTTGGTCAAATTAGAGATGGCTACTCATGAAGAAGTCCCACACCATCCATTTATAGGCAACTTCCTCATATTATCCTTCACTGCACGAGTTTAAGATATAGTATACCCTATCTAAAAAACACCGGATGCCTACTATGGTTGAAATGATATTTATTATGTTCTAAGATTAATATTCCTTATATAATAATCAAAATATGACCATCAAATATCCACCATGATGAATCCCCCTATAGTGTAAGCCCTAAATCATATCCCTTCACCCGTCACCAAGTCAAGATGCCCTCATGGCCTAGCATGGGGAAGTAATAATGGGAAGTTAAATACATAATCCCCACACACATCATTTATTAAAATTATGTTAAATTGAAACCCTACCTCAAGAAAAGGACACACAATGACCTCATGACTTGACTTGAGTAAGAAATGATGGGTAGTTTTCACATAAGATCCACATGCACAATGTAAACCAACATGATATTAAAATATAATCTTACGCCATGTATTGTATGTGGGATTCCCTCTTGATCAAACACGAGGAAGACTACTCCGGAATCTTCCATACATAAGACCCATCTACACCATTGTTGATGCATAATAATTCTTGGGAAGCTACTGCATGTAAACCCCATCCACACCATTACTGTTCCATAATAGGGACCTGGAATATTTTAAACATAAGCCCCACACACACTATTTGATCTTTATTGTAGTGTACAAGAAGCTCTCATGTGTAAGAACCATCCACACCATTGCTTATCTATAGAAATTCCAAGGAAGATTCCATAAAGAATCTCCATCCACACCATTGTCGATCCATAGAAGTGCCATGGAAGATTAAACGTGTAAGCCCCACACCTTCCCTCATCAATACTCCATTAAAAACATGAGCAGCCTTACCAAATGACATCAAACTGCATGGATAAGACCTGTCACACGACATTAAACTATAACATTATACTATGTGGGTTTTGATCCCTTTCCTATAAAAAAGGTATGTAGAAAGCCTCTTTAAGGTTATATCCAGACATTGGTAAACCACTATGGTTTGACATTATCACTACTAGTGGCACAACACTTGGATACACCTCTATAGAGCATTCTGATCGAAAACACCAGATCCACCTCCATGGGGTGTTCTAATCCATCGATGAACTACTCATGCATGAAATCATCCCTCTAAGGGACACACAACCCAAAAACTCTTCTATAAGGTGTGTTGATCCAGAAATCTAGATCTACCACTATAAGGAATTTTAATCTATTAATAATCTATCTAGGTGTGAAATATTCCCTCCTAGGGAAACACCTCCTTGATCTACCTCAAATGATTCATTCTAATCAACTAATTCCTTCTCCATAAAATGTTAAACTTGTACACTGATCTATATTTTTAGGATATTCTAATCATTCTACATAGGATTTAAAACATGAATTATGACCCCAAATACCTACACTATGCATAAGTATGGGTTCATTGAGTTTAAAATCCATGTATGAAATACTCCTCTGGTGTCAATTACCTCATTATCAACACTTGATTCCTTTGGTTCCACAACTAATATGCCTCACATGAGATGCCATCCTAAGAATAATATTTACTAGTGACCAACTATATCAATGTCTAGACATGCTTGGAGATTCCCAACATGACTACTCTCATGATCGAAGGATGATACCCCATTATTAATAAAGTAGTATTATTAACCAGTGTCCACAAAGTGATGAAACTAGGAATGAGTTCCTTGAACAAGACTTAAATATTTTAGGGAGACATAGACTACTCAATGAGAGCCATGGAAAAATCCATTGAGGGAGGAAACAACATCCCTTTATCCCATTTCTATCTAGGAGCTAACATCGCATTTGAATGTGATAAAAGCCACCTGAATATGGATAGTGGGAATGTAGGGAAACATAAATCCAATATATATTAATGCATAGGCATCCACCAATAGTGAATGCTTCAGAATCCAAAATGGAAAACCCAACATTAATATCTTATCCTTAAACTATTAGTAGATGGTTAATTTCCATTATGTGCAAATTGAGGAATCACCCATGTGAATCCTGTATCATTATTATTTTAGAGGATCAAAAACATCAGGTGAGTGAAGAATAAGAAGAATCAATGCGTTTCCAACATTTATTCCCTTATGGGTCAAGTAGTGGGACACCACACCCATTCCATCGGTGCCTCATCGACACCGCCACCCTTATGTGCCATTCAGGGGAAACAAACCACATTCCATTGACACCTCACCATCACTGCCACCCTCATGGGTCGTCCAGTGGGAAACTAATCCCATTCAATTAGAACATCACCGGCACGACTACCCTCATGGGCTACACAGGGGGAAACATTCCCCATTAAATTAGAGCCACATCATAACTGCTTCCCACATGTGATGCATAGGGGGTAACCCCCCCCCCCATATTCCATTGAAACATCCCTAAAACCACCACCCCATGGGCCACACAAAGGGAAACCACCCCATTCTGTTAGTTCCTCACTAATAACGCTACCCTCATGGGAACAAGGGAATACTACCCCCATTCCATTGGCACCTTACCGTTACTGCCACCCTCATAGGCCACATAGTGGGAATACACCCCCATTCCGTTGGAAACTCACTAAAACCACTATCATTAGGGTATACACATGGAGAAAACACCCCCATTCCATTAGTTCCTTTCCAGAATAATCACCATTATAGGGTGTAGAGGGAAAAATCACTGCCATTCCATTTGTTCCCCTCCAACACTACCACCCTCATAGACCACATGAGGGAAAATACCCCCATTCTAGTAGAGAATAACTTTAGGATCCTATCCTTGAAGTTATATGATAACTAAACCCCTAATTGAAGGAGAATGGGGATGTTTGACCCCACTTAAAATGGCCACCATTCAGGATATTCTCAGGAGGAATCCCACGGGGCCTAATTAGTGCCATCAATGAACGGTTATATAGGTTGATGTGTGAGTTGACTCTATCCCTACTCTATTGGCTCCAGTATAAGACACCCAAAACAGACATTGGGAGTAGACCTAGAGAATTTACTTATAGGATGCATCTTTTTTAGCTATACTGACCACTTCCAACACTAGCTCATCCTTCCAGATCCCTATAATAGGAGAACAAGGATCTACCTTTTCTTGATTGCGATTGATACCCCAGATACATCATAGGTAGTCCATTTAGACACATTCAATCATTGGCACAACTGACATAGTCCAACACATGATAAGGAAACACAGCCTGGAGTTCCTCCCCACACCATTGTCAAACCAGAGTGGAGGTCCTCCCCGCTCCATCAACAACTAACACTATGGTCCTCCCCATTATACTACCTAATAGTGAGGAGGTATTCCCTTCCCCATCAACAACCCACACATTGTCCCTCCCCATATAACGTCTTACCAGAGTAGAGTTCCTCCCTTATCCATCAATAGACATCATAGATATAAACTTCATGACACTACCAACCAGCGCAAAGTTCCTCCTCACTCAATTAACAACTAGCACGAATGTCCTCCCCATGCTGTTACTGACCTATGTAGAGTTACTCCTTGAACCATCATCATCCAGAATGGAGGTCATCCCCATTACTATACCTAACAGTGTTTAGGTCCCCTCCACCATCATTATCCAACACATAGGTCCTCCCTTTGCTGCTACCAACCAGTGTGGAGTTCCACCTTACACAATCATCTGCCAGTATGGTGGCCCTCCCCTTGACACTACCAATTAGAGCTGAGGTCCTCCACAAACTACCCCAAATAGGAAAATAGTCCTTCCTACGGAAAATAAATTATTTTCTCTGGATAAGCATTCCAAGGGTAGGCTAATTATATCATTTCATTGGTCGTTCAGGTCATAGATCCTTATCATCAGCACTAAGGGAAGGTCGATCATATCCCCATACCATAAGATCCAACTCAAGATTATCATCCCTAGCACTAGGAGAACGTTGATCATACACCTACTCCAATTCCATTGTTTTGGGATATTCCACTTTGATATACATCCACAAGCCTCAGGAACCATACCCTCGTTGAGATTACGTTTTAGGATTCCACACCCCTGGGCGCCATCAACCCATGAAACTAACGTTCCAAACATCCTCACCTCCCATTCAAGATCTTCCCATCAAAAAAATTCCAGGATTCCACACCATCTGGGTTCCATCATTCTATTGAGTCAATGATCAAGGATTCCATGATACTCTGGTTTCATTGGCCCATTTAACTAATGTTCCAGGCTTCCATGCCTCATGGGAACCATCAACCCATCAAACAGATATTCCAAGTTTCCATGTCTCCTGGGTTCCATCACTCTATTGAATTGACATTCCTAGATTCCATACCGTATAGGTTTAATCACCTTTTTGAGGATATATTATAGGATTCCATTACTTCTAAGATCCATAACCACATCAAACCGATGTTCCAGGATCCCATGCCAGCGAGCACCATCGCTTGATCAAACCAATGTTTCTAGATTCCATAACACTATGGTTCAGTAAAATCGTCAAACCAATAATCATGCATTCCAATCCTCTAGGGAGACATCACCTTATCATAAAGACATTCAAGGATTCCATGCCTATCAGGCACCATAGCCCCATCAAAATGACATTCCAAGCTTCCACACCTCATGGGTTCCATTACCCCATAAAAACAACATTCCAGGAATTCATGTCTCCTAGGAACCATCACCCAATTGCATCAATGTTCTAGGATTAAATTCCCCATGGTCACTATCTCCCCATTAAAACAATGTTCTAGGCTTCCATTCCCATTGAGTTCAATTGACCCATCAAGCTAACTTTCCAAGATTCCATGCCTCCAAGGTTCCATTGCTCTGTCAAACCGACATTCCATGATTTTTATTGTACCCAGAACTATCACCACATAAAAATTAAATTTTAGGCTTAAAATTTTTTAGGGATCCACTGCCCCATCAAACCGACATTCAAGGATTACATGCCTTCAATGTGACATCACCCCTCTCAAATCAAAATTTTAGGATTTCACTCCTCACATGCACCATCACCCCATCAAAACGACATTCAAAGATTATAAACCACCTTAGCATCATCCCCCAATAAAATGACATTATAGGATTCCATGAATCTCAGGAACCATCACCCCATTTATCCAAATTTATATTCCTCCATGCCATCCAAGTGTCATCGACCAGTCAAGACTACTTTACAGGATTCTGTGATTACAGAGCACCATCTTCCAATCTAACTAAGGTTCCTAGCTTCCATGCCTCCTGATAAAAATTTCCCTATCTATCAGGAATGTTAGATCAACTCTCCCTATATCTTGTGCCATAATAAACTATAGAGTTCTTCCCTGGGTATCCAACAAAAACTCATGGAATGTTCACTAGGACATATCCTAGCTCACGTTTCCAGAACATCTGCACATATGATGGGGGAATTTTAGGGTAACCCTATGGTGTGATTCCCCCCATGATATTAAATTATCCCAAATAATTAATAGGGGTATAGATGAACAACCCTTTGAAACTAAAATAGTTAGGGTTAGATCTTCAATATAATAAAAGGAGATCATTGTTGAGGGTTCAACAACAGAATTTTGTTGGTTCCTAGGTTAACTAGGTGTGACATCCCCCCATCTAGGGGACCTATGTGTAGTGTAGTTCCCCATGATACCTAGTTTCATAATGTTAAATTGCATAATAAACATATTCGAAAGAACATGATGTTAAACTATGAGACAATTTCATTTTCACTTGTAGTTAAACTATACAAAATTTTGGTCTAGGAAACATAAACCTAAACTATATTCAATTAGTTTGAGCTCTAGGACCTTAAACTATAAGTATATCAACAATCCAAGTTGTATGAATTTAAAATAGAATGCCTCACATCCCAATCACATGACATTAAACCATAAGATTTTTCCATGAATTAATATCTTAAAATAATAGTCACCCATGGTCCAAAAACTAGGACATTAAAATAGGAATCCATGTCCAACTATCATGTCTTTAAACTGTGTGAAAGTTAGACTTGGTTGTGTCACGTGGAATTGGAACTCCTTGGCACTCAATTCAAATTATGTTTGTCACAACACTACACTACTCATATCAATTTGCTGCTCACCTATGGTATGAGATTTAATACCATAAACTAATAGCTACCCTAAGGCCCAAGTATAATGACCTTAAACTATTTATAACACCTAGGTTCTCTACCCAAGTTTTATATGAGTCCTCATCTCACCTCATATACACCATAATTGTGAATAGATTCAATTCCCACTTTTCAATATTCCACAATAATTTCCTCAAATGTACTGTGGTGTGGAACTTAGGGATTTGAATTACAGATGTATATTCCCACATTTCATCCCTACACTTTGAGTCTTCCATGATTTTGATCCTCATAACCCTTTTAATGCCCTCAACGTTACGCCTCTGTGCATCTGTGCGTATTGTGTAGGTAGTTCTATGTCATTTGGACATTATCAACCTAAAATTTCCTTTATATTACAACAAACTTAAATGTGTTAGGGAAATACCTGCACCACTTCTTATTTCCCACACTGAGCACGACTCATGTGGGACTATGAGTATTTTCATGATGGGTACCGACATGGTCGAACTTCACAAAGCTATTTTTTGAACTCTATAACCCTAAAATAGATGGCTAATTCTTAGAATCATGAATTTAAACCATGATTGAGTTATCATGGGATTGTGTCATGCGATTTTGGTCTTCCTCAGATCCATTAACATAAGGAATTTTCAACTCATTGCACTACACATATCTGTTTTAGATACTCACATTTGGCACAAAATATATGACTATTTTCTATGATTCTTATGGTCTATGTAATGTGAACTTAATCTTCTTGCAAAATTTCTCTGCATTATGACCTTAAAATATTTTCAGCCTCTATATTCTAATTTTTATGACTTCAAATTAATGATCCTAACACCCTCAATTCACAATGCTAAATAGTGGCCTTACCACATTAAAAAAAGGGATGCCTCTTAAAAAGAGATGAATTTTAACCCATTTGAAACCAAGATGCCTATTAACACATGATTATGTCTACCCCATCTAAAAATATGATTCCTCAAATGATAGGTATGTGATAGTTAGAAAACCATAACCTATTCCCCAAAAATAGGATGATGCATGACATCCACGAGACTCTTCATCTTGTCAGAGAATATTACCCCTTCCAGCATGAGTCTCCTCCCATGTCATGTTCTAGAATGACGTACCTCTTGATTCTCATCATTATGATATTCATAAAAATTCATGTACATTTTGTCTCTAGGAAAATTCACATTTTTACCAACCCTTCGACCCATTGGCCCCTATTTATGGTCTAAGAATTATGAACAAAAATTAGGTTCTATTTTCCTCTTAATAATTGTGTGGTATGCGATCCTCTTGGATCGATTCATGTTGGGTTATACCACTTTAATTCCACACATATACCCTTCAAACAAATATTATATTTATATTCTGAGCATCAGGAATTTAAACTGATATTCCATATTCCACTATACATGACTGCAAACTATTTTCCCTGATCTAGGAAAAAAACTATAAACATTCCACAATGAGATATAGTACTACTTCATGTGGTGTAGGGTCTCCTTGTCTCCATTTACATCGAGTGTTAACTATGTTAAACAACATAATAATCCTAAAATACCCCATTTATTGGTCCAATAATTACGACCTTAAAATTTTTCCTAATGGTCCCAGAATTATTACCCTAAAATGTGTGTATTCTCACCTCATCCTCATGGGATGCTTCACCCTAGGTGTTCAAAAAATCATGTGCATCTACTTTTTATAACGACACATTGTTTGGTCCTCCTCCTTATAGGAAATGTAGTGATTCCTAGACTTTTATCTCCAGTTGTTGTCACAAAATTACCTCAAATCCCTCCATTATATGTGGTTCTATTCCCCAAAAAACGTTTCCCTCATGGGGATAATTTTAAGAATAATACCCATTAAATTAAATTGGTATATTAGTGGACCAATATTCTCTTATATCCTAGTATGAGGAAGAAATGAATGGGTATATTTTGTATAAAAGTGTCATCAATTTTCTTATCACATGAAATTAAACTGAAGCCCTACCCCATGTCAAATCAGGATGATCTATAAGAAAAATATGGGATGAACAAACCCCAATATACTTAGAAGATGATCTTAAATTGTATCCATACACTATATAAAAGTGGGATTCCTCAATATGATAGATTATCTTACCCTATCTGAAACTGGAATTCCTCATTCATTATGTATGAGATGAATCACATGTTACCCCACCTATAATTGGGATTCCAATTAATGTGAGATGATCTAATATCCTCTGTATAGAGGATGCCACCCTACCTACATTGGTCTCCTATCGAGATATATCTTCGACACTCTGATCTATCCCTGATATGAATCATCATCATCCTCAAAATCTGAATAGGATCCCCAATGACAATAGTTTCTAGAATCCCAGTATCACCTACCATATTTGGATTACGATTACATTTGTTCACCTCATCTCTAACTGATTCAGGTATAAACCTGGGCTTCAAACATGGTTAGTAGTTATTTCCCATCTATTTTTATTCCCATATTTTCTGATATAGGTCTTAAAATTCACTCATTAACTTGTGAGTTTTTTCATCCACTTATTCCCCTCTTTTTGATCTCCCTTTTGAGAAAAAGGAACTCCATGTCTTTTCTTGTTTCCCATAGTGAGCATGTACATGTGAGTTTAACAGTTGAGAGTGGACCTTCCCCAAGAATGGTTGGAAGTGAAATCCATGGTTTAAATAATATTTCATTGAACTAAGATCCCAAGACTAAGCATCATGACATTAAACTGCATACATGTCACCTCAATAATGTTTTGTGTGACATGAGGCATCTTCTAGACCTCCATTAACATAGGTTTTTTCAATTAATTTCCCTAAAAATATCCATTTGATATTCCCCTAGGTCTAAGAATTATGAACATAAACCATTTTACCCAAGTCCAAAATCCATGATGATAAACCAAGTGTCATGTTCCAAGAACAATGACCTTCAAAGGTCTCCAAATTTCACATTTTGTTTCACATGGCATGTGGTCTTCACTTGGTTATAATTCACATTGGGTTAATGATCATTTGTTCCATGTAATAACTGTTAGCATTCTCATGAGTTTCGAATCAATGACTTCAAACTAATATATGAGTCTAAGTCTATGAGTCATGAGTTTACAATATCTGAGAGTCTTCTTAGGGAAGTGGTTTTTTTTTGCATCAAGGTCTCCTTGGCCCTCAATTAACACTAGGTTTATTACTCTATGCAACAAAAAATATCCAATTGAGACACTCAAACTCAAGATGAAATCATTATGACCGTACACTAAAATCCATTTTTTGAATATCATGACCTTATATTGTGTGTGACTCACCCCAAATTCATATCTTGGAACTGGTTCTTCTATGCTTCCCTTGCCTCATATTCCTTTTCAAGGAGAATTCCCATCATTCTACCATCCTATTCCCTCCACCCCTATGTTTTGGTTGATATTGTTCATGCTAGTTCAACACATCCCAATCACACATTATTAAACTACGTGTTCATATTCTTCTTCATATGATGTTAAAATACATGTTCCTCACCCTCACCATATGACGTTAATATGTGTGTCCATCATCCTCACTGTATGATGTTAAACTATTTTTTTATCATCCCCATTACATTATGGAAACACCAATTCATCATATGCCCCAACTAAAAAATACATTTCCTCTTATACTGGTCACCCACTATATCATCCATGTCTCTAGACCATCATTCTATTTCTAAGATGACACTCCCCTGGAAGACATGATGAAATTTTGTTCAGATCGATATGCCTACCTAATTGCTTCAAGGCATAGTGAAATAATTCCAATAGTTTTGGAATCCATTCAAACATTTCATAATTCCATTTCCATTATTCTCATCCCCTCTCAGGACAAACACTCCTAATGGTGATCGATGTCCCATTCTGATTGAGATATAGTTGTCCCCAAGGTATGTGTTTTATTCAGTGATTTCCTCAGAATATGGTCTGCCTCCCCCTTGTCATCTGTATTGGATCCCATTCTAAGGAGGAATGTTTGGTCACTAGAAACACATGTCCAGGAATGAACTATGTCTTGAGTATACTAATATAAAATCAAACCTCAATTTTTAGGCTTAGTTTTTACTATTCATAGTGCCCAAATGGAGTTATGGAAAAACAATAGTGGCCATTTGAATTCAAGCTCCCAAAAATGGTTCATGGAATTTCATTCATGGAGTCCCATTCATGGAGGGACTATTAATAGAGGTACCATTTATGGAGTTCCTTTCACGAGGTTCCAGTTTTCATAGATCCCATTCACAGATCTCTTTTTTTGAGCACACAAAGGGTTGATGATAGCTCCATGAAAGGAAAATTCAGAGCCACGAATACCCACCAAATCATGAGGCTCATAAATCTTTGAAAAGCCATCCAATCATTGTAAAACCCATGAACTATAAATACCTTCCTTGAATTCATTATATAGAGGTTGAGATGATGATTAACAATATAATGCTATCAATTTGTGAAGCTCTAGTGCATCATTAATTCACATAACTCATTATGGACAATATTCATGAAACCTACTCCATTATGTTCTTGAGATCCACCAACCAATGTGGGGATGCCTTTCAAGAAGGCCCATTACCTTCATGGAAGAATAAGGATATTTGAGGTACATGAGACTTCATAAAGCATTAAGCCTTAGAGAAACTCTCCCCTTGGGAATTAGAACATCATTTCAAGGGAGGGGAACCTTGTTTCATGAAGCATACTCTTACGTGATAACATGATATATTTGAATGACAATCCTGCATGAGACATTGAGATCTGAAAATCCCTATCCTTCATGATACCCTGAGCTCTGTGAATCCATATACTTCATGAGACCTTGAGCTCCGTGAATCCCAATACATCATGAGACCCCTATCCATTAAAAATGTCACGCCAATGCATACAATGGTCCATATCGCAAGGGATATGTACCAACACCCCCCGACTTTGGATTAATGATGGGATGTGGCCATAGCCTATATCCCTATCCCTTATCTACCATCACTAACCCCCATTAAAAATGGAGACACACATCGCAAACATTTTTGGCTGAGTCAAGGCTATTTTGGTTTGCTCTCTATGCACTGCAATTTTATCTAATTTAATACCATGAATAAAAATAATCATATACTAGCTCTGAAGTACCTTAAGACTACCTACTCTTCTTGGTCCATATCCAATGTCATGAGTTGATATTCTCATCTTAGATTCTGCAAGTACCATTGGTCAAAATAATCCTAAAGAAACTCATAAAACCCCCTCACTTGACTCCCACTATAGGTCAAACCAGAGAGCACCAATAATGCATAAGCCCCACATGATCCATTTCTAGGAATCTTCCTTTTAGTATTACTAACTACATGAATTTAAACTATGGAATACCTTATTTTAAAAACATTGGATTTCTCCATTGATAAATACGAGATTCCATAGAAGATAATATTAAGATTCATCATGTAATAATCTCGATATGACAATAAAAACACATCCATAATCATCCTACAGATGTGTAAGCCTCAAATAATATGCCTCAACCAATTAGTATTTTGAGATAACCTCATGACCTAACGTGAGGATGAAATGATGGGTATCTCAATGTATAATCCACACACAACTCGGCCATTCACATGACGTTAAACAAAAACCCCACCCCATGAAATAGACACGGGATTCCCTCATGATTTAATTGAAAAATAAATGATGTGAATATTCAATGCATAATCCCCACAAGCCACATTTTTCTATATGAAATTAAACTAGAATCTCACCCCATGTAATGAACATGAGATAAGCTCCATACCCGACATGAGTATTTCCCCGTGGGAAGATTTCATGCGTAAGCGCTATCCAAACCATTTTTTCTCCATAATAGTTCTTGAGATTCACCCACGTGAAATAACCATCCATAAAATTTCTACTCCATAGAAGCACCTGGGAAGCTCCCACATGTAATCCAATCCACATCGCTGCTGTTCTACAATATCACTTGAGAAGCTCCCACATATAAGACATATCCATACCATTTTATCTTTGTAGTAGTTCCTAGGTAGCATTCACCCCATATACCCACCTAAAACATTGCTAATCTATATTAGTTCCCCCATATACACCATTACTACTCCATAAGAAGATCCCAGGATACTCCCATGCATAAGCCCCATATAGATTTTTCCTCCATAGAAGTTCCCAATAATCTTCCACACGTAATCCCCATCTACATATTTTCTTATCAATGTCAACACCCAAGTAGCCTCAATACATAATAATACCATTTTAAATACTAGTTTTTGGTATTACTAACACTGATGGGGGGGGGATGAATCAGTGTTGGGGGATTTTTAATCCAATTGTAACATTTTTGTCCCTATACCTCATAGACCTGTATGGATCTTGATTCTATTATTTTCTTTTCCCTATCATATTAATGTATATGAAATCATTAAATATAGAACATGATATTTTTACAAGGTTCACTCTACTACAAGAGTATCTACATCCACTTTATGGTTTGGAAACAATCCAATACCACACAATCGACTACTTTTGTGTGAAATAAAATGAGTGTGATATCCCCTTACACATGCATGGAACTATGCAAACAATACAATAGTGTATTCCTATATTTCATGTTTTATAAAACGTGGATGGATCATTATATTTCCTCTCAAGATAGTATTATCCTTATTGATTAGGGTCTATAACACCATGAAATTCCTCCACCTGTTGATTCCAATCCAATGTAATAGTTTTACATTGTTCTTCCAAAACATTCTTTTTCACTTTGTTACATTCACAACATCATGCAAGAAACTACTCTTATCACATCCTAGTAGTAAACATGATATCTAAAAAATCCTCTTCAGTAATCATTCACATTAATAATAATTTGTTGTGGACTAATGAATATAGAATTTTATCAAACACACATTATAACATTACGATATTAATTTGGAAAACAAATCTCCTTCTCTTATTATCACATTTTCATTTAGTTTAAAACATACTAGACTGAGACATATCCTTATTCTTCTTGCTAGAATCACAAAGTCCCTTTGTGATTATTAAATAAATGATGATGATCTCAACTTAGCCTCATCATATTTGATATATCCAAAATAAGTTAATATAGATTGGACATTATATTCTTTTTATTTGACAAATAATAATATGGAATTTTGTATCCTTGTCTTATTATATTCCTCCTTGTGAAAATATTGTACATAGGTTCACATCTGGTTCTTCTTTGCACAAATAAAATATGTGGGGTTTCTCTTATATATCTGTTGTGTATCAACTAGGTACACATATAATTTTACTTTGTAAAACCCAGTTGAGGAAATATACCCAATAACTGGTTCACAAAACAATTCTTTGATAATCATTAAAATAGTGTGAGTTTAACACCCATACAGTTCCCATGGATCATCTTCTTCACCAAGCATGATGAGGTTGTAACCAACTATCACATGCACCTATTATTTCCCTTTTCTGAACTATCGTGTCTCCTCCACAAACAGAGTTTCACTATGTGGATTAGTGATTTTCAAAATACATTCACTTCCATGGAAATAATTTCCTCTAAAGGACCACCTCTGCTTCCATGGACTACCTTATCTTATGTAGAATACCTCCTATTTTGTGGCAGGCCCTGCTTCTGTAGACTACATTCTCTTCTAGAGATTCCCTCTTCTATTGCATACAGTTCAACCCTCATAGAAAACCTATATTATGTGGAAAAATTTATTTTGTGGGATATAAAACCCCTAAATCTTATTTTATGGATAACAACCTTTTTGAGATGATTTCCTTTTTAAAAATAATGTCCTTCGGGTAATTCTTCCTTGAAAACTTCTTTAGACTCCCCCAAATTCTTCCAGCAGTGAATATGTTCTCTAATAAAATTCACTCTCCTTTAATCATCTAATTTTGGGTAATTATATAGCCAAATAGATCTGAAAAATCATGTAATCCAATTTTCATAATTTTTTTTATCTCGTATAGCCTTCACTATGCACTATTATGTGGTCTGCATAACATCTTTCTCTTTTATAACAGCTGATGTTTTCTATAAAATAAAACTATTGGTAGAAACCTAAACCATTTTCTCTCAACTGTAAATGATCAGCTTCTCATGAACTACAATCTTCCATGAACAACATGACTCCCATGAATAGTTTCCCTTATGTAGTCTGCATAGAATGCTCCACAGTCCCTATAACACTATTATGCGGAAATTCATCCTTTTCAAATTTTCAATTGCCATTCCACATAACTTATAATCGGTCCATGAAATGTTGTTCAAAAAATCATTTGTAGAAAACCATCCTTTTCATTAACTCATAATATCGATTCGAAGTCCAAAAAATTGGTCAAACACTGGGAAATGATGCCACCTAAAACATATTATTTGACAATACTAGCCATACTAATTTTGGATCATCTAGATTTTTCAACAAACAAAAATTGAGAAATTATTAAATATTTATACATATTCTACCAAAATTCACATCATTCCAAAACTAATGGATTGATTTCATCATGAATCCCATCAATTTTGATATTTACCCTTGGATCGATCAAATTTTGAATCATTAGATTTACCAAGGAAGGTACTGTAACATTGCTATCATCCAATATAACCATTCATTCCAGTCAAACCTGATTGTGATTGTAAATATCTTTACTACCCCTTTCCTTTATGATGATTACAACACAAGATCTCCAAAAAACTTATCATATCTATGAAATACATATTATTAAAGTATCTTCATATTATACTAGTAGAATTATTCACCCATGATATCCAATGTCATCAAAAGAATCCATATCAATTATCTATGAATCACTATAATTATTCTTCCAAAATAACTTAGAAATTCAAATTCTTCAAACCATTCACATATTTCATGGAATATCAAGACACAAAGACTTTATCCATAATCTATTAACTTTGGAACTACTTCTTCATATTGACCACAATGTTATATTTTTATCTCATTTAACACCATTGAAAATCAATGAAAATTAGTTGAAAACAAATAAAATCCATAAAAGTGGGACCTTTAATATCCCCCATTATATTTGCTGGAAATACCATCAATGTTATTTCCAATCCAATGTGTCAATATGTGGAACTATTTTATTCTGTCACCCCTTTACTTATATTCTCTCTTCCCTTTACTTTTTGAAACTTTATTTTGACTTTATCTCCCCCATATTGATAATAAATACAATGTTCGTGGAAAAAATAGTACCATTCCATACTTAAGAAATGTTCCATGCATCATCTCACTCTATGTCTACTTGAGAAATGCCTGGTGTAGGAAATAAGTGGATTTGATATAGACGAACAAAGTTGTCTATTACTAAATGATCATTTTACCCTATGAAATGAGAACTCATATTCTTTTCATAAAGTATTAATCACTTTTATTCTAAGATGAAATTAGTAAATTTGAGATAAATCTTTATAATAACTATCATCCTAAAACTCCTCCCCTCACTTTAGCAAATACATAAAAAAACATTCAATTATAATAGGTAGGATATGTGACCTTGGGGAACCTCATTATTATTTTTTTACTCAATAATTCAATTTCTCTGCCCTTTATAAAATGTTTGTTATTTTTAGTATCTCAAGATAAGATATTTAGAGACATACCTTTGTTAATGACATGATCTTTAAGAAATTTCTAGAATAATCAGTTTTGATACTAATTTAAATAATAATTTTGGAAGCTTATTAATTTGTCTCTCCCATTAATCGAAAAAATTATCATCATACTCATAATAGTGTATCTCATCAATAATGGATTTCATTAAATTTCGATAAGGACAATACACGAGAATGAGTCTTCAACATATTATAGTTTATATTGGAAAAAATTCACAACTTCACCAAGGATAATCTTATAAATCATTTTTTCTTTAGAATAAAAAGAAATAAGAAAAAAAAATATTGAATCTTCTTTATCCTGGATATCTAGAATAGTAAATCCCATTCTTTAACTACATAAAGGATGATCATTCAACATATTAGTATTTTAATATCAATTATGGAATCATTCAATGATGGTAACTTCTTTAGATTTTTTATCAATAACAGACAACACTCACTACATCTTAGGTTCTCCCCCTAATAACATATTTCACCTTAAATTCAATGTTTTAGAAACAAAAATACAATACAAAATTATTTAAGGGAATAAGGTGGATCCACCGCGATTCATTTATATGAAAAATAAGGTTGAGATGTTTTTCTTATCCAGGATTATCCATTTCATCCAGTATTCATGTGTTCACATCTGAATCACTGTTATGATATAGGTTGGGGGATAATGGATATCTTCCCATACTATTATATTTATTTTTATTAAATTTTATTCTTAATAGTCATTATGGAATATACATCATTAATCCTCTTTAGGACTACTTCTTGTTCTTGTAATAAGGTTAAAAACCCATTTTCACTGTGACTCGTTTTCTTGTATCTCTCAAAAAAAACTTCTTTAACACAAGATTTTCCTTTTGTATTAAACATCTCATTCAATTTTTCTTCATCATAATCAATATTTTCATTTCATAGTTAACTAGAATTAGCTTTTGAATCTTTATTTTTCCTTATTCTTTCCATGTCTTCTAGCCAAATAACTAACATTTCATTAGGAACTATGGAAACAAGTTTGGATCTTCCACCTGGGTTTTTCTGAGGGTCATCTCTCGAGGTATTTCTTTTGGATACACCAACCATAAACTTCATGGATTTAGAATACAAGGTATTCTCACTATTATTACTTGATTTTTTTGGGAGAAATTTGTATTCAAAGTATTATTCTAATTACTTATAAATGTTTCTTCTTTATTAATAGCTAGATTTTGTCATATTATTTTCTTATAAACTTTTGATATATGTTGATATGATCATGTATCAACCCTTGTGACCACTTCCATTACATAGATCATAGATGTTATCAAGAATTCCAAATAATTTGGCAGTATTCATATGGTTCCAGACCTATGGATGTATCTTCTAACACTTTTTATTTGTCCCCCTTAAGATATGATTTCTTTGTACTTTTATATTTTGAGTCTTTTACCAAATATTTAATGCATGATGCCCAAATCTTTTACAGTACCAACATTGAATTTTTTTTTTGATTTCTTGATTTCTTCTCTATAAGGTCATTGGTTCTTCTTCTTGATATGTTTTTATTTATGTGGGGGATTGAATGCCAAATGATTTTTCCAATCCACCCTAGTTTGTGTGGTGGTATTATTCTCACCACTATTCATCAATACTTGTTCAGAATTTATTTTACAACCAATAAAATTCATGATTAATGGTTTAGAAACATTAGTATAATAAGGTATGGATGGTACCTAATTCTTCTCAACTGCATTTTGTAGATCAATGTGTGAATTAATTATGTTATTATCACATGTTGGGGGTACTTTAACTATATAATCCTACAATGAACATTGAAAACCAATAGAAACTTTTTCTTTATTTTGTGATGAGTCAATAGGTGTATTCTTAAGATGATCCAATTGAGCTTCCAATTCTAGAAATTTTATATCATGTATGATTTTATAATATTCAATCATAATTATCTTATCTTAACAATCCTTTTTAATTATTTCAAAATCATCTTCATGCATATTAGCATTATTTTGTAACCAAGTGTCTAGTTCCTTGATCTTCTTGGAATTTTATTCTAAATGTAGATCCTTGACATCAGTGGTATTATTAAAATTATATTCATGTGAATGGATATTTTCTTATAGAGTATTAATGACTCTATATATCTCGTTATCTTCTTTAATTCATTTTCCTGAACTTATTTCAAGATAATTATTTGTTTCTTCAATGGTTCCAAATTTTACAGAGATCTTTAAATATTCGATTTTTTTCTTAAAATACCTTCTATGAAACATAAGTTTCTTATTAAAATTGGGGGACACCTTCTTGACTACTTTTTAATACTCCACAAATAAGGGATTATCTTTCTTCAAGAATAGAATTCAAAATAACTCTTAATCTGTAAATTGATAATTCTTGATAATTTTTAGATTGATCATCCCAAATTTTCTTGAATTTTCATCTTGGGGATAATCTTCAAATGTACTAACACATACCTCATGATCCCTAGGAGTAGGAATTTTGTCCATCTTCATGGTGGAAGCTTGATCCAAATGCTCATTACATTCCAGGAATATATGTATTAATTATCAACATGGGATGGGGAAATGGATACTTTATCATCTTTATATAAGAGAGAATTATCCTTCAAGTTTCTTATCTCTTTATCTTTCCTGTTCATCAAGGTCTTGGTAAATATAGACTTCTTCTAAAAGGTAATAGAATATTCAACAAAATTTCACTTCTTTGTTGACACATGAAAGAAACTAAATTATTAAAAATAAAACATATTCAGTGTAGAGAATCTAAAAGAGGTGAACCTTTTCACTGATACCAATTGTAAGGATGAGTTTGTGATATTATTTATACTAAGAGCGGGAGAATCAGTATAGGGGAATTTATAATCCAATTGAACCTTTTTATCTATGTACCACTTAGACATGTTAGGATCTGGATTCTCATATTCTCTTTTCTCTATTGTAGGCATGTATATAAAATTATTTAAAATAGTCCCTGATATTTTTACACGGTTCACTACTCAACAAGAGTAGCTATGTCATTGGTATGGTTTATAAATAATATATTGTAACAAAATCCAGAAGAAAATAATTTTTTTATGGAATAAAATGATCAGGATATTCCCTTACACTCATGTGGAACTATGTATACAATCTAATAATGTGTTCATGTAGCACTTTGAAAATAATATAATAGTACATGTTTTACACCACTTGGATGGATCTTAATATTGATTTTTAGGACAATATTCTTTTTATTGATAAGGGTTTGTAACACCAAAAAAGTCCTCCACCTATTGAGTACTAATTGATTTCATAGTTATGCTATGTTCTTCCACAACCTTCTTCCTAAATTTGTTACTTGCACCATAATATGTAATAAATTCCTCGTATCTCTTCCTTTAATCAAACATGATAGTTTCATAATCATATTTTTCAATCAAACACATTAATATGAATGTGTTGTGGAATGATGAATACTAATTTTTCTCTGACCAAATTTTTAATTAGATGATATCAATTTAGCCACCACATATTCTAATCTTCCTCTCACATTCTTATTCAGTGAAAAACCTAATGCTCTGAGATCTCTCCCTCTTTTTCTTACTAGAATAACAAAATTACTTTGTGATTATTAAATAAAAAAAGATCGTCCCATATCAGAATCATCAAAATATATATGGAATGAATAAATTAATATATATTGGACACTTTCTTCATCTTCATTGACACAAAATAATATGCAATTGTGTAATAGTGTCTTTTTCTCTTCTTCCTTTTTAAAATATTTACTTAATTGCATGACTAGTTCTTATTACAATAAAAAAAATTGTGTGGGTTTTCCCTTCTCTGTATTATTTTTATTAGTAAGGCAAACACACAATTTTACATTGTGTAACATAGTGGAGGTATTATACCCAAGAACATGTTCATATGATTGTTCATTGAGAATCACTAAAATAGTTTGAGTTCAACATACGTTAATTGTCTATAGATCATTTTTTTAACAAGAAATATGAGGGTGTTAACACCTATTGCTTGTATGCAATATTTATCCTTTGAAAACAATCTTGTCTCCTCAAAAAACTACCTTATACCACATGGTGTAGTGATTTATAGACAAACTTCACTTCCATAGAAAAAATTTTCTCCCATGGACTAACTATGCTTTAGAAAAAAAAACTTCATTTCAGTAGACTTCCCCTACTTCCACGGATTGTCTAATATTCCATTGATTCCATCTTCTTCTATAAAATTATTATTCGTCATAATCAACCTATGTTATATGGTTTGTTTTCTTTTGGGGGATACAAATCCTTATAAATTACATTCACAAATAAATTCCTCCTTCATGGAATCATTCCTCCATGAACTACTCTCTTTCACAGAATACTTCCTTACAAACTTCTTCGAACTCTCAAAATTAATCTTGTTGAAATAAAATTATCTAATGACATTTTATCTACATTAATCATATGATTAAGTGTATTTATATTGGAAAAGTGATCTTAAAACCCACTAATATGGTTAACCAATTTTTCAATGCAGTATATCCTTCAACGTGAATTGTTATGTGGTCTGCATAGCATATTTATACATTGAAATAACTGATGTATTTTGAAAAATTAAACACTCTATTCCATCCTAAATAATGACCTCTCATTAGAAAACAATGATATTCCCATGAACTACAAGTTTCATTGAATTTCATTCCTCACATGAACTATTATCCCTATGTGGTCAGTGTATCACCCTTCATGGTCCGAATAGCACTGCTATACAGAAATTATTCCTTCGGTGATTATCAATAAACATTACGCGTACCTTTTATGTTCTGTGAACTTTGATTCATGAAATGATTTGAAAAAACCATCATTTTATTTAAAACAAACTCTCGATTTTGAGGCCCAAAAATTTAGAAAACCCTGGGAAATGACACTAACATAAAAATATTCTTTGATAATACCAACATTATAGATATAATATCATCTATATTTTTCAACAAACACAAATTAGTACATTATTAATGATTTTCCCATCATATATTAATATTTACCTCATTAAAAAACCACTCGATTTCCATCATCATAAAGCCCATCTATCATGATATTTAACCTTTAATCGATCACCTTTAGCATCTTTATATTTACCAAGGAAATTATTTTAGATTTCCTGTATTCCATCACCATATTTCTTTCCAATCATAACTAAATATGATTAGAAACACATTTACTCCACTTTTTTTCATAACACCCGCACCATAAGTACTTCAAAAAAATGATGATATTTTTGAAATAGAAATTAGAAAATAATCATCATATTTTATTTAGAAAATTATTCGAACCTCACATCTAATGTTATTACAGAAATCCACAACAATTCTCAAAGCTTCACCTCAACAATTCTCTAGTAATAACCTTGAAACTCAAATTCTTCAAAATATTAACATACTTTTTGGAATATTCAAACTTGAGGACTTCATCCAAGATCCATTAAATTTGGAAGTACTTCATCATATTGAAGACAATGAGATATTGTTATCTCATTTAACACTATTGAAATTCAATAACAATAGGTTTACAACAAATAAGATCTATAAAAAAAGTGGCATCTTCACCATCCACACCATTATTTCTCCACATCAGTACCTGAGAAGCTTCAAGTATAAGCCCCACACTATCCGTAATTAAATATCCTTTCATAACATTGGAATCCTTACTACATGACATCCAACTATATGGATCATTTCTATAACATAAACATAAAGTAAAATACTACAACATGGGTTTTGATCACATTCCTCAAAATGGGGTATGAAGGATGCCTTTATGAGGTCCAGTCTTAAAAATTGTAGGCCACTCAAGTTTGACATCATTCCTTATAAAGATACACATTATTAATTCTCCTCCGCATAGAATTATAATAAAAAACATTGGATCAAACTCCCTTGAAAATTATGATCCATTTGTAAACCACTAAGGTGTTACATGTTCTCTCATAGGGAAACACCTCCCAAATCATTCTCCAAAAATAATTCTAACCCCTAACTCCAGATCTACCAGCACGAGGCATTATAATCCATCGATATACTATATTGGTGTGAAATATCCCCTCATAGGGAGGATCATTATTGATATTCCTAAAAGGGGGCATTCTAATCATCCAATTTCATCTATATAAGTAGTTAAACTCATACATTGATATGTCTCTACATGATGTTCTGATCCATCTCCGCATAACGTAAAAATTGTGACCATACCCAAAAATACCCACTGTATGCATATGTATAGGATTCCTCATGTAAAAATTGTTGGAATAGTTATTCCCATGGCAACAATTACCTTTTGATTAACTTAGGATGCCTTGGGTTCCTCACCAAAGATGCCTCACATGATATTCCATCGTAAGAGTAAAATTTATAGGTGATTAATGATCCTGATGTCTAGACATACCTAGATATTACCAACACGATTACTCTCACAACCACATGATCATATCCAATCAACTTCTAATTAGAGTAATTAACGAGTGTTCAAAAGGATATGACATTTGAAATGAGTTCTATAAAAATGAATCAAATCTTTGGGGGATACCCAAACTAGGAAATGATCTCTCTAGAGGAATACATAGAAGGAGGAACCGACATACCATCATCATGTTTCAATTATGGAGTATACATATATATTGAATGTGATGTAATCCATCCAACTATAGAAATTGAGAATGTGGGGAAACAAAAACCCATTGTATGTTAATGCATAGGCAGACCCTTATGAAAGTATTATAAACACTTATTTTAAAAGTTTTCAAGGTTATTTTTAATGAAAAGTATTTTAAAAGTGTTTCTTTATTTAAAAAGTTTTTTTCAAAGAAGAGATTATATTTTCACCAAGAATTGTTTTAAATTAATTTTTAAATCATCTTTTACATGTTTTAAAGGTTAATTAGAAATAAAATATTTTTCAAAACTTTTTTACATTAAAAAAAATGGATTTTAAAAGAAAAGTTATTTTTTTGAAGAAATATGTTATGGGTTTTTTCAAAATCATTTTCCTTATAAAATAACATCCATTAATGATACCTATTTTTTACTAGGGATATGATCCAAGGACTCCATTATTATTATTCTTCTAAATGGTTTATGTTTTTTATTGCGTGCTATTTTTGAAACATGCTTCTCTTCTAGATGTCATACTTTGAGGAAATTTGTATGAAAGATGATCTTTTCATGGGTTATGATATGATGGAATCATAAAATGAATGTGAAACCAGCCAATTTTACAAAGTCTATGATATGATGAATTTTTGATGAAACCTTTTTCATTTTATATGTTATGATATAATGAATGTTTTATGATCATATGGAACGCACACTAATGATTTTAATTATTTGAAGGGTATGAACTATCTCTCCCAAAAATGCATTGGCTAAAGGTTTATATTTAATGAGATAAATAAGACTATAATGTGTAGTGAACTTAGTTTAGTAAGAGAATTTGTCATCTATGATGTTTTGGGAGTGAACCTTGAATACTATGATAGTTTTGGGAGTGAACCCATTATACTATGATTTCCTTGGTAGTGAGCTTTAAATACTATAAAATTGATTTTCTATGCTTATGGGTATGCTAAATTTATATTTATTATGCAATTTTTATGCTCAAATGAGCCATTTTATTTGATTTCCTTATGATTAATGTCTTATGAACTATGTATCTTTATTCAATGACTTAAGATTTCGATATTTCATATTCAAATTATTTTTTAGAAATTTTATACTCATGTTAGGCTTATATATATCCCTTGTCTACCCTTGTTAAGAATCTATTAACACCATTTATTATTTTTTCTTTCCCAAGGATATGAATAAATGAATTATTTTTGATAAGTATAATAAGGGTTTTAGTCATAAAGAACATAGTGGGAGATGATGTAGTTCACACATGAACGAGTTGTTTATGTTTCCCAGTTCTCAAAGGAACTATACCTTTATGATTCACTAGCATGTTTTTTTGTAATTTAATGAACATTCATATGAAAATATTTAATATCTATATATAAAAGGATTCGGTTAGTATAATTTTTATTAGAATAATATTTAATAGAAACTTATCTTTTTTATAATTGAAAAGTTTCTCAAAATATCACTTTGATATTCAATTTTCTTAATTAAAATATCAACCTATACAAATTCTATTCTTATATATAAATTAATTCATGATTATTTATTTTATAAAACATAGTTTTAGAATCATCCCAAATTGATTTCTTTGTCCATAAATTAATTTAGGAAAATATATATTTTTTCGTTCTGATATTTTAAGGATTACTATAAGGATTAAATAATCATTATGGGATAAACCTAGTGAGATCATCTATACAAGCTCTATAGAATTATCTTAATGAATCATCAAAATTAAATAGTGGAAGATATACTTTATATCTTAATATTCGTATGATTGTAATGGAATATTTATTAGTGAATAATGATTATGGAAAATGAGGTATACACATGCCTTCATCCTTACAGACGACCCTTTCTTATAATATAGTTCATCTATACATACAATGCATTCATATGATGCTAGATGAACCTTATTAGGAAATTATCCTCATTAGAAACAATATCTTTTCCATTTTTCAGATTTCCTTTAGATGATTTATAGGGAAATTTAGATCAACTTAATCCTATCTAAAATAACTCAAATCATGTGGAAATATTTTTTGGAATTTATCAAACTTACCCAAAGAAACTAAAAACAATTCCAAATGACTTGTATCTTATAAACTAAAAAGTAATATTCTTCATGAACCTTGGTTGCCTTTGTATATTCCATATTCATTTTAACATATTCAAAACAACATCTAACTAGTTTTCATCACTAAGAATAGTATCTAAACTTCTTAGTGACACTATTTTAGTTCTTCTAACACCTTTTCTCTTTAATCATCTATTCATCCAACTTTCAACACTAATAATAATATATATTAATATTTTTCACTCATAAAAATTATTTATATATTTATAGAATTTTTTATAAAATTATGGAAGTACTCCATCAGAACTTTTCATAATAAAACCTGATGACAAACACTTTCAATCATATTATTTATAGCGATTCATAGGAAGAATCTAAATCTTACTTTCCTTTATCACTATGTTTACGGGAAACATCTAATTCCTAATTGGGTTGTTTTATAATCCATCAAATAGCTCTCTTGGAAACATATTCAATTGCTCATTGACAACAAATATGAACACAATCCAACATGTATATAAATATCTCCCTTTAAATTTATTTTCAGTACTTTGAACTTTAAAATAATTATAAATATATTATATTAATGAAATATTTCATTATAATTTCATTTTACCTCTCCTATGTAATAAAAATAAATTCCAATGGGAAGGGTTTTACTCCCCCATATTGAAACTTTAAATTCAAAGTTATGAAATCACCTTATTTCATCATTCTAAACCCAAAGAACACATGCTAGCCTTAATGTATTCTTCCTTTCTAGAGAGAAGGATAACAACCTTAATATTATTATAAAATGGAATTAGGTAAGTTAACCAAATGAATATGTGATATTTATTATTATAGAAAAAAGTGATCATACCAAAACGTCACATTTGTCCATATTCATTTCTCAATGAGGCACAAACTTTGAATTAACTTTTTAGGTATTTCAAAAACATGTCTTTAATATATTTCAAAATATTCACTTAGATACAAAAAACAAATAAAAACATTCAAGTGTAATCTATTTTTATTCCCCACTTTCAGAAAATTACTCCATATCAAAGGTTGATTTCCATTCTCCGTAAATGTGGGAATTTTCATTAAGAAATAATCTCTAATATTTTCCCACACTAATAAATTTTTGATGCCAGTTGAAAAAATACTAAATTTAATAATATCCATGATTGTGATTAATCCTAACTATAAAAACATCACAACCATTATCTCTTATTCATTTTTTTAATTCACCTATAATTTCCACTTCAAGGTAATACAGTGAATCTAGTATGGGAAAAAGGTGGACTTCAATTGGATCCCCAGTTGAAACACTAGGTTTGGGTATTCATTCTAAACCCATGGAACATATTTTTAATTTTACAATATGGATGATTTTTTTAGGATTCCTTTATCGTTATCTTTATATAATTTTTATCCCTTAGTCTGTATTGGCTCCTCTTTATTTTCATATTTCTTCAAAGATAGAAATTCATTCTTCAATTGAGAAACTAGAGCTCTCTTATTATTTTCTTCTTTCTCTTTCAGTTTAGAATTTTTCAAATGATTAGGCGATATGATCAAACAATATTTAGGAATATTTTTTATCCTTATTATATTGTGTGGGATAAATTTTAAATATCCTAATATCTGAAAATAAGATTATGTTTTATAGGATACAGGAAATGCAACACCAAACATAAACAAACCATGACATATTATATAACTATTACAATGTAACCATTAAATTGGAAGGAATGAATTGTATTATCCAAATTATGAAATATATATTGTTCATACTCAATAAAAATCCATTCATTAATTATAAATAAATATGTACTCAATTTTAATTAAAGTCATTTTATGCTTTAAACATATATTTTAATGAATTTTTTATTATTTATTATTATAAGAAAATATTAATCTTAATTTAAATCAATTTTAGTAATTAAAATTGATAAAAAGGATATATTTTCAAATTATCATATCAAAATTATCTTGGGTGTAATGTTTGGATATTTCTAAAGAGATATATTTTTTAGTGAATAATTAAAATATAAATTTCTGTAAAACGATAATTTAATTTCATCTAAATTTCACATTATGATTTGAATATTATATTAAATAAATGTTAGTATAATATAATTAAAAAAAATATATTTAATTACGCAGGAATAATTATTTTACCTATTTGTTTGTATAAGTTTATTTTATGTTTTTAAACCACATTTTTCAAAAAATAATTCTCATTGCATTTTTCAGTTTGTTCTTAAATTAATTTATTCCAATTATATAAATTGAAATTTTAAAAATGGATTCCATTTTTAGAATTAGTATTTATATAATTGGTATATAGACATATTTTATTTTTTTCATTAGGAATAGTATCTATGGTAACTATTTCTCACCTTGATAAGGGTAAATAAGGTAATTAAATTGAAAAATAATATAATGGGGAAAAAAAACTATAAAAAAATCAGTTAATATATTTTATGAATGGGGTTAAACTAGAATCATCCATTATTCAATATTATGTATACTTTATACCATTTTTCATTGAAAATGACTAATATATTATTTTAATTTGAAAAAAATAAAAAATATCACTAACTATCTTTTATTTTTCTATTACATGTTCATATATGGATAAAAATAATTTTTGAATGGATATTAAAGGTTATATTAAAGTAATTATTTTTTTATTATGGATATTTATTTCTAATTTTAGTGACTATATATTCACCTTAAACACTTATACAATGCTGATAGAATGCTTGTGTAAGTACACTAAAATTGAAGTAAATAATTTTAAAAACATACAAATTATTATTTTTTGAAGTAATTATTATTTCAAATGAATTTTATGGATAATAGTAATAATTTATAACTGATGTATAAATATTTTATATTTGAATTAAATACCTATATTGATGTTTTTAATGTCAAAATATTTTAATATTTCTTTATATGAAATTAATGATATTTTATAATAAACTATATTTTATTAAATGATTTAAAATTACAAAAAATTATATATTCCTCCATGAGAATTAAAGTTTATTTAAAATATAAATGTTGTTATATTTATGGGACACTTTTCATTTTATTTTAAGTTTATTAACTTCTATATTTTAAAAAACATTTATACCATGGTAACTATAAAAAGGGTTAACATGGGTTAAAACAAAAAGATAAGGTTTAAATAATAACCTATACATGTAAAAAATTATATAGATGAGAGGTTTTATAATAATAAAAATCTTATATTTGAAATATATAAATTTATTTACACTTAACCAAGAAAAATAATTTATATCAACTTAATACTTAAAGTAATTTTAAGTGTTCCCCCTCACTTATAAAAGGGAACCGCTTTTACTCTTTTCCTCACGAATTTTATGCACTATATTTTATCCAATACATATAAAAATACATTAATAACATCAATAACTAGTTTATAGTGGTATTATTTTTGTAATAAAACCATGCTTATAGGTCTAAAATGTTAATGTAAAGGAGGTGGTCTAAATAAGAGGTGTAGATTTTAAACGAATATTTTAGTTTTATTTCTTGTTCCACCACATATGAAAATATTATATACATTGTGATATAATAAAAATTTTCCTAAAATATAAAAATATTTTATTATAATAATTTATTAACCTTAATACATCTTATTAACCAATCAAATGATTAATGAAACCATCATCTTCATGTACGATGGATTAACATCTCACAAACCCATGCAGTTCATTTTCAATCACCACCGATCACGACTATTTATAATGATGGATTTAATTTATGTGTATATATTTATTATATTTATGAGGTTTTTATTAATTTATAAATATAATATATCATATATTTTCTTACCATTCTAATTTTTAGGAAATGATAATGTTGTTCATGCATACGTGTGGATTACCACCGCCAAGAAGTGATATGATTCAATTATCCTATATACCATTCGTGGAATCTTATAAAACTATTTTTAATATATAAAAATGATCATTTTTTCATTATTATTATTCTACAGATGATTGGACAATTTTTATCTATGACTATAGTCAACCTACTGAATTCATATTGAACATATGATCCAAATTTTGTCAAAATGTCTGACATGAACTTAAATGATGAAATAATTCAAAATAACATGTTAATAAATATAATAAAATGAATAATTAATATTCAAATATTATTAAGTAAGTAAAAAATGAACAAAAGTTTGTTCTTCACAAAGATAAATAATATACTCGATGAGTTAGATTTAAGGTAAGGGATGCTTTATCATAGAATTTTTTTTTAAAAGTATTAATGATTTTTTTCTAAATAATTTTTACACATCATTTTTCTTAAAATCATTTATGTATGTATTTATATCAATATAAATAAATTATAAATGATATATGATATTTTTTTAACTTCATTATATTGTTTTAGAAAGGAATATATTCATGTATTTTATATAGAACATTATTACTTTCTTTACAAAATGTAAAAGGAATAATCTATTTTTTCATATATAGAATAAATTAATATTTCCACCACAACAACCCTTATTTTATGTTTTATTACTTTAAAATATTATTTGTTTTCTTCAAAGAAAAACACATATTACTTTTATTTTGTGGTTTTTAGCTTTGAAAATGTGTTATTAAAAGGAAAGAGTATTTTGATGTCAAGTAATGTTATACATATGGGTTCAAAAGAAAATTTCAATGTGTTTTATATTAAAAAGATATATATTGAAATATTTTATTTATGATACGGTACTCGATCATTTCATATCATGATGGGTGATATTGGTACAAAATATACATTGGGTTATCCTGATACAACATATAATATGGGTGGGCCTGATATAGCTCTATAATGAATTGGGTAATGATACTTTTCATAGAAGAAAACAAGTAGGGTGTTAACTGGGGAGGTTTCTCTTATGTATTTAACTAGTCTCTAGATATTTCTTATATAAGTTTTTAATATAATTATCTATGTTTATTTTAAGGGTTTCAATTTTAATATTATGGGGTTTAAATTTGTTCTTGATAAAAATTGTGTTTTTCAATTAGATATGATTTATTTATAAGCTCACCAAATATTTAGATAAAGGTATAAATTTTATGTGTTTTCATATTTTCCACTAGAATAAAATATTTATTACATTTATGTTCCTTATTGAGATTTTTATTTTCCTCATCCCATGGTTACAAATGATTTTTTATAGGTCTTAAATATGAGAAGAAAGATTAATAAATTACAAGTTCCAAGTATGGAAATTTCCTTGAAAGAAGAAATAATGTCCATATAAAAAATTATTTTGTGGAACAAAATTCATACTATGTTTAAGTGTCTACATCGAAAGAATTTTTCTTAATTCTCATGAAATATAATCATAAATGGTCCTTCAGTATGTAAGTGATCCATTATTTTAGTTTGGGGTCATATTTTTTGGATGTATAGAATTAGACAATGTCAATTAATATCAAGTACAGTAATATGAATATTATATTTTTAGCACAAGTTTTTGGAGTATTGGTTTAAGGTTGATTATTATTGGTTTCAGAGGAAGGGATTAGATAAATTTGTAGATAATGATGTTTTCATGCGAGGATAACATAAGAGTTATGGATACCATTATGGGTTTATATATTTAAGGATGATCATAAGTTGAATGGAATATACACCCATACTTTAAGCTTTTATAAGATAAGAGTTCAAGGGAATTAAGATTATTTTTTGAGAAATTTAAAGTCATTAAACCATTGGGTTTAGTTAGTGTTTTAGTGAAAATGTTACTTGAGAAATAATTATTTTATATTTTATAGAAAAAAGATAAAAGGTCTTAGTGACCCTTAGGGTTAATATGATCATTGATGATAAATCAATTGTTCTTAATTACCATTAAAGGGTTATCACTTGTTATGAATATATGATTTATCATATGGATATCCATGAGATTGGAAAGTGATGTTTGCTAATTATGTAATTAATGTTATTTTTGAATAACTTCACTATTTTTGCAAAATTATATGATAAGTTCGATAGATATAATTTTTTATAATATGGGATTCTTTATTTGAGGAAAAAATGTTGAATTATATTTTAGAAGAATATTTGATTTTATTTTTCCATTATAGTGATTCTGGTTTTTAGGAAAAAATTAACATATTTTTGAAATTATATGAATAAGACATTAACATTTTTGGGTATATGACTTTATGAATAACTAAAGTTGTTTAGAAGAAAATTTTAAAATGATATTATAATAATAAGTTGATAAATCCTTTATATTTGTATTTTTTGAACTTAGTTTGGAATATTTTTAAGAATTTGAAGTATAATTATTTATTAAATTATTTAAGTTAAAGTTTTGGTGGTATTTTCGAGGATATGGATCTTAATGTACATTTCTTCATAAAAACATTTATTCATATTTGATATTATCCTATCTATTTCTTACCTTTAGATGTTGATTTCAGTGATCCACGATTTGAAAATTCATCTTGAATACTTATCAATTGGATAAAAAAATGGGATTGAGGTTAAAATTAATTAAAATATGAAGTTATAATTTCTATGTAAGTATATTTCATTTATTTTTTAAACTATATTGTAAGGTAATTCTTCAATTATAGGAAATGTATCATGAAATAAAAATGTTATCCTATTATATTAATTTTTGATAAATTGATGGTATTCTTAATATATTTTTTATTTTTTATTTTGTTGTTATTAACTTTATCATTTCCTCTTTCTATAACACATTCCATCATTTAGAAATTAATTTTCGTCTTCATGTCCATATTTTCACTTCCCATTATGGTTCTCCTATTATGAAACCTATTTATATGTAATTCCATATGACTTTTTTATATTTAATTCCCTATTTTCATGATGAAGTTTTATTAACGCTGTTTATGATGTGGCTTTTCAAAAATGGTATTTTTAAATTTCCAAACCATTACTACCAAGATCATTTTCAAATTTTGAGGTTGAAATTTATTTCGGGGGGGGGGGGGGGGTGATTTAATATCATAATATTTCAAAAGAAGATAATGTTTAAAAGCATAAAAACATGCATCAAAGAGATGAAACAAACCATGAAAACTTATATGATTATTATAACTGTGCTATTAAATTGGTGGATATGAATATTATTAACTGAATTATGAAATATATATAGTTATTACTTAATAAAAATATAATAATTAATTCTTAGGAAACAAGCACTCAATTTTCAGAAAAGTTATCTTATTCTTTAAAAAAGATGTTTTAATTAAAATAGATTTTTATTACCTTTTATGAGAAAATATTATAATTATTTTAAACCAATTTTGGAATTTTTATTTTATAAAAATTATATAATTTTAGAAAACTTCATATCAAAATTATTATATAGTGAAATTTTAGGACATTTCTAATTAGATTTATTTTTCAATAAATATTGAAAAATATATATTTTTGAAAAACAATAATTTATTATCAATTAAACATACAATTATGATTTTTAATTTTATATTAAATTTAAATAATTATAATGTAATTAAAAACAACATATTTAATTAAATTACAATTAATCAATATACATGATTTTTTTATATGCTCATTTTTGGGTATAAAAACTTATTTGACTAAAAAGTATTTTTTCATTGTGTTTTGTGATTTTATCATAAAGTAATATCATCCACTTACATAAATTTAGAATTAAAAAATTGATTCCATATTTATAACATTGAGGTCAAAATTTGGGAAATAAGTACCATTTACTTCTAGTCATTATGAATAGAAACTTTGGTAAATATTTATCACCCCAAAAATGGTAAATTAGGTAATTAAGGTGAAAATTAATATAAAAAAGGCTAAAAATAACTCTAAATATTGAATTCAATCTGTTTTATGAGTTGGGTTCAAACGTAATCATCCATTATTATAATTTATGGACTTTTTTAATTTTTTCTTTAAAAGTAACTTATATATTTTTATAACTAAAGAGAAAAACAAAATGTCACACTTTTGCTTTTAATTTTCTATTATATGTTCACATAGAGATAAATTTTTTTGAATGAATATAAAATGTTATTATGAACATAACAAAATTATTTTTCCAATGGTAGTTTATTTAAGATTTTTTAAATTATATAATTTCAATAAATGCTTATACAACACGGACACCGTGCTTGTCCAATTAGTAGAAAATTAATGAAAATGAATTTAAAAACATAAAAAGTAATTTTTATTGATCAATTAGGGGTTAAAATTAATTTTATTGTTATTAATTATATACAATTTAGGTTTAAAGATTTTTTAATCAAATTACATACCAATCATGATATTTTTGAAGTCAAAATATGTGGATATTTATTAAAATGAAGTTAAATATAATTTATAATAAGCAATATTTTAGTAAATGATTTACAATTACTATAAAAACCATTATTGAAAATTTGAATAGTATATGCTCTAAAATATTAAACACTTTACCTTTATGGTCTACTTTTCATTTTATATTATCTTTTTTGACTCCTATATTTGCAGAAACCTTGATATAATGGAAATTGTCAAAAAGGTTAATGTAGGGTTAAAATAATGAAATAAGGGTGAGAACATCCAAAAAACCTATAAAAACATTATTGAATGAAATTATTTATAATATTACTAATATTTTATTTTAATTATACTAATTTTTATAACTTTATCATGAATATTATGTTTTATTAATTTAATACCTAAAGTACTCCATGAGCAAACCTCTCCTGAATTATAAAAAGGAACCTCATCTCATCTCTTACTCACATCTTCCCATAATTATAGTTCATCAATAAAATACCTAAATGCATTCATAACTGACCTAAATATGTTATAGGGGTCTTAGTTTTCGTAATAATACCATTATTAAAGGGATTAACATGTAAACCAAAGGAGGTTATCTAAAGAAGATGTATAACTTTTAATTGAATGTTTTCGTTTAATTTCTACTTATAACCCATTAAAAACTCTTAAAAACATTGTGATATAATAACATAATTATATTCCATATAGTGATATATTATTATGTTCATTTATTAGCCTTAATAATTCTATTTATTCCATAAAAATAAAAATAAAACCATAGTTTGTGTGTCCGGAGGACTACCACCTTGTGAATCGATGTAATTTGTCTTCAATCACTACCTCTCATGAATATTTATAGTTATGGATTTAATGAATATATATAATATTCCTGAAATTATTATTATTATATAAATATAATATATCATTTATTTTCTATCCCTTTTACCACCCCCATAAAACAATGTGATTCGTTTCTATTGTTTGCATGTCATGTAGGTTAATAATTTTTATTAATTAATAAAAATGATGAATATTTTTTTATTACAATTCTAGATATTATGGAATAACTACATCATTGAATATATTTAAGATACTAAATTCATTTTGAATATATGTGTGGAATGTCATCAAAATATATTATATGAACATAAATGATTAAAGAATTGAATAAAACATGGTAACATATTAAATAAATGGAATATTAAACTTGAAAAATGATCTTAAGTAAGTATATAGTTATAATATGTTTAATAGTAATGAATATAAATAATTTATATATTTATTTAGACTCATGGTAAGGGGAAATTTTCATTAAATACATCATTTTAAATGTTTTATAAATTTATTTTCAAAATATTTTTCCTCCATAGACATATTGGGAAAATTATTTTATACATGTATTAATGTGGATATAAAATATTTATAAAACAATTTGAGGTCACTTTTGAATTTATTACAATTTTTTCCGGAAGGAATCATTTTTATATATTTTATGTGGAACGTTTTTACATTTTTTTCAAAAGGAAAAAGGAATGTTTTATTTAAAGATATATAGAATTTATGGATTTTATTGACACCACAACCATTATTTTAATTTTTTACTTCCATTATTTAATTCAATTTCTAATATAAATAAAAAACCATCTTCCTTCTATTCTAGGTATTTTATTTTTGAAAATATATTATTAAAAAGAAATTGTATTTTGATTTATGACGATGTTTTCAATATGGGTTAAATAGATATTTTCAAGGGTTTTAAAATGAAAAGGTTCAAAATTTAAATGTTTATTCTATTATATGATTTTTGGATATCATATATTATTATGGGTGAGACAAATACAACTTATAAAATGGGTGATCCTGATATAACTTATACAATGAGTGATCCTAATACAAATTATACAAAGGGTGTTCCAGATATAACTATTCAGTTAATTGGGTAATGTTTCTTATCCTAAAAATAAGAATGTGTGGAGTTATTAAGTGAGGATTTTTCTATGGATTAAATTGGGCTCCAGTTATTTCTAATATGAGTTGTCAATATAATTCTCTAAATTTCCTATAATGATTTTAATTTTTTTCGTTGGTTTTTGAATATTTTCTTTTTAAAAAAGTGTGTTTGTAATATGGATATTATTTATTTCATATCCTCAAAGAATATTGTGATAAGGTAAAAATTTTATGGGAATTTATTTTTTCCATTAAACTAAAAGACATCATACTTTTTTCCCTCACTAAGTTTTTATCTTTATCCAATTTCTTCAAATGATTTTTTCATAGGGCTTAAAGATGAGTAGTAAAGTTAATAAATGAAGTATTATAGAGATGGATGCTACCTTGATCAAAGCTATCACATCTTTATATAGGAACTTATTTTTTTGAAAAAAATGGATTATGTATGGAATTTTTCACTTTTAAACGTCTTTTACCAATTCTCCAAAACTATAAACCTAAGAGGTACTTGGGTATATAAGAGATCCAATATTTTAGTTTGAGGATATCTATTATTTATAGGAAAAATTGGATCATGTTTATCAGTATCAAGTCTTGAAATGTATAGATTGTGTCTTTAGCATCAGATCTAAGAGTGTGGGTTCAGAGAAATTATACACTCCTTACAAGAACCTTTTTGATGTTGGTATATAAAAGTGATTTTAATTTGTCTCTTGGTAGATATTTTATAACTAGAATCCAGGTTAGGTATTTGGTGTCTATGGGGAATTCATTCTTACAAATTTTGGACACTTTATTAGATTTTGGGTTACCCTTCTTAGGAAGCCTCTCAAACTCATCATCTAAATGTATTTACCCATGATGATATTCTTATATTTTTATTTTATTAACTCCTATTTTTGTTTTATATTTCTCCCTTCATTTATGAAGTTCATGATCATCTTTAAATGGCTCATTAAATGGAATTTTCAAATTAAAAACTATATTGTTATCTTTTTTTTTATGACCTACTTTTCATTATTCAACACCGACTTCTTTGGTGGAATATTCACAACATATATATTCCCATATTTACTTCTAAAGGCAGTATTACTTTTATTTCTATTTTTCCTTTGCATCTGAAATTTTGGCCTAATATTCACATCATTACAAGATTTTTTTTAGGATTGTGAATACCAGAATTAATTATAAATATGACCCCTACATTTATAGAAATCACAATAATTATCAAGGATTTTGAATCTATTTCTCATAGATAGATTGATTCTATTTTTTGAATTTCATCCACCAGTTTTTTCTAAGATTTAAATTTAATCATCATTGATTATGGATTTATAATATTTAAATGAATTTAAATATTTCTCCAAAATTAAATGACCATATTCCCATACATCAACAATAAAAAATCTTCAATTATTATTTTATTTTCACAATAGGTGTAAGGTATACAAATTTTCTAGATATTGGAAATTTATTTTTTGGGGATGAAACCCAAAAAAATTGGGATCCATTTTGGGAGATTATTTACTTTTAATTTATCATATACACCTTTGATACATTTTTGGTTCCTTGTAATTTTTTCCATTCCAAATGTTCCCATATTTCAATTTTAATATGGTAGTAATATTCAAGATCGATTTGGTGTTGGTAGATTTATCCGATCATTGGGATACCATTCTATATGAGTATGAAGTGAATGTTTATTCAAATGTACTCATGCTATCTTTACAATGATTATGAGTTTTTTTAGGGAATAAATTCTCTAAAATTTCTATGACAACACTTTTATTTTCATTTTATAGGAATCTCAAACTTATACTAATTCACAAATTTATAATTTATCTCCAAGATATAGGAAATTTATGTTGAGAGAATATTTATAGGTAAAATATTATTTAAATATCCATTTTCAATATCACTTGAAAATCTAATTTGACTCATCACCCCTCTTGATAACTGCCACTAGTGAGATGTCAAGTATAATAACACTTTTCTCTTTCACATATAATATGGAACCCTTGAAATTAAAAATGACAATGGGAATATTTTTTTAATACATGGAACACTTATATGAAATAATTGTTAAACACATCCTTCTCAACAACCATTATTTTAAATTTTTCATTAATAAAATAAACTTTATTATTGTAATGTGAACCTATTTTTCCCTTACGTTTCACTAGTCTTGAGATATTTTAATGAAAACGTACCTTTTTATCTAATGATTCTTCTATGAAATCAACTTATTCCTTTAGATATAATTTTTCATTATATAGTGCCTTTATAAAACCATGTATTTTATATTAAAATTATTTTTTTTAAAAAAATTAACATGTGAGTAAAAGTATTTAATTTTTCAAATCTATTCCAAAAACACATATCATGTAATAGAGTAATCAACAATATATTTATCAATTGCTTCTTCAGAAAATCACATTTATGTTTGAGTAGATTCAAGTGGTGGTTTATCGTTTTTATTATTCAAATTTTTATTTATTTTCATTTCCTCTTTCATTTTTCTATTTTACAATTCCTTTGATGAGATTATAGATTTTGTAGTAATATGAATAGAAACTAGTTTCCATATTATGGTATAAATAAAAAACTAAAATATTAAATTAAAAATAACAATTAAAATACTAGGGTAACAATTAAATTTATATCTAACAAGAGGTTAACCTATTCTTTGATACCAGTTGTTGTATTGGTCTATTCATCTGGTGCATACACCTAGAGGGGGGGGGGTGGTTGAATCATGCTTGTCCTATTTTTTTAACAAATTCAAATTTCTCCTATAAACATTAACCCTCTTGTAATTTTTTTACTTTGGAATATATTAAGATATGAATTAATATATTTACCTATTTCCCAACATGAAATAACCACATGTAATTTAAGAAAATTAATGATATTGGAATGTGATATTTTTACAAGGCTCTAATAAAATCCCCAATTATCTTTATTATTGGTTTCTCACCACAATCATGTGTTTTTTTAATATAATAAATAATTGACTATAATGGTTTGGTGCTTCTCCCTCCACCGTGTAACCTCACTATTTATACATTAGTCATCCTCTCATTGGAATTACATAATCTTAGACTCACACTAAAATTATAGGTTCACATTTTTTAATCCTTGTATTCCTTGAGTTTTATCAGTTCTTAAACCTCCCACAAACTATATAAAATTATTTTCCTCAATCCCCTCTTGATGTATATATCCATCCAGTATAAGGATGTCACTAAATCCACCACATAAATTCCCTTGTTCTATACACAATGTCTTTATATTCTAGTATATATTCAAAAATATAATGATAAAAATTTATATATATGGTGTCTAAATCTAGTAAATCATCAAACTATAAGAGGCTCAGAAAAATTATTGAAAATATTTAATTAAACAGGGTCTCTCCTAATATATATTATTTTTCATAGTAGTTCATCTCTATTAATCTAATCTCATATTGATGGATAAATTTATCTTATTTAATCATATTTGATACCCATAAAGTCTTATGTACTAGTATATAAATAGAATTATCTTGTTATTCTTCTCCTTCAAGAGTTTTAATTTCATCATCATCTCAAACTATCAGTCTTCAATTCTTGAATTTTTTTCGAATTAGTCTCATTAATATTTTTTATAAGTAGATCAATACTCAATAATATTTTATTTATTTAAAATATAAAAATCCCGTCAAATTCAAATATTATGAAGTAATTTTTATTTTTATCAATTTTTTAGTATATAAGAGTATAACCTTTATCTTCTTCTTTTTGTCTATAGGGGTTGTCTCTTATTAGTTTTTAAGAATACCCTTTCCTTTTAATTCGTTCTCATTTTCTTATCTTTTTTGTATCAACCAAAAAAATCTTCCATATTTTCCCTACAAGACCAGATCTGTTATACTCTTTCTCAATTTTATAAGTAATCTACAGAATAAATTTTTTCATGAATGTATTAAAATCATACAACATTTTATATTTCTTCTATAACTCATCATCTCATATAATACGAGAATGTCAAAATTTATTTAAACCGTCCACATCTAGATAAAAAAACCAATTAACTCTACAAATCAATCAAATCATTCCAAAAATATTTATTTATCTTGAATCCCAAAGAATTGTGATATTTAGAATTATAAATAATAACACATGAAGGTTCTAATATAATCATCAGATTTAAATAAATTTGGAATTTCAGATTTAGGCCAAACTTATTTCCCATAAATTGAAACTAATCTTATCTTGCTATTTTAGAAAATAACCATATTGAATTATAAATATCGTTTTATATTTAGTTCATTAAAAATCAACCGAATCAATATCTGATTTAATTATCATAAAAATAATAAATATTGAAAATAAACCTTTTTCTTTCTTGATAAATCTCTCAAAATTCATCTTAATTTGATATTTCCTTCACTCAATTCAAAGCTAAAACCATCCATTTTTTCCTTATATAACATTTTTTAATGTTTTGATCCCTGAAAATCAATTTTAGCCTAAAATTATATCAATTTATATCATCAAAATTAAATCTATAAAACTATTTTTCTCATTCTGATATTTTAAGCAACCCTATAAGGAGAAAATGACCCTATATGGAAACTCTAGTGAGATCATCCTTACGATGCCAATCGAATAATCCTTATGGTGCATTAGAATTCATCCTCATGAGATGAGCCTTATAAAACAACACACAGATTATACTTATGAAATGATGCTTATAGGATAATTATTATTGGAAATGAGTTTTACACATGCCTTTATCCTTGCAGACATATAATTATTACAATATATTTTTTCCAACTAGAATATTCATGATTTTGGTTTTGTATGGACCATATCGGAAAATAATCGTTACTAGAAACTACAAATTGTAATTTTTTTTTCAAATATCCATCTGATGACTTCATGTCCACTTCAAATCAAATCAAACCTATCTTATAAGACCTGAAGTTTTTATGAACTATTCTTTTGATTTAATTTAATTTATTTGATATTTTTCATTTCATGCAACACTTAATGTAGATTGTGATATATAATAGAACCAATGTAAAATTTATTTTTACGCAACAATAACTTGATCTTATGCTATAAAAAAACATATATTATCTTTAGGTACATGCAACTATTTTTTTCCTTATGTTACACACAATATTTGGTTCCTTCAATATCATTAATTATAAACAAGAGCAGAGAATACAAAATTACAATATACTTTTAATATTATTATTAGAATATTGTAATATTTTAATATAACCATTGGAATTGTAGTTATGAATAAGATTAATTAAATTATGAAAATATGATTTACTTGTTTATATATAAAGAATAATTTTTTAGTAACCAATTAAAAGTAAAATAAAAAAACCACTTTTTAAAATATACGAAATCATTTGCTAGAAAACTATATTTTTGTGATCAAACATTTTTTACCTTAATAAATTAAGCTAAAAACATTATATAAACTATTTTAATTATATATATATATATATATATATTATATTAAGACAACTATTTATTATTACTCATGTTTGTTTTCTAGTAAATAGATAAGAAGAAAATCAATTTTATGCATAAAGATATATATTTTTCTAAAAGGTAATTTTATATGTCTTTAATGGTGCACCAATTTTAAATATAATTTTTCATAATTTTAGAATATTTATTTGAAAAAATTATTTTTATTTTATAAATAAAAACATCAAACTTATTTTAGTGCGTTTTTTTATTTCTTTTGAGACGTTTCATTTTTACATGAATAGTAAAAAATGTGGAATTTTAATTGAAAATTTCTATTTTATATAATTTTTTTAAAAAGATAAATTAAATCTAATTTTTTTGTTAATGTAAAAATAGATCAATTATAAAAAGTTGAACTAATTTTGTTTATTTGAGTGAGTTTCAAATTAATGTTTAATATAAATTCATTTCAACCTTTTCAACCTTAACACTTTATAAACTTATCGTCTCATCCCGTTTTTGAGAGTAATTTTAAATTATTTTGTTCTAATTATGTGTTTTTAAAATTATAAAAATGGATCAAATATTTTGATTGAAAATAATTTATAATTTACAATACAGTTAACTTACCTCTTGACTAATATTATTAGTGAATGTGATTAAAAGTAATTACAATGATTAAGGAAAAATCAAGATTACATAGTGGTCACACCTAACACTTAATGTATGGAAATGGCCCTAAAATTTTGAAAACATCATTTTATGTCCATATTTAGTTCTCAAACTTTCTTTTATCTAATTTTTTGAGTTATGTAATCCCCTTGGTATGTAAAAACATGGGGATCACACAATTATTTTCAAAAATTCCATGTTTGTCCTCTCCCTCCACTTATAAAAGTGAACTCGACCCCTCACTTATTCAAACATATACAGAACTTTATCATGGCAAAAGACTATCAAAATATACTGTCTGATTACCTACATTAATACTTGAATCCTCACTTTGGGATGAAATCCTAAAAAGTAATCTCTTTGATCCAATCCAAATGTAGTTACCCAAAGAAGAGGTAACATCCTTTAACAAGAGATTTTGTTTTATTTCTTTCTCCACACCCTAAATTATTATTATTAAATTATTATATAATAAAATATGTATTATAAATATAATGATATGTTTTTATATTAATTATTATACCTATAACCAAAAAATTTCCATCAAATGGGATATATAATCATTTTTCATATGTACGACAGACTACCTCCTCATGAATCGATGTTGTTCATTATTCGATTACCACCTTTCAAGATCATTAATAATGATGTAATTAATGTCTTTATATGATACATATGATATATATGATTTAATTATTCTTATGAATTTTATATAACACATACCTTAATGATTTCCATTTTATTGGAATACGATAACTTCATATGTGGACATGTGGACTACCGCCACATCAATGTGATGTGATTCATTCACACATTACATGGAATTTATTAAGGATGGGTTTAGTAAAATTATATTATATATATGAAATAATAATTCTACTAGAATTATAATATATATATATATATATGCATATATGTCATTGAATTCATTTATTTCAATACGATAAGAAAACAGAAACAAAATTCTTGCGCATGTACGACTTACCGTCTTTATGAGTGGTGTACTCCATTTAATGTTTATATATTTTATATATTATAATAATAATAATATAATGAATATATATTATATTTAATTCATTTTTTACATTCCTTAAATAATTAAATCATGATCAAAGATTCATGATCAAGAATAACATGTCAAAACATATACAAATAAACACAACAGTTATTACCCGCAACATAAATTTAAAACACAATTATTAATAAAAAAATAATATAAATTCAGAAGTTTGATAATGGAAAAATAAATTGTAGACATAAGGTAAGGATTTTATTATCTCAAATTTATTTCAATGAGATATATAATGCATTCACCACTAATTATTTCATGTAGTATATATAAAAACCTATAAAATTTTGTATCCTGAATTTAATTTATTTAATGATATTAAAAGTTTCAATTTATGTTTTTCTTTCACGGGTCTCATGATTCAAAAGTTACCCAAGTAGTAAGGATATTTCTAGTCTCACTTTTATTTATGTAAGACTTATGACTTTTTCACCACTCATTTATTTTTTGTGGTTTATACAATATGCATGAATGTCTTATATGATAACTATAATTAAATTTATGGGTATTTACATATAAATTTTATGATCTACATTTCATAGGGTTTTACATTTCAAAATATACTTAATCAGTAATGTAATTTTGTCTCAATTTTCCATATTTGAGACAAATTCCATGTCACACACTAATATTATTATATGAGGTGGATATAAAACAATTTGAAATATTATAACATTAATATACTTCTTTAAATTATTTTCAAATCTCTATGTAATGTTATTATTTCATGGGGATTATGACTCAAATGTACAAAATGGTAATCCTTTATTACTAAAATCTCATCTTTTATCTAGATTGTTAATAAATATTATTTCATTGGTGAAATATTATAATCCACATCTTAGAAAATATAAATAATTATCTTATAAAATGGTTATTAGTGAAATATTCATGTAAAGGTATAGTTTTCCACTCTTTTGTACTAAATATAATTAAGAAAGTGTTTTAAGAAAATCTGACTTTAACTCTCTCTTATGTTCGAAATTTATGGCGTTTAATAGCCCCGTTTTATAAATATGTTTTAAAAAATATTATAAAAATATTATATTATCCATAAAATTATTTTTTACCAATGTTTTAACATTTTAACAATATGTTTTTAAAAAATTATTCTTCTTATCATTTTCTAATCGTGGTAATTTTCTAAACTTTTTATAGAAGAAAAGGAATGTTCTCTATTTAAATATTTATCTAAAATAATGACCGTATTTTCTTTTATGAATCCTTTGTATGTTTAAATGATAAATTTTTTAAATATTGTTTCCCTAAAATTCATTAAATTCGTTGTTTTTAAAGAGGTTTTCAAAGAAAATTGTTTTAAAAAAATTTCTATGTTAAATAAGTGTCTTGAATGATTTTAAAATATTCCTTTAAATGTTTTCAAATATAATTAGAAGAAAAAGGTTTCAACAAAGTTTTTATGTTTAAAAAGTATTTTCATGATTCCATTATATGGTTTAAAGAAAAGATATTTTTAATATTTTTTTAAATATTCCTTCATATTCATTCATGGAAAAAGATTAACATAATATTTTTTATCTTCCTTAATAATGTTTCAAGATTATTTTAAAATAAAATGGTTTTCAAAAGGATTTATTTTTTAAATATTATTTTTCAAAAAAGAATGGAAATTTTTCTCAAAAATGTTTTAAAATATCTTTCAAAAACATTTTCCATATAAGATGAAATCTGTCGATACTACTCATGCCTTAGTGAGGATATAATCCAAGGGTTCCATTCATATTTTTTCTCTAAATGTTTTATGTATTTATGACATGATGTTTTTGAAACCTATTTCTATTTTATTTTTTATATGTTAATAAAACTGGTTTCTCTTTTAAGGTTTATATTTTTATGAAACCTATTTCCCTTTCACAGTTTATATGCTTATTAAACCCTATTATTTTCATGGGCTATACTTTTATTTAATTATTATGAAATCGCTCTCTTTTCCATTGGTTATGATATGACTACATGTTTTTGAAACACATTTCATATAATGGGTTATGATGACAGTTTATGATCTTGTGGAACACACATGTATGATTTAATTATGAGATGGGTGGAGCCTATTTCTTCATCAAATTAATTGGGTAGAGATTCATATCTCATGTGGTATTTATGGATGGAATGTGATTGAAATCATTTCAGTAAATGAATTTTTCTTCAATGAAGGTCTTAGGATTGAATCATTACCACTAAGATTGTTAGGTATGTGAATCCATTACATTAATGTGGACTTGGAAATAATCCTTTACTAATGTGAAAATCATACTTATAAACTTATGTGTCTATCATAACTCTATGGATTATTCATATAATATTATTTTATGAATTATTCTATTGATTACCTTATGATTTTTGTCTTATGAACTTCCACTATGTAACACCCCAAGCTTCCATGGTATGCCTCTCTTTGAATAATATAGCAGCGTGTATTGTACGCAACCTCGAGTTCAAACACACCGCAGCCAATCAAAGCAACCGTTATGAATAGAAATACTCAATTTTTGAAATTATATGATTTTTATATTTCAAAATGGACTTCATTTTTCTATTTAGAATATCAAAATTATCCTAAGTTTCATTTTTTTGTAATTTTCTGAGAACTTCCAATTTTCTATTAATAGAGAAAATACTTAAAAACAACTTTTTTAATCAAAATAATTTATAGTGATAAATTATACTATTGAGTGGTTTTAAACTATAATAAGAATATGTTTTTACCATTTTATCCAATGGTGGTAATTATAATTAATTTCACTTTGAAATTGTATATAACAATTTTCAATCTTTTGATATATATTGCATCATAAAAACACGCTATTTGTTGTGACAACGTGAATTAATTATTAAATTAATTAGATCAACTTATATTTTTTGATTTTTTTAAAATAGACATCATTTTTGACTTAGGCATATCAAATATATCTTAGGGTGAGTTTTTGGTATTTTTCTGAAAAACTTCAATTTTTGATGAATAGTGAAACCACTAAGTTGTAGTTTGAAAACTAATTTTTCATGTAAATGAAAGATTAGAACTTCTATGATTTGACTTTCAAAAATCCGATATACATGGTTTTCATTAGGAAGAATAATTTGGTTTAATTATATTAAAATAATTTTTGGTGAATAGTAACTTTTAAGTTTTATAAATCGCAAATAAAGGTAATTAGTGAAATTTAAGGAAAAAATGATATTATAAAAATTTTAAAATATCTGGAAACTTGTCCTACCCTTATTGGATGAGTCATGGCCGACCAGGAAAATCCATGTGTCAACTTGGGGACCCCATGGAGCCAATTGGGTAAGAAAATTACATTAATAACAGTTTATTTAAAGTAAAAATAAAATTGTCACAAACATGTATTGTTTTACTAAAAAAATATTTACATGGGGTTACATATGTTAAAAATTTGGCTATAAATATTCATTGGGAAGATAAAAATATTGCCTACATCATCGTAATTTATTTATAATTTTTAGACATTAAATAAATTAAATTTTTTATGACACCATGATGATGCAGCAATTACCCCATTAATTAACAATTTAAATAAAATGAAACGATAATGTAAAATATAAGACTTAAACTTGTCAAAAACCTATTGTATGAGTATATTTAGAACCCTTATCACATTATCCTTGAAATATATCATTGTGGGACCTTTAAAATCCTAAAATAATTTCATAATAATGTAACATTTCACGACTTTCCAAGAGTGCCCCTCCTCTCCTCTTATAAAAGGCCCCAACCTCTACCACCTTATTCATACCATAAACAACCATTTGGATCGGCCAAACTCTCCCCAAATAATCTCTCAACTTCTATCTATTACTCCTATAAGCCTCAGTTTGGGCAGAAGTCTTCCCAAGGAAGCCTTTGGCTCAAATCAAAAAGAGTTACCTGATTTTAATGTAATGTCTTCTCTTATGTTATTTTGTTTTATTTTGCTTCTCCAACCCCTTAAACTATTTTTATTCCTTTATTTTGTAAAACCCCAGTATCGTAAATATAATAGGATGTTATTATGAGAAGTATTTGATTTAAAATTACACACACCTTCATCTAATCGTTAAAGAACATATTGTTTCTATGGTTGGCGAATTTCTGCCTCATGAAACGATGATTGTTTAATCTTCTTTTAACACCTCTATTGGTGGCCATTAAGATTTCACTATATTTATATATGATATATATTATGCTTATTTTTTCCTTATGCTTCTGTATTTCTCATTAATGTAATACCTTTATGATTTCCATTATGGGTAAATGCGATAATTTCATTTTAGGAAGTGCAAACTACCGCCCCCTCAAAGTGATTTGAATCGTTAATGCCATATGTGGGATGTATAAAGGTTGGAGTAAATTATATTATATATGATATTTGTAACAGCCCAAGATTTTACGAAAAATATTATTTTTAATTTTATTAATGTTATGTGTTGTACGCTACACCAAAAAGAGCTTGCACAACACAAATCGTTGACTTGCCTTTCATTACACGCAATCGCGACCTTCCTCGATAGCGTGTGTAGTACGCAATACCGAGTTTCACTAAACAACGATATGCTATTAAAATAGTATTATAACTAGCCGTTATGAATTGTAATAACCACCTTTTAAAATTTTAGAAATTTTATCTCTCAAAATGGACTTCATTTTGGGATTCGGAGTATCGAATTTAGCCTAAGGTGAAATTTTGGTACTTTTCGGATAACTTTCATATTCTGATGAATAGTGAAAATTACTAAATTATAATTAAAAACAACTTTTTAATCGAAATAATTAATAGTGATAAATCATTAATTTGAGTGGTTTTAAAGTATATTTAGAATATATTTTTACAATTTAATACAATGTTGTTCATTGGATGTAATTTCACATTTAAACCAGGCATAAACAAGTGTCAATCTTTTGATATATATTGTTTCTTAAAAACATGCTATTTGTTTTAACAGCGGGATTTAATTATAAAATTAATTAATGCAACTTATATGATATAAATTTGGTAAAATAGACTTCATTTTTGAATTCAGAATATGAAATATAGCTTAGGATGAAATTTTGGCATTGTTCTGAAAAACATCAATTTTTAATGAATAGTGAAACTACTAAGTGGTAGTTAAAAAAAACTGAATTTTTCATAAAACTTAATTTTACCGCTTCTGTGAATAGAATTTCAAAAATCCGAGAGACACGGTTGATGTCAGTAAGTAAAATGTGGTTCAATGAGATGAAAATAATTTTTGGTGAATAGTAACTTTTTACTTTTATTTACCACGGTTAAAAGTAAATAGGGTAATTAAGGGTAAGAATGATATTAATATTACCCTAACACATGTCCTAATTCTATTGGACAAGTGTATCTCGACCAAAAACAACCTTAAGTGTAAAATATTATCATTTAGGCCCACTTGGATTAGATCAAGACATTTATTATTATTTAATTCAAAGAAGAGTTAAAAGAGTTAAAATCAATGTTTATTTACTAAAACATTTTTAATATAAGGTTATGACTAAGATAAATTCTATTGTAAATATTACATAGAAATATAGAAAGATTTCCTACATAATGGTATTTTATTTGTAATTTTTAGACATCAAATAATTTAATTTATTTATGACACAAAGATGATGCAGTAATGATCTTATTAATGAAATATTGACATAATTGATATTATAAATACCAAAATAAATGTAATTTTAGACTTTTTATGAATTACACTAATTTTATAGGTTACTATGATATATTAGTGTTGATTTAATCCATTTGGTTCGAACATATAATTCTGTTATGACTTTCACAAAAATCATATATCAAATAGTGTCAAAATTGACACAAAATAGTTTTTAAATAAAATATTATATTATCAATTGTTATTTTATTCCTAAAAATCTAAGGTTCGGCCAAATGACTTAGATAAGGATATATATATTAATAATAAACAATTTAGGGTTCGTTTGGCATGTTATAGTATGTTTATTAACCATATAGTGTAAGAAAACAAAAAGACACGGTAAACGTTAAATTACTTAACTTAGAGTTAAATCTAATTGATAAGTTTAAAATAATAAGATAAACTTATCTAAATCCTATTGGTTGATAGGATTTCGACCCATCCCCACTTTAGCTTCGAAATAAGACCCTTTGGAACCATTATAAACTGATTTTGACTTTAATATAAAATAATATTTTGAGATATTCCTAAGGTGCCCCTCTCATCCCTTATAAAAGGACACCTACTCCCCCTCCTCCTCACACCAATTTGAGCACTCAAGCTCGGCCAACCCCAGCCAAAATACCTTCTCCACTTCCCTAGAATAATCCTAGAGGTCTTTAGCTTCTTCAAAGTCCAATCTTAGTTCCCTAAGTGGAGGATTCAAAGAGGTGTTCCAAAAAAGAGGTAATATCCATTACCGATCATTTCAATTTCTTTCTTCTTCAACTTCTTCTTCTTCAGTTGTTTCATGATAAATTAATAACATAAGTATTTCTTATATACTGATATGTTATTATAAATATGAAACAACTCTAATTAACCTTCTATCCATCCTACGGAGAAAGGAAATCACCGCGCGTGCGTACGTACAGAATACCGTCTCCACGCCGTGGTGTAATATATTTTCCTCCACCACATTAATTGGATGGGTATAATGGTGTAATGAGTAACTATATATATGATTATTATAAAGTTATATTGATACTGAAATAGTATACATACACTTCAACACAATTCCACGACCTTGGAAATGATATCATCGGTCGTGCGTACGTACGGACTATCGTCTCCACGACACGATGAGATTCATTCTCCATGTTAACCATTTTAGAATGATTATAAAGTATATATAAGAAATAATAATGAAATATATGACATTATAAAGATACTGGATTTATGTATATATATATATGTATGTCATCTACTTACTTCCATTCAAGACAATAAGGAAAGGAAAACAGCGTTCATGCGTACGTACGGACTACCGTCTCCATGAACGATGTTTTTCATTTCATTTATCTATCTATTATATATATATATATAATGAATATATATGATATATAAATCATATTTTATATTCTGGAAGTAAGTAAAGCATGATATAAGTATTAATAATGTCAAGAACAACAAGTAAAAACACCTACGATAAATGAAACGATTTTACCCAAAACGCTTCTTTAACATGGAATTTACAAAAGAACGGGTAATATAAAGTCATAAGTGAACCATATATGATATCATAACAGTGAATATGATTCTGTAATAAGTTAATGACATTATTTAAATCATTATACAGGAGGTTCGGACACATACGAAGCAAATCGGACCTAAGGTAAGGGGAAATATCACAATCTCATTTTTATCCGAGATTGTATATACTTTGGTATTTACTGGGGTGTATTTTATCATCCACATCCATGTTCCCTCAATTTGTAATATTGTTTCCATCCACATACAATAGTTTAAATCCAATTTTACCCTTCGATGAGTTTTTAGTAAAGAATATGAAATGAATCTTTTGTCGCTTTTTCGTACGAGGTACTTTTTGACTTTTCCGACAAAAGTACGAAGAATGTTTTTTTAACTTATACGGCATGAATGGATTTTTAAAACATTATTTCCAAGAATCGTCCTTTAAAAGATTCCAAGTTATTTTTAATCAACTTATTTTAGTATAAAATTTATATGACATGTTAATAAAGGAAAAATATTTTTGAAGTAAAAAGGATATTTTCCTCAAGAATGGAGTTCAAGTATTTTATCAAAATTATTTTCCATCTAAGATAATAAAAGGGTTCTGTTTTTATCCCTATTATTACATGGATTTGATTATGTTGTGATGGAAATATTTTTATGAATTCTTTTATCTTATATGAATTGTTTTATGATGTCATGTTGTTTACGAATCCCATTTTTATTACATGGTTTACGCTATGATGTATGGTTTATGATTTTGTGGCACACATAAGAATGGTATCATTATGAGATGGGTGGGACCTATATCTCCCTCCAATGCATTGGGTAAAGATTTTATATCTCATGAGATAGACATGGCTGGAACGGTAGGTTATACCGGTTCAGTGAAACAGGACTGGAACGAGGGTGACTCGATTCAGAAAGGGACTTTGTCCACTAAGATAGTCTTGGCAATGAGTCTTGACTAACAAGAAATGATTCTCTATGATTATGTGTGTATGCCACTAAGTTTAATGTTTTAAGTTATGATTATTGTGATTACATTTCACTGCCATGATTTATCCCATGTTAAGATATTATGATCTCTTTTGCAGGTTAAGATTTCCAAAATCTATATTCTTATGTATATGATGTGATTGATATTTATTTTTTTTACCCTTACAGAGCATTTGACCTCACCCTTTTATGTTTTCTTTTCCCCAGGATATAAAGAAAGGTTTTAGGTATAAAAAAAGGAATATCTTTATGGGAGATGTGGAAGATCTTTCACCAGGATTAGAAGATTATATTCCGAGTTTCCAAAGACACTAAGCTATTACGATCCTTGTGTGTGTGTTTTTGTTATGTACTAAGTATTCCGCAAATGTAATGTAATGTCAATGTACGTCAAGCTTCGGGTCTCTACAGTTGGTATCAGAGGAAAGGTTTAGTCAACCTTTAGAAACTAGGATGCGAGAACTTTAGTGAGATCCCTAGAGATATTTCTAAGGTATGTCTAGGGATGTCTCTAAGGTTAAGTATACGTATAGGTTATAGTCCTAGAATTGTGCTAACGATATTAGAATTAAACCTAAGATGTTAGATATTAAAGGTACTCCTCCTTTATTATGTTGTTTTCCCTAGCATGATTTTTGCCTCTCACACTATTATTTTTGGGTTTTAGACGATGGCTGGAACCCGAAGGAACCGTGTTGATCAATGCAATGGACAATGCAATGATTGTCCTCCTGAACAAACAAATGTTTTGGGAGATGGAGTGAAAAATCTTATTGCTATACTTACAGAATCTATGAATCATTCTGGACTTCCAAATGAGCAGAGAAGGGAACAATATTCTATTGAGTCCTTCATGAGGAAACGTCCACCTTCTTTCAGTGGGTCTTCTGATCCACTTGTTGCTGAACAATGGATCAGTACCACTGAAAAGATATTTTCAGTTCTTCAATGTTTTGAACATGATAAAGTCATGTTAGCAGTATATCGTTTGGAAGGTGAAGCTGATCAATGGTGGAATCTTATCAAGAATACGAGGCCAAGAGATGAAATTGAGTCCATGGAATGGGACGAGTTCAAGAACTTGTTTTTCAGTAAGTACTTCCCTCGTATTCTTCGAACAAAGATGGAGAAAGTGTTTCTTGAACTGAAGCAAAGGGATGATGAATCTGTTGGTACCTATGAAGCAAATTTTACAAGACTTACAAGGTACGCTTCTGGTATTATCATGCAACCTAAAAGTAAAGTTGATCGATTTTTCAGTGGCTTAAAACCAAGTCTTCGAAGGGCATTAGCTATAAGAGACTTCAGTAGCTATGAAGAAATTGTGCGTTGTGCTATCAAGGTAGAAATGGAAGTTGGTGTTACATATCAATCTCATGGTTTTGACAAGAAACGAAAGATGGAGTTCAAGGAGAAATCTCAGAATAATGGTGAAAAGAAGATGAATGTTTCCTTAAGCACAAAGTGTAGAAAGAAGCATGGTGGAGATTGTCTTAAAGGGACTAGAAAATGTTTTAAGTGTGGAAAAGAAGGTCATCGAGCAGCTGAGTGTCGAAGTAATGGAAAAAGGGTTTCTAATGATGTGAATAAAGAAAACACTGCAGAGAACGCACCACCAACACTTCAATGCTTCAAGTGCAAGGAAATGAGGCATTATGCTAATAAATGCCCTAATCCAAGGGTTAGTGATGATCGACATGAGCAACCTCTTAAGGAAAAGGACAAAGGGAAGTCACATGCGATCACCATTGGCGATGTTGAATATGATAACGATGTGGTGGAATGATTAAGTGTTTATGTAATGGGATTCCAAAATAATGTTGTATCGTAAAGTATTTATGTATTGGTCTAATGTGGTATTCAAAGTGATTAAGATATTTTTGGAAATAAGATGATATGCGTATAATGAAGGGAAAACGAGAAAACGAAATGTTTAATAGTATTCATGAGCTCATGATTGATATAAGGACTAAGTGATATCACGGTTTGAGTATATAGAATTTTGAGGATTTTGGTATGTGGAAAGTGTTAACTTTTAACTGCATTCATGTTTTCACTAATGTTCAATGGGTATTCAAGAGAATACATGATTAAGGACTTTGAATGTTTGGAATGTGACCAACAAAACATATCTTATGATATATGGGGTTCAACGATGGTATTAAATCTCTGGTAATCGTTTTCACTATGTTATGAGAGTGGACTGCAGTATTATGGATAAGCCTAAAGATTGGAATGGATTATGTTGGACATAAGTTAGTATTGTTTAAGGATATAAGTTTTTTCGATATTATTGATGGGATGTTATAGTAATATAGTTTTAGAAAAAGGACAACCTACAGGGCGGGCGACAGCCCATCGCTTCGGACAAGGCTGTGGGAATCGAACCCACAACCGAAGTGCGACTGGCCTTTATCGCCTACCACTGGCCTACATGAAGTCCCTGTTTAGTAGAAACTAGTTTAATTTTATTAAGCGGTATGATATATGAAGTATAAGTTCATTTTTTGAACCATATAATATTAATCTCACTATAAGATGGACTTATAACTTTTGCTAACCTTTTATTTGAAATAGATGGAATAACCCATCCCTCTATCACATGATCTGCTAATGCTTCACGAATAAAAAATTCAACTTCATTTCTTTATGATATGAAGTGGAAATTGTTCAATTCACGAACAACAGTGAGATTGTAACAAAATAATGTAAATATTTCTTTTAATTCATCAACTTTAGGGAAATGATCTTGAAAACCAAAAATGTTGTCCTAGTGCTCTTATATCTGATTAAATAGATGGTACCTTAGATCGTCCCAAATTTATGTCTTTGTGATTGCTAGCTTTTCCATAGCCATGTTCTCTACCACTCTCCATCAGAACATGATGGTTAGATTTCTCTTCCATATCCATATTTTCACCTATGTGGAAACCCAGTGATTAGTTTTGTAACACCCGAGATTTTTATGAGTAATATTTTGTTTTTATATCATCAAAGGAATCTTTCACTACACACTTTCTTGGCTTACTTTACACGCAATCACGGCCTTCCTCGATAGCTTGCGTCGTACGCAATACCGAGTTTCACTAAACAACGATATGCTATTAAAATATTATTAAAACTAGCCGTTATGAATAGTAATAACCACTTTTTGAAATTTTATAAATTTTATTTTTCAAAATGGACTTCATTTTTGGATTCGGAATATCGAAATTAGACTAGGGTGAAATTTTGGAATTTTTCTGAAAACTTTCAATTTTTGATGAATAGTGAAACCACTTAGTGGTAGGTTAAAAACTGAATTTTGCATAAAACTTAATTTTACCGCTTCTGTGAATGGAATTTCGAAAATCAAACAGACACGGTTGATATCAGTAAGTAAAATGTGGTTCAATGAGATAAAAATAATTTTTTGATGAATATAAACTTTTTACTTTTTTTACTGCGGTTAATAGTAAATAGGGTAACTAAGGGTAAATATGATATTACTATTACCCTAACACATGTCCTAATTCTATTGGACAAGTGTATTTTGACCAAAAACAAACTTAGGAATAAAATATGACCATTTACGCCCACTTGGATTAGATTAGGACATTTATTATTAATTTATTTAAAGAAGGGTTAAAATAGTTAAAATCAAAGTTTAATAAGTAAATCATTTTTAATATGGGGTTATACATAAGATAAATTCGAATATAAATATTCATTAGAAAGCTAAAAAGATTTCCTACATAATGGTATTTTATTTGTAATTTTTAGACTTTAAATAATTTAATTTATTTATGACACAATGATGATGCAGTAATTATCTTATTAATGAAATATTGACATAATTGATGTTATAAACACCCAAATAAATGTAATTTGAGACTTTTTATGGATTCCACTAATTTTATAGGTTACTATGATATATTAGTGTTGATTTAATCAACTTTATTCGAACTGTGGAGTTCTAATCAGGTAGGCTCCCGAAAAGGAAAGTGCACCTTGTTGACATGAGTCATATCATTTAGTCATTTAACCCTTTATCAGTTGGGGATATTCAGTTTTTAACCTACCACTAAGTGGTTTCACTATTCATAAAAAATTGAAAGTTTTCAGAAAAATACCAAAATGGGATTCTTAAACAACATGACATCATAAAACAATTCATATAAGATAAAGGAATTCATAAAAATATTTCCATCACAACATAATCAAATCCATGTAATAATAGGGATAAAAACAGAACCCTTTTATTATCTTAGATGGAAAATAATTTTGATAAAATACTTGAACTCTATTCTTGAGGAAAATATCCTTTCTACTTTAAAAACAATTTTCCTTTCTTAACATTTCATACAATTTTAAACAAAAAGAAGTTTATTAAAAATAAACATGAAAACCTGTAAAGGAAGCTTCTTGGAAATAATGTTTTAAAAATCCATTCATGCCATATAATAGTAAATAGGGTAACTAAGGGTAAATATGATATTAATATTACCCTAAAACATGTCCTAATTCTATTGGAAAAGTGTAATTCGACCAAAAACAATCTTAGGAATAAAATATGACCATTTAGGCCCACTTGGATTAGATTAGGACATTTATTATTAATTTATTTAAAGAAGGGTTAAAATAGTTAAAATCAAAGTTTTATAAGTAAATCATTTTTAATATGGGGTTATACATAAGATAAATTCGACTATAAATATTCATTAGAAAGATAAAAATATTTCCTACATAATGGTAGTTTATTTGTAATTTTTAGACATTAAATAATTTAGTTTTATTTATGACATAATGATGATGCAGTAATTATCTTATTAATGAAATATTGACATAATTGATGTTATAAACACCAAAATAAATGTAATTTGAGACTTTTTATGAATTACACTAATTTTATAGGTTACTATGATATATTAGTGTTGATTTAATCAACTTTATTCGAACATATAATTCTGTTATGACTTTCAAAAAAATCATATATCAAATAGTGTAAAAATTGACACATAATAGTTTTTAAATCAAATATTATATTATTAATTGTTATTTTATTCCTAAAAATCTAAGGTTCGGCCAAATGACTTAGATAATGATATATATATTAATAATAAACAACTTGGGGTTCGTTTGACATGTTATAGTATGTGTATTAACCTTATAGTGAAAGAAAACAAAAAGACACGGTAAAAGTTAAATTATTTAACTTAGAGTTAAATCTAATTGATAAGGTTAAAATAATACCCCAAACATTTCTAAATCCTATTGGTTGATAGGATTTCGACCCATCCCCACTTTAGATTCGAAATAAGACCCTTTGGAACCATTATAAACCGATTTTGACTTTAATATAAAATAATATTTTGAGATATTCTTAAGGTGCCCCTCTCCTCCCTTATAAAAGGGCACCTCCTCCCCCTCCTCCTCACACCAATTTGAGCACTCAAGATCGGCCAACCCCTGACATTTTCTCCTCTCCACTTCCCTAGAATAATCCTAGAGGTCATGGTCTTCTTCAATGACCAATCTTAGTTCCCTAAGTGGAGGATTCAAAGAGGCGTTCCAAAGAAGAGGTAATATCCATTACCGATCTTTTCAATTTCTTTCTTCTTCAACTTCTTCTTCTTTAGTTATTTCATGATAAAATAATAACATCAGTATTACTTACATACTGATATGTTATTATAAATATTAAACAACCCTAATTCACCTTCTATCCATCCTAAGGAAAAATGAAATCACCACGCGTGCGTACGTACGGAATACCGTCTCCACGCCGTGGTGTAATCTATTTTTCCACCATCACTTTACAAGGATCGGTATAATGGTGTAATGAGTAACTATTTATGATAAAGTAATATTTATACTGAAATAATATATATATACTCCAATACAGTTCCACGATCATAGTAACGATATCATCACTCGTGCGTACGTACGGAATACCGTCTCCACGATGTGATGCGACTCATTCTACATGATCATCATTACATAGTAATTATATAAATGAATTGAATGAATAAATATGATATATGTTACACTAATACCATTCTGGATATAAGGTATCTATAACCTTAAAAGAAGAATAAGAATGTATTCGGCAAAACACGCATAAGAACAAAAGGCAATAAAGACCTGAGTAACAAGTAACAATGAAACATTACTATCAAGAAGCTAAGAATATGACCATATATGATATCATATCAATATGTATGATTATGGAATAAGTCAATAACATTATTTAAACCATTATACAGGAGCTTCTGACACGTACAAAGCAAATCGGACCTAAGGTAAGGGAAATATCACAATCTCATTTTTATCCGAGATTGTTTATTCGTAAGTATTTACTGGGGTGTATTTTATCATCCACATCCATGTTCCCTCAATATGTAATATTGTTTCCATCCACTTGAAATAGTTTAAATCCAATTTTACCCTTTGGTGAGTTTTTAGTAAAGAATATGAAAGGAAACTTTTGTCGTTTTTCATACGAGGTACTTTTTTACTTTTCCGACAAAAGTACGAGAAGAATGTTTTTTTAACTTATACGGCATGAATGGATTTTTAAAACATAATTTCCAAGAATATTTCATTACAAGTTTTCAAGTTTATGTTTAATCAACTTATTTTATTTTAAAGTCATATGACATGTTATGAAAGGAAAAATGTTTTTGAAGAAGAAATGATATTTTCCTCAAGAATGGAGTTTAAGTGTTTTATGAAAATTATTTTCCATCTAAGATAATAAAGGGTTTTGTTTTTATACCTATTCTTACATTGATTTGATTATGTTGTGAGGGAATTATTTTTTATGAATTCATTTACCTTATATGATTTGTTTTATGATGTCATGATGTTTCAAGAATCCCATTTTTGTTACATGTGTTATGCGATGATGTATTATTTGTGATTATGTGGCACACATAAGAAAGGATTCATTATAAGATGGGTGGGACCTATATCTCCCTCCAATGCATTGGGTAAAGATGTTATATCTCATGAGATAGACATGGCTAGAATGATAGGTTATACCGGTTCAGTGAAACAGGACTGGAACGAGGGTGGCTCGGTTCAGAAAGGGACTCTGTCCACTAAGATAGTCTTGGCAATGATTCAGGACTAACAAGAAATGATTTTCCATGATTATGTGTGCATGCCACAAAGTATCAAGTTTCATGTTATGATTATGGGGATCTCATTTTCACTTCTATGATTTATTCCATGTTAAGATATTATGTTCTCTTTTGCAGGTTATGATTTTCAAAAAGATATGATATGATTTTTATTTCCTTTATTTGCCCTTGCTGAGAATTTGAGCTCACCCTTTTATGTTTTCTTTTCCCCAATTCAGGAAGATGGATATTAAGTAGAATATGCTAAAAGGGACCCTAGATATGATGAAATAAATGGGAGACACTATAGAAGATTTATGAACCAGTTGTTTATGTTTCCCAGTTTCTAAAGACACAATACCTATACGGTCCTTTGTGGTTTTGTCATATGTTGTAATAAGTGTGCTTCAATTTTGAAGTATTTACAATGTATGTAAAGTATGGGTCGTTATAAGTTTATTTGGGTAATCGTTACATTTCATACTTTAGTTTTTAAAGCCATGTTTTGGTATTAATTTTTACAATGTGGGTTTCTATTAAAGAAACTTTCAAGTAGTAAACCATTTATAACCCCGACGAATTTCGGGGGCGAAATTCATTTTAAGGGGGTTAGAATGTAACAGCCCGAGATTTTATGAAAAATATTATTTTTAATTTTATTAATGTCTTGTGTTTTACGCTACACCAAAAGAAGCTTACACAACACAAATCCTTGACTTGCCTTTCATTACACGCAATCGCAACCTTCCTCGATAGCGTGGGTAGTACGCAATACCGAGTTTCATTAAACAACGATATGCTATTAAAATATTATTATAACTAGCCGTTATGAATACTAATAACCACCTTTTAAAAGTTTAGAAATTTTATCTCTCAAAATGGACTTCATTTTTGGATTCGTAGTATCGAATTTAGCCTAAGGTGAAATTTTGGTACTTTTCGGATAACTTTCATATTCTAATGAATAGTGAAAATTACTAAATTATAATTAAAAACAACTTTTTAATCGAAATAATTAATAGTGATAAATAATTAATTTGAGTTGTTTTAAAGTATATTTAGAATATATTTTTACAATTTAATACAATGTTGTTCATTGGATGTAATTTCACATTTATACCAGGCATAAACAAGTGTCAATCTTTTGATATATATTGTTTCTTAAAAACACGCTATTTGTTTTAACAGTGGGATTTAATTATAAAATTAATTAATGCAACTTCTATGATATGAATTTGGTAAAATAGACTTCATTTTTGAATTCGGAATATGAAATATAGCTTAGGATGAAATTTTGGCATTGTTCTGAAAAACATCAATTTTTAATGAATAGTGAAACTACTAAGTGGTAGTTAAAAAAACTGAATTTTTTATAAAACATAATTTTACCGCTTATGTGAATGGAATTTCAAAAATCTGAGAGACATGGTTGATGTCAGTAAGTAAAATGTGGTTCAATGAGATGAAAATAATTTTTGGTGAATAGTAACTTTTTTACTTTTATTTACCACGGTTAAAAGTAAATAGGGTAATTAAGGGTAAGAATGATATTAATATTACCCTAAAACATGTCCTAATTCTATTGGACAAATGTATCTCGACCAAAAACAACCATAAGTGTAAAATATTATCATTTAGGCCCACTTGGATTAGATTAGGACATTTATTACTATTTAATTCAAAGAGGAGTTACAAGAGTTAAAATCAAACTTTATTTACTAAAACATTTTTAATATAGGGTTATGCATAAGATAAATTCGATTGTAAATATTACTTAGAAAGATCAAGAGATTTCCTACATAATGGTATTTTATTTGTAATTTTTATACACCAAATAATTTAATTTATTCATGACACAAAGATGATGCAGTAATTATCTTATTAATGAAATATTGACATAATTGATATTATAAATACCAAAATAAATGTAATTTTAGACTTTTTATGAATTACACTAATTTTATAGGTTACTATGATATATTAGTGTGGCTTTAATCTACTTTTTTCGAACATATAATTCTGTTATGACTTTCACAAAAATCATATATCAAATAGTGTCAAAATTGACACAAAATAGTTTTTAAATCAAATATTATATTATTAATTGTTAATTTATTCCTAAAAATCTAAGGTTCGGCAAAATGACTTAGATAATGATATATATATTAATAATAAACAATTTGGGGTTCGTTTGGCATGTTATAATAAGTTTATTAACCATATAGTGTAAGAAAACAAAAAGACACGGTAAAAGTTAAATTATTTAACTTAGAGTTAAATCTACTTGATAAGGTTAAAATAATAACCTAAACTTGTCTAAATCCTATTGGATGATAGGGTTTCGACCCATACCCACTTTAGCTTCAAAATAAGACCCTTTGTAACCATTATAAACCGATTTTGACTTTAATATAAAATAATATTTTGAGATATTCCTAAGGTGCCCCTCTCCTCCCTTATAAAAGGACACCTAGTCCCCCTCCTCCTCACACCAATTTGAGCACTCAAGCTCGGCCAACCCCTTCCAAAATCCCTTGTACACTTCCCTATAATAATCCTATAGGTCCTTATCTTCTTCACTGACTAATATTAGTTCCCTAAGTGGAGGATTCAAAGAGGTGTTCCAAAGAAGAGGTAATATCCATTACCGATCATTTCAATTTCTTTCTTCATCAAAATCTTCTTCTTTAGTTGTTTCATGATAAATTAATAACATCAGTATTTCTTATATACTGATATGTTATTATAAATATGAAAAAACTCTAATTAACCTTCTATATATCCTACGGAGAAAGGAAATCACCGCGCGTGCGTACGTACGAAATACCGTCTCCACGCCGTGGTGTAATCTATTTTCCTCCACCACATTAATTGGATGGGTATAATGGTGTAATGAGTAACTATATATATGATTATTATAAAGTTATATTGATACTGAAATAGTATACATACACTTCAACACAATTCCACGACCATGGGAACGATATCATCGCTCGTGCGTACGTACGGACTACCGTCTCCACGATGCGATGAGATTCATTCTCCATGTTAACCATTTAAGAATGATTATAAAGTATATATAAGAAATAATAATGAAATATATGACATTATAAAGCTACTGGATTTATGTATATATATATATTTATGTCATCTACTTACTTCCCTTCAAGACAATAAGGAAAGGAGAACAACGTTCATGCCTACGTACAGACTACCATCTCCATGAACGATGTTTTTCATTTCATTTATCTATCTATTATATATATATATATATATATACTGAATATATATGATATATAAATCATATTTTATATTCTGGAAGTAAGTAAAGCATGATATAAGTATTAATAATGTCAAGAAAAACAAGTCAAAACACCTACGATAAATGGAACAATTTTACCCAAAACGCTTCTTTAACATGGAATTTACAAAAGAACGGGTAATATAAAGTCATAAGTGAACCATATATGATATAATAACAGTGAATATGATTCTGTAATAAGTCAATGACATTATTTAAATCATTATACAGGAGGTTAGGACACATACGAAGCAAATCGGACCTAAGGTAAGGGGAAATATCACAATCTCATTTTTATCCGAGATTGTTTATACTTTGGTATTTACTGGGGTGTATTCTATCATCCACATCCATGTTCCTTCAATATGTAATATTGTTTCCATCCACTTACAATAGTTTATATCCAATTTTACCCTTCGGTGAGTTTTTAGTAAATAATATGAAAGGAATCTTTTGTCGCTTTTTCGTACGAGGTACTTTTTGACTTTTCTGACAAAAGTACAAAGAATGTTTTTTTAACTTATACGGCATGAATGGATTTTTAAAACATTATTTCCAAGAAGCTTACTTTAAAAGATTTCAAGTTATTTTTAATCAACTTATTTTATTTTAAAATTTATATGACATGTTAATAAAGGAAAAATGTTTTTGAAGTAGAAAAGATATTTTTCTCAAGAATGGAGTTCAAGTATTTTATCAAAATTATTTTCCATCTAAGATAATAAAAGGGTTCTATTTTTATCCCTATTATTACATGGATTTGATTATGTTGTGATGGAAATATTTTTATGAATTCTTTTATCTTATATGAATTGTTTTATGATGTCATGTTGTTTAAGAATCCCATTTTTATTACATGGTTTCCGCTATGATGTATGGTTTATGATTTTGTGGCACACATAAGAATGGTATAATTATGAGATGGGTGGGACCTATATCTCCCTCCAATGCATTGGTTAAAGATTTTATATCTCATGAGATAGACATGGCTGGAACGGTAGGTTATACCGGTTCAGTGAAACAGTACTGGAACGAGGGTGACTCGATTCAGAAAGGGACTTTGTCCACTAAGATAGTCTTGGCAATGAGTCTTGACTAACAAGAAATGATTCTCTATGATTTTGTGTGTATGCCACTAAGTTTAATGTTTTATGTTATGATTATTGTGATTACATTTCAATGCCATGATTTATCCCATGTTAAGATATTATGATCTCTTTTGCAGGTTAAGATTTCCAAAAGATATATTCTTATGTATATGATGTGATTGACATTTCTTTTGTTTACCCTTACTGAGCATTTGAGCTCACCCTTTTATGTTTTCTTTTCCCCAGGATATAAAGAAAGGTTTTAGGTATAAAAAAAGGATGATCTTTATGGGAGATGTGGAAGATCTTTCACCAGGATTAGAAGATTATATTCCGAGTTTCCAAAGACACTAAGCTATTACGATCCTTGTGTGTGTGTTTTTGTTATGTACTAAGTATTCCGAAAATGTAATGTAATGTCAATGTAGGTCAAGTTTCGGGTCTCTACAATATTATACTGTAATTATAATATACCTTTATATCATTATGATTTCATTCCATTAAATACGAAATATAAATGAAAGTAGCGTTCATGCATACGTACGGCTTACCGTCTCCATGAACGGTGCATTTCATTTCTTACCTCTAAATGTTATGCAATATTATTAATGCATGTATATAATGGCTATCTATGATATATATGATATCTACATAATTAATATAATTCTGGATATAATGGATATTTTACCACATGAACAACCTTTAATTATAAGAAGATTATTTTTAACTCAAGTACCAAAGATCGACAAAATGACCGCTATTAACTTAAACAAATACATAATGTTCATAACGTGGTAATAAGTGATATAAAAGGAATAATGAACTTGAAAAATGTTCTTAAGAAAGTATAAATTAACTCTATTTTATTATTCATGAGTTTAAAGAACGGTTGAGTCAAGTCATACACGAGGTAAGGGAACTTCTTAACCCAATTTCCGTTCTTTGGGTTAATATCTTACTTTAAAATTATGTCATAATATTATTATGTCCTATCCTGTATTTGTAATTTAGTTATGTGTACTTATAGTGAATACACATAATAGATCTATTTTATTGAAAAAATTGTCTTTGTAAGGGAATTCGTCTCAATCTCCTTTCATTGAGGTATATTTTTTTGTATACACAACTTTCTTTTATACGGTGTATAAACCCCTTTGAATTTTATGTTTATTCAAAAGGAATCTATTTATACGAAGCATTTTTACTAAAAAAAATGAATGTTTTTCTTACATATTCGGCAACAATGATTTCTCCTTCACCATGACCATTATTTGAGTTTCGGCTTCCTCTACAAGCCATAACATTTTTTTAATGAAAAATAAGTACCAAGTTTTAATTTTATTTTATTTTTCTATCGAAAATGGTTTTGATAATGTTTTTATTATATAAATGTGTTGTATTGATATCTTGTGATATAAATGTGGAAATGTTATGTTTCTTTTATTCATGTTTTATGTGATAGGAACATGTTATGTTTTATCATATGTTTAAATCTGTTCATATGAGGAATGCATTGGACTTAATAAGTGATGGGTAGAGCCCGCTATAGCTCCTCGATGCATCGGTAGGTCTCATGGGACAAACTAGTGTCTTGGCATGAGGCCTTGACAAAATATTATTTTTATTCTTGGAACGAGGCCTTGGCTACGTGGTTATGATAGTCTGGCATTATGAATTCCATCATTATGAAAGTGGTTATTGATATTGCATGTGATTATTCGACTAGTAGAATATCCATGTGAATAAGTAAATGGACTTATTTCATTTTATTTTTCCCATATTATGCTGAAGTTCAAGTTTAAAAGGCTTTTGTTTTAGTTATACATTTCATTAAATGTTAATTTTTATTTATGAATGCTTCCGCTATATTGTTATCCTTACTGATCATCTGAGCTCACCCCTTCCAATGTTTTAATTTTTTCTAGGATGTGTAGAAGTATATTATGAATGACCTGCAGGGATAGTATGAGGGGATATGAAGACAAGATATTGTTGTTGTTTTGTTTTACTTTATGATGTAATGTAGAACTTATGAATGTATCTAGTGTTTCCAAGGCTACTAAACTAATCGTTCTTTCGAGACTTGATCTTTTGTGATCATGACAATATTACACAATAATGCACCGACTCTGGGTAACTGGGGTTGGGGAATTACAGTTGGTATCAGATGGTGGTTAGTACTATCCTTGGAAGCTATATTTAGATAAACTCTGATTAGAGAACATAGCCTTAAGATTGAATTTGAGGATTAGTATAGAAGAACTTCCTAGAATTTTGGTATTATAGATATTTTATCAGTTTTCCGAGCAATACATCCCTGTTTGGATATGAGCAGGTAGAGGCGGCTCCGACACTGATGTACCTAGGGGTAAAACCTGAAAACACCGCTTTGAGCTAGACTCAAACAAGAACTGGTGCACGACAACAGGACTTACTACACACTTGGTTACAACACTCTCGGGGGATATGCTAGGGATAATTCTCATTTTATTTACAAAACATTATGAAGGGTTTAGGAGTATATAATTCCTCAAAGAATTTTTTTATGATTATAGTTCAATTTATGTTAAGTGTTTTACAAGTATGTAATTATGTATTTTGATTCATAAACTAATCTAGTTTATGCCATTGTTTAGAAATGGTTCCTAGTGGGAGGAATGGAAACCGTATCAATGCACGCACTCCATGTAGGGATTTCCCTCCTGCTCAAGATAATTATAGTGGAGCTAGAGATACAACTGATGCTGATCAACTTATCACCATACTAGGACAAATCACTCAGGTTATTAATAATAACCTTACACATATGGAGCACCCTGATATGAAATGTGGAGGATCAATGTTAGACCGCTTCATGAGGAAACAACTGCCAATATTTAATGGGGGTACAAATCCATTAGTAGCTGAGAAATGGATAAACTCCTTATAGAAAATATTCCACACCTTGGGGAGTAGCGAAAGGGATAAGGTTGTCATGGCAGTTTACTGCCTCACTGAAGATGCCGATCAATGGTGGTCGCTGATTCAAAACAAAAAGGAAGATGAAGATGTATCAAGTATGGAATGGAGGTAGTTTAAGGAAATTTTCTTAGAAAAATACTTTGCACATGACCATCGAGCAGATATGGAATGTATATTTCTGAGTATGAGGCAGAAGGAGGATAATAATGTCTCAAAGTATGTGGCTAACTTTACAAGGTTAGCAAGTCAGGTAGCAGATTATATACGTAACCCAAGAAGTAAGATTTAAAGTTTCTTTGATGGGTTGAAACCATTTCTCCATCGAGCATTATTCTCACAAACCTTCTCGTCGTATGATGATATTGTATCGTGTGCTATCAAGATGGAAAAGGAATTATCTAAGTCTTATGACAATAAATTAAAGAAAGAGAAGAAGATAACGGTGGAGAAAGAGACAGATAAAGGGAAAAAGGGAAAGAAGGAGTTTCCATTATGTGATAATTGTGGGAAGAATCACCCCGGTACATTCCTAAAAGGAATGAGAGTTTGTTATAAATGTGGAGAGAAAGGTCACCAGGCTCATGATTGCAAGGGAAAGAAAGAGGTTTTCAATGAATGCTATAATTATAGAGAAATGGGGCATTATGCAAATGAGTTCCCTAAGAGCCAAGGAAAATTACCTCAGAAAATGCCAAGGGATCAAGTCCAAGATTATGCTGTTACTACAGAAAAAGTTGAATAATTATTGTATTTTTGTTTTTTTTACTCAAGAACTATATTATGGTTATAGTAATAATGTGATATATGAAAGGATTGTACTGAATTACTTGTTGTTTTCATTAAGGTTTTAATATGATGAAGGTAATAATATTTTTATATGTGACAATAAGATAAACTTTACTTTGTTTGAGGAATGTGATGATATAATTGATTTTGGAATTTAGAGACCTTTTAGAGAAAGTCTGGACGGAGGTATTTTGGATAACTATAAAGGTTGGAATGGATTAAGTTGAACTTTGGATAGTATTTTTTAAGGTTAAAACATTTATGAAGATTATTATTGGAATATTATAATACTATATTTTTAGGAAAAGGACAACTTGTAGGTCGGGGGATAACCCGTCGCGCCAGAAAAAGCTGTAGGAATCAAACCCACAACCATAGTTCAACATGCCTTTATTACCTACCACTAGCCTACAGGAAGTCCCTGGTTATTACAAAAAAGTTTTCCTAATCTAAATGGTATGTGTTAAAATTTGGAACCTTATACAATTATGAAAAATAGAATTTTTTTGAGTTCTATTACACTTTGGAGTGAAAGATGGGTTTGTGGTAAAAATTTATTAAAGAATGAAAGTCTACATGACAAGTAAGTATATTTTCTTTCGTTCTTAGTAAATATGCTAAATAAATTCCTCAAATTTATGAAAGGTAACTTAAAACAAAAATGTGTTCGTTTAAATTTTCTAATTAGGAAATCAATGACCACTTAACCAATCAAAAGTTTGTGATTTTATTGTAGTTAACTTTCTCCTAATCATGTTTTCTAGAACTCTCCATCAGACCATGATGGTTTGTTTCTCCTCCACATCCATATTTTCATATAATCTTAGTATGGGATATCTCGGGTGACCATTGTACTTCACATTATTTTTTTTAAAGTTATATTTTTATTAACCCTATTTCTGATGTGGGTTTTCCAAAAAGGTATTTTCTATTTTTAACCTTTTATTTCCAAAGAAAATTTTCAAATTGTGAGTACGCAATTTATTAAAGGAGGGGAGAATGTAACACCCCAAGCTTCCATGGTACGCCTCTCTTTGAATAATAGAGCAGCGTGTGTTGTAGCAACCTCGAGTTCTAACACACCGAACCCAATCAATATAGCCATTATGAATAGTAATACCCACTTTTTGAAATTATATAAATTTTATATTTCAAAATAGACTTGATTTTTTTATTCTTAATATCAAAATTATCCTAATTTTAATTTTTTGTAATTTTCTGAGAACTTCCAATTTTCAATGAATAGAGAAAATACTTAAAAACAACTTTTTTAATCAAAATAATTTATAGTGATAAATTATATTATTGAGTGGTTTTAAAGTATAATTAGACTATATTTCTACCTTTTTATACAATGGTGGTCAATATAATTAATTTCACTTTGAAATTGGACATAAACAATTGTCAATCTTTTGATATATATTGCATCTTAAAAACACGCTATTTGTTGTGACAGCGGGAATTAATTTTCAAATTAATTAAATCAACTTATATGTTTTGAATTTTGTAAAATAGACATCATTTTTCAATTAGGAATATCAAATATATCTTAGGGTGAATTTTTGGTATTTTTCTGAAAAACTTCAATTTTTGATGAATAGTGAAACCACTAAGTGGTAGTTTAAAATCTAATTTTTCGTGTAAATGAAACATTACCACTTCTGTGATTTGATTTTCAAAAATACGACATACATGGTTTTAATTAGGAAGAAAAATGTGGTTCAATGGGATTTAAATAATTTTTTGTGCTTAGTAAGTTTTAAGTCTTATTAATCGCGATTAAAGGTAAATAGTGAAATTTAAGGTAAAAATGATATTATAGAAAAATGAAAATCTCATGACACTTATCCTACCCTTATTGGATGAGTCATTTCCGACCAAGACAATACATGGGTCAACTTGGGGACCCTATGTAGCCGCTTGGGTAAGAAAATGACATTAATAACTTTTTATTTAAAGTAAAAATAAAATTGTCACAAACATGTATTATTTTAATAAAAAAATTATTACATGGGGTTATATAAGTTAACATTTTTACTATAAATATTCTTTGGAAATATAAAAATATTTCCTAAATCATGGTACTTTTTTATAATTGTAAGACATTAAATAAATTAAAATATTTATGACACCATGATGATGCAACAATTACCTCATTAATTAATGATTTAAATAAAATTAAAAGATAATGGAAAAAAGAAGACATAAACTTGTCAAAAACATATTGGATGAGTATATTTATTACCATTATCACCTTATCCTCGAAATATATTATTCTGGGACCTTTAACATCCGAAAATCATTTCATAATGTAACATTTCATGACCTTCCAAGAGTGCCCCTCCTCTCCTCTTATAAAAGGCCCCCACCTCTAGAACCTTATTCACACCATAAAAGCCATTTGGCTTGGCCAAAATCTGCCCAAATACTCTCTCAGCTTCCATATATTACTCCTAGAAGCCTCACTTTGGGAAGAAGTCTTCCCGAGGAAGCCTTTGGCTCAAATCAAAACGTGTTACCCGATTTTAAGGTAATGTCTTCTCTTATGTTATTTTGTTTTATTTTGCTTTTCCAACACCTTAAACTCTTTTTATTAATTTATTTTGTAACAACTATAGTATATTCAGTATAATAGGATGTTTTTATGAGAATTATTTGATTTAAAATTACACACACCTTCGTCTAACGGTTAAAGAACATACTGTTTCTGTGGTTGGCGAATTTCTACCTCACGAAATGATGATTGTTCAATCTTCTTTTAACACCACTCATGGTGGACACTAAGTTGTCACTATATTTATATATGATATATATTATTTTTATGTTTTCCTTATGCTTCTGTATTTCTCATTTATGGAATACCTTTATGATTTCCATTATGGGTAAACGCGATAATTTCATTTTAGGAAGTGCGGACTACCACCCACTCAAAGTGATTTGAATCGTTAATGCCATATGTGGGATGTATAAAGGATGGATCAAATGATATTATATATGATATTATACTATAATTATAATAAAACTTTATATAATTATGATTTCATTCCATTAAATATGAAATAGAAATGAAAGTAGCGTTCATGCGTATGTATGGCTTACCGTCTCCATGAATGGTGCATTTCATTTCATACCTCTAAATGTTAGGTAATATTATATATGTATGTATATAATGAATATATATTATATATATGATATCTAAATAATTAATATAATTCTGGATATAATGGATATTTTACCACATGAACAACTTGTAATTATAAGAAGTTTATTTTTAACTCAAGTACCAAATATCGACAAAATGACCGTTATTAATTTAAAAAATACATAATTTTCATAACATGAAAATAATTGATATAAAAGGAATAATTAACTTGAAAAAGGTTCTTAAGAATGTATAAATTAACTCTATTTTATTATTCAGGAGTTTAATGAAAGGTCGAGTGATGTCGGACATGAGGTAATGGAACTTCATAACCCAATTTCCATTCTTTGGGTTAATCTCTTACTTTCAAATTATGTCATGATATTATTATTTACTATCTTGTATTTTTAATTTATTTATGTGTACTTATAGATAATACACTTAATATATCTATTTTATTTAAAAAATTATTTTTTAAGGGACTTCTTCTCAATATCCTTTCATTGAGGCATATTTTATTGTATACAAAACATTATTTTATATGGGGTATAAACCCCTTTGACTTTTACGTTTATTCAAAAGGAATATATTTATATGAAGCATTTTTACTAAAAGAAAAAAGGAATGTTTTTTCATACGTATGCGGCGACAACGACTTCTCCCCCACCGTGACCAATATTTGAGTTTCGACTTCCTCTACAAGCAATAATATTTTTTAAATGAAAAATAAATACCAAGTTTTAATTTAATTTAATTTTTTTATTTAAAATGGTTTTGATAATGTTTTTATTATATCAATGTGTTGTATTGATATCTTTTGATTGAAATGTAGAAATGTTATGTTTCCATTATGCAAGTTTTATGTGATACCATTATGTTATGGTTTATGATATGTTTAAACCTGTTCATATGAGGAATGAATTGGACTTAATACATGATGGGTGGATCCCGCTATAGCTCCTAGATGCATCGATAGGTCTCGTGAGACAAACTAGTGTCTTGGAATGAGGCCTTGACAAAATCTTATTTGTATTCTTTGTAGGAGGCCTTGGCTACGTGGTTATGATAGTCTAGCATTATGAATTCCATCATTATGAAAGTGGTTATTGATATTGCATGTGATTATTCGACTAGTAGAATACCCATATGAATAAGTAAATGGCATTATTTCATTTCATTTTTTCCATATTATGCTGAAGTTCAAGTTTAAAAGGATTTTGTTTTAGTTATACATTGCCTTAAATGTTAATGTTTATTTATGAAAGCTTCCGCTATATTGTTATCCTTCCGGAGCATCTGAGCTCACCCCTTCCAATGTTTTAATTTTTTCAAGGATGTGATGAAGTATATTATAAATGACCTATAGGGATAGTATGAGGGGATATGAAGACAAGATGTTGTTGTAGTTTTGTTTTACTTTATGAAGTAATGTAAGACTTATGAATATATCTAATGTTTCCAAGGCTACTAAACTAATCGGTCTTCTGAGACTTGATATTTTTTGATCATGCCAATGTTACGCAATAATGCACCGACTCTGGGTAACTGGGGTCAGGGAGTTACAAATATTTAATCCATGAATCTTGATTATGATAATTAATATGATATTTATGATACTATAATTTTATGATCTTGTTATCATACCCTTGTTCTCATGAATATTCTTACATATCTCCCTTTCTTACACTTACTAATCATCGAAGATCACTAATTCTTATGTTTCCTTTCCTCAAAATACAAAAAAAGGTTATAATTTAGAGTCCAAATTTGATAATATTTGGTGAAAAATTTAATATACTTCACCAAGTTAAAAGATTGTGTTCCTTGTTTCCAAAGAAAATAAAGTATTATGGTCCTCATGCATGTAAATTTTTAATGATCTGAATATTCTTCTAAAATGATGTAAAATTTATGTATGTTATTCCTAGGTCACTATATATCTCAAATTAATCAATCATCTCAAATGAATTTTTTGAATTTATCAAAATTTATCAAACTAACTCATCCCCATTCCCATGGTATTACTGCTTATATATTCGAAAATGATTTTCATCATTAATCTCACATTGAATGAATATTAAAGATTCATTTTGACTTTTTTAAAAGAATTATTAATGCGAATTTAATAAATAAAGACAGTGGATAACATTATTAGTAACACTATAATGATTTTCCCAACACCAAGGGTATTGAATACTTTATTAAACTATCTGTTAACATTAATAATAACAACATTTGATGTGGTTTACACAACCAGCTTCATCAAATCATTACTAACCATTACATACATTGATGGAAGTATTCCATTTGAATTTATCATTGTAAACCTTTAAAATAGAAACTCTTTAAATAATATGAATTAAGGGGTTACTTACCGAGTATTCAAATATTCCCCTTATTTACCCATGAGTGCATATACATCTTTTATTTATTCATTAGGTGGATAGGAATTACTCTACCCATTTCTACAATACATATACTAAAAATATCATTGATAATAAATAAAAACACAATATAATTAGAACTTAAACATATATCCCTGATTTTATGAAAATTTCATGCCTCTTAAATTAAATGTTGGCCTAATTAAAAAGGTCTATAACTATGAATGATTTTAAATATGGTTATCCACTTCATGATAGATCTTTTTTGTGTATGTCTAGGCCTATGTAATGGACCCTCATTTTTCTATGTAATTTCATAGATGAATTAATAAATAAATGGGTGTATTATCCCATCTTTTTCCTAGTTTGAACCCATAAAAATTATATAATATTAAGGCTACATCCAATTCAGGAAGACTTACATGATTTTGTTTTTATACATGTCAGCATCCCTCATATCAGTCATGCATTCATTTAATAATGGGAACTAGAAATACTATAATACACCTACCCTATTATCACTCTATAATGATAGAAACCTAAAGATATAATCAATATTTTATTACCTTAATAATGTGGTTTCTCCCTCTTAGAGGATCAGTTAAAGATTCATTGTTCTGAACCTCATAGATCACTTGAATCAGTTATCTTAAAATCATTCCATGTCCACTAAGGGTCTGGTCAATCTTTCAATTAGTCTCCCTTATGACCAATCTATGTGATAAATATATAATTTCTATTCAGATCTAGTTTACATTATGAATCTTCACCATTGGGTCATATCACCATTGAGTCCATCATTCCATCACTATCTAGTTAATAGAATATAATAAGTGGGTGAACATATATCGACCCCATACTAGCTTTAAACCCTGACCATTTACCCATTGATTATCTCATCCTTATTCCCAATTAATGAACCCTAAATATTAGAATCCTCATATTAGGTATAATTCCCATGCACACCCTAATGTGTTTGACTACCAACAAACATGATTTCTTAAAACAATACACTCATGTATATGCACCACATCAATCATCAATAAGTTATTTTCACTTATTAGTTTATTACTCATAAAATTAAAATTATCAAAATTGGTCTAAGTCATAAGACCTTAATCTACAAATCATTTTGGTTATAATCGTATGAATATAAAATTAATTTCTTTTGGTCTGTAATATATGATATATAAAAGTTAATTTATTCAGTCCTAGAAGAAATCCTCAAAAGGAAGTAAATTTTAACATTGATGAACAACCTTAAATGCTTATTCATTTGGTCCAAGAATAATGACCTTAAAATGAAATTTTTTTATCTTCGATGTGCAAAATAAAAAGGGACTTAATTTCATCTGAGACACTTGAAATTAAAAGTTACAATATTTGGTCCCAAATGATTGACCTATAAAGGATTTTCATTTAGTAGTGGATCCAATAACATAAAATGAAACTCATTTGGTAATGGTAAATCATCTTAAAAGGAATAACACTAGTTCTTGTCACATGACCTAAAAAGAAAGAACATGTCGTTTTTAAGAACACTAACCTATATTATCTTTGATTCCCTTAATGAGGATATATAGGAAATGTTAGGTTTTCCAATGATAACCATTTTATGGTTATGTATCAATAGATCTTAATGTTAAGAATTTGAAATTACCACTTAGGAAAGTTGAATGGATAAAATATACCTTCTCCCAAGGAAATCCCTATTTAGAACAACACAAGCACCCATCAGATAGAGTTTAATGAAACATGTTCAATAGGAACAGCTTATCATAGTTAATTGAAAAATATTCAATATATGTGGCTGAGTAGAATATATCATAGTAGAAATAACAAAACATAGGTGATCGAGTGGGAGAATGTAGTCAATGCATCACCTGGACACATGAACTCAATAATCATTCATGTCAGGATGATACATATGAAAGTGGACGATTTATATTATAACATAATGTTTCATAGGTGGTGATTGAATGTAGATAAGTCATTTCTTAAGATAATTCAACAGTGATAATATATGTAAGATTCTCCTCACGAATCAATGGAAATGAAAGTGGTTCATAGAATCATTAGTGTGGATAAAAATGTTGATATTAGTAGTTCATTGGGAGTCCACGATTGAAGTAATGGGTGCTATAGAGATATATAAGGGTTCAATAATCAATTATTAATGAAATACATGTTTTAAATAGTAGTGGGACATGATGAATAATAGGGCACTTATATTGGGAGTGGGGTCATAAGACATGTTAATGTGCATCTGAAACACATCATACATTAAAAGATGTAGTACTGTGCCAAAATATCCATGGGATGGAGGCCTTAGTGAAAAAGTATGGAAGGTTATAAATAATATGGAATAAGTCTAAAGAGAGCATAGTTAAAGAGTTGGGAACATGGAGGGATCAAATCCCATTAATCACGAGTCATTATAGTGGCCGTTCTTGGAACATTAGTTAATTATTTGAGTCATATATAAGTTATCTTCTGGTTAACTAGTTAGGATACTATAAGGTAAAGTATTCTTTCAACTTAGATATATGTTTTGATTAAGGCATGACACACTATTTTCTAATGGATGTTGAACACATTGTAAAAACCATGTAATCTATTTTTTTTATTTTCATTTACATGTCCTTTTCATGTTCAATTATTGTTTTATTATTTGTTGTTAATACTATTGATTTTGTATGGAAACTAGGAGAGGGAGTTAGAACCATAGAATGGATACTCAGTGTAGTGGTTGGGGTTTTTGGTCTTTCATTATATGAAAATTGAGAATGTAGGGTATTATATGATCATTGAGGCATTCTGAGTCATGTTCCACATGCAATAAAATTTGGTAGTGTTATTTTAATTATCATAGAATAGGTTTTAGTTTTCATATGTTGGAATATTTCCAAAAATAGGTATAAAATATTGGTTACAGATCATATAGTTTGTAATTTACCAAGGACATCAAATGTGTCATCAATAGATTATAGTGAAACCATGGGTTCTTCTGGGAAATGAATATTTTTTTAAAACAAAACCATATATTTATACATGTTCCATTAATGAGGTGACATGAAGTGATTGGTTGGAAGAATTCAAGATTAACCTAGTTATGTGATGTGCAGAGTTTGTGGAAAGATATTTACTAGTTTTCATTGGGGTAGAATTAGGGTGTCTAGGTAAGTTTAATGGTCGTACCTATCTAATATGAGTATAGAGTCACATTTTTTTCATCATGGTGGCATTTAGAACAATGTGAATAGTGTTTTGATTAATTCCATATATGGTTCTGATGCTAATATTATATTTATTTAGTAGGAGATCATTGATTCAAAAATGATAATGTTTCATGAGTATGGTCAAATTTGATTATTTTAAAACTACAAGATCCCAAAATTTTCTAGAGATGTATCAGGCATGTTCTCAAATACTGTTTTTCCATTTTTGGAGTAATTATTTTTTGGGTTATTTATTATGGAGGTTTTTGTTGAAATTTTAGAAATTTGGAAGGAGGATAGGTTTCACAGGTTTGTTACATGGTTTTCCCAAACTATTCACCCATCCTAGCAAACCTTGTGAACCCAAATATAAGATATTTTCATGTTTGGAGCATGATTTTACAAGCTTTGTGCCCTTTTAGGATAAGTAATGCACCCCTAGTAGAGACACACAATTAAAGAACATGGCTAGGAAAACCATGAACCCCTTCCTAGGAAACTATGAACGAGATTTTAATTCTCCCAAAATTTTGATTTAAATTTACCAAAACCCCCATTTTAACCACTAATAGTGCCATTCTTGAAACTAAATATTCTCTATAATTCTGAAGGCTCTTGAATGCAGTTTAGGCCCTTACGAACTCAGTTCATTGAAATTTAAATCCCAAATTTAATATCTTCACCACCCCAAGTATTTGGTTTCATCCAATTAGATCTAACTCTCCCCCATGATCCTCTTCCTAATAAAGGAGGGATGTTTATATGATATTGGATATAGATCTACAGCTAGGTTTTTTAGATCATTATTTATTTAAATCTTTGATTAGTGATTCAGATCTTGATCATGTTCTTCATCATGAGTTTGACCTATCCATTTTAAATTGAGGATTTTTATTTGGAAATCGTTCGTCAATGAATTGCGGAAGGTGTTATATTATTCAAATCCCAGTGTCTGGATTCCAATTCCATTTATATAATTATAGAATCGACATCAGTTTAATTTTAATTGAGTTTCTCAAATTGACTTAATTAGTTTGGTAAATTAATTAATTAAGGGATTTTAGAATTGGATATTTTGATATGGTCAGATTAGATTAATTAAAAAATTAAATAATTAATTAGAATTGATGGGATTATGTAATTTGTTGAATAAGAATAATTAATTTTTTAATTAATCAATTGGATATTGGGATTGCTGAACTGAATTAATTAATTATTGAATTAACTTATATAAATTGTTCTATTTATGAAATTTATTGAATTATAATAAGTAATTAATGAATTAATTATGTGGATATTTGGGTTTTTAAACATGACTAATTAATTGTTGAATTAATTAAGGGATATTGTTTTGTTTATGAAATCGATTGATTTGATTAATTTATTATTGAATTAAATAATGGAATTGTTATGATTAATTAACTATTGAATTAATTAACTGAAGTGATATGATTAATTAATTTTTGAATTAATTAATTAATTATTATGATGTGAAATCTGATAAGGGGATAAGGTTTATTAATAGTGATTTAAGTGATATATGGTAAATTGTGATACATATGATATCGTGCCAATTGTATTTGATTGAGAAATATGGTGTGGGACCTGGAATAATGCTCCAAATACCCATAGGTCCTAGCCATGAATTTCTAGGACAAAAGGAAGGCATGAACTTATTATTATATATGATATGTTCAAATTCTCCAACTACCCATGGAGTGTGGGATAAGGAATGATGCTCCAAATATCCATGGGGTACTAGAAACAACATTCTATGACCATGAGATTAGAATTAGACCATAGTTCCAATTGGATATAGTAATGAATTCAGATGAAATGGATAATGAAATACCATGTGTTATAATGAATTGTGAATTGAATATATAATATAGTACAAACTATGGCCTAGAACGATGTAGGTATTGCAGTTAAGGTGTCCTCGAGAACCCATGGGTTTATGTAGTTAATTTACAGATTATTAAATGTGATAACAATTTAATTACACATTTAACTTTATTATTTATACAATTTAATACAATATATTGACTAGAATTGTTTTAGACGCCATTGGTGGTGGCATACTGAGTTGTACTCACACCCTACTCCGACTACCTGACCGGTACACGAATAGATTCCATGGTTATTGGACATGTTAAGGTAAAGGGAACTATATTTGATGGTTGAGTTGGGATGAAGCATAGATTAGGGAACCACATTTTTATATGACCCACTTAAGAGTTGTTAGTGTCTTTATTAAATTTGGGTTTTTTGTATTGACACATAAAACATTTTTTCATTAAATTTCTATAGTTTTAGTTTTGGGTATTGTATTTACAACATTGGTCATCATGTGATGTTGGTATTATTCTTGTTATGGTTATTTTTTTTGTTATTAATTATTTATTTAATCTAGTTTTTTACTATCAAAAATAGGTTAGAGCCTTTTTATTATTGATATTATACCCTCATTAAGGGTCAGTATACTCTTTTATGTAGAGAGGTGTGATTGAGTTCATGTGACTGACCAACTTGTGGAATCAGTGTGTGACACCAGGTTCAGGACATTACAATGTGGTATCAGATCTATTTTTCTTTTCTTTTCTGTTGTCTTACTATTTAGAGAAATTAAACAGGTGTCTTGAAAGAGTAGATATTTTTTCATGAGGCCATTAATGGGAGTAGTTAGCCCATGTAAGTGGGAAAACAAAATTACATAGGTTGGGATTTTCGTTATTGAAGTGTGTTATTATAGTAGGATGTTATTTTAACTTTTCCTAAACACTTGTAATGTGATTTGATTATTGATTTCGAGTTTTTTTTTGAGATTTATCTCATGTCCTAGAAAGGAACGTGATTTGGGTATACATACATCATTTTAGATACTCACTATTATTTTCTAACATGAACTATATTAGGCATGCACAGGAAAACAAGTTTTGGGTATGTTTCTGAAAATGATTTTTTTTCAATTCTTATGCAATTTAAATGAAAAAAATTCCTAATATGGAATTGATACTTAATTTTTTTGCAGAATATGGATTAATAGGTGCACAATTTGAAATATGAATAATTTTTTTAACCTTTTTAACTATGCCCCTCATGTAGAATGGTTTAGTTTAGTTATTGTGCCTTAGTTTTGACTGTGTAGAAGGGTTAGGTGGATATGAATGTTTATTGATTTATATGAATTCTTGCAATTGATTTAATGTTGTGTTATGCATCCAAATATGTGTGTTTCACATTGTAGAGATATTATTCCATGATTATTCTTATTGATAGGATGATAGGAGGACATGTCTTTGGAAGATCCTCTAGTGGTGGAACCCAACACACTAGTAGTGCCAAGTGAGGAAGTTGGAGATTAGTTTTGAGAGAAATTTTGTCAGCTCATTTAGTTTATGGAAGGAGACTCAGGCTAGATAGCAATAAGTTTGTCTGATCTAATGTAGAATTTCAAGTTTCAACAACCTCCAACTTTTACCACAGATGGTGGACTTGAGTTATAAAAGTTCTAGATTTAGTCTATCCAGACTATACTTGACCACTTGGAACTCCAATAGAGAAGAGAGGAAAATTGGATGATTAAATTCTAAATGGTTAAGATAATCATTGATGGTACGTGTAGACTTGGGATGGAAAATTGGAGACTACGGAGTGTATGATCTTCTATAATAAGTTCTTAGAGTACTTTTATTTGGATACACTGAAGCAAGAGTGAAAAGATGAGTTTATAAGATTGACATAAGGGAGTACATCCTTGATGGAGTATGTTGAATGCTTTACAGAATAGTGGTGCATTGTTCTAGTGTTGGTAGGAGATGAGTATACTATATAATAGAGGTTTCACGATGACCATAAATATAAAATTATGTCATAGTTAAATATCTTTAGGCTGAATAAGTTTTCAAAAGTGGTGAATTAGGTTCTCATATATGAGGGGAACCTAATTAGGCTTCCAGTGGAGGATAGGTGGTTCCTACTAGATGGTTAGGAGGCACAAAAAACCAATAGAAATAATTGTCACTATAATAATTTGAGCCACAATAATGGGATACAGAGTAGCTAGAGATAGGGATCTGTTACTCGAGATCATACCTGAGTGATTTTCTACCAATGTAGTAGGATGCTCCACATTCATAAACAATTTCGTCGACAATTAATAGAGTGTTGATCCTATGTCAAGATAGGTCACCTATAGAGGTTATACAAGAACCCACGACAGACAGTTAATAAATGAGAGGATAAGTAATGACAAAAGTTTTATTCATAGAAACTACCTTGTTATAATTAATTCACATGGTATAAAATTATAGATAACCCAATAAAAGCTTTAAAAATGATGAATGAGTGAAATAATAGGTATTTCTAGAGGTTAAAGAACCTATACCGATAAAATAGTAACTCGACCTTTGGAATAGTAATGTAACCCTTTTGAATTGTAAACATGACAATTGAGTGGAAAACACACCAATGATATTATAAATAAAAATTACCCATATTATAAGTTACATTATGATATAATTATATAATAGTATAAGTCAAAAAATATTTTATTAATTATTAATTAAATGTTGGTTATTTTATAGGTTATAAATATTTATTTACATTTTTTGATTAATTTAACAAATTAAAAGAAAATTAATTCCATAAATTTTTTTAATAATTAATATTTTTATTTCTTATGATTATGAGTTAATTTTATGTGACTTTAATTAATTTTTCAAAGTGTTGAAAAGTAGTCTTAGTTTTAATATTTTTATTTTCCAAGTAATTGATGATTTTAATTAAATATTAAATTTATCATATTTATAAAAATAGTTTAATATAATGGAGTTAATTTTGGAATTATACATGTCAAAAAATGGTTAGGTAGAATTTATGGGATTTTTCGAAAAAACTTGAATTTTTGGTGAATAGTGAAATATGACAATTTACAGTATTTATACATTTTAAGTCAAATACACTATTAATAGAATTTTTTATGATGTATTAACCATTTTTAAAACTAAAATGATCTAATTATTTTCTTTATTCTCAATAATCAACACTCTTTCTTCTCTAGAGAGAAATAAAAAACTAAAAAATTAAATAATGATAAAACACCTCTCTCCTCCACTATAAATACCACCTCTCACCACATCCTCTCCTCACACCTCTCTAGATTTGAGACTTGTAAAAATTATTCTAAATTATATTACCAAACCCTGCCCCCCATCATGTAAAATATCTTTTGTTTATAATAAAATACCGTAACAAATCCATTAAGGAGGTTCTCAAGAAGAAGGAATCAAGAGGTAAAACCCTCTTCATTTTCTTTTAATTTCCTTTCGTGTTCCTTTATTTTAATTTTCTATCCTCACATCCCCTCATCCAAATGGTATAATAAATATAGTAACATACATATATTAGAATAATTTTTTATTATAATGGAATAATTCATCATCATCTCTCCTCTCCTCTCCTTTTATACTAAAAATGAAAACAACGTCTGTAATGTGTTAATTTATTACATTCAAGGAAGAAAAAATATTAAATTTCCATTACCATATTAAAGGTTAGTCATGAAACCATATTTATTATTTTAACAGATCATAATATATGTATTATATCTTCAGTAATGATCGGGAATAAGTTTTTACACATTATATAAATTTATAAAACAAAATGAGTTCATTGTAATCGAAAATTGAAAAAATAAACCCAAACAATTATCATACACTATTTATCTAATGATTCATAATGATTCTATAAAAATTATAAATAATACTAATTTAGCCTCTTCAATATCATTAATACCATAAAAATTCAATTTGGGATAATTAACCCAACTTTAAATGACCTTTCATACATGTATTCAAGTAAACCAATCATGAAAACCAAGGAAACCAACGCTCCCAAACGATGAAATTGAACATCTTCACCCATAAAAAAGGCCACAAAAGAACATATTAAAGTTTTAAATAATAAAATAAATTTAGAAAGGGTTATGTAATTATTAAATATTTATTCTAATTTGATTATTCAGGACATTAAGATCAAGTGAAGAATACTTGAGAACGTAAGGTAAGAGATTCTACCTGAACCACCATTATTCCTTTATTTTACTCTTCTCCTCTTTTTACCCAAAAAAAATTCAGTTTTATTTTTATTTAAATATTCTAAATTATATGTATATTTTACAAAAACATGTATCAATATATATTCATCCATATCTTTTGGGGTATACATATTTTTAAAAGGATCCACACTCAATTAATCCCAATAAGCAAGCCCGATGTAAGGGAACTTCCAAAATTCTTACCGAATTTCATGTGAAATCTATAAAATATTTTAATACAACATTAGTTTTCTAAAATAAGTCATTTTATAATGAAACATTTCTTGGATTAATTATAGTTTTTTATAAAACAATGTTCTCTTTTCTTATTTAAATGCTCTTTAATATTTTCCTTAAACCACACAAAAATGTTTTCATTCTAAAGTTTCTTAAATAATATTTTTTATGTTATCACTTAAGTATGAAAAAATAATAATGATCTATTCCTATTTTAAATTTTTTAATTTCCATGCATGATATAATTACCTTCTTTTGTGGAAACATTTATAATACACCCATTTACTGTGACTTATGAGATGATTATGATACCATATTCTTTCCAAGGGTAAATATTATGTTTATGTTTATCATCTTATATATAATTCTATATTTGGAAAATATATCTTGGAACATGTTATTATTGGTTCAATTAGATTTTTTTCCAATTAATTGGTGGATTTTTAGACTCATTATACATTATATGCAACAATATTCGTGGTTTACCTTGACTCGTGCTCCCAGTGCAACAACCTTGGTGGATAACCTTTACTTGTGATCATCTATGTGCAATTATCCCTAAATCAAGTTAAAGTCTTGTTTTTTTCATCGAAATTACTAAAATTCTATGTTTATATGATCCCATGTTATATATATTATGATTCATTATGTTTAATCATGTTCTATGCCTTTTTATATCACTATTTTATTCCTTCTAACTCATGTGATAAGATTTAATTTCATGTTTATTCCCTTACTAGAATTTTTATATCATCACATTGTTCATGTTATCCCCAGGTTATCCAATCCACATGTAAGGTTTTAATAGAAATTATTATCTCATCATGGATGATAACTAATGAAATGTTTTTTTAATACAATGTTTTTATATTTTTGTACATAGTCTTCTAAGACAGTAGTCATTACAATTCTTGGATTTTAATATGATATATTGTAATTTTTAAAATCATGTAGTGATATATATAAAAGAATAGGGTCAATATATTTGATATCAGAAGAAATTCTAACTATTTTTGAAGAATAGGGATAGAACACTTTAGTAAGAACCTTTTGGATAAGACTAATTCTATGAAAAAATCCCTAAATTTAATTTAGTATAGAGTAGGTGGTTTATCTAGAAAATGCATTTTTTTGGTACTAAAAGTGTACATTGATCCATCATAGATTTACCTTGGTTTACAAACTCTAACATAGTGTTCTATTCCTAACTTATGGTAACCTGGTACATGAAAATAGGTCTTACTATGCCCCTGGTTTGAAACTCCTAATGGACATGATTTGGTAAATCCATAATCTTATAATGAACCATTATTAAGGGGAAAAAATTAACCTAATAACATAGGTTAATAAATAGATCATGGATATCCTAGATTGATACATATGGAATCACAATTTAGGATATACTTTTACTTTAAGATTTTATCCTTTTATGTATAAAATTTTCTTTTTTATGCTTATTATCCAATTATTCAATTCTTCTAATTACACTTTATTTTTCTTAGTTAATGGAAGGAAATATAATAAAACATTCTGAAAATCAATGTGATAGGAAATGTGATGATTTCCATAATGGTATAACAAATATGGTTGGAATGGGTGATCAATACATTATAATAGTACTCTTTCTATTGGATCAAGTTATGAATAATATTTTTAATAATGTGGAAAAACCTCCTTCAAAAAGGATAAGAATGTATCCATCAAATCGCTCATATGAAAAATTCCTCAATTGTTTAGTGGATCTTATGATTCCCTCCTCATGGAATAATGGATTAACTCTATTGAGAATATATTCTCTATTCCCTAGAATTTAGAAGAAATGAAATTTGTTCTGGTGATCTATCATTTTGATGGTGTTATTGATCAGTGGTGGAAACATATCAAAAATTCAAAGTCCAAGAAAGAAATTGATTCCATGGATTGGGAGGGAATTAACGAAAATGTATTCAATAAATATTTTCCCTAAACCCTCAGTGTTAGGATTGAATGAGAGTTAATCATACTTGAGAAGAAGGAGTATGAAAATATTGGGGTGTATGGAGAAAACATTAGAAGGATTACTAGATATGCCTTCTACATTATAAAGAAAAATGAATGAAAGGTGGATTTATTCTTTATAAGAAAAAATATATGTATATGAAACACGTTTTGGATTTTAGTCTTTTATAGTTATGAAGAGATTATTCATTGTGACCTTAATGTCGAGATGGAGATCAGAGACTCTCAAGGGTCTTGTGCTCCCAATATAAAATAGCAGAAAAAGGAGTCTAATATGGGTGGATGAAAATAAATCCCATGATGGAAAGAAGATCGAATATACCACATGTTAAAATTATGGGAAGAAGTATCCAGGGAACTATCTAAAGGGAACCAAAATATTCTTTAAATATAGAGGAATGAGGCATCTAGCTATGAACTTATGAAGGGATATGAATAATTCCACAAATGTGTAGGAATAAATGAAGGATAAAATATACAATGAGCCTCTATTACAGTGTTTCAACTATAATGAAAATGTGAATTTTACAAAATAATGTAATAAGCCCAGTGTTATTGGAGTAAAAAAACAATCTCTAAGGAAACAAGGAAGGAGTTATGCTATCACTACTGCTGAGGTGGAGTTGAAAAATGATGTGGTGACATGTACACTGGTTATTCATTCATGAATAGTGAATGTACTATTTGATTCTGGTTCTACAAATTCTTTGATATCATGAATGTTTAGTATAACTATTCAAACACCTCTCCAAAATACAAGGGTTGAGTTATCTGTTATAGTATAAAATGGAAAACTTATGGCATCTGAAGAATATAAATACACCCTGGTTAATGTTTCTGGATTGAACCTCCCATAAAATACTTTCATACTTTCTTTGGTGGAGTTGTATGCCATTTTGGGCATGGATTTACTATCGTTATACAAATCCAACATCAACTATTGAGAAAGAGAGATCTTTATTCACATCTTGAAGCATCATCCAATTCATTAAAAATGTATGGTTGAAGATGAATTTACTTTAGTATTATCATCTCAAGTGTGGATATGACTACCTTATGAGAAAGTATATCTCTTATAAAAATTGGGGAAAAGGTGATGCTCCTACTTGAAGACATGCCTATTGCGAGGGATTAGATTGAATTATTCCCTGAACAATTAATTGGTCTTATTATTAATCAATAAGTTGAGTTCTCAATTGAAAATATTTCTGGATCATTTTCTATATCAATGACACCTTATAGAGTGGACACTCTTGAGATGGAATAACTGAGGAAGCATTTATAGGATAATATGGACAAAGGTTTTATACACCTAAGTGATTCACCATGGGGTGTACCAATCCTCTTCGTTTCTAAGAATGATGGATCAATACACCTCTATATTGATTATCATGAGCTCAATAAAATCATGATAAAGAACAAGTATCCCCTACCATGTATAGATGGTTTACTCGACATGCTTTTTGGGGATAGTTATTTCTCTTAGGTGGACCTTTGATCGGGATATCATCAATTAAAGGTGAGGAAGGTAGATATTCCCATAACAACATTTATTACAAGTTATGGACACTATGATCTCATAGTGATTTTTGTAGGACTCACAAATTCTCTCAGAATATTCATGGACATAATGAATAGATTTTTTAGGGATTACCTTGAAGAATTTTTGGTAGTCATTATGAATGATATTCTGATATATTACCAGAGTAAGGAGGAATATGAGGGTCATTTTAATATTATGTTGAAGACTTTGCGAAGAGGGAAACTTTATGAATAGTAGAGAAAATGTGAGTAATGGATGAAAAAATAATAATTTTAGGGACATATTATTACTAGAAAAGGGACATCTGTTGACCCTTCTAAGACAAAGGCTATCAAATAGTGGCCCACGAAAACTTTTGTAACAAAGTTCTATTGTTTTCCAGTCAATGTTGGGTATTTTCAACAACTTGTGATGAAATTATCACAATTTTATATCCAAATTAAAATGCTAACACATAATGAATTGAGGTTTTCCTGTGTAGAAGAGTGCAAGGAATACTATAAGGAACTCAAAAATAGGCATATCATTGTGCCAATACTCACACTCCCAACAAGTGGAGAGCTCTTTGTGGTGTACAAAGATGCTTTAAATAATGGTTTAGGCTATGTAATGACTCAAAATGATAATGTGATAGACTATTCATTAAGGTAGTTGAAAATTCACAAGAAAAACTATCAGACACATGATCTGGAGTTTGAGGATGTGGTATTCACATTGAAAATCTGATGGCATTATCTCAATGGGGAGAAGTTTTAGGTATATACTCTTAAAAGTGACTCAAATATATATTAACATAAAAGGAGATTAATATACACTCGAGAAGATGGTTATAACACAACAAGGATTATGAATTCTCAATCCACTACCATACAAGTAAGGAAAATAAGGAGGTAGATGATATATATAGAAAAGATCCTACATGTTTATCAGTGATAATAATTTAGAAATATATAATCTTCTTAGAATTGAAAATTATATACATGGGAATCTTTAAGGTGGGAACATCATCAATCCTTTCTGAAATTATTTATAATCAATCCCTCTTGGAGATACTTAAGGATGATCAATGAAATAATGGGGAAATTCCAAAAAAGGTGGAAGCTATCAAGAATGAGAAATCCTATGAGTTCATGACTGGTGAGGATAGAGTCATAATATGTTGGTAATGACTATGTGTACCATCGAATCTGGAGATAGAAAAATAAATTATGAATTATGCACACAACTCAACCTTCTATATTCACCCAGGGAGCACAAATATGTACTGAGATCTCTAGGAGAACTATTAGTCGGATAATATAAATATGGAGATTACTGAATATACATCCAAGTGCCTAGTATGAAAACAAGTGAAGTATTAAAGGAAAATGACTAAAGGTATGGAGCAATAATTACCCATACCAATAGGAAATGGGAATATAACCATAGACTTTGTCCCTAGAATTCCAATGACACCCAGAGGGGATAATTCTATATGGGTTATTGTGGATCATATTACAAATACAACTAACTTTATCACAATTCAAGAGGACTTGTCATTGGATAAAATGGAATGGATATATATCAAATAAGTGTTAAAACATCATAGAGTACCACTATATATCATATATGATTGAGATACAAGATTCAGCTAAAGGTTATGGAAAAATATTTAACATGATCTAAGCACTGATATGAACTTCAGAAAAACCTATCATCCTCAAACTGATGGCCAATATGAGAAAATTATTCAGACACTAGAAGAAAAGTTGAGATCACATTCTACGGTATTCAAAGGAGGATAGGATCAACATCTTCCCATGGTTGAGTTCTCTTACAAAAATAGCTTCTACTCTGGAATCTAAAGGGATCCATATGAAGCCCTTTATGGTAAAAGGAACTAAACAATAGAATTATAGGGTATAGTCAATGATCATAAGACTATAGGACCAAAAATTGTCGAATAAATGGAGGAGAAGGTGACAACCATTCAGAATTACGTAAAGGTAGCCAAAATTCTATAGAAGAGTTTTGAATAAAATTCTTGATGAGACCTTTAGTTAAAGGTTGGAGACCTGGTTTTACTCCACATATCTCTTTCATAGAGGTTTCAGAGATTTGAGAAGAAAGGGAAACTATGTCCTAAGCACATTAGCCACTTGGAGATCTCTGGTCATGTCAGAGCTATGACCTATCGGCTAGCACACCCACTGACCATGTCTTATGTTCATGATGTATTCCACATATCAATCTTAAGGAATTATATATAGGATCCCTCACATGTACTGAGTTCAAAGGTGGTACAGTTGGAGAATGAGAATTCTTTTGAGGAGAAACCAATAAGGATCTTAGATGGTATAGATAATGTTCTACACAACAATACTAATCACCTGGTCAAAGTGCTATAGTAGAATCATAAGAACATAGGAAACATGGGAACCTGAGGAATCAATTAAGGAAATGTACCCATACCTATTTTTAGCTTATAATATAAAACAAAAATTTGGGGCCGAAATTTTATAAGGGGGAATAATGTAATGAACCAATGTTTTATTAATATAAATTCTATTCTTATAATTATTTTATATGGTATAAACACATATAGGACACAAAACAAGCTTTTTAAATGAGTAATGTATTAAATAAAAAGTATTTTTATAAGTTAAGGAACCCATACCAATGAAATAGTAAACTACCCTTTGAAATATTAACGTAACCGTTATAAATTGTAAACCTACAAATTTAGTAGTAACCACAAAGATGATATTATATATAAAATTTATCCATCTTATAAGTGAAAATATTATATAATTATATTATTGTATAACTGAATATTTTTTAATAATTATTAATTATGTGTTGGTAATTTTATGCATCATAAATATTTAACTAAAATATTCATTATTTTAATAAATTAAAAGATTTTTTTTCATAAAGTTTTTTCATAAATTAGCATTTCCATTTATTATGATTATTGGATAATTTTATGAGAGCAAAATTAATTTTTCAAAGTGTTAGAAAATCATTTTTAATTTTAAAATTTGTATCTTCCAAGTAAATGATTAATTTAAAATAAAATTTTTATTTATCAAATTTATAAAATTATTTCTACAATATGGTGTTAATTATTGATTTCTAAACATCAAGAAAAATTTAGGGTTAGTGTTTTTTATTTTTCAAAAATACATTAATTTTTGGTGATTAGTTCTAAAATCCCAGGTAAATAAAGAATTTTATAATTTAATATTCATTAATATTTGGGAATTAAATATTAATTTTTAATTAAAGGGGATTCAATGTTCGATGGCATATCTGATACACAACAATGGGTTTTTTTTGAAATCATATGTTGCACACTAATAATAAAATATAATTATTTTGAATGGTAGTTAATGCCTACCCATTGTATTTGAGGAAATGAATCGAACTAACTAAAATATGATTATATATGATTGTGAAATGTTTTTAAATTTATCCAATGAAATATAGAAGCTTAAAATGTGAACGAATCTAATTTTAAGCATAAATACTTCAATATTCCTTAAAAGGACGATTTACGGCATTTTGATGGGGAACTCTCTTTAAATATATTTTTTTCTATTTTATATGTTCTATTATACAAACATAAAATTATTAATTATAATTGGGACATCAAAATTTACTTTGGGTAAATTTTTTGTATTTTTCTGATAAAATTCAATTTTTAATGAATAGAGAAAAACACTGTATTTTAATTCAAAACATCATTTTAATCTAATTTATTATATGGATATATTATCTTTCCAGTTGGTTTTAAAATTTAATTAGATTATATTTTTACCAAGTAATCCAATGTTGGTCATTGGAATTAATTTCACACAGAAATAGGGCATAAACAAATGTTAATCTTTTGATAGTTATTATATCATTAAAACATGTTTTTTGTTTTGTCAACAGTAATTGATTTTAAGTTAATTAATGAAAATTATATGTTTTTAATTTGGTAAAATAGACATAATTTTGGAATTATGAATATCAAATATATCTTAGGCTGAATTTTTGGTATTTTTCTGAAAACCTTCAAATTTTTATGAATAGTGAAAACATTGAGTAGTAGTTAAAAACCGAAATTTTCATTTAAATGATATTTTTTCAATTATGTGAATTGAATTTATAAAATCTAACATACATGGTTTTTTATAGCATGTAAAATTTTGTTCAATAAGAAGAAAACATTTTCTGGTGAATAGTAACATTTGACTTTTATTTATCGTGGTAAAAGGTAAATAGAGTAATTTAAGGTAAAATGAATATTATAATAATACAAAATTTCTATAACACTTGTCCTATTCCTATTGGTTGATATATGTCCGACCATGGAAATTCTTGGTTTTTTTTGGGACCCCATGGAGCTATTTATGTGTGATAATGACACATTATATTAATTAATTTAAAGTAAAGATGAAAATGACATAAACATATATCCTTTAGTAAATCAATTTTTACATGGGGTTACATAAGTTATCTCTTCGACTATAAATATTCATTTAAAATCTAAAAATATTTCCTACATCATGTAATTTGTTTTAAAAATTTTATACATCATATAAATAAAATTATTTATGACAGAATAATGATGCATTGTTTACCTCATTAATGACTGATTTAAATAAATAAGATTATAACGATTAAAATAACATCAAAACCCAGTCCAATTAATATAAGATGATTTTATTTCAAACGTGAGTCATATTATCTTAGACTTTATTATGTTTTGGGCCTTTAGAAACCGAAAATCATTATATAATAAAATAATATTTCCACACTTTTCTAAAGGGCCCCTTCTACCCCTTATAAAATGACCTAACCTCTAACCCATTACTCACACCACTCAAGCCACTTGGCTCGCCAAAACGCTTCTCAGTTAAGCTCCCTAAAACCCTCTCTTCTTCTTAAAAGACTTACCTTAGGCATAATACACTTCAAGTAAACCTTTTGGTTCAAACCAGAGGGAGATACCCAATTTAAAGGTACCGTCTTCTCTTATGTTCTTTTGTTTTATTTTACTTCTTCAACCCCATTAAATATTTTTATTCCATTCCATTATAACAACAACAATTGACTCAATATACTAGGTTGTTGTTATGATATGGATGTTAACTAAAATTACACACACCTCCATCAAATGGGTAAAGAACATACTGTTTCTGGGGACGATGATCTACTGCCTCATGAAACGATGATTGTTCAATCATATATTAACTCCTCTTATGGTAAAACATTAAGTTGGAAATGTATTTATATGTGATATATATTATATTTATACTGTTTTTATGCTTATTTATTTTTCATTTATAGTGTAAATTTATGGTTTTCGTAGTGGGTAAATACGATAATTTAATTTGTGGAAGTGCGGACTACCGCACCCTCAAAGTGATATGACACATTATACCATATATAGAACATATAAAATATGATGTAAATGAACTTATTTAATGTATATAAAATATTATATTACACAGTACTTATAATATACTAATGTATAATTTGGTTTTCATTCCATTAAATATGAAATATAAATAAAAGTAGTGTTCATGGATACGTATGGCTTACCGTCTCCATGAACGGTTCATTTCATTTCTTATCTCCAAATGTTATGTAATATTATAAATAAATATATATACTGGATATATATGATATATATGATATCTAAATCCTGAAAATAATTATGGAGATAATGTAATTTTGACAACATGGACAACGTGTAATTATAAGGAGTTCATTTCTGACTCAAGTACCAAATATCGAAAAAACAACTATTATTAACTAAAATGATTACATAATATTTATTGAATGGTAATAAGTGAAATAAAAGGAATAATAAAGATGAAATTGTTTCTTAAAATAGTATAAATTAACTTTAATTTATTATTTAGGATATTAAATAATGAACGAGCCAAGTCAGATATGATGTAAGGGACTTCATCTCAATCACCTTTCATGAAGAAATATTTTGTTTTATACATGACATTCTTTTATACACTGTACAAACAACTTTTAAATTTCATTTCATTCAAATGGAATCTTTTTCTATGGGTTTTTTTACTAAATGAAAAAAATAATGTTTCTTTTAACGTAAGCGGTGACAACAACATTTTCCACTGTCGTAAGTATTATTTGATCATGGGATTTCTTAACACGATATAATGTTTTTAAATGGGAAATAAATACAACATACCATTTTTATGTATTTTGGTATTTAAAATGGTTTTGAGAATGGATTTGTTTTTTCCACATTTTAAATGATATATTGTCATTGAAATGTGGAAATGTTATCTTTCCTTAATGTTTATTTTATGTGTTATGAATATGTAATTGTTGTTGGGCATTTATTACATATACAGGTGGTTCTGTAAAAAAAATAGGGTGGGTGTGCCAGAGATTACTCTTTAATGCAGTGGGTAATGTGATGGAGGTAAGCATGAATGTTTCTCCTAAGAGATTTATGGAATATACTGTGATGGGTATTCAAACTATAACTCCCTGCGTAGCTATGAAATATACAACGTAATTATGTTATGGATTACAAAAGTTATCTTTATGATTTTCTATTACTATGTGTTATTCCTAAATCTTATTATTTCATGAGTTTAGTAAAAGATTTTATGTTTTTTTATGTATTGATGGAATAATGATTTCATTCATTCTTTTATAACCCTTATTGAGTTTTATATGCTCATCCCACATTTTTAAAAAAAAAATTCAAATGAATTAAAGTTGAACAGGGTCAAGGAAAACCAATGATGTCTAAAACATGGAACTAAAAATGACAATTTTTTTGAAGAGTTTTTATTTTATGAAAAAATGGAAACTGAGTAGAAGTGTCGACTTTGTAATTTTTAAAATTTAATGTAATAATTATGACCTAATTATCTAAAACACTAAACATGAAAAGATCCTTAATGTGAACTATACATTTAATTCAAGATTATGTAATGTTTTAGGGTTGGGTTATTATAGTTGGTATCAGTGGTTGGTTTGGAAAACTTTTGGAGTTAGAATATTGTTAAATTACTATCCGTAAATTAATTTATGGTATGATTGAATTGATATAGAATTTAATTATTACCATGTTGCTTCACCTAAGATATTTTTCTGTTCAGAATGGATTTCTGCAGAGGAAACATGGAAGCTATGATGGGATGACATCAGGAGGAAGAAAACCTTCCAAATCTATAACCGAAGATGATGATAATCTAAAATCGACAGTTTTTTACAGTAATGGGATATTTGACTCAGGCTATAACTGATGGTGTTATCCATGCATGAGATTAGCCAGATCAATCATAGAGGAATATGTTAGTAGCAGGGCATTTCATGAGGCAACATCCCCCATCATTCATAGGATCATCTTGCCATGTTCTAGCTGACGGGTGGATTAGATCACATGAAAATATTTTTGATACCATGGGGTGTCTATAATATCATAAGGATTGTCTCGTTTTTAACGTTTTGAAGGTGAAGCTGATAAGTGGTTGTGAATGGTAAAAAATATCAAGGATAGTGAGGTGGTTGATTCTATTGATTGGGATGAATCCAATGGTATGTTTCTTGAGAAATGTTTTCCTAAGGTGTTTTATATTAGGATGAAAAAAATCATAGAATTGAGGTAGGAGGATGACTTAGTGGATGAATATGATGAAAAATTCACTCAAATGGCAGGGTATGCTCTAAATTCCTTATGAGATATTGATAGTAAAATCAACGGTTTTTACTCAGGATTAAATTCAATTTATTGAAGTTATTTAGTTTCTCATGAGTTCAAAAGTTATAAAAAAATTGTTCGATATGTGGAGACGGTGGAAATGGAGTTTTTTGATGATCATGTGTTCTTTTATAACAACATAATAAGAGGTCGAGGTGGAATACGAGAGGGAATAACTCTTCAAAAAAGTCAGATGGTAAGAAAAAAAAGTTTAAAGTTTGTGAAAACTGTGGTAAAAAACATGTTGAGGATTGTATTTTGAATTATGGTAAGTGCTACTGATGTGGTAAAATGGGACATAAGGCTCACAATTTCTCTAAAAAAGATCAGGGCAATGGTTAGACAAAATCTAATTTACAATTAGTAAAATGTTTTAAGTGAAATTAAATAGGTCATTATGAAAATGAGTGTCCAAATAATAACTCAAATGAGGGAAAAGATCCTGACTACAAACATAAAGGGGTGGTGAAATTTGTTGAAAATACTTCATAAAAAGATGGGCCCTCAAATGAAGTAGTACCAGGTACACTATTTGTTCATTCATATTATGCCAATGTGTTGTCTGATTCAGGGTCTACACATTCATTCATTTCTGAGAAGTTTTCTTGTAAATTGAGAATTCCATCTCAATATATGAATGCTTAACGTGTGGTAAAAACATAGGAAGGAAATGTAGAGACAAAAAGAAATTATAAGAACCTTCTTGTCCTTTTTCACGAAAAGAATCTTCCTACATACCTTATTGTTTTTCCTCTAGTAGATTTTGATATTATTTTGGGTAAGGACTAGCTTTCAGTTTATCATGCTAAAACTGACTCCAAAGCTAAAGTGGTTTCTTTTCAGAAATATTTTTAGTTTGTGTACAGGAGTGAACCCTTACTTTTGATATCATATCAGGAGGATGAGAAACTAGTAAAAGATGGAAATTAATGTTACCTGGCATAAATATTTGATAACAAAGGAATAGTTCAGATTAATGATGTGCCAATGGTAAATGAGTATCTTGATGTTTTTTCTGACGAGTTTCCTAGTATAATACCTAATCTGGAAGACGAGTTTACTATTGACTTAGTTCCTAATTCTAATCCAATTTCAAAACCCCCTTATTGAATGGATTAAATTGAACTTTTAGAGTTAAAGAAGCAATTACAGGAATTATTAGATAAAGGTTTTATTTGACCTAGCACATCACAATGGGTTGCTCCTATCTTGTTTGTTAAAAAGAAAGATGGTTCAATGAGACATTTCAAGGATTATAGAGCATTGAATAACATCATTTTTAAGAACATGTATCCTTTTCCTCATATCAATGATTTGTTTGATCATCTCAAGGGAGCTTAGTATTTTTCAAAGAATGACATGAGTTCGGGGTACCATCAGTTGAAAGTAAAGGAAACAGAAATTTTGAAGACCATGTTTCGTACTAGATATGGACATTATGAATTTGTAGTTATTCTTTATGGGTTAACCAATGAACATTCTGTATTCATGGATCTTATTAATAGAATTTTCCATGAGTTCTTGAATAAGTTTTTGGTTGTGTTCATTGATGATATTTTGGTTTATTATAAATGTAAAGAGGAGTATGAAATTTATTTATGGGTTTTCTTTCATATCTTAAAAGAAAATGAACTGTACGGTAAATTCAAAAAGTTTGAGTTTTGGTTATAATAATTTTCTTTCCTAAGTCACATTGTTTCAAAAAAATGGCATAAATGTTGATGCTGGTTAAACAAAAGTTGTGGAAGAATGGCCAGGACCCACAAATATAACTGAGATCCATTGTTTTATTAGTTTTGTAGGTTATTTTTAAAGGTTTGTTGAAAATTTTTCATGATTATACAGCCCACTGACTAAGTTGACTCGAAAATGTGTTATGGTAATTTGGACAAAATAATGTGATGATTGTTCTCAAAAATTGAAAATAAGATTCGTGAATGCTCTAGTTTTGGAACTACCTTTCTGAAATGGTGAGTTTGTTATCCATTGTGATGCTTCATTGAAAGGACATGACAGTGTCATTATGCAGAATAATCAGGTAATTTCTTATGATTCATGTCATTTGAAACCTAATGAGTTAAATTACCCTCCACATGATTTGGAATTATCTTATGTTGTTTTTTCTTTAAAAATTTTGAATCATCATTTTTGTGGATTAAAATGTAAAATATATGTTGACCAGAAAAGTTTGAAGCATGTATTCACCCAGAAAGAATTGAACATGGGACAGAAGAGATGTTTGGAATTAATCAAGAATTATGATTTCACAATCCATTACCATTCGATAAATGAAAATAAAGTTGCTGATGCTTTGATTCATAAATGTAATGCTACATTAACCATGTTACATTTAAAAAAAGATCCTTTGATTAAAGATTTGATGAACTATGCCATACAGGTTGTTGGGGCATGAAATTTCTCTATTTTGTTTCAGGTGTGAGTGATATCATCCCTAGCGGACAGAATTAATCATGCTCAGAAGGAAGATATTGAGTTGAAAAAAAGGTAGAGTAGGTTCATAAGGGTATGTTTCTTTATTTTAACAATGATAATGATTATTTATTGGGGTATGGGAAGTGATTGTGTGTGCCTTGTGATTCAAAGTTGAAGAATGAGTTATTATGTGAAGCTCATAGATCTCTATTTTCAGTTCATCTTGGTAGTACTAAGATATAAAAATATCTTCGAAGTATTACTGGTTGTATGGAATGAAAAGTGATATTACTGACTTTAGAGTCAAGTGTTTGACATGTCAACTGGTTATAGTAGAGCAGAAGTTAGCGAAAGGGATGCTTCAGTTTTTAACAGTGCCAGAGTAGAAATAGGACAATATATCCATGGTGATCATTGGGGTATTACTAAATAAATCTCATGGTAAAAATGAAAAATCACTTATTGTTGACTAATTGTCTAAATCTGCTCATTTCCTTCCTATTCGTGATACATTGTCTCAAGATAAACTTTCTCAGCTGTATATAAAAGAGAGAGTCTAGTTTCATGGAGTTTCCCTATCCATTGTATCTGATTGTGATCCCAGGTTTACTTATATCTTTTAGAAAGACCTTCAGAAGTTGTTGCGTACTGAATTAGATTTTAGTAAAAATTTTCATCATTAATCAGATGAAAATTCAGAACGAACAATTCAGACCTTGGAGGATATGCTATGTTCTTGTTCACTGGATTACCAAGGTATTTGGGAATGGCATATTTTTTTGTTGAATTTTCATATAATAGTAGTTTTCATTCTAGTATACAGATGGATCCATTTGAGGCATTATATGGAAAGCGTTGTCAAACTCCAGATTTTTGGGCTGAAGTAGGTGAAAGGAAACTTATGGGACCAGAAGTTGTAGAAGAGATGGTAGGAAAAGTTCAATCGATTTAAAAGCACACGAGAATAGATCAGAGATGGCATAAAAGTTATGCGGATAACTGGAAGAAGGATATTTCATTTGAGGTAGGTGATCATGTCTTTCCCAAAGTTACTCCACGGAAAAGTTTGATGTGTTTTGGTAAGAATTGAGAGTTGATTGTGAGGTTCATTGGAACTTATAAAATCCTGGATAAAGTTGGATCAGTTGTGTACATAGTGGATTTACCTCCAAGTTTATCCCAGTTACACAATTCTTTTCATGTTTCAATGTTGAGAAAGTATATGCCAGATCCATCTTATGTTTTGAGCCTAATGGTAGTTCAGCTGGAAGAGAATCTCTCTTATGAAGAACAACCAGTCCAGATTCCTGACCCAAGAGAGAATGTGTTGTGGAATAATTCAATTCATCAGGTAAAGGTTTTGTGGGAAAATCCTATGGTTGACGAGGCAATTTGGGAATATGAAATTGCTATGATGGATAAATACCCCCATTTATTTGATAAGTGAATAAAATTTTAAGGACATAATTTTCAAAAAGGGGGAAGGATGTAATATCCCTGGTAAATAAAGGATATAATATTTTTACATTTATTAATATCTGTGAATTAAATTTTAATTTCACTTTAAACGGGATGCTATGTTCTATAGCGTATCCGTTACGCAACAACATGTTTCTTTGAAATATTACATTGCACACTAACAACATAGTATTATTATTTTGAATGCTAGTTAAAGTATATCCATTGTATTAGTGGGAATGAATATAAAAAATTAAAATATGATAATATATGTTTGTTAAATTTTCTCAAATATATCAAATAAAATCTAGAAGCTTAAAATGTTAATGAATCTAATTTTATGCCAAAATACACTAATATTTATTAAATGGTCGATTTATCACCTTTTAATAGAGAACCATCTTTAAATATACTTTTTGTCACTTCTATATGTTATATTTGACAAAATAAAATTATTATTTAGAATTGGGACTTCAAAATTTACTTTGGGTAAATTTTTGGTATTTTTCTAATAAAATTCATTTTTATTGAATAATGAAAATACCGTATTTTAATTCAGAAGTACCTTTTAAACTAATATATTTATATTTTTAGATTATCTGTTTAATTGGTTTTAAAGTGTAATTATATTATATTTTTATCATGTAATCCAATGTTGTTCATTGAAAGAAATTTCACTTTGAAATTGGGCATAAACAAGTGTCAATCTTTTGATAGTTATTATTTCTAAAAAACACGTTTTCTATTTTCACAATAGAAATTAATTTTAAGTTAATTAATTAAAATTATATGTTTTGAATTTTGTAAAATAGTCATCATTTTTTAATTCAAAATGTCAAATATATCATAGGATGAATTTTTTGTATTTTTCTGGAAGCATTCAAATTTTGATGAATAGTGAAAACACTAAGTAGTAGTTAAAAATAGAATTTTTCATTTAAATGAAATTTTACCACTTATGTTAATTGAATTTCTAAAATATGACATAAATGGTTGTTATTTTTACTTAAAATTTTGTTCAATAAGATGAAAATTGTTTTGGTGAATAGTAACTTTTGGCTTCTATTTACCACAGTTATAAGTAAATAGGATAACTCTAGGTAAAAATAATATTATAATAATAAAAAATTTCATTAACACTTGTTTTATTCCTATTGGTTGATACATGTACGACCATGGGCATCCTTGGGATGATTTTGAGACCCCATGGAGCCACTAAATAGTGAAAATGACAATTTATATTAATCAATGTAACGTAATGACCAAAAATGACTTAAACATATATCTTTTAGTAAATCAATTTTACATGGGGTTATATAAGTTATCTCTTAGAATATAAATATTAATTTGAAATCAAATAATATTTCCTATATCATGATATTTTATTATAATTTTTTGACATCAAATAAATAAAATTATTTATGAGACAATCATGATGCAGTGTTTACATTATTAATAAATGATTTAAATAAAGAAATTGTAAAGATTAAAATAATATACAAAACCTATCCAATTCTTATTGGATGATTTTATTTAAAACACGAGTCATCTTATTTTTGACTTAAATAAGTTTTTTACATTTAGAAATCGAAAATAATTATATAAAAATAATAATATTTTCACACTTTCCTAAAGAGACCCTCCTCCACCTTATAAAACGCCCTCACCTCAAACCCCTTACTCATACCTCTCAAGCCCCATGTATTGTCCAAACTCTACTCAATTGAGCTCCCTACATCCCTCTCTTCCTCTTAGAATCCTTACCTTAGGCAGAAGGCACTTAAGTAAACCTTATGGTTCAAACCAAAGGGATATATCCAATTTAATGGTAATGTCTTCACCTAAGTTTGTTTGTTTTATTTTACTTCTAAAACCCCATAAAATATTTTTATTCATTCCTTTATAACAACAATAGTATCCTCTATATAATTGATTTTCTTAATTAGAATTATTTTCTCTACACTTACACACACATCCTTCTAATAAGTAAAGATCATACGGTTTCTGTGGACGGAGAACAACTGCCTCATGAAATGATGATTACTCAATATTCTCCTACAACCTCTTATGGTGTCCATTAAGATTGAAATGTATTTATATGTGATATATATTATATTTATATTGTTTATATAATTCTTTATTTTTCATTTATATAATATCTTTATGGTTTCCATAGTGGGTAAATACAATAATTTAATTTGAGGAAGTGCGGATGACCACCCCCTCAAAGTGATATGACTCGTTCAAACCATATATGGAACATATAAAAGATGGTGTTTATAAACTTATGTAACATATATAAAATATTGTATTATAAAGTAATTTTAATATACCTATGTATAATTTGGTTTTCATTCTCTTAAATATGAAGTAGAAATGAAAGTTGCATTCATGCGTACATACGGCTTACCGTCTCTATGAATGGTGGATTTCATTTCATACCACCAAATGTTATGTAATATTAAAAATACATATATATACTGTATATATACGTTATATATGATATATAAATCATGAATATCATTCTGGAGATAATGAACTTTTAACCACATGGACAACTTATAATTATTAGGAGTTCATTTTTGACTCGAGTACCAAATATTTACAAAACGACAATTATTAAATAAAATAATTACATAATGTTTACAACATGGTAATAAGTGATATAAAAGGTATAATAAAATTTAAAAAGGTTCTTACTCAAGTTTAAATTAATTTTAATTTATTATCCCGAAGATTAAATAATGAACGGGTCATGTCGAACATGAGGTAAGGGACTTCGTCTCAATATCCGTTAATTGTAGCATATTGTGTTTTATACATGATTTTCTTTTATACTCTATATAAACACCTATGACATTTTATTTCATTACAAGGGAATATTTTTCTATAAGGAGTTTTACTAAATGAAAAAATAGTTTTTCTTTTATTATAATCAGTGACAATGACATTTTCTGCTACAACGAGTATTATTTGATCATTGGCTTCCTTAACAAGACGTAATGTTTTTAAAAGGAAAATAAATACCATATACCTTTTTTAAATTTTTTGGTATTGAAAACGTTTTTGATAATGAATTTGTTATGTTAATATATGTAAATGATATATTGTGATTGAAATATGGAAAAGTTATCTTTTATTTATGTTTATTTTATGTGTTATAAATATGTTATGGTTCTTGGGAATTGTTGGCATATGCGAGTGGTTCCATGATAAACATAGGGTGGGTGATACCAAGATAGATCTACAATGAATTGGGTAATATGACAGATGTAAACATTAATGTTTCTCCTAAGAGATATAGGGAATATAATGTGATGAGTATTCCAAATGTAACTCCCTATTTAGTTGTGAAAGCTACAACATAAGTATGTTATGGATTCCACTAGTTACCTTTATGATTTTTGATTACAATGTGTTATTCATAAATATTATTATTTCAGGGGGTAATTAAAAGTGTTTTTGTTTTGTATGTATAGTTTGACTAATGATTATTTCATTATATTATAACCCTTATTGAGATTTTTATGCTCATCCCATGTTTTTGAAATTCTTTTCAGAGGACATAAACATGAATACGATCATGGATGGGATCAAGTAAATATCATGTTCTCTAAAACATGGAACTAGTGAAGAATTTTTTTTCAAGAGTTTTTATTTTATGAAAAAAAGGGAAACTCAGTAGAAGTGTCTACTTTGTAATTTTTGAGATTTAGTGTAATAGTTATGGACTAATTCTCTAATAATCTAAACCTAAAAATATACTCAATGTGAATTATCCATTTAATTCATGATTATGTAATGTTTTAAGGTTGGGTTCCTATATTGGTAAAACAACACAATTTATGGTATTTATACATTACAAGTTAAATACAGTCTTCCTTGATTCATGGATGATGTTAACACAATTGTTTAGAACTCACATGATCCAATTTGTGTATTTATTCTAATGAATCAATACCACTTCTTATCTAGATCCATATAATAAACTAGTAAATTAATTAATGAGAAAAAACCCTTCCCCTCCACTATAAATACCGTCCCTCACTACCACTTCTCCTACCACCTCTTAAGACTTGATCCTTGTAAAAATTATACTCAAATATACTCCCAAACACATTCTCTATGAGCAGGAGATTTTATTATTAACAAAATACCAATACGAATACCAAAATATGGTTCTCAAGAAGATAGAAAAACAAAGTAAAACCCTCTTCTTTTTCTTTTAATTTCACTTCACGTTCCTTTCTTTTAATTTTTTATTCTCACCTCCCATCATCCAAATGGTATGTTAAATCTAGTACCATACATATAATATAATTTTTTTATTCTAATGTAATAATTAATTACCACATCTCTTCCCCCTCCTTTAATACTAAAAGTAAAAACATCATCTATGATGTGTTAATTTATCACATTCAATGACGATGATGTTTTAAACTTCCATTATCATCTTCAATATGATCAAAAAACAATTTTTATGTTTGAAAAAAGTTCATAATATATGTATTATATATAATTTAATGTTCCTGAATCATTTTTGACACATTATATTTAATTATAAAACAAAATGTGCTTGTTGTGATTGAAAGCCAAAAAATAAACCTAAATGATTATCATTAACTATTTATATAATTATTCATATTAATGCCATTAAAAATCATATATAAGAAAAAATTAACCACTTTATGATCATTAATACGATATAATTTCTATTCTGGATAATTACCCCCACTTTACTTGACCTTTTTTACATGTATACATTTAAACCGATCATGAAAACCAAGGAAACCAACAATACCTAATGGTGAAATCAAGCCTATTAACCCATAAAAAAATACATAAATGATCTTAATAAAGTTATAATAAATTAAATTAATGTATAAAGGGTTAATTAATCATTAATTAATTAATCTAATTTGATTATCTATGTCATTAAGATAAAGTGAATAATAGCTTCAGACTTAAGGTAAGGGATTCGACCTGAACCTCCATTATTCCTTCGGGTTACTCATTGTCTCTTTCCCCCTAATGAATTTATCTTTTATCATTATGTATATATTCTATGTTCTGATTCTATGTTCCAAAATTAGGTATCAATATTCTTTCATTCTTATTTTTCATTGATATACATGTTTTTAAACGGTTTCCTACTTAATTCTTCCAAATGAGCTAGACTGATTTAATGGAGCTTCCCATATTATTACCCAATATAAAGTGATCCCTATAAAGTATTTTAATAAAAAATTATTTTTATAAAATCACACATATTATTATGAAAACATTCTTGGTTCTCTTATGGTTTTATATAAAATATTATTAACTTTTCTACTTTAAATACTCTTTAATATTTTTCTCAAACCACACTAAAATATTTTAATTCTAAGGATTCTTAAAAACTCTTATTTACATGCTATAACACCTGTTTTACATCACTAATCATGATATTTCCTATTTTCCCTTTATCAATTCCCATGTATGATTTAATTCCCTTCTTTCATGGCCAATTTTATGATAAACGCATTTATTATGCTTTATGACATGATTATGATACCCAATTTTTTTCAATGGGTAACTTATACATTAACTATATATTGAATATTCATGATTATATATGTGGAAAACAAATTATTGAACATGTTATGATGGGTGTTACCAGATATTGATCAAACTCATTGGTTAATTTTTAGTATCATCATACGTTATGTGCAACAGTCTTGGTGGTTAGCCTTAACATATGCTCCTTGTTTAATGGTCTTTTTGGTTATCCATGACTCATTCTCCACTATGTGAAATGAGCCTTGAATTATTCTGAATTCATGTTTTATATTGCTTACACAATATTATTATTCGTTGATTATATGAACCCATGTTATTTTTATATGATTCTTTCGTTAAAATCATATTCCATTCCTTTTTATATCATTATGTTATGCCTTCTAACCCATATGAAAAGATTTAATTTATTTTTTATTCCCTTATTTTGATTTTATCTCATCCCTTTGTTCATGTTAACTGCAGGGTATCCTATACAGATGTAAGGGCATAAAGGATCGTACGAGATCATAATAGATGATAAATAAGGAATGTTTTTTTAGTCCCATGATTTCATTTTTATGTACCTACTCTTCCAAGACAATAGAATTTATGATACATGGATTAAAATTTGATATTTAATTGTGTTTAAAATAAGGTAATGATATGTGTTTAAGGCTAGGATCACTATTGCCTAACCAAAATTAGAGTGCGGTAAGGGTATAGTCTACACAATATTAGTCTTACAGCTAGAGTTCTGCTGGAAATGGATGTCATGGTAGTAGGAGAGGAATTATCATGAAATAGTTCCCATATCGATATAGTGGTGTAGCTTAATGAATTTAGACAACATATTTATGAATAAAGTTAGGATAGTGTCATGTTTTCAAACATATACGGGTAGATAGCAGGGCTGGACCATATACAACAAGTTAGGGTATTCATGTAGATTCTACACTAGCAAGTGCCTTATTTGATGTTGGTTCCACTCATTTATTTATTTCCGCACAACTGGTGAATGCTTGAGCCTAATGGTGGAATTATGGAGTAGATTAATGATGATAGATACACCATTGAATGTATGTTCAAGAGAAATCTATTTCTGCAATGAGAGTTCTCTCGAGGATGGGGAGTATCATTTTCTGTGGGATCTCTATATTCTTGAAACATCTAGTTTTGTCCTAATTTTGTGTCGGTATTATTAATAGAATATGCATCCCATATATATTGTTATCGTAAGAGAGTGACTTTTACATCTCCTGAAGGTGACAATTATATTAATCATGGAGAGTAAGATATCTAGAAAGGTCGAGCATGGAAAAACCATTAGCAACTGGGGGAGCTCACCACCGAGGATTCTAGTTTTTTTCTGGATGATAGTGGTATGAAATAGGATGTATTTTCACCTATAGTGGACTAGTTTAATGAATCATTTCTGGAATACTTTTTATGGGTGCCACTTGATTGAGATGTGAAATTTACGATTAAGCTCATTTCTAGGGTTGAGATAGTTTCTATAACACCATAAAAAATTGAACTGATAGAGATTTAATATCTCATGACTCAGTTGGAAGAGTTGATTAATATGGGGTTTATCCATCCGAGTACATTGCCTTGGGGTTCTCCATTTTTTCTAAGTGGGTTTATGGGACTCTGTGATTTTTTGTTGACTATAGGATGTTGAACCAAAAGTCTATAAAGAACATGTATCCTCTTCCACATATTGATGATCTATTGGAGAGTTTGAGGGGAGATTATTAATTCTCCAAGATTGAATTGAGATCTGGTTATCATCATTTGAGTGTTTCAACTTTTGATATATCGATGACTATATTTAGAATTAGGTTGGCCTATTCGATTTGATTATAATGCTATATGGGTTTATGAATGAACTAGAAATTTTTATGGATTTAATGAACCAAATATTCCAACCAAACCTATATTAGTTTTTAGTTTTGTTTTTGGATGACATATTGGTGCACTCCAAGAATCATAAAGATCATATCCAACATCTTGACAACATCCCGATAACACATAGAGAGCTTAAAATGTATGAAAAGATATTTATGAGTCAGTTTTGGATTGATTAGGTAAACTTCTAGTGTCACAGGTTCTTGGAAGAATATGTGTCAGTGGATCGAGAGAAGGTTCATGTATTGGTTTCTTTGGAGAAACACAATAATGTTTTTCATATCCAACGATTTATGGGGTTAGTTAGATATTATTGGAGATTCATTCCAGACTTTTCCCATTTGGCATCACCACTTTCATGTTTGACCAAGAAGGGGATAATGTTATAGTGGTCGAGAGAATGTGAGAATACTTTCTAATATCTTAAGAAGAATTTTACAATGACAACAATCTTGATCTTACTAAATACAGGTGAGGATTATAAGGTGTTTTTTGATGCTTCTAGGATTTTTCTTAGAGCAGTGATGATGTAGGGAGATCAAGCTGTGGAATACAGGTCTCAGTATTTGAGGACACAAGAATGGAACTACCCTATGTATGATCTTGAGTTGGTAGATATTTTAATGACATGAAGTGTTAAAAATATTATCAGGTGGGAACACATTTTACGGTGTATACAAATAATAAGAGCTTAAATTACATATTTTTTTCAATGATACAAGAATCTATGTTAGTGGAGGTGGTTTGATTATATGTAGTCTTTTGACATTTTCATTGAATATAGACTTGGTAAGGGAAACAATGATATTGATTATTTAAGAAGGAAGAATCAAAATCAAGATATTCATGAGTCTAGTGTTGGGTGGAAGATGATGACATTACGAGATGAAATTCATGTCGTGGCTTAGGATATGTAGGCGTAGATGAAAAAAATTTCAATTTCAGTAGATTCTATAATTTTGAGATAGTCTAGGGATCCAAAATATAAGGATCTTGAGTGTTTTTCCATGACATAAATCCTTGAAGGTGGGGAATCACCTGTTAACTTTACAATAGTTGACGACGAGACCATCTATGTCAAGAATTAGGGGTTTCTACCAATGATCTTATAGGAGGAGATTATATGTAGGTTTTATTCCTTGAAGTAGGTCATGTATCTAGGTATGAAAAAATTGTACCATGACTTATGATGACAATTTTCAGGATAAGCATTAAAAAAGAGATAGTAGGGTTCATGAAATGATGCTACACCAATAAGTAGATGAAGGCTCAGCATGAATGACCTAGTCATTTTCAACAGCCATTTCCCATTCCAGAATGGATGTAGGATAACATTACAAATAAATTTTTTGTGGTTCTCTCAAGAAAACCATATAGGAATACTTCTATTTGGGTTATTTTGAACCATTTAATAGAGGTTTCACATTTCCTATCGGTATGGGAGACTTTCTCATTGGATAAGTTGGGGGACATGTATGTTTAGAAAAATATTCCATCTGCACGGGGTGCCATAGAGTATAGATTCAAATTGTGACTCATGCTTTACCCCATGGTTTTAGAAGGGCAGGAAGAAGGCACTTGGTACATAGGTGTTACTGAGTATGAGATTACACCCATAGATAGATGGTCAATCATATTTTAGGAAACAAGTACTAGAGGATTTGATTCAGGAATGTTTCCAAGACTTTGGTGGATCCACTAGTGCAAAAACAAGATTTAACGTCGAAGTAATGACATTAGTTTTTCTTAAACATACCCCAATAGTATGTGTGATAAATTTTTTGTGTCAGTTTTAGTAAAAATCGAAGGAAAATTTTTTTAGAGCAGTTTTTAGAGTCATTTGTTAGTATAACTGACACCAAAAATCTCAGAAGGAATGATATATGGCATCGGGTCTTGAAAAAACAATCCCCACAAATAAAAAAAGTTTTTATGTCGATTTTTCCAAAAACAGATGCAATTAATCCCAAACATAAGAAGTTTCAGTGTTTTTTTATAAAAAAATGACACCATATATAATTTTTTTTCTAACATCGTGTTTGAGGAAAATTGAGGCCATATATTAAACATAAAAAATTTTAGGAGTCGGTTTTCCCAATAACAGATGCCAAAAATATTTTTTGGACTCTTCATGACCAGTTTTTGTAAAAACAGATTCCGAAAGAATTTCAAAATTAGTTGGGATTGGAAAACCCTCATGTTTTTAGATCTTTAAAAGCTAATCCTTGTGACTCCTATTAACTCGCGATGACTTTAAAGGCATATTTTTCATCTAAAACCACCGTTCTTGTTGATTTTATTTTATTTTCACAATCTTCTTTCTAATTTCATTTTTATCTCCCCGTTTTTCATCATCTATATGTTATGTTTTCTTCCAAATCTTATTTCAGAAGACATTCAATTGTATTTTGATTTTACTTTGTTTTCCATCTTTATCTTCCACTTGTACAATCAAATTTTGTACAGATTTCACATCATTTAATCTTCTAAAGCATTCTACAGAGAAAAGCTCAGATTTTGATTTATTTTTGTGTTAAACTCTTAATTTTATATGTTTTATTAAATTTATAATATAAAATAGTTATAATTTAATTATGTTTTTTATTTTCATCAATTATAAGTTTATAATTTATTATATATTTGTAACGCCCCGACCCCAGCTACCCAGAGTCGGTGCATTAATTACATAACATTGGCATGATCACAAGAAAGATCAAATCCCGAAAGACCGATTGGTTTAGTATCCTTGGAAACACTAGATATAATAATAAAGTTTTACATTACATTTCAAAGTGAAAAACTACAACAACAACAAAGTCTTCATATCCACACTATTAACCCCTCATAATATCCCTGCAAGTCATTCATAATTTACTTCTTCACTACCTGGGAAAAATAAAACATAGAAAAGGGGTGAGCTCAAATGCCCAGTAAGGATAACAATATAGAGGAAACTTTCATAAATAAAAATAAACATTTAAGGTAATGTATAACTAAAACAAAAGCCTTTTAAACATGAACATTTAACATAGTATGGCATAAATAAAATGAAATAATGCCATTTACTTATTCACATGGATATTCTACTAATCGAATAATCACATGCAAAAATCAATAACCACTTTCATAATGTTGGAATGCATAATGCCAGACTATCATAACCACATAGCCAAGGCCTCGTGCCTAGACTACAAATAAGATTTTGTCAAGGCCTTGTGCCAAAACACTAGTTTGTCTCATGAGACCTACCGATGCATCGAGGAGCTATAGCGGGCTCCACCCGTCACTTATTAAGTCCAATGCATTCCCATATGAAAAGGTTTAAACATAACATAAACATTCGTATTAAAACTAGCATACGAAATGTCAATAATTTCACCATAAACTATGAATGGTATAAAAATAGCACATCCACAGTCAAACATATCACAAAACCTTCAATACAATATATAAGTTTTGTATCATAATAAATCAACTTCAAATAATCTTAAAATCCATCAAAGGATGTTGACATAGATGAAATCAAAATTCTTTTTAAAGAAGTATCTCCTTTTATTTTGAAATCATTTAAGATCCATATAAAATAAAACATTTTCTTTGAAAATATTCTTATAAGCTTGTAAGGAAAGCTTTGAAGATTTTATAACGGCGTAAAATAACCGCACCCGCCGTATAAGTTAAAAAAAACATTCTTACCTCAATTCTGTCGAAAAGGTTAAAAAGGACCTTGTTTTGAAAACGACGGAAAGATTCCTTTATAAACCTCTTATAAAAAGTCAAAAAAGGGTATAAATGACTTTAACCCATATTCTTGTAAATAGTAAAAATGTTTTGAAATACATTTTTAAGAAACATGGATGTGGATGATAAAGAGATCCCAGTAGATTATTACATATAAACAACCTCGGATAATGAAGAGATTGTGAAATAACCCTTACCTTGTACTTTTCCTTGGTTGGGGTAGGTTAACCTCCTGTATAATGGTGAAATAATTGTTATTAAATTATACAAGAATCATATATATTAATATGATATCATATATGATCTTTTAACATTGATTTATTAATAATATCTTAGAATTATCATCGTTTCGGGTGTTAACTTACTCATTTTCTTTTATATTTTTTGTTACATAAGCCATGTTTGTTGTATCTTATTCATATCCAGAATGATATCAAGTCCTTAAACATAATTTTTAAATCATAAAATGATAATTATACTTGAATGGATACGATGGAGAATGAATCTCATCGCGTTCGTGGAGACGGTAGTCCGTACGTACGCACGAGCGACAATATCATTCTTTTGATATTAAAATAATATATAAATGAATGGTATATCATATATACAGAATCATTAACATGTTATATTTATTGTTTACATGAGTTACACATCATTATTATACCCATCCAAATAATATTATATTGAATAACAATTACACCACGACGTGGAGACGGTAAGCCGTACGTACGCACGTATGGTGACATGTTATTCAAAGGGTGGATAGAATACTGAATATGGTTGTACCATACTTATAATAACATCACAGTATATGTGAGATACTGGAGTTATTATTTTAGAATGGTAAGAACAAAGGAAGAAGAAGTGGAAGAAGAAATGAACTTAGAAAAGGGTGGTGAAATCATTACCTCTTCTTCGGGTTCTTCCTTTTGATTTGATCAAAAGGGCTCCTTAGTTTGGCTTTCTGATCAAACTAAGGCCTCTAGGTTGTAGTGAGGGATGTTGGGAGATTATTTGGGCAGAGTTTGGCCGAACCAAAAGGCTTTGAAGGTGTGAAGAAATGAGAAGGAGGAGTGCCCTTTTTATAAGAGGGGTGAGGGGCACCTTTGGAAAAGCTAGAAATATTAATTTATAATAAATTCATATTCGGTTTCTAAAGGCTCCAAAGTTTACTATTCAAAGGATGAGGTGGGGATAGGTCGGAAACAACTCATCCAATAGAATTTAGACAGGTTTGGGTACTTATATTAACCTTATCTTTAAGTATTAACTCTAAGTTAATTAGTTTCACTTTTACAATGTCTCTTTGTATTTTTATATATTATGGTTAATAAACTTACTATATACATCCAAGAGACCCCCAAGTGGTCCATTAATGATTAACCTATCATAATATAAGTCTCTTGGCCGAACCTTAGATTTTTAGGAATTTAATATCAATTAATAATATAATATTTGTTTTAAGAACTCTTTTATGTCAATTTTGACACTATTCAATAGTTGATTTTTGTGAAACTCATAACAGATTGATTACTTCGAACAAAGTCCATTAAATCAATCCTAATATATTATATTAGCCTAGAAAATTAGTTTAATTCATTAAAAGTTTCATATTATATTTATTTGGGTATTTATAATATCAATTATTTTAATTTTTCACTATTATAGTAATTACTGCATCATCATTGTGTCATAAATAAAATAACTTATTTAATGTCTAAAAAATTATAAATAAAATATCCTTATGTAGGAAATCTTTTTATCTTTCTAATGAATATTTATAATCTAAAATCCAACATGTATAACCCTATGTAAAAATTGTTGTTCTAAAAGATATATGCTTGTGTCATTTTTGTATTCATTTTGACTTAATTAAAATAAAGTGTCATTATCACTTACAAGTGGATCCATGGGGTCCCAAAATAGACCCAAAGATGCCCATGGTCGACTATGTATCAACCAATAGGGTTAAGACACGTTTTAGGGTAATTTAGTATTATTATAATATTATTTTTTTTAACCCTTATTTACCGGATTTACCTTTAACCATGGTAAATAAAATATTTACCGCAGTAATTATTCAAAATGTCTAAAAATAAAAGTTACCTATTTACACAATTTGAACATCCTGATTCCAAATATGGAATCCATTTTTCTAAATTCAAAACACAGAAGTGGCAGAAATTAATTTAAAATTAATTCCCGCTGTCAAAACAAAAAGCGTGTTTTTAAGAGATAATAACTACCAAAAGATTGACACTTGTTTATGTTCGGTTTAATTGTAAAATTATGTCCAATGACCAACATTATATTAAATGGTAAAAATATATTCTAAATATACTTTAAAACCACTCAAATTCATAATTTATCACTATTACTTATTTTGATTAAAAAAGTTGTTTTTAATTAAAATTTAGTAATTTTCACTATTCATCAAAATATAAAAGTTATCCGAAAAGTACCAAAATTTCACCCTAGGATAATTTCGATATTCCGAATCCAAAAATGAAGTCCATTTTGAAATATAAAATATATATGATTTCAAAAAGTAGGTATCACTATTTACAACGGCTTGTTTAATTAGTTGTGGTGTGTGTTAGAACTCGAGGTTGCGTACAACACACGCTATCGCATTATTCGAAGGGAAACGTACCGTTGAAGCTTGGGATGTTACATTCTCCCCTCCTTCAAATAATTGCGTCCTCGCAATTTCTAGGGTATTAATGCATAAAAAGACTCGGGTGGTTCTTCATCATAAGTTCCTCGGGTTCCCACGTTGCCTCTTCCATCTTATGATTTCTCCACAAAACTTTTACCAGACGCGTCATCCGGTTTCTCAGTACTTGTTCTCTTGTATCAAGAATCCTGACGGGCTCTTCATAATAGGAAAGATCGGGTTCCATTTCTAATTCCTCATAGGTGAGTACATGCGTTGGGTCAGGCATGTATTTCCTCAACAGAGATACGTGGAACACATCGTGAACTTTGGAGAGACTTGGCGGCATTGCCAATCGGTAAGCTACAGCCCCAATTCGTTCTAGAATTTCGAAAGGCCCGATGTACCTGGGACTCAATTTACCTTTCTTACCAAAACGTATGACTCCCTTCCACGGAGATACCTTCAGGAAAACATGATCACCGACTTGAAATTCCAAATCCTTCCTTCGATTATCGGCATAGCTCTTCTGCCTACTTTGAGCTGCTTTAATGTGATTTTGGATTACCTTCACCTTTTCCACCGTTTCCTCCACCAGTTCTGGGCCTACAAGTTTTCTTTCACCAACGTTATCCCAACAGGTTGGTGTACGACATCTCTTTCTGTATAACGCTTCATATGGTGCCATCTGAATACTCGAATGGAAGCTATTGTTATAGGAAAATTCTACTAGTGGTAAATATTGATCCCACATACCCTGAAAATCAAGTGAGCAAGATCTCAACATGTCTTCTAAGGTCTGAATAGTCCGTTCTGATTGTCCGTCTGTCTGAGGGTGGTAAGCAGTGCTCAAATGAAGTTCTGTATCCAGGGATTTCTGAAGACTTTTCCAAAATCTTGAAGTAAAACGGGGAACACGATCAGAAACAATCGATAGGGGTACACCATGAAGTCTCACAACTTCATTAATGTATAGTCTTGCTAGACGTTCCAGGGGTAGATCTTCTCTTATAGCAAGAAAATGTGCTGACTTGGTAAGACGATCAACAATAACCCATATTGCATCGTTCCTTCTAGGAGTCTTTGGTAGCCCCATGACAAAGTCCATCGTAATATTGTCCCATTTCCACTCCGGTATGGGAAGAGGTTGCATGACTCCTCCAGGCTGTTGCCTTCCAGCTTTCACTTGTTGACAAACCATACATCTTGACACAAAATCAGCAATCTCCCTCTTCATGTTGTCCCACCAAAAATGTTCCTTCAAATCTCTATACATTTTGGTGCTCCCAGGGTGTATAGAGAAATTGGAACTACGAGCATCATCCAGCAATTCCCTTTTTAGATCAGGTATATTGGGAACACAAAGTCTCTTCCCGAATTTCAAAATTCCACCTTCATACGCAAAGTCTCTCAATCTCCCATCATTCACAGCTTTAATCTTCTTTTGGAATTTTCATCATCAGTCTGAGAACTCTTAATCCTTTCTAGTAAAGATGGTTTGGCAACCATTTGAAAAAGCATTGATGTTTCACCTTCCCTGGTTATTCCCATGTCCATATTCACTAGCTCCATGAAAATTGGATCCCTTTCAATTCTCATATTGTTCAAAACTCCATCATCTTTTCTACTCAAAGTATCTGTCACCTTGTTTGCCTTCCCTAGGTGGTAGTGTATCGTACAATCATAATCCTTGAGTAATTCAAGCCATCTCCTTTGCCTCATGTTGAGTTCTTTTTGTGAGAAAATATACTTCAAACTCTTGTGATCAGTATAAATCTCACATTTTTCACCATAGAGGTAGTGCCTCCATATTTTCAAAGCAATGATCACTGCTGCTAACTCGAGATCATGAGTAGGATAGTTTTGTTCATGAATTTTCAACTGTCGTGATGCATAGGCAATAACTCTATCATTCTGCATAAGGACACAACCAAGTCCTTTCTTTGATGCATCACTATAAATAACGAACCCATCATTCCCCGATGGTAGAGTCAATATAGGAGCATTGACTAATCTTCTCTTCAGTTCTTCGAAACATTCTTCACACTCTTTTGTCCAAACAAATTTAACCCCTTTACGTGTGAGCTTCGTTAATGGGTTAGCCAATCGGGCAAAATTCTGGACGAAACGTCGATAATAACCTGCCAAGCCAATAAAACTACGTACCTCAGTTATACTCGTAGGTGCTGGCCATTATTGGATTGCCTTGGTCTTAGAAGGATCAACAGAGATTCCATCTTTAGAGACAATATGGCCAAGAAAAGAAATCTCCTGAAGCCAGAATTCACACTTGCTAAACTTTCCATATAATTCATGCCTCCTCAGAGTCTTCAAGATAATGCGCAAGTGATTTTCATGATCTTTGTAGGTTTTGGAGTATACCAAGATATCATCAATAAATACCACCACAAATTCATCGAGATACTCCTTGAAAACTCTATTCATCAGATCCATGAATACAGAGGGTGCATTAGTCAATCCAAACGGAATTACAGTAAACTCGTAATGCCCGTACCTGGTTCGAAATGCTGTTTTCGGAATGTCTTCCTTCTTTACACACAACTGATGGTATCCAGATCGAAGGTCAATCTTTGAAAAGTATTGAGCTCCATGCAGTTGGTCAAATAAATCATCAATACGAGGTAGGGGATACTTGTTCTTTATCGTTATAGCATTGATCTCCCTGTAGTCGATACATAACCTCATAGATCCATCTTTCTTTTTAACAAAAAGAACAGGGGCTCCCCATGGAGAAACACTAGGGCGAATAAATCCCTTATTACTCAATTCCTCTAGTTGTTTCTTTAGTTCGACTAGCTCTACAGTGGCCATTCTATAAGGGGTCTTCGATATAGGCCTTGATCCAAGAATTAAATCAATGGAAAACTCTACTTCTCGTTCTGGAGGATGTCCAGGTAAATCTTCCGGAAATACATCTACAAACTCTTTCACAATAGGTACATCCTCTATTTGAACATTCCTTTCCTCACCGACAGTTATTTCATTCTCTTCCTCCCCGATAATTGAATTAAGTTGAGCTACAGGGGGTGGATCTAAATAAGAATTAGGTGGTGACGATTCTGCTCTAAAAATAAGGTGCTCCTTATCATTATCATCAAGAATCGTAACCTATTTCTTCTTACAATAAATCGTCGCATCATAGTCCGAAAGCCAGTCCATACCGAGGATTATATCAAACTCAATCATAGGTATGACGATGAAATCAGCAGATAAAGAAAATTTATGTGCTCTAATGGGGACTGATTCACAAAACTTTGTTGCAACGATACTTCCCTTAGGAGTTTTAACTGACAACTCCCTTATTAAATCAAATTGAAAATATCTAATTTTCTTAGCAAACTGGGAAGATATGAAACAATGCGATGATCCAGAATCAAATAATGCATTTGCTAAACTTGAGGAAACCATTAAATTACCTGCCACCACGTCTTTCGGAGCTTCTACCTCAGCAGTAGTGATAGCATAAGCCTGGCCTTGATCCCTTGGCCTTTTTTGAGGTAAGTTCTCCTGACGCTTAGGACATGCATTTGCATAATGCCCCATCTCCCTGCAATTGTAGCACTGAACGTTGGTATCTTCCTTCTTCCCCTTGCAATCATGAGCTTGGTGGCCTTTTTCACCACACTTGTAACAGACTCCCATTCCCTTCAGGCAAGCACCGGGGTGTTTCTTCCCGCACTTACCACAAGATGGATATTCAACCTTTCCCTTCTTCCCCTTATTTCCATTCCTAGATTGATCAGCAGGTCTCTTCTTCTCTTGCTTTGCTTTAAAGTCATAAGACTTAGAGAATTCCTTTTCGGTCTTGATAGTACATGAGACAATGTCTTCGTACGATGAAAAGGATTGTGAGACTAATGCTCGACGGAGAAATGGTTTTAACCCATCAAAGAAACGATCAATATTACTTCTTGGGTTGCGAATATAATCTCCAGCATACCTCGCTAACCTTGTAAAGTTAGCCTCATACTTTGTGACATTATCATCCTCCTTTTGTCTCAGACTCAGAAATTGCCTTTCCATATCTGCTCGATGGTCGCAAGGAAAGTATTTTTCTAAAAACAGATCTTTGAACTCCCTCCATTCCATGTTTGATACTTCATCATCTTCCTTCATGTTTTGAATCAATGACCACCATTGATCAGCATCTCCAGTGAGGCGGTAAACTGCCATGGTAACTTTTTCCCTTTCACTACTCCCCAAAGCCTGAAATATTTTCTCTTGGGAAAATATCCATTGCTCAGCTACTAAGGGATTTGTACTCCCATTGAACGTTGGTGGTTGTTGTCTCATGAATCGATCTAACATTGATCCTCCACGCTGCGGATCAGGGTGCTCCATACGGGTAAGGTTATTATTCATAACCTGAGTAAGTTGTCCCAGTACGGTGATTAGCTGATCAGCACCAGTTGCATCACCAGCCCCACTATAATTATCTTGAGCAGGAGGGCAATCCCTACATGGAGTGCGTGTATTGATACGGTTTCCATTTCTTCCACTAGGCGCCATTTCTAAACAATGGCATAAACTAGATCAGTTTATGAATCAAAATACATAATCCCATACTTATAAAACACTTAACATAAATTGAACTATTTATGGATATAATCCATAATCATAAAAATGTTTTCTTTGAGGAAGTATATACTCATAAACCCTTCATAATGATTTGTAAAGAAAATGAGAGTTATCCTAAGCATATCCCCCGGGAGTGTCGTAACCAAGAGTGCAGCAAGGCCCGTTGTCGTGCACCAGTTCCCGTTCGAGTCTAGCTCAAAGCGGTGTTTTCGGGTTTTACCCCTAGGTACATCTGTGCCAGAGCCGCCTCTACCTGCTCGTATCCAGACAGGGATGTATTTCTCGGAAAACTCACAAAATCTCTACAATACCAAAATTCTAGGAAGTTCTTCTATACTAATCCTCAAAGTTCATCTTAAGTCTACGTGCTCTAATCAGAGTTTATCTAAATCTAGCTTCCAAGGTTTGTACTAAACCTGCTCTGATACCAACTGTAACGCCCCGACCCCAGCTACCCAGAGTCGGTGCATTAATTACATAACATTGGCATGATCACAAGAAAGATCAAATCCCGAAAGACCGATTGGTTTAGTATCCTTGGAAACACTAGATATAATCATAAAGTTTTACATTACATTTCAAAGTGAAAAACTACTACAACAACAAAGTCTTCATATCCACACTATTAACCCCTCATAATATCCCTGCATTTCATTCATAATTTACTTCTTCACTACCTGGGAAAAATAAAACATAGAAAAGGGGTGAGCTCAAATGCCCAGTAAGGATAACAATATAGAGGAAACTTTCATAAATAAAAATAAACATTTAAGGCAATGTATAACTCAAACAAAAGCCTTTTAAACTTGAACATTTAACATAGTATGGCATAAATAAAATGAAATAATGCCATTTACTTATTCACATGGATATTCTACTAATCGAATAATCACATGCAAAAATCAATAACCACTTTCATAATGTTGGAATGCATAATGCCAGACTATCATAACCACATAGCCAAGGCCTCGTGCCAAGACTACAAATAAGATTTTGTCAAGGCCTTGTGACAAGACACTAGTTTGTCTCATGAGACCTACCGATGCAACGAGGAGCTATAGCGGGCTCCACCCGTCACTTATTAAGTCCAATGCATTCCCATATGAAAAGGTTTAAACATAACATAAACATTCGTATTAAAACTAGCATACGAAATGTCAATAATTTCACCATAAACTATGAATGGTATAAAAATAGCACATCCACAGTCAAACATATCACAAAACCTTCAATACAATATAGAAGTTTTGTATCATAATAAATCAACTTCAAATAATCTTAAAATCCATCAAAGTATGTTGACATAGATGAAATCAAAATTCTTTTTAAAGAAGTATCTCCTTTTATTTTGAAATCATTTAAGATCCATATAAAATAAAACATTTTCTTTGAAAATATTCTTATAAGCTTGTAAGGAAAGCTTTGAAGATTTTATAACGGCGTAAAATAACCGCACCCGCCGTATAAGTTAAAAAAAACATTCTTACCTCAATTCTGTCGAAAAGGTTTAAAAGGACCTTGTTTTGAAAACGACGGAAAGATTCCTTTATAAACCTCTTATAAAAAGTCAAAAAAGGGTATAAATGACTTTAACCCATATTCTTGTAAATAGTAAAAATGTTTTGAAATACATTTTTAAGAAACATGGATGTGGATGATAAAGAGATCCCAGTAGATTATTACATATAAACAACCTCGGATAATGAAGAGATTGTGAAATAACCCTTACCTTGTACTTTTCCTTGGTTGGGGTAGGTTAACCTCCTGTATAATGGTGAAATAATTGTTATTAAATTATAAAAGAATCATATATATTAATATGATATCATATATGATCTTTTAACATTGATTTATTAATAATATCTTAGAATTATCATCGTTTCGGGTGTTAACTTACTCATTTTCTTTTATATGTTTTGTTACATAAGCCATGTTTGTTGTATCTTATTCATATCCAGAATGATATCAAGTCCTTAAACATCATTTTTAAATCATAAAATGATAATTATACTTGAATGGATACGATGGAGAATGAATCTCATCGCGTTCGTGGAGACGGTAGTCCGTACGTACGCACGAGCGACAATATCATTATTTTGATATTAAAATAATATATAAATGAATGGTATATCATATATACAGAATCATTAACATGTTATATTTATTATTTACATGAGTTACACATCATTATTATACCCATCCAAATAATATTATATTGAATAACAATTACACCACGACGTGGAGACGGTAAGCCGTACGTACGCACGTATGGTGACATGTTATTCAAAGGGTGGATAGAATACTGAATATGGTTGTAACATACTTATAATAACATCACAGTATATGTGAGATACTGGAGTTATTATTTTAGAATGGTAAGAACAAAGGAAGAAGAAGTGGAAGAAGAAATGAACTTAGAAAAGGGTGGTGAAATCATTACCTCTTCTTTGGGTTCTTCCTTTTGATTTGATCAAAAGGGCTCCTTAGTTTGGCTTTCTGATCAAACTAAGGCCTCTAGGTTGTAGTGAGGGATGTTGGGAGATTATTTGGGCAGAGTTTGGCCGAACCAAAAGGCTTTGAAGGTGTGAAGAAATGAGAAGGAGGAGTGCCCTTTTTATAAGAGGGGTGAGGGGCACCTTTCTAAAAGCTAGAAATATTAATTTATAATAAATTCATATTCGGTTTCTAAAGGCTCCAATGTTGACTATTCAAAGGATTAGGTGGGGATAGGTCGAAAACAACTCATCCAATAGAATTTAGACAGGTTTGGGTACTTATATTAACCTTATCTTTAAGTATTAACTCTAAGTTAATTAGTTTCACTTTTACAATGTCTCTTTGTATTTTTATATATTATGGTTAATAAACTTACTATATACATCCAAGCGACCCCCAAGTGGTCCATTAATGATTAACCTATCATAATATAAGTCTCTTGGCCGAAACTTAGATTTTTAGGAATTTAATATCAATTAATAATATAATATTTGTTTTAAGAACTCTTTTATGTCAATTTTGACACTATTCAATAGTTGATTTTTGTGAAACTCATAAAATATTGATTACTTAGAACAAAGTCCATTAAATCAATCCTAATATATCATATTAGCCTAGAAAATTAGTTTAATTCATTAAAAGTTTCATATTATATTTATTTGGGTATTTATAATATCAATTATTTTAATTTTTCACTATTATAGTAATTACTGCATCATCATTGTGTCATAAATAAAATAACTTATTTAATGTCTAACAAATTATAAATAAAATATCATTATGTAGGAAATCTTTTTATCTTTATAATTAATATTTATAATCGAAAATCCAACATGTATAACCCTATGTAAAAATTGTTGTTCTAAAAGATATATGCTTGTGTCATTTTTGTATTCATTTTGACTTAATTAAAATAAAGTGTCATTATCACTTACAAGTGGATCCATGGGGTCCCAAAATAGACCCAAAGATGCCCATGGTCGACTATGTATCAACCAATATGGTTAAGACACGTTTTAGGGTAATTTAGTATTATTATAATATTATTTTTTTAACCCTTATTTACCGGATTTACCCTTAACCATGGTAAATAAAATATTTACCGCAGTAATTATTCAAAATGTCTAAAAATAAAAGTTACCTATTTACACAATTTGAACATCCTGATTCCAAATATGGAATCCATTTTTCTAAATTCAAAACACAGAAGTGGCAGAAATTAATTTAAAATTAATTCCCGCTGTCAAAACAAAAAGCGTGTTTTTAAGAGATAATAACTACCAAAAGATTGACACTTGTTTATGTTCGGTTTAATTGTAAAATTATGTCCAATGACCAACATTATATTAAATGGTAAAAATATATTCTAAATATACTTTAAAACCACTCAAATTCATAATTTATCACTATTACTTATTTTGATTAAAAAAGTTGTTTTTAATTAAAATTTAGTTATTTTCACTATTCATCAAAATATAAAAGTTATCCGAAAAGTACCAAAATTTCACCCTAGGATAATTTCGATATTCCGAATCCAAAAATGAAGTCCATTTTGAAATATAAAATATATATGATTTCAAAAAGTAGGTATCACTATTTACAACGGCTAGTTTAATTAGTTGTGGTGTGTGTTAGAACTCGAGGTTGCGTACAACACACGCTATCGCATTATTCGAAGGGAAACGTACCGTAGAAGCTTGGGGTGTTACAATATTTGTTGAACATGGTTAATAGTTATCCCTAAAAGTTATCATCCCATATAAATTTAATTTATTTTTGTTTAGTTTGGTTTAGTCAAAGATAGTTCAATTTGGATAAAATCTGGTTGAGTCTATATAGACCAAGTTAGTTTGATTTGGTTCAATTCAATTAATCATTATTTTGTTAGATTACATCCACCTGTTAATGAAGATTTAAAATCTATCCAATGGTGTCACTTTAACCAAAAAAATATGATCAACTTCCTCAATTATAGTGAAATAAAATTCATAAAATTATCTAATAACACAACCAAGATATTATTAACCAGTATGTATATAATGAATAATAAAGAGTAGAGCCATTACTGGAGTTAAAAACACTAAATATTTTTTATGATCTTGATCACAACATGGAATAACTTGTGGTACAACAACTACTACTGCTTCATTTTTTAATATATAAAAATTATAATTATTTTATGTCTAGAATGAATCATATGAAAGTCCTTGTGACTCATTCATAGAATTATATAACTAATAATAAATTATAGATGATTTGTTCGTGGGTCCAAATTATATATAAAATGTTCACAATTACCTATATACCGTTTTAAATGAATCATATAAAAATCAAAATTACTTGTACATTGGTCAGGAATTTTCCTAAAAATACCTATCAAAATTGCTCATAAACAAATAAATACATAAATCATTTTTTCGCCTCAACATGAGATTATAGTAATTCTTAAAAAAATACAATGGTCACATAAATTTTTTTATAGGCCTATTAAATACCTTAAAAATATATATAATAAAATAAAATAATCCCAGAATTTTCATAAAAATTACAACCCTATATAGCTCATTTACAATGTCATTTTCAAAATATAAATATTAAACTAGAGTACTTCAATATACCAAACTGGATTCATATGTATAACTTCACATAATTCATTAACATCCTCCATCCAAGTTATATTTATTACTAAATATAGTAGACATTTTTCTGAATAATCCATTAACGATTTCTCAAGAGTAATTCAAGATTTTCTCAAATATATTAAACTAGGTTGTATCCACTAAATGGTGTATTTTACTATGATATGTATTTCATATTAATACAAAATGATTTAAAAGTGAATGTATGTTTTTATAGGGTTTCCTCAGTTGGTATATGTGTTATCATTCTTTAAAAAAATAACAATTTTAGGATATAATAAAAAAAAAATAATGAATCACATTTGTTGTAAGATATACCAATTTATTTATGTATTTAATTTCTTTTGTCATTATTTTAGAAGTATTATGATTTATTTCACTTATAATATGATCATTTACTCTAATTATTATTTCATATTACTAATAATAAGTAATGTCTCTCCCATTAACTTAATGCAATTTTCAATACTTTGGCACATTAAACATCAAAATAATGCAAAACTATGTAAAATGAACTTATAAGTATTATAATATTGATATTATAATTGAAATATAATATCAATATTACACATGTATATAATATGAAAATAAAAAGTTTACTATTTTTAAATGTGTTTCATATCTGATGTTTTCTATCTGATTATCAAAAGTTTTTATTAAATGTTTTTTATTTGAAATTAATCTGTATATATAAATAAATAAATATATATATATTTATATGTTTAAATATAAATAAAAATTATATTTTCATATAATGTATTTAAAGGATCTTAATTGGATATATTTATGAAGAACCTCTAGTGAATATGAATAATGAGTTGAAGAAATCTGGGAATATGATAAATGAAATCTTCGAAACACTGATTTTATTTTTTGTCCATGTGTAATGTGTTTGAATATGGGAATCTTAAACTCCAGAGAAATGAATGATCATCTAATTTTTATGGTTTTAGCCTTAATTATACATGATGGATCTCGTATGGTGAAAAACTAAAAATTCAACATCCAATGTTGATGAAAATATTCATAACAAGGAAGAGGAGCAGATTGATGAATTAGTTCATGATTTAGGTGTTGAAATCATAAAAATAGAAAATATTGAATGATTGTACAAATATTATGAGAAACTATTATTCTCAGGTTGTAGTAAATGTATAGTTTTATCAGAAATTTTGAGATTAGTTAACTTAAAAGAAAAAAATGGTGGAGTGATAAATGATTCTCCAGCTTACTTGATCATTTAAAAGAGCTAATACAGAAGACAACAGGTTTCCAGATCCCAATTATGTGGCAAAGAAAATAATATTCCTAATTGGATTGGGGTATCAAAAGATACAAGGTTTCCCCAATTATTGTGTACTATATAAGATAGAATGTGAATATTTATCATGTTTTCCAACATGTGGGAAATCATGATATAAGATAGATGGGAATCTAAACTCAAATTCCTTCTCAGGTACTATCATATATCATCATGAAAAATAAATTTCGTACTTTCTAATGATATCATCCAATATTTTTTTTCTTAGAATTCTGATGACTCAAATGTGATTCATTATTAGGTACAAGAATCAAAAATCCTACTAATGAAATTTTATACCTTCCAATATTTCCTTGTTAGAAGCATCTATTTGAAAATTCAATTGATAAAAAAAGGTTAAGATAGAAATTAGATGAGCACATATCTGATGGTAACGCATGTGACCCTAATGATTCACCATAGTGGAAGAGTTTTGATAAAAAAATTTATGATTTTATAAGTGAAGTTAGAATTATTAGAATGGGGTTATGTACTAATGGAATGAATCTATATCAGAGCCTCAGTAGCCAACATAGTTCACGACCTATTTTGCTGGTATATTACAACTTGTACACACATCTAGGTATGAAGAAAAAATATGTTATGATGAGTTTGATGATTTCTAGAAGAAAAATCCCATGAATTTTTACTTATGTTAATTTTTCACCATTGATTGATGATTTTAATATTCTTAGGGAGGAAGGTGTTAAAGTTGTCAATCCATACACAAAATTATTTAATTTTTCATGTTATGACAATGTTCACTATAAATGACTTTCTTTATTATGAAAACATATCTGGATATAGTGTTAAGGGACATAAATCATGTCCAATTTGCGAAGAAAAAACTTCATATTATCAATTGTATAATGGAAGAAATACTTTGTACATGAGACATCTATGATTTTTTTTGAATTTATCATTCTTATCATATATTGAAAAATAATTTAACAGTTTATAATAATACAACCTTCCCCATTTCCATTTTTAGGTGAAGAATATTATGAAAGGGTGAAAAATATTGATTCCAAATTTTGAAGGAAAATAAGTTCCAGTCTTCAAATTAATATCTAAAATAAATATTCTATTTTTTGAACTACCTTATTGATGATTTTAGAGAGAAAATATAACATTGATTTTATGCATGTTGAGAAAAAATTATGTGATGGTATGATTGGAACTTATTTAGAAATAAAAGTAATGAAAAATATGAATTTCATTCTAGATTATACTTGATATTAATGACAATACATATGTTGTTAGCTCCCACTATGAAAGGAAAAAGAACAAATTTACCTCTCACTTTCCACTCATTAAGGAAGACTGAAAAGATAAATATTTTTCAATGTCTTAATGGTATTAAATTACCCAATGGGTTTTCTTAGAATGTGAATAATTTGGTATTATTAAAGGATTTTAAACTAATAGATAAGAAATGTCATGATTTCAATGTATTAATGCAACTACTTATACAAGTAGCACTGCATGATAGATTGCCAACAACTATCAGGAATACTATCGTTAGGTTATGTAATTTTAAAAAAAATATTTTTCGAAAATTAATTGATCCAAAATTGTTTGATGATTTTGATAATGAATAAACTCTTGTTAATTATCAACTAGAAATTTATTTACAAAATATTTTTTTTTGATATAATGGTTAATATACTAATTTATTTGGTGTGTGAGATAAGAATGTGTGGAACTGTTTATTTACAATTGATGTATCCTTTTGAAATATATAATAAATTTTTTGAAGGGATATTTTAATAATCCTTACTGAATAGAGGCCTCTATTGTTCAAAAATATGAATTTAAAGAGGTGTCTCAGTTCTGTACTAATTTTTGGTATGAGGTAGAGCTTATTAATCTTCATATTTATCGACATATTACAGTTGATAGTGATGGTAGAGGGGGTTGAGGATTAAAGGTATAGTTCATTAAATGTGATGAAGTGATGCAAGAACAATTATATATTTTGAACAAAATAAATGAGGTTAAATCATATATATCCTCACATATTGTGGAAATAATGTTATGATATTAGAATGGAAACAAAAATTTGTTGATGATTGGGCATAAAAAGATATTTGATTCATTGTTTAAAGAGAAAGTCACCATAGATATATATGCATCAAAAACATTAAAGTGGTTACCAGGGGGAATGTCTCTTAATGTGATCACATGATCTAGTTTTGATATTAAATTTTACACATTTTACAATAAAAATATTGATGAGAAGTGTACCATTCGAATAGTGTTGTGATAGTTTTTTCTATAGTAGTTCATTTTTCAAGTGCCAATGATAAAAAACTAGTTTCTTCTTCCACACCATATTTTTTAGTTCTTGAAGAAATTTGGTAAATTGATTATATTAAATTTCAAGAAAATAATCTTAAGTGTAATTGGGTTCATAGTAAGAGTAGTGTTAAACATGAGGAATAAGGGTTTAAACTGGTTGATTTGAAAATATTTAATTACAGTGAGGAACTATTTATCATGAATACATATGAAAAAAAAGTATTTTATGTAATTGATCCATAGAATGATTAGTGGTCCATAATTTTGCATAGAAAAATATACCATTTGGGTGAAAAGTATGATGCTGATGGTGTTATTGATTTATATGAGCCTTATTCATCTATTATGCAATTTCTAGATGATTACAATGAGTATAAGAAAAACATAGTGCATACAATACGTAATGATATTAATTACGGCATGTGAGAAAACAATAAATTAGTCTCCTGATTTTTTGGTAAATATTTATATATTTTTCTTTTTTTGGAACTTACAAATTCATGCCTCTTTTTTTCTTACTTATTTTTTTCATTATTTTTTCTAAATATTATGTTTTATAATGATATTCAGGTACACCAAATTTCATTACACTTTCTTGTAGTAATGTCTGAAAAAACAGATATGAGTAGTTAGTAATGTATATAAATTTGTATATATTTTGAAATATTCGGTAAGATAAATATTTAATGAAATAAAACTATTAATTTAAAATTTTTTAGCAGGACTGCTAAGTAATCCTCGACAAAGGAGAATTACCCTATTACTACTAAAGAAATAAAGTTCTCAACTTGGATAATGTGGTATTACACATTTATGAAAACTATTCCTTGACCATGATGATGGAAGATTACACATATGTTTTGATGATAATAATAATGAAACTAGCCCAAATTTAGTTTAATTTATCAGTTATATATCGATTCAGACCAAATGTATGATAAGTATTTTATATATTGATTGGACGTCAGAGGACAGTATAGAAAAACAACAACTTTCAGAGGCTGTGATAATAAAATATCTTAATTGATTTCATTTATCTCATTTTTTGAATACAATGTATTTTAAATAACATATTTAATTAATTCAATTATAGATGGAATTCAATTTGGACGGAACCAAAAAAATTAAGAAAAAGCATATCTCATTAGCGGTGGTTCGATGGAGATATTTTAAAACAAAAATTACAAAAAATAATTTTTTTGGAGAGTGAACATTTGAAAACCCATGCCCCAAGTATGATTTTTTAGATGAAGATACATGGAAGTGATTTGTTGATAGTGGTCATGAATAAAAATTTCAGGTTTGATAATTATTTTATAATGTAAAATTTAATATATATTTTTCTAATTACCTAGTAGATTATTTTTATATAATAGTCCTACAGGAGATCTCATCAAGGGATTCAGTTGATAAATGTATACCCTCATACTTTATCACATCATGGGTATCCGTATTGGGAGAAGAAAATAATTGAAGAATGATTTGAATCAGTAAGAGACCAATCTAGTAGTGGTTCAAATAAAGATCAACATTATCTTGCATATCCTCCCACATTCCATGAAAAATAGAAATGAGCCAAAAGAAGGAAAAATTAATAGTATATTACAGAGGAATCTAAGCACGTAGATGATAAATTCTAAGTAAATATTATTTATTTTTCATCAATTTATATATTTTATAAATTTTAAACACTAATATAACTTTTTTATTTTCATTTTAGGATGATCATTAGGAGAAAGAGACACATAGATCTTTTCTCCCTGGGGGTAGGATGGACATCCCAGCTACTTATTTGGGAATGGGATAACCCCAAGAACCTATTAGTAGATATCAGGTAGGTGTAAGTATTTGTAAGGTTTTTGGTAATATTCAGTAATCAAGAGACCTAGAAATAGAATCCTTAAAAGCTAAGATGAAATATATGAAATAGTTTATGGGTGACCAAATTCAAGCAGCATCACAAAAGGCTTTGTTAGAACACTTGGAAACACAGTCAAAGTCTACACAACCTTCCTAGGTATATTTTTTATATCTCATCATTTTTTTATTTTATAAATTATAAACACTAATATAACTTTTCCATTTTTCAAACTTCCCTGCCAGATCACCCAAACTACCCTACCCCATCTCCCTACCTATCCCTATATAAGTAGCCTTACTAGGAATATTATTTATTTATCATCAATTCCACTATTTTATAAATTATAAACACTAATATAACCTTTTTATTTTTTAGCCTTCATAGTCTGCTCACCCGAACTACCATTCCCCATCCGCCAACCATGCCCTGTCTGACAAGATTTCCTTGGTATATTATTTAGTTTGCATCAATATTTCTATTTTATAAATAATAAACACTAATATAACTTTTTCATATTTAATCCTCCCTAGCCTGCTCAACCTAACTACCCTTCCCATCTACCTACATTGATCGTCCACCTCCTCTCTTAGACCAATCAATATTTATTTGTCTGAAATTATAATATTTTATAAATTAAAAACACTAATATATTTTTTTCATTATTCAGCTTACCCAACAATCTCTACCAAATAACCCTTCCCCATATACTTACTTTGATCCTCCACCACCTCGCTCGGACCAAAATGTATACTATGAGTGGTTTAATGGAGATCCTCATATACATATTTTTGGGTTAGGACTCATGAATTTTTTTGGGGATTGTATACATCACTAGCCTATGAAGATGGGTCTGGTTAGAATATCTGTACTTGATATTATATTTCCAAATGCTCTACTATGATTTATTACTGAGGAGATCACCATATTTGTGGATTTTCTAGGTTATTGTTTACTTGGGATAACTGGTCCTCTTCATTTAATTTCATATGAGGTATTAATATTTGGTAAATATGAATTATTAATGATTAAAAATTACATATAATTTATTTATACATTTAAATTATATTGGATTATCTGAATGTAAAAGAATCTGCACAAATGAAACAAAATGTTCAGGAACAATCAACTATAAAATCATCTGATATTTCTTATGAAATACAAATATTATATCATGATTCTTCTTCATTGAATTATACCAATGAGTTTCAGATGAAGAGTGATATTTATGGAAGTGAATATCTATTGAGATTACTCAATATCGATATCATGTATCTAGTAGATTTTTAAGATCTTGACTTGAATGTGGTACAGTTTTTTTCCATGTAAGTAAATTGACATTTGAATTTGAATTTTCATGTCATTAATAAAAGGTGTTTTTTAAATTGACTAACTATATTTTCATTTTAAATTATGTTTCTAAAAATGCTTCTTCTACCAAAAAATGTACAAGCATTTATAGTATTATATATCTAGAATTCATTTACATGGATGTGCAACATGTGGGGAATCCTGATTGAGTTTCATATATATGTAAGAGATTATCGCATTCAAAGATTGAGTGTTGGTCTCTACCATTTCTAGATAAGTAAGAATAATAAATTAATAATTAACTAATTATTATTATAATGTAATTAATTTTTAACTTTTTTTAATGTAGGGGGATTTGGATGTTATGCATATTGTGCCCAAGTGAATGCACCTTATATTGGGTTTTCTATTTATGGGGGAAGGTTTATTAAATATTTTCCACCTCATTAGATAAGTATGTTTTTTTTGTTTTTCATAATCTCATAATGTTTTATTATCATTGATTAAACACGTATTATTTGATCATAGATATGATAATGAAGTTCAGGGAAAACAATTAACAAGGAATAACTATCAATAAAGACCCCAAATAAAATCAAATATGTCTAAGTACATGTAATTAGATCTTGTATTTGATTTTATTCTAAATGTTTGTTAAATATTAATTTTTACTATCAGTTTAATGTTTCATAAAAATAGTTTCATTGTAAAAAATGACATGTTTAATTTGGTTATTATATTATATGATTTATGTACAAGATAATCACAACTAGGGAAATTGATGAATTTAATAAGGTTAGTTGTATAATTGTTTTACATTATCTGCCACATTATTCCATTTTTTTATATCATATCAATAAATGTAATTGTAGATACTCAGTGATTCCCAGTATTATTCTAAATCTGATCTTACCCTTATTCAATATATATTATTAACTATTTGTTAATTTCTATTAGGATTTTATGTATTTATATTCTAATATTTATGATCAATATTACATATGAATTCAAAAAACTAACTCTTTTGATATATTAGGTGTTTGAACATACTGATAATAAAATTAATGCTTCAACAACAACCAACAATGATCATGTTGAAAATTTTAGGTACGTATATTTTAATATTACTTTATAATACAAATTTCTGGCTAATTTTTTGATTAACTGTATAAAAGAATGTATGTAATAGATTTTTTGTCATTGAAAAATACTAATTGAATTCTGAATATTATGTTTTTATTACAGCTGTTTATATTATTTTAGAAGTGTAATATTCTGAATTTTTTAATTTTTTTTAACTTTCATCAACATTTTTTAATGTAAATGACGATGATCCCTATTCGGAGAGGGTTTTCAGCATCTGTTATTTAATTAACTGATGCCAAAATCTTGGAAGCAGGGGGGGGGTTAAATGTCGGTCTTAGAAAAAATGACACCAAAACCCTTCTCAAAACTAATTTCAGCATTAGTTTTTGTAAAAACAACACAGAAAATAATCTTTTTTACAAATCCTTTATAAAATTCGGTAAAAAACCGGTGTCAAAAATTAAAAAACCGATGATAAATCCTGTTTTTTCACAAGTGGTCTTTGGAGAGACACCCTTATTTTGTGAGTTTTCCAATAAAAATTGTTATCAAGTAACTATTTAGATGGAACCATGTGATTATCTTTAAGGTATTCTATGTAGATCACCACATTCTTGGATGAAGGAAGGTGAATCAATGTTGTTGGGAGTTCACCTCGTGCCCGAGACGTCAAAGCAGGTTCTGCTAATTTGGAAGCATATGGACACGTCTTAGAGTAGAAATATGTCATATGATGATATAATTCAATGAACCCAAGAGTTTACTGAGGGTGATACTATATTACATTTAGTGTCACCTAGGTTTGGTAACCACAGTGAATAAAAACATGTCAAGTTGGTGCCCTAGTTTGTTGGACCATTTGAGGTCGAGGACAGAATCAAGCCGGTGGCATGCCGATTGGCTCATCTCTAAAGATACAGTTCTATGAATGATGTTTTCCACATGCAAAAAAATTGACAATATCAACTCAACCACTCTCATGTGTTCAATGTGGATGATTTTGATATTGATAATGATGCATCCTTTGAGGAGAATTTGATATGTGTGTTGGATCACCATGAGAATGTGAATCTGGAAAAGGCCTTGTCGATAATTCATGTATTTTGGGAATATAGACCTGTTGAGGTGGAAGCATGGAACATATAAAAGGATAAGTAGGATCAGTGATCTGATCTCTTTGACATAGAATCTTAGAGATTCTTGGGAGTAAAAATCAAAGATGAGATATAATAAAGGGGGGAGAATATAAATTCATAAACTTTTTTAGAGTTGTATCAAGCTTGTTTTTTGGTATTCTTTCTCTTGGTTTTGATTAATTAGTTTGGGTAATTTATTAGGGAGTTTTTGGGTGAAATTAGAGAAATTTGGAAGGAGGAGAGGTTGTGCACGTTTTTTGAATGGTTTACCCAAACTGTTCACCTAGCCCATATAACCATGTAAATCCAATAAAAGAGGATTCACATGACTAGAACACGTTTTTTCAAACCATGCACCCTCTTCAGATAAATCATACACCCTCATAAAGCAAGTGAATGGATATGGTGATTTTTTTTGGAAAACCTTACTCACCTACCTAAGAAACTATGCATGGGTTTTTAATTACCCCAAGAATTTGATATAAATTTCACGAACTCAATATTTTTACCCTTAATCAGCCCTCGATCAACCCAAAACATTCTATCTCAATTTTTAAGGCTCCTAGATAGACTGCAACCCCTTTCAGACACTATTAATCGTGATTCGAAGCATAAATTAAAGATCTGCACCACCCCGGGTATGTGGTTTTGTCATGTTTAGATCTCTATCTCTCTCCCTATCTTATTCCTAGTTAATATTGTGATGTTTATATAATGTTGGATATAGATTTAGATCTGCGTTTGTAAGATCTTGATTCATTTAAATCTTGGATCTAGGTTTCAAATATAGTTAATGATCTTCATCACGTATTTGAGAAATCTTTTTTGTAATGGGAATTTCCATTTGGTGATCCATCATCAATGAATTGTGGTAGGTGAACTATTATTCAAATACCGAAGTATTTATTTGAATTATGTGTATCTAATTGTACAACTTCAATCATTTTAAATGAAAATGAGTTTCTTAAATTTCATTAATTAAATAGGTAAATTAATTAATCAATGGATAGTCAAATTAGTTATTCTGAGATGGTTATATTGGATTAAATAACTATAGAATTAATTAATGATAATTGAAGTGATTATATAATTTATTTAATAGGAATAATTAATTATTGAATTAATCATGTGGATGTTTGGATTTTAGAATTTTATTAATTAACTGTTGAATTAATTAGTAGAGATTATTGTATTTATGAAATTGATTAAATTAGAATAATTAATTATTGAATTAATTATGTGGGTACTGGGATTGAAGAATTTTATTAATCAATTGATGAATTAATTAATATAAATTCTTATTTTTAAGAAATTGATTGATGTGATTAATTAATTGTTTAATTAATTAATTCCATTGATGTGATTATATAATTGTTGAATATTTAAGGGAATTGATGTGATGAATTAATTTTTTAATTAATTATTGGAATATTGTGGTATTAAATGTGATACAAAGTTAATTTGGATTAAACATTATTGATGTCGTATATATGAAATTGTGATACATGCAATATTGTGACAAATGTTTTTTATTGAGAAATGGGGTGTGGGATATAAGGTTATGCTACAAATACACATGGGGTCCAAGTCATGACATTATAGGACTAATGGAATAAATTAAAATATTATTGTATGGGGAATAAAATTATTTTCTAAATACAAATGGCGTGTGGGTTAAGGAAGAATACTTCCAATAACCATTGGGTTCTAGGAATGATGTTCTATGACAATTAGATTGGAATTGGACTATGGTTCTAATTGATCATGGAATTGAGTAGGGAAGAAATGGATAATGAAATCCCACATGTTATAATAAATTTTGAGGTGAATATGTGATATAGTTCTGTGTCTAGAATGGGCCAAAGAAGGTTATGTGGTTAGAGTGTTCTCGAGAGCCTAGGGGTTTATGTAGTTAATTGAAATAATAATAAATGTGATGACTATTTCATAATACATTATAATATATTATTTATAAATCTGTATATACTATCTAAGATGGATATTGTTTAATATTCCATTGGTGGTGGCCTGCTATGTTGTATTCACACCCTAATTGGGATGTATGATTGGTACATGAATAGATTTCATGGTTGCAAGATAGGCTAAGGGAAAGAGCCATATATTGGATGGATGATTCAGTAAGGAAGATGGATGTGGGAACCAGAAGTGGTTTGAGTCTCACATGGGTGTTTTTAGTGTCTATTTGTTTTGGGATTTGTTTATTGGATCTTGACACATTTTGGAATGACATATATATAGTTTTAGTTTTGGATATTGTATTTCCTATTTTGTTCAACATGTGATGTTGTTATTATTATTATTATGGTTATATTATTTGTTGTGCATTATTTCTTTCCAATAGTGTTTTACTTTGATAATGTTGGTATACTTTCTCCAAGATCATTACTAGAGTCGCACTATTTGTAGATATCCTCGGGTGTACATGGAGGCATTCCTAAGGTCATGTGACCAATAGGCTCATGGACCCAGCTTGGGGCACCCGGTTTGGATGATAGAACAATAAAATCTATAGATCCTAGATAATGACAGTGTTGATACTTTTATAGTGTTTTTAAGTTCTATTGGATGTTGAGTAAGCTGAAGGGGGGGGGGGGGTGATAAAATACTAGATTGTGTGACATAAATCCGTTGATAATTATACAAAATTGTTTTTATGTGACATGATGCATGCTTCCTAATGATTTTACATAACACACTCATTTTTTGAAATAAATTTCATTTAATTTAGAATTTAACAGATTAATTTTTTCAAATTTTCTATTGAATTATTTTTTTTTGGGTCAATTACATTTGAAAATTTACTTTCCAAAAATAAAACCAATAGGCATAATGTTTTATAATATCTAATAGATATTCTTTTTTTTGTGTACAATGAATAAGGAAATGTAAATTGGATATTATATGGATGAAGTTTAGAGTACCTGAGAGAGAGTACATCCCATATCGAAAATTTCATGGTCTCTATCTTCAAATTAAAAACTCCAATACTAAATTATAGGTGTCCAATTAGATTGGGGTAAAATAAAATCAAACAAAATCATACGCCTCCCTACATTTGTGAAAATATCCTCCCTTTACAACATGGACTCTGCCCCATGTGTGCGTAGCTCTGCTCCCCATGAGACGTCATTCTCAAACGCAACCATTACACTATATCCACCATCATTTCCCTTCAAACAACATTTTCAAATAAATGTGATCTCTAATTTCATTCCCATTTATTCTACATGATTCAACTTGAAATGTAGAGGGCCTTTGAGAATTCTAGTGTTTCCCCCAAGGGAGAATTCTATCATATTAGACAATACTAAGGCATTAAATTCAGTAAATAAGAGGAAGAAACATTATCAAAATTGTTTGTCCATGACTTAGGGTCTTCATGTGATTTAAATTCAAAAGCCTGATTATCATGAGATATAATCATACTATAGGTTGAGAGTCATGGGAGATTTAAGGATGTGGTTCAAATAAGGTTACAATCCATCTGGAAGGTGGTCAAGACATTTCAAAAGAGCACAAAACAAAGAAGAATAGGAAAAAGTTTGTCTATATATATTCATATTCAAATATTTCCTAGCATCAAACCATCACTTTTTATGTTGAGATATTTTTAGATGGTCTCATGTGGACTAATTTTTTACTAAAATTATGGATTTATCATTTAAATGTGTGAAGAGATAGGGGTAAATAAAATTCAAAAACTGAATTGAAGAATAATATTTTATCTCATGATTTATCTGCCTATAAATAGATCATGATGGCTACTATACAAGAGGAATATGGCACAGACTAGACATGGAATATATAAGGTAGAACCTACAGTGATACTACCGATCTATAGAATATTGGTTATTAAGGTACTTTTTCATTTTGATATCCAAAAATGACTAGTACGAGGGTGAAATATTTCTTGTATGATTCAATGTAATTAGGGGGGTTAACCTAGTATAGGGAATTGTATTCTGATTAAATTATGTGTTAGTTTCATGAATTTATTCTTTCATTTTACTCTTTCTCTCACATCTAATCCTTGGCCATATCTATAAGAGGAGGGTGTACTTTGTTAATGTATCAACTAGATACCCCGTAGCATGGCACAACCAATGGAAGTGATTGGGGTAGTTATTTAGTACAAATATTTTGAATACATATATATATTAAACTAAATTAGGGGTAAATTGGCTTATATTGAACACGGGGTGAGTACTCTAAGAAGTATCCCATTTCAGATCAAATTTTAAAACATATAAATTAAATTACATCACTTTTTCTTAACTAAGTGTATGAAACCAAATTAACTGAATCATGGTATGATCATCTCATTAATAAAAAAAAACCAATATTGAACCTCCTAGTTCTATTAAATTTATTTTTAATCATTATAAATAATTTATTTACCATTATATATAGGATCATCCATTAATTTTACTTTACTACTATAAAATGTTAGTTAGTGATTGTAAGTGTAAATAAATTATTAAATTTGTTTCACCACTAGAATTAATAATGAATTTTGGGATATCATTTTATTATCAACATTTTTAGGGAATGGTCATTCTAAATTTTTATAATTTTCAATAATTATCCATATTATCTATATTTTCAAATTTTTACAATTGGTATTGTCACACAGTAGTTTTAGGTATGACATCAATGAACGGTTAAAAAAAATTGGGGTAAAAAAATGAAGGATAACATGATTATAATCCTGATATTGATAATACCCAGAGAAGATAGAATAAAAATATACAAGAATAAGTCATGTCCATAATAGAACAAGGCCAAAGAGAAATCAAATTATAATAAAAAGAGTTGCATGAATGGAAATAAAGGTTGAAATATCTCATAAAAAATGTAAGACCCTAAAATAAGGGGTTCAATCCATGAATTATCAAGACTCTAGTCAATTAAAAATAGATTGTGGTCAGGATAACTATTGTCACCTATTAATATACAACATCCATTTTATCATAAAATATTAAACACGTATGAAGATGTTGAAAAACTAAACATATAGTATACAAAAAATGTATTAGAATTGTATTGGAATAGTATGAATTTTAGAATGGATTATATTTTTCCCTTATTATATCCATTTTACTTAGATACATATTATAATAATTTTATGGATATTCCCTTATAAAGATAATTGGCTCGCTATGTTAACCAGAAAGACATCTTAATCCAGGGTATATATAAGAGTTTCCTCAACCACACCCCAAGAGCTATCCAACAAGCCATCTAAGTAGTGAGGATCTGGGAAAGGATAAATATTTTGATGAGAGTACAGGGAACATGCAGGTGTACCTAAGTAGGTTGTGCGATGGGTGGGGGGGATAGTCTAAGGGGGAATGTGGGTGTGTGTTACTAATTTCGACTCTTTTGTTGAGTTGAGTGATGGATTACATGCCCCACTTTATTATGTAGATCCAGAAAACCTAACTATCTAATGTGGGATGAAAAAGGAGTGTGAAACAACTCATCTGTGAAATATCTATAGACAAATCTCCAACAGTCTGATTAGAGAACTATGTTCCATATAATCAACTCACATGATCATCTTCAACCACCCGCTCACCCTCAGCACTCCAAACACCACTTGTCCGATGCAACAAGCCCCACTTGATGTTCAGATGACTACAATATTTCATGACCACCCTTTCAACGTTATTTGATTATCAAACTGAGAAAATAGAGAAATAATTGACATCCCTAATCTATGAATTAGACTACATTTAACATGAAAAAAATGTAATCTAATGAATCCAAATTTTCAATCTGTATGAATCTATCACAAGAGTTACTAAAGAACACAACATAAAAATTTTGGAAATAATGTAAAACAGTTATGTAATCACACATAGAACATGATAATCAATTTATGTTTTTAGTAATTATTGTTGTAAATAATGGGCAATTTATCATCTGGACACGGTGGTGATGCATGAACATGTAATGTATCATTTGAATCATTCTTGATGTTTTATAACAATCTTGATCACACATTAAGTTTCTAAATCACTTGAACAATTATGAAGTTACTGTCCAGCTGAGTACCACATGATCTTATAGAGGATGATCATGAAAATTTGATCATGTTAAGCCATGCAAACTCTAATGCATCAACACCATGATGGTAGCAAATTTTGGTATTCTGAAGAAGATAGCCACACTGAAGTATTATTTAATGTCAAACATGATTATGCAGTCATAGGAATACATCATGAGATGCACTATGAGACATGAGATAAAATGGAGATAATCAGGCGAAGTAATTAATATGTCACCGAGACTTTACATAAAAAAGAATTTATATTTTTATTTTAACAACCTCCCATTCTATAAAAGATAATATAAATCCATATAAATATAGGATGACCATGATGATCCTCTTAATCCACCACACAATGACTTATTTGCCTATTCCCTACATCACCACATAAAGGACAGGAAATCCAGATCTATGATTTTCACGCATACATGAAATGTTTATTAAAAAAATACTATGAATGAAAACAATCATGTGATAATGGGTGGCTATAAGGAGGTGTATCATGGATCTTACCATAATTTTATGTCGATCATGAAAATCTGCCCATTGCCTTAATCAAGTGCACATTATGCTTTAAAAATCATGTGATGCTATCATGGACACTTTCGTACTCCTTCATGAAATGAATTCATATGCCCATTTGATTCCTCAATAGTATTCCACTCCTCAATTCCAACCATTGGGTGAATGACCATGATATAAAATCTCATCCACACACCCCATTTTCAATAAAAACCTATATAAATGCATGCATAACTTATATGAAGTTCTCCTTGACGACCATGTCCTTACAATGTAAAAACTACTTCCATGCATATGAACTTGTATGCATAAATGATCATTTACCATAGAAACCCTAGGATATGTGGTTATGATGTGAAACCATAAACATGAACTCCTTCTTCCATGTCAAACATTGTGTATAATACCATAAGCATGATATCCTTGGAAATGTTATTTCAACACACAGACATGAACTCTTCGTCATTTGAATGATCTCAGACATGATCATGAGACCCCTTGAGTGACTCTATTAACATCACATGAGGGAATGACTCATCAATAGTCTCAATATACCCTCATGAGGCGTTAGATGTGTCCGCTTCATCACATAAAAGGCCTTAGAAAATTTAATTTTATCAAGAAATTTCATCCTAGAAATGTCAGGTTGATCATGTGAAGAAATCTTGGAAATTATAGGATTACCATGCAAAGACATCTCGTATAAGTTTGGTTGATCATGAAAGGATTTTCTATACAAGTCAGGATGATCATGGGAAGACACCCCAAACTAGTCAGGTTGATCATGTTAAGACCTCCCGAACAAGTTAGGTTGATCTTGTGAAGATGTCCTGGATAGGCCAGGTTGATCATAAAAAAATGTAATGAACAAGTCTAATTGATAATATGAAGACATCCTAGACTAGTCATGTTGATTATGGGAAGACGCCTCAGTCAGTTCATACTGATTATAAAAAATCCTCCTGGACAAGTGAGTAGATCATGTGAAAGGACATGGACATGATTTCTTTGATCTTGTTAAGACATCATGGCCATGTAACTTTTATCATGTGAATAAATATCATAAAAGTCACTTTAATCCCATGAACACATCCTAGACAAGTCAATATAATCATTAAATTATATCATGAACATGTCAGCTTCGATCATGCGAATTACCTTTGTCATGCTAGCCTTTATCATGTGAAAGAACCTTGAACATGATTGAAAGAAAACATTGGATGTCTCTACCACATTATACTGACATTTTGAACATGTAAGAGAAATATTTAAGGCAATTTAGGAAGATATGTTAACTTCGTCTAGTAGACACACACATACATTCACCATGAAAACTCTTGTGCATGAACTATCAGCTGATTAACCTCAATATTAGAGGATATTAATTAAATATTTTAGGGTTACACAGTCATGTAACCCTATATGTGTTGTTATATTGGACATTACCTCTATTTCATGCCCAATATATGGGACATTTCTTTCATAATCTTCATATCTCCTTATTTGTCATAGGATAATGAATTATTATGTAACATGGGTATCCATCCTGGTATAATTCAACAACATTCCTGAACCTCGATGATGACAATAATTCCTCAAAGTGTAATAAACCATCCCACCCCATTAGCAGGTTAGGGATTATTTGAACTTCGAGAACTCTGATTCCTATCCGATCCTGATATGTAGGATGCCCTCCTAAGGACCAATTATTAATTGGAATCCACCATTGTGTAAGTCCTTCTATATCCTAATTATTATTAAATCATGGGACTGAATTCTCCCCAAGTATACCATCATTTCTCATCCATCAACATAAAAAATGTTTGATTACACAAAATCATCATTTTTAAGTGTATGCCTCAAAAATTCCCTTAAGTACCGTAAACCCATCAATAGATTTTGGACGAATTGAACTATGAGGACTATGATTCCTATTATAAATAGGATATGTGGGATTCCATACTAAGTCTTAATATCTATATAATAATTATTATCCAATAAAAATTCATATGTTAATTACATTTTAATGGTATTAAATGTTCATTTTTGACCTTAGGGTCCTGTGTTAGTGGATCTAAATGTTGAACATCCATTCTCATCATTTGTGCACTCTGTGCCGAGTGTACCCCAATTTTGGACCAATGTTTCATATGATTTTAAGGAATTTAATTATCTATATTTTAATTTTATAATTTTTTAAATGGATCTACACTTCAATATGAACATTCTTCATTCAGTGATCAATGGAGGATTCATAAAGGATAATGCAGATATTTGGGGATGAAAGGAAAACATTTTAGGGAATAAATATTGGAAACTATCCCCATGATGAGAATGTGGGCCAACAATACATTCTCAATGAAGCCTAAATTTCGTTAAAATATAGAAGACATATAGTGGAACAAATAATTATGCATGTTCCAGTTCTAATTCGGACCATTGTGGTTATTAAGGTACCCAAATAGAATATCAAAATTTGTGCCAGAATCTGCATCACCGAATGTTATCCCACTAATTAATCCATAACCTCCGATCCACAAATCCAAATGGGCCCAAAATTTAGAGACATCTAGAATACATCTAGGGAAAAAAATAATCTTCTATGGGCCACCATGATTCGACTATATTCTTTCCCATACAAGAAGATATTTCCAAGGGAGACAAAGAGGATACAAAGTCACGAAGGGAATAAATTTCTCCACTACTTTCCACCAACCTAAGGCCTAAATTAATTAAATAATTGGGAATAATTTGATTGAGGCTCGACCAAAGGCTTCACAATGGCCTATTTATGGAAGTGGAAATGAGGGGGAAGACATATTTTGTTTTTATGCAATGTTATAATGCCAAAGTTCCTTTATAATGTTTTCAATTTCCATGTATGTTTATTTTTTGTATTTCTATGTTCCTAATCAACAACTCTCTCTTATATTCTTCCCATTTATTTCATAAAAAATTTATAATCATAAAGCACATTGATATCAATGTGTTTTGGTGAATTAGATCACACATAAGAGTGAATTTATTTCACGGAAACATAGGAGTGCTAATTACTTCCACGACTTTAATTTCTTCAATCCAATTCTTATAAGCCATCTTATGTCCACCATTGAGAGTATACCATCAATGGAGGTATAACCCTTTAATGGGTTTGAGGAAGATAAATCCAAATACTAAAATTACCATATACCTTGGAGAGATAATGAATTTGGTAATCTAAGTTCATAGAGTATTTTTAATTGAGTTTAGTTAGCATCATACTTGAAAATGATGAAGGTAGTATTATTTTGAAGAATGGATTCATCAAGAATTAATAAAACCAAAATGTTATAAAGAAGTAAAATTCATTCAATCCACCCCAACCATAATCCTTAGATCAACCCATTTTCATTAAATATAATTAAAATAGGTTTTTAGTGTTCTTTAAAACCATCTAAAATCAAAACCAAGTAGGCCACTTCATATCCAGAAATCCATCTCATAGCTTGTGTATCATAGGTATCTTCTTATGTCTCAGTTGATTCGACAACCTAAGCTAGACTACATGGACCGTTCTACATTCATATTTTGGTTAAATTTGAGAATTAATCACATACCTTATTTGTGACTAGTATTCATACATATCTAACTGAAAAATAAATTTTTAGGCCCTGTTAAAATTCTCTTTCATGTGATGTGTCCAATCTTCCACCATCTCTTATTTCTCACACTGAGCATGGCTCATGTGTCTTAGAGACTAGTGATTTTGGTACCAATAGCATCATGAGGATTCCTCCAGTGTGTAATCATCATTGAAATGTATTTCTGTTTACATCTCATCTTTTTTCAAAGGGTCATAGTCTCACTGAGGTAGTTCATGGTAGGCTTGCATTTATAAGTCCTTCTCAAGGATTCTGTAGTAACAAATTTAATGACACAGATTCCCATAAAAAGAACTATGTATAATCTAATTTATATATTAATTGGATACATAGAAAACCTTCTTAAATCCCATTATATATATTTATATCCTTATTTGATGATGCTTAACTACAAAGTACAGTTCTATCATATGACCTTAAACTATGTCAAAAGAACAATGTGGGTTTTAATTAACTTTCTCATAGGATATGTATGATGCCTTAAAGAGGTTAAATACCATATCCAATACACCAATTTCCTACCTATATGGTATGAAATTATTCAGATCCTAAACATGTCTATAAAAAAAATAATTATAAATGATATGGAGAATAATAGAGAACCTGTGAGACACACAATTGTTCACATAAACACATGGTTTTAATCTAGTCATTGGAAAAGGGGTAACCAGTATCATATCTGGTCTAGGGATATATTTCATAAACATATCTTGAATCTATAGGTGTGTCCTAGAAGAGGAAAAATTCTCCCAAATGTGTTTAAAGATCTTGACCAACAATCCACTCGACCAATGTGAGTTCCTAGGAATCATTGGGTTTGAAACCTTAGTTTACCACCTACCATTGAAAAGTAGGATTGTAGCTACTTATGTATGTGGAAATCATTGAATGTTTCCATTGGATACAGATATAGAAAACTAGATTAAGAAAATTATGTAACCACCCTCAATAAACCACAACTGAGCATTGGGTGAAACAATCTCTGAATTAGTTGGGAATAAATGGTCAACCCAATGTTAAATTAATTAACTATGTAATACTTTTGATGGATTAAAAAGGATATACTTAAAAGTTATCAACATTCCATTTCCCACATTTTTCATGAATCAAAATGGTTAATTCTACATGATTTTTTTAAACTACACTGAATGATTCATAAAATAAAGTACCACCTCTTTATCCTTTAAGAGTGAATGTTATTGATCAACCATGTGCTCTTATATTTGATTATACACTAATAAGGTCTCATATTTCTTCTCAAATAATTTTCAAATCCCATACAATCCAAATGGAATTTTAGAATGTGAAAATGAATTCTAAGACAACTGGATGAGATGGTAAAGACTATAGAACTACTCAAGATACTGTGAACAACCGTTTGACACAGAAATCATGTGAATCATCTGCCATGGAAGCCTTGGACATAAGGCCCTAATTTATGATATCACCAACACAATATCTTTAGTTCTAGTTGGGGAACATATTGGTCTGAGAGATGTACATAAATGGATATGTTCGGAATATGGAATCTTCTAAATAAATCATATAGAGTATGAATTCCCATTGACTATCTTCACCATGATATTCCCTACAAGAGGAAGTGGCCCCAATTTCTTCATTCATCAACTTTGGTATCTTATCCCCAGTGTGAAAAAATAAATACCTTCACTTCATAAGAGATGTGTATGAGGATAATCAACATGTTATATAAACCAATCAGGATCTGGATAGGAGAGCTCCCATCCATTCTGGTCATCAACATTGGCATATGATTATAATTCCACAATCAGATGTGGAGGATTTTGTGACCACCCCAATCCTCCAAATTAGATAATCCAATATCGAATATTTCTAGGGGTATCCAAATAATGGAACTCTATAGTAGGATTATATTTCTATTAATGAAAATTTATCTAAGGACTATCAGTGTATCCTAACAGTGGTCGAGAATCAATCCCAGATCATCACTTACCAGAATCCTTTTCCATTGTCACAACCAGCCTTGGTTATTATGATATCCCATTGAGAACTCTATCCCATAAGGCTAGGGTTTCTTTTATCCTAATAACCTGATATCATCTTCAATATAGCTCCCAACCCAAAAAATGTTATTGAGGGCTCTGAACCACTAAATATACTATTGGGCACTGATCCGTCCAATGAGGATGTCTATTGAAGAGGAGCACCATCTAACTCATGTATCAATCAATATGGCATCAAAAAATTTTAAGGAATTATCCCTGGATATGGAGGAATAGATTCCTAAAATGTATAATCATACACTCTTGATACCATCAGAGTCCGAAATTGTTGGTCCATCTTCTTACTTCGGAGTAGGAAACAAAGGGCCCAACAGTATGTTTCAATAACTATAGTAGGTATTATTGACAATGTAAATATTTCAAAGTGTAATATTATTGGAATATATGGGAAATTTGAGAAGCATATTCCTCCTTCAAGATCCACTTTAAGACTCCTGTAATCATCCAATCACCCTACCATTGATAGAGGAGAGGGTGAGTTCATGACTCTAGCAAGTCATCCCCTAAAGGATTATACAAATTTTTTTATGGGGGAGTATTTCACTAAACTATAATGAGAGAAAAATGATATTTGGTAAATAATTAAGAGAATAAAATTAGGAATTATTCTTTATAATTTCACATTGACACCTTCCAATAGAGGTATGTCTTGAATTGAAGTTCCCCACCCCACAGTTTCGGGGGGATTTCCATATTTTCATCCCCTAATAAGATTAAATCCTGACACTATTACATTACACCATAGACCATAGGTATTGGGGAGTTTTAATATTTAAAATACCTCAATGCCACATGTTTGGGGACATTTTTGTATTTTACACCATGAAATTGGAGGTTCTTAGGAAACCATTCGACTTCAGATGCTGCCACAAATCATTTAAGAGATTTTAGTTTCATTCATCAATTGGAATCATCTACATCATACAAGGACCCTAATTATTACAAAACTACCATCAATCAAATAATGAACATTGTTTTTCACCTTTAAATCAAAACTCATCCATGTTCCCACACCAATAAAGGTATAGGTAGGATGTGGGAGAGGCAATGTGGTCACCCATACCTAGATGAAAGATATCAAATGATATACTTATTTTAATAAAAAATATTCCCATGTAAATTGATTATTATTTGGGGAATGGATTTATAGAACTCCAAATAATTATTAAGCTAAGTGAGTCATGGATGATAGGCCATGATAATAACTTCCCCTTCCACTAGTATCTCAGGTATATGATAGAGAGTTACTTTGACTTTATTGATAGATTTCAGAAGAAAATGGATAAGGGGATTTTGAAACTTGTGACACATAAATCCCCACTCTAATCATTATCAATATCTAAATAGAAAAAAAGCTTTATAGAAGAACATCGTCTACATACCTCCCAGTTATTGGTTAATATATTTTAATGTGATATAGAATGAAGACTATATTCCTTAAAAAAACACATCCCTTGGTACTTTCATAGTGACCGAGGGGATGGTTCGATATAACATCAAATAACAAGGAATCTGAGTGAGGTCGGGTTGATAGGACATGAATCTAACTTACATTACAATTTACATCTCAGAAAATAATAGGGTGTTACATTGTATTTAAGGTTTTTCTAGAGAATTAGGTAAAAAAATGATTGATAGAGTTAGAGGATCCTGAAACACATGTAATATGAATAAGAGTCATCCAACCTCTATTAGAAAAGTCACCAACCTATAATTTTGCTACATAATAAGTCCTTATACCAGGATGTTAAAATGCATGATACCTCTTAGTCTCATGATGCTAAACTGTCTGATATGTCTTATCTGCATGTTATCAAACTGAACGATACATCCTAGTTTCCTGTTGTCAAAATGAAAAAAACATCCTTGTTTCATGCTGTTAAGCTGCATAAAAATGTCTTAGTCACATGTAGTTAAACATCACAATAATATACTTATCATATGACATTAAATCGCTTGACAATGTCCTTACCACATGATGTGAAACTACAAGGACCAAATCCTAGTCATTGGATGGTAAACTAGGTCTATAGCACCCTAACCCCAGAAAGTCAAAAGATCGTTTCATGATACAATTTTATTAGCATAATTACAAGGAATAAAATACTAAAGGACTGAAGAGTTTAGTAGTATTTGTAAACCAGATACACACATGAGTATTATATTAAAAATGAATATACTAATTACAACATATTAATATTTATTTCAAGGATAACTTTATTCCATCCAATGCATCCCTTCATATATTCTCTAGTAATCTTCTTAGAATCCTATGGAAGAAAACATAGTATGGGGAGCTCAAATTCTCATAATTGAAAAAGTATATAGAAATAAATATTTAATCAATGAGAATAATAATTATGGGATTGTAAATAAATAAATACACATATCATGTAATCAAAAGGTTAATAAAGAAGTGTATATAAATTTTAAAATGGTCATAATTGAAAGTACATGCCATTAAAATAAACAGATAAGTAAAAAAAAAATTTAATGTAAGAAATTAAAACCCATTACATTTAATAAATGAATAGAGAATAAAATTCATCCATAGATATGATGATATGAAATCTCATGGATAAAAAATATTGAATAAAAAATAATGCAATGACAAATTATTGGACATCATGCATCCAAAACATAAATAATTATACCGTTAAGATCTATCCTCAAAATGTTTAAGTCTACAAGTATAAACCCATCTATTCTTCTTGAAAACAAACTCGAAGGGTTTTTTTAAAACTAATTTAATCTCAAAAGACTACTGATGCATCTAGGGGATATATAATGTCTTAACCCACCCGTCATTTCATGTATAAATCATTTCTCATATCAAATATACCATATTCCTTATCAAATATCTCTATTGAATAAAGTATAGAATTTAACAATATTTCCCCAAATAATAAAATAAATAATAATTTAAAAAATTTATGAAAAATGGTATATGATTTAGGAACTGAATATATCCATGATTAATGATATGTATAATTAGTGGAAATTCACTGTTAAAGGATCATATGAAATAGAATATTTAAAGGGGAATGCAAAAGGAATCAATGAAATAAACACGAATAATGCCCTTATCCCAATTAACCTTAAACTTTCTAGAGTAATAATAATAATGGTATCAGTACAATATATAAAATATATCCCAAGTGGATTAAAAATAAAGGGTTGTTTTCTTTCATGAATAAAAATACTATTAGAAGCCATTTTTAAGAAAATCATGAGAAAAATATCCTTTTGGATTGAAAAAACATTTTAAAAACCATTTAATTGAAAATAAATGTTGAAAAATATTTATTATAAAGGTATTATTTTAAACATGAAAAGTAATATTCAACGAAATTAGGGTGGGTAAATCCGTACCTTCTGTATGAGGTAAAAATAATAGTCCTTTTTCACAGTAAAACTATTATTATAATTCCTTGTTCGGAAAGTGACAAGAAGATTCATTTGAATAAATCTGTAAAGATAAAAAAGGTAAAAATAATTCATTTTGGAATGGGTTAAAGAAATTATGAAACCCTTTATTTAAAATAGTGGTTTTAGAAGAAAATAGTTTTTTTGAATAAAGTGTAAAATGATGTGAGGATTCCTTAAAAATAATTTTTAAAACATTTTATGTACCCTAGAGTGGAAGAATAATACTATTTTTTGATAAATACCATGAATAAATATAAGAGAATAAATTTAAAGGGTTTATTAGGCTATGATAAAATAATTTCCTCAAAAATGGGGGATTAAACAATACAAAACAAATTAAGATTTTAAAGTAAACCCTAAAAAATATTCTGACATTGAAGTGAGAATAAATCAATGAGTAGATCTTTTGTATCAATTGTAAATCCAAATAGAGAAGTGGAAATATATCAATGTCTATCCAAATTAATTATACAAATAATATTAAAATATTAACAATAATGAGATAGTAATATAACCCAATTAAAATAAATTGTTTTATGAATTTTTTTCTACTTGGTAACTCTTAACTCAATTCCCATTAGATGAAATAATACAAATTTGAACTAAAAATATAAAAAAGAATTAAGGAATCAAGATATTATATGAGAAATTGGTAGTATGTACACCACATTTAATAAATTAGGTGTAAAAAATAAATTTATTTTTTCAAGAAAATTTTAAAAATCACAAAAGGAGGTGATATTGAAAATATAATCGTTAAAAAGGTATTTGAGGAGAACAATCATTAACCATTCCAATGTGTCCCATACCACTTTAAGAAATTTGAATAATAATATACAGTAAAGAATAATATAAAATGATACTTATAGTTTCATGATAATGAAGATATTATGACACAACATGTCAAAGGGATGTATGTACACAATATAAAATTGAAATGGTTCCTGATAAAAAATAAGTCTCAATAGAATATAAATTCAAGTGAAATCCCATACCTTGTCACTTTTAGGTGAAAATCCATTAATATAATGTATAATGGATTTAATCATGTCACTAAATTATAGAAAAACCATACTAATATATATAATAACATATATTAACATCAATTAATATCTTCTTATTCGTTCGTTAATAATCTCTCATTATTTTTACTATTTTGGGTGTTAATTGTCTAGTTTCTCATGTTTATTTTAACTTTTTTACTTGTTGTTAATATCATAGTTTAATAATATATAGAATTTATACCATTATTTAAATATAATATATATTTATTATATATTTATTAAGAATAATCCATAATATTTGAAGATAATAAATTGAAGGCCCCATTCATGTTGATAGTAGTATATCCGTATGCATGACACTACTTTTATTTCTAGATATTATTAAAATAATTAAATATAAATGATATAAATGTATAGTATAATTCTATTATCATATATAAGTCATATATACTATATATTTTTATTAAAACCATCCTTTATATGTTCCATGTATAGTGTGAACGAGTCACATGACTTTAAGGGGGCGGTAATCAACACTTCCACAAATGATGTTATTGTATTTACAAAAAATTGAAAGCATATAGGTATATGTGATAAAATAATTATTGAAAAATAAACAAATTATAAGAATTATATTTATCACATATAAGTATAGTTTCTAACACAATTTCCAACTATCATAGGTGGTAAAGTAAAAAATGAACAACCTTATTTTGTTAGGCGGTTGTTCACCATACACATAAAAAGTAAGTTTGTTACCTATTATATGGAAGTTTGTAAAAGTTTAGGTAAAATAAATAACATAAAATAATCCAATTATATTTAGGATAAGGGTATTTTTATATAAAAATGTAATATGATGAACTAAAACAGTGGAGAAATAAATAAAACAAAAGAGTTTGAGGAAGGATGTTACCACTTAATTGGGTAACTCCTTTTAGTTTGAACCAAAACGATTAAATGGATGTATTACTACCCAAATAGATGATTCTAGAATTAGGGTAGGGATTTTAGGAGCTATTTGGGCGGTTTTTGGTTGATCTATGGTTGCTTGAGTTGTGTGAGGATGTGGGAGGATTGAGTGCCTATTTATAGTGGACGTGGAGTGACACTGGTAAATTTCAGAAAAGGGAATTACAGATATATTTTTCTAATTGAAATTTGATCCAATAAAGAAAAAGAGTATAAAAAATGTATTATAGGGTCTAAATATGGCCTTATAATGGATTTTGGAATATTTTCTAGTAAACTGTGTCCCTTAAGATTAAGGTTTAGTATTTTATTATGCTTAATTTCACCTCAATTTAAATTACATTCCCCAATATTTTTTCTAAGAAACTATTTGACATTATTAGTCATTATAAATTATTCAGATTCAAGATATTGAATCAATTTTTCTAAATTTTAATCAATGATGTAGTATAAATAAATTTAAATATAATCCCATAGACTGGATGACAATGCATGTTTTTAAATTAAAAATGTTCCAAAGTTTTCTATGATTTTAATCAATTTAAAAGTGAAATTGATTTCAATGAGATAAATTAAATAAATTCATCAAAAATATATCTTAGTAAACATGAAAAATTATGTAAAATATTATTTATCCATCAAAATAATTTAGAAAGAAAAGTAGTTTTGAATTAAAATATAGTATTTTTTAACTGTTAATAAAAAATTGAAACATCACAGAAGAATATCAAGAATTCACCATAACATAATTTTCATGTTATTATTTAAAATATTAAGATTATTTTTAAATATAATATTTATAAAGGTTAAAAAAATAGTATTCAAAATAGTTTATCCATTAAAAGGCTATAAAAGTGCATTAATAAAAATATTGGGTTTTATGTTTAATACTAGTTTTTTTCTTATTTAATTTCTATAAAATATATACAGTAAATATAAAAATATTTTATTAGATATATATATATATATATATTAAATTAATATCACTCACTAATTATATTTAATTTAATTCATTAGGATAAAAATAATTGTGAGCATAAATGTAGTAATATTACCTTAATGTTTTATTGGCTCTTATATTCAGTAAATAATTAATTAGGAACCAATGAATTAATTTTTTTAATATTAAATTTTCATAAGATAGTTAATAATTTTCATAACAATTCATTTAATGGCTAGTTTATATCTTATATATTAAATAATATAATTTTAATAATATATTATTATTTTGTAAAAATTTATCTTGCGTGTAATGCATGACACTGAAGAAACTTATTGTTCCATGAAATATATTATAACTCAGTGTCACATGAAATTAAAGATTTAAATTATATTTAATTTATATAAATTAATAAATATTAAAAAATTTCAGGATATTATATTCCCTTACATGTTTAGTGTTTTCTGTCATACACGCTACTGAATAAAATGTTTTTTACTATAGATTTTCCGGGCATTTTATTCTACATAGCTTAATTAAATTATTTATTCACTATTAAAACATGATTTTGGTGACATATTGTTTGATGTTTCCTTTGTTTAAAATCACACATCATTAGAAGGGTTCATAATAAATCCTCTATAAAATATATGATATGATGTACAAAGGACCCATAAAATAACATATAAATAGGTTTCTATGTTTAAGAACATTATTGGGAACAAGATATATGTACTTGGAGAAAAAATTAAAATATTTTTAGGGAGTTGTTGAAGTTAACATTCATAGATAATCGAATGATAAATGGAAATTTGATCACCTTAATGTAAAAAAATGTGATGATTTAGTAGACCACAGGTTCAAAAAAATTATGGTATTAGGATAACATTATTTTAAGGTCATTTTACTCATGTTGAGAATTTTCTCCACTACCTATGAATATAAAGAAATTTACATACAAGATACATTTAAATTTCATATAAATAGTTATATCCTTTTGTTGTACTTTAATAAAATTTCAACTCATCCCTTAATTTAGAAAATGCGTTTCCAAAAATTAACCTTGATCCTGAAGTACTGAAATTAACATTTAATTGATCATGGGGCCAATAAAAGAGTGAAGAGGCTTTACATTTATCTCTAACTATTCTCCAAATCCAACATGGTTAATATATTGATCTCAAAACATAATAATTAACACTATTGGATTATCTTTAATAATTATTACTCAAAATTTTTTTCTTAAAACATTTATATATTGACTAGGACAATTCATAGATAAGTGGTTGGAATGAAACCTTTACCACCCTTTGATCATGGGTTCAAGACCTACAACCTAGCTATACTTGATTTTTTCTCACCTAGAATATTGGTTATCCATTTCTAAAACAAAATTAATATAATTTTCAAAATAAATATGACAAATACTCTCGAAATAATGTTATCACTAAATATTCTTCTAAATAAGGTTTTCAATACAACCTAAATACATAAATAATTTATCCATTTATTTCCACACAGTTCATACATTGGTCTAATGTTTTACCTAGGTAATTCATTATCATTATATATTAAAATAATTTTTAATGGTTTGTAATAAATACCAGAATTATTTTAAGCGTATTCCTAGGTAGTTAAAAAATAAGTTCATAGTAAAGACCATTGGAATATACTAGGTTATGTCGTGTCATACCCAATGGATCTTATTTTAGTTGTTTCTCCTAGGTATAACTTTTCCGAAACCATTACCATAAGAAGTACTCAGATAGGGATGTATTTCTAGGAAAACCAATTTAATCTCTACTTTACAAAAATTCCAGGATGTTCATCTACACTTATCCTCAAATTCTATCTTAGGGTCTTGTTCTATTATATATGTTTTCTAAATCTAGTTCCAAAGGTTTATACTAAACATCATTTGATACTGACTATCGATTCAAGACCTTATAAATCCCGAAGTTTATATCGTGCTACCATTACATTGTAATTATTATTAGGAGTAAATCCTCGAAGGACAAAATAGTGCAGTTGTCTTGGTAAACTAGATACATTCATGAGTCTTGTATTACAAATGAATACACTAATTATAATATATGTTTTTTCTTTCAAAGATATATTTATTCCATTTAATGTATCCTATCATATCTTTCCTAGTTTACTTCCTGGATTCTTGGGGATGTAAATAATAATAAGGGTGAGCACAATTTATTTGTAAGAGAAAATTATAGCAGAAACAATAATGAATCAAAGGGAAAAATATTTATAACATGTTAAATAACTGAACACGCCTACCATGTAATCAAAAAACTGAGAAGGAAGTTCATAAACAATATGAAAGTGTAATAAATGAAAACACATGCCATTCATAAAAATAGATAATAAAAATTTAGTATATGAAGGTAAGAAACTGAAAAACATGTCATTTAATCAATGAAATGAGAATAAAATCAATCCATTGATATACCAACAATAAATATCAAGGATAATAAATACTAAATCAAAATAAAGGAAATAGTTAATTATTGGATTTCATGTATCTAGAACAAGAACTATTATACCATCAAGATATATCCTCCATATTGTCTAAGTCTGTGTAGACACCTATCTATTCTTCTTGGAAAATAACTAAGGGGTTTTCCTAAAATAATTTTGTCTCTTGAGACCATAAGTACATCAAGGGGATATACAAATTTGAAACACACCCATCCTTGTGTGCTCAAAGCATTTCTCATATCGAATAAAAAATATTTTTGATCAAATATCTGTATTGAATAAAGGATATGAATTTATCAATATTTACACAAATAATAAAATAACTTTCAATGGAAAAACCATATGAAAATTGGTATGTATTTTAGGAAATGATCCCATCCCTGATAAATTATATAAACAATTAGGGGAAATTAATTGTTCAATAATCATAGGTGGTTTAATATTTCAAGGCGAGTACAAAAGTAATCAATGAAGTAAATGTAAATATTTTCAATGGTAAAATTAATCATAAACCATTTAGAGGAAGAATAAGGATGGTATCAATAAAATATATCACAAGTGGATTATAAATATAAGTCTTTTATTCATTTAGGAATAGAAATAATATAACAATTTATTTTTAAAAAAGTTATTTAGAAAAATACCATTTTTTTGAAAAAACTTTTAAAAAAACTTTTCTTAGAAAACCACTTTTGTAAATATTTTGTTTACAAATTATCATTTTAAAAATGTAATATAATATTCATATAAATGATGGTTAGTGAACCTATACATGCTGTATGTGCTAAAAATACAATTCATTTTCCAAGGTAATAATATTAGAAAAATTACCTATTCATAAAGTGATAAAAAGATTCATTTTAAAACATTTGTAAATACAAATATTTTAATAATAAATAATTTCATAATGGGTAAAAACAATTTTCAAAAAATCTCTAGAAATTGGGTTTTTATGAGAAAACATGTTTTTCTAACTATAGAGAGAAATGTAGTCAGGGTTTCATAAAAACATTTTCTAAAACATTTTATGTACCAAAGAGTGAAAAAATTGTACTAATATTTTTTAAAGGTTAGGAATAACCAAAAGATATGAAAATGAAAGGGTTCATTAAAAAATGATCAAATAATTTCCTGTAAGGAAAATTTAGGTTTAAATAATCCCAAACAGAAAAATATTGTAACATAAACCATTAAAAAGTTTATAAAATTTATGTGATAATAAATCAATGAGTAGATTATGTGTATCAACTATAAATCCACATAAGGAAGTTGAAAAAAATCAATAGACAGAAAAATTCACTATACAGATAATCATAAAATAATAAAAATAATGATGTAGTAGTATAACTCAATGAAAAACAATTGGGTTAAGAAATTCTTTTTCACATGGTAAATTTCTACTCATATACCCTTAGATAAAATAATTCAATTTGGAACTGAAAATATCATAAATAATGAAGGAATAATCATATAATATGAAACTTTCAGTATATACACAAATAAGAAATTTGGTTCTCAACAATAAAGTAATTAGTTCAAGATAAAGTTAACAATCACAAAAGGAAGTGTTATTTTAAAGATAATCATTAAAAAAAGTTATCGTGAATTGTAACATTTAAATATCCTATGTATCCAATATGAATTTTATATATATGAATCTTAATATAAATTAATGAATAAAATTATATTAAACTTATAATATCATGATAAAAAATATATTCATGATATAACATGTCAAAGGGTAGTAAATATACCCTATAAAAGTGAATTAGTGCATAAAAACAAATAAGAATCAATGGAATGTAAATTGAGACGAATTGAATTACTTTGTATTTCCATTCCTGTAAAAATAAAATAATATATTGTATAATAGGTTTTTTCATATGTATAAATTATACCAAAACCATAATCAAAATTAGAATATTGTATATTTAATTATTTTAATATCTTATTATTGGTATGTTAACAATCTCTCATTATTTTCACTATTTCCATTGTTAATTGCCTAGTTTCTTGAGTATATTTTAACATGTAACTTATTGTTACAATCACCGTTTCATTATATCGAGAATGTAAACCATGATATAAATATATTATGTATTCAATATATATGTATTTATAATAATCAATAACATTAAAAGATAACAAAGCGAATACACCATTCATGGATACAATAGGTTGTATGTACACATGGATTAATTTCATTTAATTTAAATATTTAAAAAATGAAAATTAAATGATATATATATATATATATATATTATAATTTAATTATTATATATATGTCATATATATTACATAGTTTTATTATAACCATCCTTTATACAATAAATGTATAGTGTGAACGAGTCACATTTCATTGAGGGGACTATAGTCCACACTTTTATAACTGATCTTATCATATTTACAAAAAAAATGGAATAAATAAAGGTTTGTGTTATAAAATAATTAAAGAATCACAATTATATGATAAATATTATATATATCATATATAAACAGAATATCCACCATAATTTCCAACCATGATAGATGGTGATGGTTGTTTCCATAAAAAAAATATATTTATATTTAGTATACTTGGTTTTTTATATAATCATGGGATAAAATGAATTGAAATAGTGTAGAAATAAATAAATATAAAGAGATTGAGGAAGGGTGTTACCTCTAAATCAGGTAACTCCATTTGGTTGGAATGAAATGGATTCCTTGGAATGATTAATGAACAATAGAAAGATTATAATATAAGGAGATGGATGTTTAGGATAAATTTGTAAATATAATGGTTAATCTAAAGTGTCCTAAGAAGTGTGATCATGTGGGGGTCTTTGTTCCTTTTTGTAGTGGAGGTGGAGTGTCACTCTTTTAAATTTCAGAAAAGGGAGTTCCGAACACTTTTTTCCCATCTTAAGTGGATACAATAATGGTAAAAAGTATATATAATTTATTTTAGTGACTAAATTTGTCCATCCAATTGTTTTTGTACAAGTTTATTTGTCATTTTTGGCCTCTAAGATTAAGGTTTAGTCCCCTATTAAACATAATTTTTCCTTAATTGTTGTTATTAATTTCAATTAAGTTCATTAATATTTTTGGTGAAAAAATATGTGTAAATTATTATACATTATAAATTATTCTGATTTATAATATGAAGTCCATTTTTCCAAATCCATGTCACATAAGTGAAAGAAATAAATTTAAATTTATTCCCACAGATGGGATAGACCTGTGAGTTTTTAAATTAAATTTTTTTTAAAATTCTACTATGTTTTCATAATAAATTTCAAAGTGAAAATGATTCAAATGAAAAACAATAGAATAATTTATAAAAGATTAATCTCATTAAACATTAAAACAAATTTATAATTTTATTTATCCTTATAAATAAATTATAAGAAAAACTAGTTGTGAATTAAAATTCAATATTTTTCACTATTCATCAACAAATAAAACATTACCGAAAAATACCATAAATTCACCATAACATAATTGTTGTGTTATGGTATAAAATATTATGTTTATTTTAACCTATAGGAGTTTTTAAAGATCCAAAATTCTTATTTAAATTAGGTTCTCCATTATAAGGTGGAAAAATTGACTTAATAAAAATATAGTTTTTTATATGTAATATTGGGTTTTTATTATCTCATTCCCATCAAATCTATTGTAAGTATATCAAAATATTTTATTGAATTTATATCAAAAAAATTATGTTTATATCACTCACTATTTATAATTAATTTAACTTATTGATAAAACAACTTTTTTAGCTAAAAATAGAAATATTTTTTTTATTCATTTATTTCTTATAATCATTTATAATTAATTGGTAAACCTTGAATTAATTTTATATTTTTCTAAACCATATATTTTCATAATCTTGTCAATACTATTCATATCCTCCAATTTAATGGATTGGATAGGTCTTATTTTATTAAATAATAATATTTTAATAATATATTATTTTCTGGTAAAACTCTGTCTTGTGTGTAATGCAATCCATTGAAGAATCATCTTATTGCGTGTGATGTATGATTACTCAATGTCAAGCTAATTTCATGATATTGATTATATTGAATTTATTTAAAATATAAAATATTATAAATTATTGGGATATTGTATTCCCTTATGCACTTGGGGTCGTTTATCATACACGCTATCGAATACAATGTTCATACATTAGATTTTTTTGGGTGTTACAGTGTGACATATCAATATATTAGAGATATCATCAAAATCAAGTAGAATTTATAATTTCTAGAAGTTCCATAGATACTATACAATCTTGATCCCATCAATATTCTAAAATTTGATAATACCCCTCAGTTCCCTATTGAGGGAATTATCTAACAGGTCACCTCCCTAGACACTTGGATATTAGCGTCAATGACACCATGTCAAATATGGAAAGCTATGGATTTAAGGGAGTAAACCCATATCACTTCAAGCTCAATAAATTTTTTCTATTGTATTCGGGAAGAAAAGTGGCAATACATACCTACTCCAATCAAATACACCAATCGACATATCTTTAAAACTAATAGTTTGTAGACATACATTCCTGTACATAAAAAAATTCAAGTGCTAGTACATTATGAGAACAATAGAGAGGATCCACCAATATGTTTTAGTTATGATGTTGGGAAAGGAAAAAATTCCAACCTTAACATCTAGAGAAGAGCACCAATATAGTCAACATGAATAGGTAGCTATTCTATAGTAATTCCAGATTATTTCTCCCTACATGAAGATTATTAATACATTTTTATAAATTAAATGGTACAATATGGGGCTAGAATCCCCATTCCAATTGTGGCTCACCAAGCTCTTTTGAGACATGCCTCAGGACATATGCATATTCTTATTATAAAATATTAGTGAAATACTCAAAAGTAAAAGGACCATGCTCAAATCCTTGTGGAAAGTTTCTTGTCATTACAACAATGAAATCACCTTAGATAAGGCTCATATTTGTACCATTGAAGCTACTCATAATATACCATTAACTCCTAGAAGCCAGACTCATATCCATACTTCCCATCGATAAGTGACATCACCGACATCATTTGATTTTATATAATAGGAGGCTCATATATCTTCAATAATTTCAAAGGTCCATTAACATATTCTTATTAGGAATTCATATTGGAACATGGATCATATTTCTCCTTCAACTAGGATTGGCTGACATATTTTGATAACCATGCATAAGAAGACTCTTATTCATGATGAAAATATAAAATCTCACTTACATAGTGGAAACCCTTATCAGTTGGTAGATCATATCTCTTCAGAAATATATAGTTATAAACATATTATAGAAATTATAATATAATAGGATCATATCTATACTTAACCCCAAAAGGAATGTTGGTATATTCTAGGGTTCTTGATTCTATTTGATGCATATTAGTAATACATAAAGGGCCTTTAAACAATTAATCATAATCAAAAGGATATCCTTACCTCAATAGTCCTCCCCATGGTAGTGAATAGAAGTATCATAGGGACTATACTTTTGGAATCATTCATGGAATATATTCCCTGGGTAATATCCCTCTCGAACATGGAAATCCTCCCATTACCCTAGAACCATCATACAGAGAGGTGACTAAACCACTAATAAAATAATATATTAAGGTGCTCGAAACACTGGCGTTAACTAAATATATTTCCCCATCAACCCTCTTCAGCACTTTTATACAATTATAAGTCAAACTAGAGATTCAACCACAAAGATTTGACTAGGTGGAAACATATAACAATGATGAAGAAGTGCTGACATGGATATATGGGTATATTTGTCTCTAAATTATCTTCCAAACATGTCAAGTAATATTTTCACTAATAATTACATGTTCTTAAATGGTTCTTAAGGGGATTCCATAGTTTACATTTTCCTAAATATGTAGGAAACTTGTGAGAGATTGATTGATATACACCTCCCTTATAAAGCATACGAGGGTCACCTACAGATCATAAATGCATTGTACTATTAGATGTACAAGTGACCATTCAATATGTACCATGTATTTGAATCTTAAGGTCATAAAAAATGATGACAACATGTTGTCACCGCATCATGATAATTCTATGACTAATTAAAAAAATTATATCAGATGATTGTATCCGTGAATGGGGAAAGTATGGATAATTTCACCTTAACATTTCTCTATGATATAAAATCTTCCATGATATGACATCATAAAATATCATAGAAATAGGAAAAATTACGAGATTAAATTTTTTAAGTCTTCAATAAAAAGTTATTCCTATATTCATTCCATAATGGGGAACCGGTATAGTCTCTCAAGATCCCAGTGAAACAAGGAATGAAAAATACAAATATGGAACTCAAATGGGAAGGAACATACATCATTCAAAAGTTCAATTCCAATGGAGCTTACTCATTGGAAATAATCGATGCATCATTCATTACACACCCATAAATTCAAGGTTTCTCAAGTTTTACTTTTCAAAGATTACATCAAGCATACTTCATCCTGGTCACAGGATGTAAAATAGTACAATTGGTCTTAGATGTATGACCTCAAACTAAAAGACCATGTTCTTAATAGTAACATGACATTAAACTGCATGATACATCCTTAACACATGAAATTAAAATTCATGAAAGACGTCCTTGAAGAAAACATTGAATTTCACCACATCCACAATCCTAGTCGCATGAAGTAAAATAACGATCCACCATTTTTCTTTAATGCATGAGATGAAAATTCATGGTTTATTTCCCTGACATTTGATATTAAAATGAACCCAAAACTACCCACATCTTGATTATCATTCTAATGAGATATTTAAATAACCATAGAACATATGTTTTAGCTAAGCCACTACATGATAGAATTCCATAATCCTTTCATTAAATGTCCTTTATGTGTTGAAAGAAAACATTTACATTCCTTCATTCTCACTGCGATCATAGCTCACACGAGTTTAAGAATTTTGGTAATGGAATCCCTATATTGTTGACATAAATTAGTTCATGATATGGTTAACATGGTTCAATATGAAATAACATAAAACAAACATGAAATGTCCTTACCACATGATGTTAAACTACATAGTTGATGTCTCATACATGATAATAAACTATGCAATACCCTGGTCCTCACTCAAGAGGACCACTATCCTTGGTGTTGGTCTCCCACCAATCCCCCATTATATAGCTAAGTGCAGTTTGATTCCCTATATGACCAGATACATAGCGATTCCTTATGTCCAATTCTGAGTCAATCCACCACATCAATGGATATAATTCCCCCTATATATATTGGTTTGATATTCATAGTGAGTTTTCCTTTCAAGAATAGTGTAAAAAATAATTCTTATTACTATAGGATACATAGTGACACTCGAATATCCAATCTAGGGTCTAGTCACAACATCAATGAAAAAAGTCGCCACCTTCATATGGTTCAAATTTTTACGTGTTTTCCATTCAATAAATACATGTGACGTGATTCTTATTATCATAGGTTACATCGTGATGCCTTAAATTTCAATACTGGTTCCATATAGAATATTAAAATTTATCCCTCCCTATGAATAGATCAAACATGCATAAGGAATATTCATACAGTTACAATGTGTGTATTGTTTCATATTTCAGGTGGATACTTCATGATTATTGAATCTCCAATCATGGGTATCTCCGTAACATATTGAATGGGATAAATGAACCCATCCTACATATGGGAAAACCAATACTATTAGCTATCTGATAACTAGGAGTGCATTGATTCTCACCATCATAGGATACGTAGTGATGCCTATATTCCTCAATTTTATGACCATTCATGTGTTTACATCACCCAAATCATGTCACTCCTTGATTTTCAGATACGTTTAAAGGTGACAATCTACTATAAATTATGAAACCATGACATTTTCCCCACATAATCTCATATGGCTTAATTGATTGCCTAGTTATCCCTTATTTCAAATGTAGATTAGTGATTAAGTGATATTAGGGAATCCGGAATGTCGGTCTAGCTAAAGAAACCCAGACATTACTTGGAAAGTAAACCATATCCTAGTCATCTAAGATTAAAAAACATGACTATATCCTTGTTTCATGACATTAAACAATATGACATATGGTTCATCATTAAAGTACTAAAATTAATTATAATGGGTCATCCTATTCATTAATCTATATTAGTGGTGATTTTATAACCTCCATACCAAAATGAGGTTTGTAAATTCTGAATCCCTATGTATGATTATGATTTACAAAGAGGATTGGTTATCTAACCTTGATATCATGACTCACTAAGGGAAGAAGATGAAATTACTCTCTCCCCTATATATGAGTCTGATCTACACCGAGGGATCTACTTAATGGATTCGATTTTGACATGATTCGTCCCCTTCATGTTTTAATATAGAAACATTCAGAATCCCACACATAAAATTATCATATACCACTTTTTAATGGGTTAAAATTCATGTAGATTAATTGTATATAAAAAAGATTCATATCTATGTGTGGCATGATTTTTCAAAAGGGAAATTTGTGAATAAGGGATCCAATACATGGATACCCATCGATAATCCCATGCATAGATAAAATAGGCTTCCTATATCTAAATTCCTCTCACTAGTGAAAAGGTTCTTAAGGTATATCATTCAAAATTTCGAATTGGGTTTTAATTCATTATCGCATAAAATTATACAACAAGTAAAATCCATTGGTCGAATGGTCTTAAACTAAACGATATATACATCTCCACTAAATGATTTTAAAGTTTTTAAATAACACCCATTATCATTCATTATTAATAGACCACAAGAGACTGACCCTAAACAACTAGAGTATGGGGTTCTTCTATGATCCATTAAGAACCTTAACCCATATATTACACTTCATGACTTGAGTGTGTCGAGTTACTGCAAACCTCTCATGGAACCCATAAGGAAGAAGTGTTCTCTCTATTTTCCATTGTCCCGAAACATCTTAGAACCACATGAATGGATTTTTGATCCTTTAAATCCCCAATTTATATGTGGTAAAACACAACACATTAGGGTGTTTTGGATCATCAATGACTTGATTGTCACATACCATTATTCATGACATGATAACCTTGAGATATGATTTACAACATTTTTATGTACCACTAAAAATGATTTTGGAGTAATCATGACCTTGGGGATAATAATTAGGTTGTTATATAACTTTTCAGTCATACTCGGTTGATGTAAATCATGACCTCAAACTGTATGAACATTATCATAATCTATATAGACTTAAACATTATCCATTGAGGGTATAAATAGAAATAACCAAAAATTCTATTTAATGAGACAAAACAGTTATCAGAATGGAAACCTAAAATGGGAAGCATGAGAAATATTCATGTTGCCTCTCACTAAACTCTTCATCTCTAGAGTTTAGGAAAATATATAGAGCATAAAGAAAAAAGGAATAAATATCATAGGGATAACTTTATGTCCCTAGTAAAATCTTACCCATTCCCTATAGACTCCCTAGTCAAGGAAAATTATATAGTAATTATTTTTCACATATCCTTTCCATAACAACGTGTTCACTGAGTGAAGACAAAACTTTTAATCTTCTCAATAACTTCTTGAATATTACATTTTACATAAACAACATTTAAGTATTTAATGTTTGAACTCACACTACAAATTCCCCGAGTTTATATCCTTTTATTTGGACCCCATAGACCATAATCTCCCTTATCCTAGTTCTTTCCTATAGTAAATTTGTAAAATGGAATGGATAATCCAAATATACTCTTTGGTCCCAAAAAACACCATTCAATCATGGAGTTATTACCTTGACCACATGGAAAATTATATGCGCTGAACTTTACCAAGGTGGGGAGAATTTAATGGCTTTGATTTTACATCAATTATTTTTGGAGATTGTATGGATTAATTTTTAGACCAAGAATTGAGATAACCTGGGATTCTGATGTCTAATATTACCAGAATAATTTTATGAACTATATTTAATATATTGCATATAAATAATGTAAGGTTATCCTAAAAAAGTGGAGTAGATTCTAAAAGTGTTCCTAGATTATAAATATGAGGGCTATGTTAAATTCAAAATGTGGGTTCCACCCTAGGAACAACATAACCTTGGTCTACCTAGGGTGTTTGTGAAGAATCAACACATGAACAAAAATGCATAATATAATTAAATAAATTATTTTATATCTATTTCATGATGTTCTTGAATAAAGAGTATTTATGTATACTACTTTGAAAAAATCATTAGGTTAGATGTATAACCCTTAAGCACTTGTAGGGCCTTTGAAGAGAGCATTGGAGAACCACTCTCTAACCGATGATGACTGAATCTGGTATTGAAAATCGACACAAATAATAATCAAATGATCTTGAAAATGATCACATCAAACCTTTATTCTTCATTAGAATTCAAAACAAATTGAGTTAGGGTGTTTTTTTATTTGGATTTCATTCCCCAATCTTGATTTCTATGGTGAAAGAGAATCAATTGACTAAGGTATTGATATTTGGATCAGTAATCTAGAGGGGTGTGTTTATTTGAAAGGTTATTTTGGGATATTTTACTTGTGTTTGATTGATTATTCATTTTTTTCTAGCACTGGCATATTGAGGCCAACACGAACATTGGCTGAAGATCATTCCTCATGTTTGTAGCTATGCATTTCTCTCCTAATTCTTCAATCACCATAATCATTCTTCATTTCACTCATGGTTTAACATATCATATTAATTGATCATCGAATGGAAATTTCATAGCACCATGATATGATATCATAGATTTGGGATGAAGACAACATAAAGGTAGTGTGATGATGGGAGCAGTGATGGATCAAAAAACATCAGATACTTTCTTTCATGTTCTTACATGTGCAATAAAGAATATTGTAGAGACTCATTTTCAGAGAGGTAAAAGGGTAGAAACTTGTTGTTTGAAGATGGTGAGGCTTGAACGAGATGGTTCCATGATTTTACCAGTGAGAAAGTCCTCAGATCAAAGGTCAAATACAACAGAACAAGCACAAATTAGAGATCTATAATTCTGGATAATACTTCCCTACATGTCATGTAACTCGTATCCTCATGCCATGTGGCTCCTTGTTAGAGGTAGCTTGTGTTTCACAGAATGTTATGTATCACACGACATGTGATCCTATCACACAAAATGTGGTATCTCCCAAAGGGAATGGAATGTACCCCAAAGGGTACACAGATATGGGTTGGGGCACAACGATAGGACCACACTAAGTACTCCCATACATGGACATGACCTAGACAAGTACACAAGCTGAAACACATACTAGTACACTGGTAGAGTACATGGGAAGCTGAAAAGCCTTGTACTGCAATATGGACATGGTCATGGCACAATGTCTATTTATATGAGAAGGACCCGGGATCAAGGGAAATGATGTGTGACCACTTATACACATCATGTACTTTGTAAAAAATTTACTGGAGCCATTGTACTCTATATCATAGACAAGTTTTGTAAGGGTACTTTCCCCATATCATTTCCCCAAAGGTTTGTATAGAAAATCCTCATACTCCTAGGATAGATATCCCTATAGTAATAATTCTTAGATAAAGATGTTGGAATCCTCCTATGAGGCATGGAATGAGATCATATATTAATCTTTATTCCATAGTTGGATTTCTTTTTATCTTTGTTACCCATACTATGTGGGTGTCGATACTTTAATTTTGTTAATCGAGATTGAGTTGTTGGTATACCACATGACCAGTGGTGTGATCCATCTCTGTGTATCATATCTCTGTAGACTTTTATCATGTACTTATAATCGTGAGACCTGATGAATAGAACAAATCAGATAGAGGTCATTTGTAAAATCAAACTAAATATTGTGTTCCTACATATGAGTGTTTTGTGGATCCCTTGAGCTGGAATCCAAGGATGGAATTATGGTTGTTACATACCTTTAGACTGCATGTCTTTCTTTAGTATTTCTAGATATTCTTGTTATAGGTGCTATAGGTATATACTTTTTAGTGATAATGGTATATCCTTTATTGTATTCTTTTTGGTTTTGAGGTGTCCTATTGTAAAATGTGATATTCACCCTGGAATGGGCTTTTCTTTCTCATGTAATGTCTTGTGAAAATGATTGACTCTTTGATAAATCCCTCTATGGATTAGTATGAGATTGTTCTTAGTGAGACTAAACAAACATAGATGTGTTCCAATTCCTAGTTTTACATCCATGTTTGACTTATTTTCAGTCTCTTAGTGGTGGACATGTATTTGGCTCTATTTACATTACTTTACATCCTATCATACTCTAGTCGTGGGATTTAGATGTTTTCATGCATTTCAATTCTTTATTTTATAATTTATACATTGTATATGCATGGAGATGTGTTCCTGGGTATAGGTACTTAGGGTAAGGCCTCACATGTTAATGGTATTCCTATATGGTACTAGTCTCCAACTCTTGTCCTATTAGAGCCATACATGAGGATTCAAGAAATGGTGCCCTTTGGGATGATTCTTGACAGAGTGATATCAGAGAATAGTCTATTCTACCTTAGTAATGGAGTCTGTGAGTTATTTTTGGGGAAAAAATGTTGACTATTTTGAGTTCTTCTTTTAGGTTAGAGACTCCAATGTTGGTATAGTGGCAGACACATACATACACCAGGACTCTGATAAACTTCTTTTTGACTCCGCATGTGAAAAAATTGGTTACAGGGAAAATAATGGTATATGCCTCATATAATAATGTGTTGTGGTTTCCATGCCCTTATTAAGTTAAATATCTAGGTATATTCATTAAATTTGGTATGTCTTGTTTACTTTTTGGATGCCTCTTTAACATATTCCACATAGTATTCAACATCATGATCATGTAGAAGTCCCCCTTAGTGATGAGGCATTGATAGAGAGACTCGTTATTGAGATGTTACTACTAGGTGGTGCACTGGCTATACATCCACCAGTAGAGAAGCACATGGTACCTGTGGAACAAATGGATGAGGTGAGAAAGGTAAGCACACTTCATGAGTTTCTGCGATAAAGTCCCATTAGGTACTGAAGTGACCCAGTCCTGTAGGTGACTGAGGACTGTATTTAGGTGGTGACATGATTTAGTCAAATGGTCAGGACACCAGTAGATTAAATGGTGGTCCTAGAAGATATCATTCTTTATGGAGGAATAGGGTGATAGTGGGGTATAATGACCCAATATTATAACAATATGGCTCTAGTGTGGTCAGAGTGTGAGAAAATTTTCAGAAATGAGTTCTAACCAGCTATGCTGAGATATGTACATATCCAAGAGCTTTGGTAGCTCTTAGAGGGAATGATAATATTATCCGATTATTCATAGAAGATTACCAACCTCTATAGGCACTTGATTGATAATATTATTAAAAAAATTTCAGGGCTTGGACCTTCACATGAGGTATTAATAGAGACATATAATACAATATTATCACACTATGAATTCCTACATATGATGGAATTATAGACCAATATTTAGTGGAAGATGGTTTATTAGCTGAGAAGATACAACTAGTGGTTTCTAGTAGTGGGAAAAAGTAGAAGAGACCTCAACAACATGGAGTTGACATTAGTCTCGGGGACCTGGGTATGTGATATGTTTTAGGAGGAGGTCCCAAGATGGAGGATCTGTGGTTTAGGGCTCACAGCGTTTGTCCAATGTACATAAAGAGAGGTGGTGCTACTTGTGTGACGTAATGGGAAAGAATACATGAGATTGTTTTACCCACTATATATCTGATAGAGAGACCATAGACCAGCAACTAAAGCAGAGACAATGACAAGAAAAGGTAGGTTCATAGGGCATCAAACATCGTATAAGAGTTGGGATTGATGTAATTGATGTTAAATGATTTGAATTTTTACCAACACCACAACCATATGGTCCACTATGGGGTTTGGGAGCTGGAAGACATTGGTGATGATAGCTACAGGTGGTTGCAGCTTACGACCTAGAGGATCTAGGAATGATTCATGGTACGATATTTGTATTTTCTACCTTAGATGATGTAATGATATCCAAAGGTTCTAGTCAATTTTTTCATTCCATACACATTATATGATACATATAGATTCTAGTTGAACCGTTTTCTTGACCATTATGCTTGAAAAATCGTACACAAGAAGAATACGTGATCACACACTTATGCTGATGGTGTGACCTAACTCTCCATGGTGACAATTTTTGTTGGGATCCATTTTTAGAAGTAATGAAACCTTATTACATCATCTTACCTATAGATATCTAATCTAAAATTCATTCCCAAATTTACTATTTTAGGTAGAGGATGCAGTGTGTCTATTGAGATAGAACAAGTTATCCATATTCAGTTAAATGGAAACTAGGTAGCATAGGGTGGACTCATTCATAAGAGGATACAACTGATTACTCCCCATTTGGGTAGCATGACCCATGGTGAAGTGGATGTTACGATTTCCCAGTTTTCTATAGTGGTGGAAGAGTTTGAGGATGTCTTCCCAAAATATGTTCTTGGTCTACATCCCCACCATTAGATAGAATTATACATTGATCTATATCTAAGGGAAACCTTGATATATTCACTAGTATATCAAATTACTCGTAAAGATATTCACGAGTTGACATTGTAGTTGGAGCACTTTTAGAGTAAGGGATTTGTCAGATCCAGTGTTTCACCCTGGGAAGCCCCAGTTTCTAACCATGATCCTTGCTTCACATCTCAATTGTATAAGGGATTGCAAGAGACATTTGGGACTCATTTATGCTTGAGAATAGTGTTTCACCGCCAATATAATGTCCAGAGAGAGTAGTACCTTTGTATTTTGGAGGATATGCTATGAGACTGCACGTTAGACTTTGGATATAGTTTAGAGGATCACATACCAGTGGTAGAGTTTTCATACAACAATAACTACCATTATGGAATTATAATAGATCTGTTCAAGTATTTATATGGGTAAACCTACCGGTCACCAATTTTGTGGACTAAATGAAGAGTGTTTGAACTCATGGGAACAAAGTTGGTATGAACAACTACCGAGAAGGTACATATCATCCAGGAGTGGATGAAGACCATATATATCCATTGTAATTTCTATATTGATATACTATAGTTCCATTTGGAGTTTACATGATGATACCATGTGTTCATATGGGTTCCACCTCATTAGGAATTATGAAGATTTTTTCTGGGTGGAAAACTATCTTCAAGAATCATTATAACATTCAAGATACTATGTATATTTGGTGAGGAGGAATACCAAATAGCAATACCTCCACATTTAGGCCGGTTACATGCCATATTCCATGTGTTGCTGCTAAGGATGTATTTACATGACCGATCACACATTATCTACTGGGGAGAAATTCACATCGAGGATGAAGCAACTTTTTTTAAGTACATATTAGAGATCAAGGATCAAAAAGAGAGGATCCATTATTGGTGTTTCATTCTATTAGTGAATTTTTGGTGGAAGCATGTGAATCTCCAGAATATTATGTGGAGTGGGAGGCACATATTCATGTTCAATACCCACATCTCTTTGTGTATCCCTCATTTTAGAATTTTAGGGATGTAAATACCTAATGTCGGAAGGATGTAATTTATTAGATTTTCTATTTATTATAATTTAGTATTATATAAATTAATTTTGAGACTTGGAACTGAGACAGTGTGATATTACGAGGCTCCGTGTTCCAAAAAAAATGTTTTAAATAGATTTAATATATTTGTTAACACATGAAAATAGTTTTACTAAGAAACTGTAATAACTTCTTAAAGGGAAACCAGACCAAAAATGTATGGGTATTGTTGAGTTTAAAATGTATGTTTTACCGTAGGAGTAAATTAACCTCAGTCATTGTAGGGGATTTGTGGAAAAGTCATTTTGAGCATGAAAATGGAGAAAATAATTAAATAAATTATTTTATCTCGGTTTCATGATGTAGAGACTGGTGAGTCTTTAAGTAAAATGATATGATTAAATTAAAGTGTTATCTATATAACCCTGGAGGTATTGGAAATCCAGCAGAGGGAGTATTGGAGGATATCTCTCAGAGGAATGATGACTCGATCATGGATTGAATGTCAATGTGTAATATAATCAAAGTATCTCTCCAACAACCACAATGAACCTCTATTATTCATTATAAATTGACCCAAAATAAGGTAAGTAATTTATTTATTTTTAATTATATCATCATTCTTGATTTCTATAATGAACGTGAATCAATCGACTGATGAATTAATTAATATATGAGTAATAAAATGTGATGGGTTTATTTGCAGGGTTATTTTGAGATAAGTTATTTGTGATTTATTGAATCTTATTTTTTTACTGAACAAAGATGGATTAAGGAATACATGAACATTTCCTAAGGTTATTTCCTCTTGTTTGTAGTTATGAATTTCATCCTAGATTCTTCATTCCACATAGGAATTCTTCATTTGACCCATAATTGGACATATCCCAATGAATCAATCCTTTTGCACTTGTTTCATAGAACACTGATATGATATCATAGACACGGGATCATCATAACATAATGGTGGTTCAACGATGGAAATGTCATAGAATCAGATACCTTTGGATAAGTGATTTTGTGAACTTTAGCGTACAATGAAGAATGATGTATAAACCCATTTCACAAGTAGATAGAAGGGACATAACCTTTTTTGTATATTATAGAGAGGCTTGGAAGAGATGGTTCCATGATTTTACCAATGAGGGAGTCATAGGATCAAAGGATAGAGGAACCAAAACAAGTGTGAATTCAAGATCTGAAATTGTAGAAAATACCATGCTACACGACTTCTAACTCTGACCCACATGTTGTGTGGTTGTCTCCTTGTGATGAATAAGGTTTCATAGAATGTTAAACATCACATTACATGAGACCCTATAACATGGTATGTGGTGTCTCCCTAATGGGTTGGAGTTTAACCCAAAGATTACATGGACATGGGTAAGAGTCCCCAAGTTGGATCACACTGTGTAATCCTCTACATAGGATTATCCAGGGCAATTACATGGGAAAATCTATGTACTAGTACATGCTTCGAGTACATGAGAAGCTGACACATTATGTACTATTACATAGAAATGACAATGAGACATGGGACATTTACATAGGCATGACATGAGGTAAAGGTACATAAAAGTGACCACTTCAACACACAGTGTAATTTGTAAAATTGGGCATGGATCCCTTTTCCTCTATATCTTGCATAGTTTTAATTAGGGTATTCTCCCCATATAATTTCTCTAAGGGTTAGTATGTTATCACCTCATACTCCTAGGATATCAATTCATTCAATAATTCTTTTTATATAATGTTGCTAAATTCCTGTCATGAGGTTTAGAGTGAGATACTCTCTTCATATTCATCCCCAGGTAGAGTTCTTGGTATCTTAATGAACAAAACTATACGAGCATTGATCCCCTACTTTCAGGTTAATCTAGATTGAGTTGTTGGTATACCCCATGGTCTTGGTTGTGATCCTCTTCTATGTATCATATCTATTTAGGATTGCAACATGTAATTCAATTGGTGATAACAATCGAGAACTAAATCTTATACTAACATTATCTGTAATATCATACATAGGAGTGTGTTCTATTATATGTGTTATTCTTGGAACCTTCAATATAGAATTCTAGGATAGAATTATGGTTGTGACTTACCGTTGGACTGTGTGTATTTGTTGATTATATACATATAATCTTTTCAAATGTGTTTTAGAAATATACTTGTTTGGAAATAATTATATTTCATTTTTTCTATGATTTTTGGTTTTAGGGTGTCCTACTGGTAATTTTTATACTCATCCCATAATGTTATTTTCCCATACATGTCATGTCTTATGCAGAAGATTCAACTTCTGGCAGAATCTTTGTAGGAATAGGACCGTACCGTGCTTAGTAATACCAGATTGACAGAGGTGTGTTCTTATGGTATTCTAAATATACTCTTTATTTTACTTTAAGATTATAATTGTTTTCAAACTCTTTATGGTGATATTTTATTTATACCCAGTTATATTCTTTTAATCCTGTTTTACTCTGGTTGTGGGATTTATATATATTCATGCATGTTCTTTATATTAGTTTTATATTTCATCATTATATAGGCTAGTAGATGTCTGCATGTGTATATATACTTTGGATAAAGACTCCCAATTCAGTGATATGCCTCCGCAACAGAAGTCACCAGCCCTTGGGCAATTATAGGTGGGATTGGGGAGTCACGACATCGACTCCTCTAGGATGGGTCGTGATAGTTCAAGAATAAAATAATGTCTTTCTTGGGGAATTACCTATACATCTAATCGAGTATGAAGGTTATTTTTACATTGATTTAATCCCTGATAAATTTCATGTATTAGTTATTCCCTGCATAATGGACATAGTAGAATTAGTGGAGTAGAATAAATAACTGTTGAATTTTAGTGAAGAAGGATTTTTATGAACATGTGTTTCACTATGATAATATCTTATTGTATTTCTAAAGAAGAAATATTTATCTATGATGATGTAATAATATTATAGGGATGTCAATGTTAATCCTATAAGGAACAAGTATCCCTTACCTCATATTGTTGATTTTTTAAATCAACTTTGAATTACTAAGTATTTTTATATTATTGACATTCAATCAAAGTATCATCAATTTTGGGTAAATATGGAATAAATTACAATGAAAAAATTTTTGTATGTGGTACATTCCCTACTATTTAATAGTAATTATATTTTGATTGACTAAAACACCATCTATTTTTGTGGATTAGATGAATAATTTATTCATAGAATGTATTTAAAATTTTATTTCAGTATTTATTTATGATATTTTATTGAGATATAAAATCAATGAAGACTATAATAATCAATTATGAATCATTCATGAGAAACGTAGTGAAATGTGTAATATGAGAAATTCATAAATTGTGAATTATATAATTGAAAAGTTTTATTTCATGAAAAAATTGTCTTTAAGGATGAAAACTCATTTGATTCTATGACGACAAAGGCTATCAATGAATAGCCTACACTAATAAACATAACCAAGGAATATTGTTTCTTTGGTTTGGAAAGTTACTATAAGTGATTAGTATAATATTTAACCCTATTGGACAATATTTTAAATAGTCATACACATATAGGTATTAATTTCATGTGGATGAATGAATGTGAAGAATTTTTTGAAAAATTTAATATGAGATTTTTTAATTATCCAATGGAAACTCTGTCATCATGAAATGATAGATTTGTGATTTATTGTGACGCATCGAATAAGTGTCTTGGTTGTGTCCTTATATAGAAATATAAAGTTATTTCCTATGTATAATTTTAGTTAAATTCTCATGAATAGAACCACCCAAATTATGATCTTATGTTGGAAGCCATAATACATTTTTTAAAGATATGGAGAAATTATATTTATGGAAAGATATGTGAGATGTACACAAATTATAAGATTTTGAAATAAATATTTTCAAATAAGGAGCTCAACATGTTGAAATTGTGATGGATCAACCTACAAAAGGATTATAATTATTTACTAAACTACCACAAATGGAAGGAAAAGAAGACAAATGATGCCTTGGGAAGGAATGATCATTGATTCTTGACAAAAATGAGGATTGAAAAGGATCCCATGTTCATGTATTTAATAAATATGTATATGGAAGTTATTATTGTTGGGGAAATATAACTACTTTTAAAATGGAAGATAGACCGTCGTTTTTAGAGAATATAAAATGTTATCATCTTGACAGTGATAATTTTTAAAATAAAATTAATTCCATAAATGATGTGAAATTAGATAAAGTCATTTATGAATATGGTGTTCAAATATTTAGAAATTGGATGTATGTTTCATCTATTTTTAATATTAATAGAGATCTATTGGATATTTTTATTTCTTAAATTTATTTATCAATAATTGTCACACCAATATGTATATGGTTTTGATGGAAATTTTTTTGTGAGATAATACGAAGAAAATAATTACTTAATATGTATCAAGATAATTTGTTTGTAAATATATGATGTTTAATTGATAACATCCTAAAGGTTTGATGAAACATATAGATATTAATATGTGAATATGGGATGACATTACTATGGAAATTATCACCTGATTAATAAATAATCTTAGAAATAATGATACCATATGGGTTCTTTTGGATCTAATTTCTAAATCAACACATTTTGTCACTATAACATAATATTTACCTCTTAATCATCATTCATTAATCTATATTATTGAATTTATAATATGTTATAGTTCACATATTTATGTTCTGTTTGATTCTGATCCCTGATTTACATCAAAATGTAAGAAATTTTTTTAGATGGATCTTGATATAAGGCTTAATTTGAGAATTTCTTATCATCCTTAAACTAATAGACAAACTAAAATGACTATATAAACATTATAATAAAATTTAAGGTTATGATAACTTGACATTAAAGGTACATGTTATCCATATTAACCATTAGTGGAGTTTTCCTCTAATAATAGATTTCATTCAAGTATTCTAATGGCACTATATGAAGCATTATATGGAAAAAGATTTTATAATCCAACTTCATGGGATGAATTATGTGAATGGAAGATTATAAAACCATTAATTATTTAGGAGACAATGATATAGGTAAATACTATTAATACCTATATTAAAAAAACACAATAAAAGACGAAGAGTTATTGCAATTATTTAATGAATGTTTTGGAATATAAAATGGGAGATAATGTGTTCTTCAATGTACGTCCATGGAATGAAGTTATTATGATTTTTATGAAATAAAAAATAATCCCATTATACATTATAACATTCGAAATTATGCAATTAATTGGAGTTATGGATTACAGATCAGAAATTCTTATAATTCTCTCTAATGTACATGATGTGTTCCATAACTCATTATTAAGTAATTACATGACACACCGAATACATGTACTTACATACAAGGAAATAGAATTAGATCATGAACAATCTTAACATGAAGAGACTATCTGGATTATTTCCCCTAGATGAATTTGTTTGAAAAATTATATGACATTAATGAAAAATTTACTTTACATAAATTTTAAAATATAGGAAGCATTGTGGGAACATAAGAATTTTATGAATAAGAACCACTATCATTTATTTAGATAGTGATATATATGAAAATTTCATGGATTTTATTTCTGAAGGTGGGGAGAATGTAACAAATGAGATTCAATTACAGAAAGTGTAATTTTTTTTAATGAAACTATAATACAATGATCATTGTAATATTTATTTGAAAAAAATTCAAATTTTATAGGATGAATATTGATTACTAACTTACAATTTCAAAATAATCTAGAACAAAATTTTGAAATTTTCTCTTATAAATATAATTTTATGAATAATTAAAATTATATTATTTAAATAATACAAATTTTATTTATAATAATTAATCAGAATATGTGTAATTAACCATTTATTTATTATATTTTTTTAAAAAATAATGACAAGGTCATTTTGAGGTAAAAAGAGATATTTTTTAGAAAATTGTTTTCATTTGAATTAATTAAAATAGTATAAAATAATTAATGGGTTAGATTAAATGTATAGAATATATATATTACATTATAAATTTATAATTTATATAAAAATTATTACTAGTTAAGGAGTTAATTTATGATCATCTTATGTTTAAAAATTCAATTTCTATGCAGTTTGGGGTGTTTATTTTTAAATTAAATCCTTCTAACTATATGAATGTAATTTCATATTTTTGTTTCAGAATTTGGAATCATCATGTCCCAATTTTTAATCTGGTCACATTCATTTTTGGTAATTAATAATAGTAAAAACAATACAAAATGGTTTCCCCTATTCAGGTTAAAATAAGTTTGCTTGGGGTTAAAATAATGTTACAATGGTCAACATGTCCACAAATATTTTATAAATATTATTGAATAAAAATATTTTTAACGTATATTATATTAAATAATAAAAAGAATTAATTTTGATCCATTTTTGGAAGAATTTTTCTTGATAATATTTTACCATTTAAAAAAAATACAAGTGTTCCATCCACGACACTTATTAAATTAAACCTACTCTCCCCAATTATTCACACATATTAAGAAATTTATATCAAAAAAAAATTCTAAATAATTTCAAAAAATACTTATCAACATAATATATATTATTTTATTACCATTAATCCATCCCTATTTTCCGTAAGAGGATACCAAAAAGATCTTTTTAATGAAAATGTAATCATTTTAACAAAAGATTTTCATTTTTCTTCATCGACTATGTTTAATAATGACAAACCCATTAAAATATATTAAAAATGGTATCTACCATATTATGATATGTTTTTATATTTTTTGAAGAATATTTATTAACCACCTTCTCTATAAAATGGTATTCAAAACAACAACTAGTTTGTATTGTGGACAACACTAACAGATATAAATATTTTTCCATCCCCGAATCACATGAATAATAATATTTTTAAAACAAAGGAATAAATATTTCTAATTATCACATAATTATTATCATATAAATTTTATACATCACGTAATTCTTTACCCTTCCACTAATTTACAAAATGATAATGTCTCTTGTGCATACATGTGGCCAACCACCCCCATGAAGCACTGCTATTCATTTTTATGTACTCTTTTCTTGGATGAACATAATTATGTTTATAATGAATAAATATAATATTTATATAATTATTAAAATTATTTATATGATATTTCGTGATTAATACCTTATTACCATTACTTATAAATTAATAACATATACAAAAAAATGAAGTACTTTGCATAGAAAAGAATTATGATATTGAAATTTTGTTAATTAATAGGGGATACATTGTTATAAATTGATAACATATCTTATTATAGTCTTCTATTTGGTTCTGTTATTTGATTATAGAAAATAATCATTTATTATAAATTATTTTTAAGAATAATAAACTATGTGGAAGCATGAGGGAAGGGATTTAACCTTAATTTCCACTCCATTGAGGCAAATTTTGTATAATGAACCTATTTTCTTTTAATTGGGGTATATAATAGCCCTTATATTATTATTAATTGATTATATATTTATTCATTGTAATTAAATTTTAAATTCATAATTACTTTTTCAAGGGGTAACAATTTAAATGTTACTAATTGGTGATAATTTATTTTGTGATCTCATTTTTTGGGTCTTTTTATATTATCATTAATGGAATATTATAATATATCCTCAAAAAACACTATATATTTTTCATCCTATGGATATTTATGTAGTTTCCATATTTTTTCTATAAATATTCCTTTCTTTGGAACATTAATCAATGTATGAAATGCTTAAATTAAAAACTGATCTTGTTTCTCTTTTTGATCAGATATATTTTTCTTCCATGACCATATTTTTTAGAATTATTTTATTGAATTTATTTTTATGTAATAAAATTATCTAGTAATGAAATTCTATATAGTCCATGAATTTTTAAATGGTTTTAAATTAATATTCACAATTTTTTCTGGAAGGTGCATTTTTTTTACTTTCTTTACAAAAATTCAATAAAATGTTTCTTTTCAACATATATCATGTTAATATATTTTCCTACCACCATATCCATTTTATTATATTTATCTTCTTCTATAAGCTTCCAATGAATTTGAGAAGAAAAATTATTATTCAAATTTTTTAAGTTTCCTAATTATATATTTTGTAATTGTAAAAAATAATTAATATCATTACAAAACATAATTTTTTGATATATCTGTGGTCTTTTTAAAATCTTATTAATTCCATGGTATTTAACATTATCTTTAAACGTTAAATTTATTATAATAAAATTTTACTATTCATTACATTTCTCTTCAAAAATGTTATTATTTGTATCATTGATATTCTTATTTCCTAAAATGTATACCAATTAAAAAAAAATTTATCAATGAATTTTATTTTATTAACTGAGGAAATATTGATATTATTCATTATTTAAAAAATATTTATATTTTTTTGATACTTTATGTTTTTTATGAATTAAAATAATCATTAAATATATGATGAATACACTGGACATGTCATTATTAGTGGGTCCCGATATTAGATCTCCCCATGATGCATCAATAGGTCTCATGAAATAAATCTTTTAGATAGCGTTATTAAATGGAGTTTTATTGTAAACCTACCCATATTTGAAAAGATCATGGAAAAGTCCTTTAACAATGCATATGAAATTATGTATTTTCGGCAATAAGAGTTTAGTTATTATTATCCATGATATTATGACATTGATAATATCCAAAGATGTAGTATCTTCTCAATTTATTCATTAAATGGCATGTTATTTAGTTAATTACATGGCTATATTGATTATTAATTATTTACTCATGATATATTTAGATGTACACAATCATTGTTAAGAATTGTGCTCACCATTATTTTGATTTCCATTCACCAAGATATAAAAATGGAATCTATTAATGAATTTCAATAATGAATAATATTTACTTTTACTATGGTTTATATTTTCTTTCCAATGTATACTTTGATTAATTTATATATCCAGTTTTTCAAGATAAATAAACTAATCAATCATTACTGATGTGATCCATTGTATATTATTCTAATTTAATAAAGTAGACACCAACTATATGTTATTAGAGTAATCATTTTTACAATTTTCATATCTTTATCCAAAAGATATATTTTATGTGGAGTTATTTTCATGAATGACCCCCAAATATTATCTTATGATAAACATTCTTTGTGTTATCTATTTTTTTATCAACATATCCAATTATTGATTTCAATTTATTGGACACCATTTGAAAATTCTATATAACTCAATTTCATTCCATGTGGTTTTCATGATAGTATGTACGAATGATTTTATGTGGAACACATATGTATTTTTTATCAATATGTGATGGGTGGGTTAGAGTTATAACCATAAATAATTGGCTAAATCTTTATATCTCATGAGGTACTGAAATTATTTTTAGAAATGATTATGGTTATCTATGTTTAAAATATCTTGTGTGGAAACTATTTTGGTCAGATATATTAAAAAAAATTCTATGAACATAATTATTTAACTATAATCGCACTAAAATGTGTAGAAACTATTTAATTTAGGTATATTCATAATGATATGATTCATACGATTATTTTATTACATATTTCTACATAATTCTCTATCGATCAGGATTAAATCCCCATGTTTCCACATTCCATTTATATATTGTATGAATAACTTTTTATGATACATTTGAGTTTATATAACTTTATTCATTGATTTTTGTTATTTTATCACTCCTCATATAAAACTATTATGTTTCCTTATTCTTTTTAATCATTTAGTTCTCCCATATTGATGGTTTCTAAAATTATTGTGGGATAAATCAATATGAATCGTTATTATATTTATCCATTATAGGGAATTTGACCTCAATATTTAATTTTTTTTCTATTTACCAATTTAATTAATAAAAATTAATATGAAAAGGATGCATTCATCTTGGGAAAATATTTTTGGAGATGTTTAAGGATTAATAAATAATTATATGGTTACACAAATAATCTCTAAAGACAATATAACTTTGATTCATGTGTGTGTAATTTAATTATGATATGATATATTAATTGATGAATATATGTTTGGGATACCTCTGCTGGTATCAGAGTAAGTGTGTAATGTAATTATTTATTGAACCATATCTAGGTGCTTGGATTTTATGGAGATTTTATTAGTTTCATGGATTGGTTTAGTTTTTAGGGATTATGTTATTGATAATAATATAATAATAATTAAGTAATCTTATGTTAAATTTAATGGGTTGTAGAATGATCTAGTTATGATATAATTCAACTGAAATATTTAAAGCTTAAAATAAAGGTTTAATATGATAAGATAACTTTGGATTAAAATGAAATATTAATATGTTTATTCACATTAAAATTTTCAGATATTATCATAATCCTATTTTTTTTTTATTTACTTAAAAATAAGATAATGGAAATAATTTTATGATACCATGTCTCTAGAATCTCACAAGTCTTATAACTAATTCAGGAGCCATATTTGAAAAAATGGTTGTAATAAATGAAAATATAAATATATTACTCTTGGAAGGGAAAACATTTTTTTCATCAATGAAGGAACCTAGATCCACAACCTAACTCTCCCAGTAATATAATTCATTGAAGAAGCCTAGCTCCCCACGTCACATTGTTGATCGGCTAGCATTTCCCCATGTAGAGTTTCATGGTGCCTGGTACCGATGGTAGTTTCCATACCCTCTCATTCATTCAGTCTGGTTATCCATGATCTCGTGGTTTCCACTTTCTTTGAATCCTTTTCTAGGACTTCACCTATGTGGTATGACTAGGATCCTTCTTGGTCTATGTGTCCTAAATCCCCTGTGGCCTGAAGCCCATTTGTTACCTGAAATCCCTATGGCCTAAAGGCCTTTGGTGGCATGAAGGCATTGTGTCCTGACGACCTTTGGTGGCCCGAAGGGCTTTAGACCTACAGGCTCAAATATGTTGTCTAAATGCCCAAATTGGATGAGTAGTTTCAGATGATATATCACCAAATAATATCTACTACAACAAACTAGATTTTCACCTTAACCAAGATTTGATCCTAGATCATTTGGATTCTAAGAAATAGCCTATACTACTTGGGTACGTGCATGATGGCTATACCATATATGATTAAATACCTTAAAATTGTATAAAATAATTACTAATAATAAATAAGAATGTAAAATAACATTATAACTTAAAAATCATATAGGCCATGTTTACCCTTTAGAATTTCTATTAGTGGGACTAAGACAATAATGATAAAGAACATCATTAAAAGATAAATAATTTCATAAATTCTAAAATTAATACTATCAGAATGTGAAGACTGATATGAGATGATAGAATAGAAAAGTTTTGTATAATTTAATGGGGGTAATATAAATATTATTTGATGACTACAAAAGGGGTATATAACCATTAGATATTACGCCGGTAAACATATTACCAATTAATTATTAACTATATATAGTTGATATAAATAAATTGTATTTAGATTTTAATAAATATATATATATTTATTATAAATAAATTATTTTAAATTATGTATTTTCTTTGGAAAATAATAAAAATATACTACATTATTTGAGAAAATTCAAAAAATTTAAAGTAATTATTTATGGGTATTTGAATATTATTAATTTTAATAATGATATTAGTAAAATAGCCTATTAAAATTCATGAAATGATTGGTTATGTTAATAAACAATAATGATAAAAAATAAATTATTTATAAGTAATAATAAATTAATTATTCATTGATAAATAAAAATATTTTTATTGAAAACATTATTTTTATTATTTATTATATGTTTCTATTTGAAAGTTAAAATTATCATATTAGGAATATGAAATTTAGTGACAGATATATATATATATATATATATATATTTGGAAACAAATAAAATTAATAACTTGATTTTTAATTGGTTAAAATTGAATATAAAATTATTTTACAGTAAAAGGATGTATTTTTTTGATTTTTTAAATGTGTTATATATTTTTACAATAATAAATAAAATTTATCACATTTAAAGAATTATTTTATTTAATTTTATTTTTTATGTTTATAATAAAATAAATTATCATTTATATAAGGATTATTACTTGAATATAAAAAATAATAGATCTATTGTTTTACTTTATAATATAAATTTATAAAAAAGTGTTACTATGTGTTATACTTTTCTTTTTTAAAATATATTTTTAAAAATTATTTTCTATTGAATTAAAAACATTTATATCATATTTTTAACTAGAATATAAAAATTATTTTATAAGTTTAATTTCAGATTTAGGCATGAAAACAAGTTACCAAGGAAAAATGTAAGTTATCAAGATTAATGTAAAATAGTGTAAAAGGATTAAAATGAGTTGTAATGTCAAAAAATATAAAAGTAAATGGCATGTAAATCTGTTTAGGAGGGAATTATTAGCATAATATTATCCATTCTTTATTATTTTTCCCCTTTGGATCCACTTCTCAAGAGAAATTACATTATTTTCAAATTAAGCAATGAGTATTTTAAAAGGATTCACACATTATATTCTATAAAAAGACCCATTATACATTGACGTAATCCAACACATTTAATTTTGATTTATCATTAATATAAGAGAAAATTATATCACTAATAATCATATCCCATGTTTGGTATCTTTTGGTACCATGAGAAAACCCAAAATCCGCCAAATAATAGTTGGACTCTAGAAAAATATATAAATAATTTTTTTATAAGAAATACTCTCGTAACCTTCATTATTATTTATATTATTCTTATACAACCTCCCAATTCAGATATATAAAATTAAAACGTTCTAAATAATGTCATTATTCATATATAATAATTATATTATTACAAAACTACTCCATATATATATATATATTAATTTAGTGATTATTCTATGCTCTTGTTTAGATGATGCTATGAAGTTTTATCATAGATGTTTATGAAAAACTGATTATTAGTATGATGTGATATTAATAGTTAAATATGTTTTTCACTATACTTGTAGGATGATAGTATTAATATTTAACTCAATATTAATGTACCACATTATGTATTTTTATCCTATTTAAAAACACCAAAAACATCAATAGAATGAATATAGAATATACTAACTCATTATAGAAATTATATTCTAAAACATAGATTATTATTAATACTATTAACTCATGAATATTGAATGATGATGTCAATACCATATGTAATGATTTCCCATATTATTTCGAACAAGGGTTACTCGCCCTATTATTGATATCCTAGGATACACCAGGACCACAAGTTTAGATTCCCAAAAAGAGAGATGGTAGGATTTTAGAACACCAGATAATAAGGTTATAATGTTTTTTAGAAACTCCGGGCCTTTTATTGTGATATATGGATACCCTAGGAAAAAAATTATTGAGTGTTGGGATTCATGAGGACCCCAAATCCCACAGTCTTGTGTCCAGTGCTAGAAAAACATATTTTATAAATTAATATGGATACTAAATGAGATTATCCAACATATGAATATAAATATTCATATTAGTTTCAAATCTCACAATAATCTCACATAACACATAACACTATTTTTTATAGTGTCTGAGGTCTATCGAACTATGCAATTTAATTTACAACAATTGTGAATGTTTCTCCATAATAAATCTTATTTATAATCTCTTTTAGACTTCACACAAGTTATATTTAATCATAATTACATGGGAAAATGAAACATAATAAGGGTGTGAGATCAAATTCCATGTAAGGGAAAACATATCAACATTTCATCAAGTGATATATTATATGAATATGAGGAAACCTGAGCATGTGAGAAATATCATTTATAAAGAGCATGAAACCAAATTTTTTATCCATAATTCATAATATAAGGACATTTAATCTCAAATTAACAATTATATACCATGTTAAGTGTTTGAGGAATCATGAAAAATTAAACACAAGATACGTAGAATAATAACAGGTAAAATATAATGACATTTGAGTGTGGAATATACATAATAATATAAATCAGATATCAATTCTACCCATTAAGATATTCGTTATGCCATACCCCATCATGGAATATATTGAACTAGTTCTATGAGTCGGTGTGCCAAATGTCATCATGGATTCCACCATGTACTACATAGGCTACTGAATAAAACTGAGGTTCTATAGGTTGTATATTAGGGAGACTACTAGAGTGCACAGCACATAAGTAAATAAAGGAGATAATATGATCATAACATAACAATAACATAAATACATAACAAAACCAGTATAATAAGAAAAAAAAATATAAGGTGAAAAAATAAATTCAACATCACCTAGGAATGTGTTGAGCTCTATCCCAACTCTCATCTCCAAATTGCAACCTTCCCCAACAATATGCATCCCATCAGGATATTCCCAAACCTATAACCTATGACCTAGGTCTAGCTTCTGAGGAAATTAAATCTGAGGAAGTGTATGAGTAAAAATCTATAAAAGGACACCAACAATGTATAATGAAGATCTAGTATATACTTGTTAATTATATTAGTTTACAATATATAAAAAATTGATAATAATAGTTAAAGTTTTTTGAATAAAATGAACCATGATGAGCCTTGAGTTTCCGAAAGATATCTTGGGTCGATAATGCCTTCATTGGGAATAAGTTATAACTCGTTTAATAGGGGAAATATAACATCCCAATCAAGTTAAAAATCTAACTGCCAAGGAGTCCATGATCAAATAGACTAATAAGAAACCTTTTGGCTTAAACAATAATTCTCTCCCATCTGTTCTTGAGAATAATGATCTTATGGGTCTGAACTCAAGGTACCACCCTTGGCATTCAGGTGAACAACTTGATTGAAATCCAAAATAACACTCAGAGCATTATGTAACACCATGATATTTTTTGAAATATTTTTTTTAAGATGAATTAAATATTCTATATATTTTTTACCCACAACAGTGTGTGTAGATTTTATTAGATAAAATACCAACTTTAAAATAAAATAGGCATACTATTAATATTTTATTTTTATTTTGATGGTGATCACATGGCTATTGGAATGGAGGGGATGAATAAGATTAATGAAATGAAAAAAATATGGTTTAATCAGGTATATAAAATTAATTCTTATTGTGAGTAACTAATTATAAATGAAAAATATACAATTGGAAAATAATTGTAATATTTTTATAAAAAAATCATTTTTTGAAAAAAAATATTTTAATTTAATAAATTAAAATTCCAATTTTGGTGGATTGTTTTTATGAAAAGTATATATTATATATTTAATATAATTATTATCATAGATATTATTTGTTTTATAGACAAGCAATAATAATAAATCCTGTATTATCCTTAAAAACATTATTTTTTTAAACAACATTTTTATATCATTTTTTACTATTAATTTAAAACACTTTTTTTAATCTTTTATAAAAATTTTTTTGAAAAAAGGTTTTTATTTTTGAAATAAACATGTAAAAATTATATTAGAGTTAATTTATGATAATTTCCTATGAATCTAAATTTTTCGATTCATAATGAAAAATATTGGTGTTATTTTAAATTTTTCATTTTAATTAATGATTATATAAAATTATAAAATGTTTTAATATTGTTTTAAAATAAAAATTAGTTAAAATATATATTTATAAATCCAATTTATTTAATTTTAATCAATTTAACATTGAAAATTGATATAAAACCTTTTAATTTTTTGAAAATTTTCTCTCTAAAAACCCACTTTCTCATCATGTCTACTAGATTAATTTTATATTACAATATTCCATTTAGGTGAATGGAAATTGGAAAAATGGTTTCCATAATAGGTATATAAGTAATTTGTATTATCTTATTAGATCAAATTATTTTATGACTATAATGAATAGTTAAGAAGTAAAAATCATTTACTATGGTTAAAGTAAAAATGGGTTTCCTAGGTTGTTCGACTAAAATGATATGTGTAAATATTTCCCAAAAATTTTCCATCAATAATTCTATAGAAATGTTTTTACCATACCTATTATATGTTATAATGTACCATTTTTCACCTTTTTTCATTTGAAAAAACATGCATACACCCTTTTATTTTTTATAACTATAAGTGTGCCACTCACCTCCTTATAAAAGTCCACCCTTATCATCTCATTTTAAAACATAAAAAACAATTTGGTTAAGTAAATACAAGGAAAAATAAATTCATCAACTCACCCCTAATATCTTATAATCCTTATTTTTTTTCAAAAATCCAACCTATGAATTCTTTTTCATGAAAACCCAAAAATGTTCTCTGAAGAAGAGGTAACATCCCTAATCAAGTGTTTTATTTTATTTCTTCTAACACATAAATAAGTTATTGTTAAACCAATATTATATAATAAAATTACAATATTCCATAAAATTAGATGTTATTTTTATATTTAATATCGAAAATACTTTTACTTTTCCATCAAATGGGTTAAAAAATCATTATTCATGTATACGATGGACTACCACCTTAAGAAATGATATTATTACTTTTCCATAACCAACTCTCAAGGATTGATATAATGATAGAATAATTCCACATATACGATTGATGTTATAATAAAATTATTTTATAATAATTATATAACGTGTTCCTACATTCTTTTTATTCTGTTCGAAAATGATAACGTCATTCATGTGTACACAGGAATACTGCCCCATAGAGCGATTTTATTCATTAATGCTTTACATGTAAGGTAATGAGGATAATTATATTGAAAATTCTTGATATATATTATGAAAGTTTTATTTAATTGCAATATAATATTTACCATTATTTATTTATTTCTATTGGGAGAATATAAACACTATTCATGTGTATGTAAAACCATCCATCTCCATGAATAGTGTTTTTCATTTCCCATCTCTATAACGGCCCATAATTTACATATATTATTGTTACTTCATAATTGAAGCATACTTATTACAACATATAACAAATCCATGGAAGGACCGTATAGGTATAGTGTCTTTTGAAACTGGGAAACATAAACAACTGGTTCATAAAGCATGTACACTGTATCCCATTTATTTCTTCATATCTAGAGTCCCTTTTGGAATACCCTACTTAATAACCTTATTCCTGACCTGGGGAAAGAAAACATAAAAACGGGTGAGCTCAAATGCTTAGTAAGGGTAAAAAAGGAAATATCATATTCATAAGAACATAACATGTTGAAAATCATAATCTGCAAAAGAGATTATAATATCATAACATGGGATAAATTATAGTAGTGAAATGTAATCCGAATAATCATAACATAAAACATTAAACTTTTTTTCATACAAACAAAATCATAGATAATCATTTCTTAGTAGTCAAGACTCATTTCCAAGACCATCTTAGCACACAAAGTCCATTTCTGAACCGAGTTCACTCCTTGTTTCAGTCCGGTTTCACTAAACTGGGTTAAACTACCATTACAGCCATGTCTATCTCATGAGATATAAATATTTACCCAATGAATTGGAGGTAAATATATGTCCCACCCATCTCATAATGAAACAATTCTTATGTGTGCCACAAAATCATAAATCATACATCATAGCATAAACCGTGTAATAAAAATTGGATTATTAAACATCATTCCATCATAACATAATCCATATAAGATCAAAGGACTTCATAAAAATAATTCCATCATAACATAATCAAATCAATGTACAAATAGGGATAAAAACCGAACCCAATATTATCTTAGATGGAAAATAATTTTGATAAAATGCTTGAACTCCATTCTTGTGGAAAATATCCTTTCTACTTCAAAAACATTTTTCCATTCTTAAAATGTCATTTAATTATAAACTTAATATATTTGATTAAAAATATACATGAAAACTTGTAAAGGATTCTTCATGTAAATATTATTCTAAAAGTCCATTCAGGCCGTATAAGTTAAAAAAAATTCTTCTCATACTTTGGCTGGAAAAGTCAAAAAGTACCTCGTACTAAAAATGACAAAAGATTCATTTCATATCTTTTACTAAAAACCCAACAATGGGTAAAATAATATTTAAACAATTTTAGGTGGATGGAAGTTATATTACATATTGAGGAAACATGGATGTGGATGATAGATATTCCCTATTAAATTCTAAAGTATAAAAAATCTCGGATAAAAATGAGATTATGAGATTTTCCCTTACCTTTGGCCCGATTTGCTTCATATGTGTCCGAACCTCCTTTATAATGATTTAAATAATTTTTTTTGACTTATTCCTAAATCATACTAATTGTAATGATATCATATATGGTCATATTCTTAGCTTTCTATTAGTAATATTTCATTGCTACTTGTTATTCGGGTGTTTATTGATTTTTGTTCTTATGCGTGTTTTGTCGAATTAATTCTTATTCTTCTTTTTAGGTTATAGATACCTCATTTACAGAATGATATTAGTGTAATATATATCTTATTTATTCATTAAATTCATTTATATAATCATTATTTAATGAAGATCATATAGAATGAGTCGCATCACATCGTGGAGACGGTAGGCCGTACGTACGCACGAGCGATGATAACGTTCCCATGATCTTGGAATTGTATTGTAGTGTATGTATACTATTTAAGAATCAATATCACTTTACAATAATCATATATATTTACTCTTTACACCATTATACCAATCCATGTATGGTGGTGGTGGAAAACAGATTACACCACAGTGTGGAGACGGTATTCCGTATGTACACACGCGCGGTGATTTCATTTTCTGTAGGATGGAAAGAAGGTGAAATAAGGTTATTTAATATTTATAATAGCATATCATTATATGAGTGATAATAATGTTATTACCTCATAATGAAACAACTAAAGAAGAGGAAGTATAAGAAGAAATAAATTTGAATGAATCGGTAACGGACATTACCACTTCTTTGAAGCGCCTCTTCTTAACCTTCTCTTAGGTCACTAAAGAAGGTCTTTGAAGAAGACCAGGACCTTTAGGACGTTCCTAGAGAAGTGTATAAGATAAATTTTCAGGGGATGACCGAGCGTGAAGGCTCAAAGTGGTGTGAGGAGGAGAGGGAGGAGGTGCCCTTTTATAAGGGAGGAGAGGGGCACCTTAGGAAAAACATAAAATATTATTTTATTATAAAGTCATATTCGGTTTTTAATAGCTCCAAATTGATTTATTTCGAAGATAAGGTGGGGATGGGTCGAAATACTCTCAAACAATAGATTTTAGACAAGTTTAGGTTACTATTTTAACCTTATCATTTAGATTTAATTATAAGTTAAATAATTTAACTTTTACTGTGTCTTCTTGTTTTCTTACATTATATGGTTAATAAACTTACTATAACAAGCCAAAAGAATCCCAAGTTGTTAATTATTAATATATATAACCTTATCTAAGTCATTTACCCAAACCATATATTTTTATAAATTAAATAACAATTAATAATATAATATTTTTTTCAAAAACTATTTTACGTCGATTTTGACACTATTTGGTAGTTGATTTTTGTGAAAATAATAACAACATGATTAGTTCGAAAAAAGTTAATTAAATTGTTAATAATTTGTCATATTAACCTATAAAATTATTTTAATTTATAAAAAGTCTCAAATTACATTTATTTTGTATTTATAACGTCAATTATGTTAATATTTCATTAATATGGTAATTACTACATCATCATTTTGTCAAAAATAAATTAAATTATTTAATGTCTAAAAAATATAATTAAAATACCATTAGGTAGGAAATGTTTCCAGATTTCTAATAAATATCTATAGTGGAATTTATCTTATGTATAACCCTACATTAAAAATGTTTTTAGTTATTAAATTTTGATTTTAACTATTTTAACAATTCTTTAAATAAAATAATAATATGTGTCCTAATCTAATACAAGTGGACCTAATGGGTAATATTTTATTCCTAAGCTTGGTTCTTGTTGAATTGTACTTATACAATAGAATTAGGACATGTTTTAGGTTAATAATAATATCATTTTTACACTTAATTACCCTATTTACTTTTAACCGTGGTAAAATAAAGTAAAAAGTTACTATTCACCAAACAACATTTTTAACTTATTGAACCACATTTTACTCCTTGATGTTAACCGTGTCTCTCGTATTTTCAAAATTCCACTCACAGAAGTGGTAAAATTATGTTTTATGTAAATTTTCAAATTCTCCTAGGAGGTGGGTAAAAGACGGTGAAAGGTTCAATAAAATTTTTATATGTTTAAATTTATTATAAAATGACTCCAATGAATTACATTGAAATTATATAGGTATTATGTGTAAATTTTGACCGAAAATAAATTTAAATAAAATAACTTATTATTTAAATAAAAGTTAGTTTTTAAACAGTAACCCAGTGTTTTCACTATTCATAAAAATTAAATGTTTTCAGGAAAATACCAAAAATTCACCCTATGCAAATTTAGATATTCTGAATGCAAAAATGAAGTCCATTTTGAATGTTAAAATTTATAAAATTTAAAAAATTGGGTATTACTATTCATAACAACTAGTTTATATAGTATTTTCATAACATATCATTATTTAGTGAATCTCGGTATTGCGTACAACACAAGCTATCGAGGAGGGTTTCTCTTGCGTGTAACGTAGGCCAAGATAGTGTTGTGTGTAGGGAATGATTCCTTTATATAACATTATACATAAAAAAATGTCTCATAAAATCTCAGGTGTTACATTCAACCCCCCTTAAAATGAATTTCGCCCTCGAAATTCACCACTTTGTAACAAACTGATGGGGATACCTCTCCCTCATCATATCCTCAAGTTCCCATGTAGGTTTTTATAATTGGTTGTTCCTCCATAAACCTTTCACCAAGTGAGTGGTCTTGTTTTGTAGGAATTTTTTGCTATGATCCGGAATCTCTATCAGTTGTTCTTCATAAGAAAGATCTTGCTCCAGCGGTACAACTTCTGATCTTAGTACATGTGAAGGATCAGGTATGTACTTTCTCAGTAGAGATACATGGACACATCCTGAACTTAAGAGAGATTCGGTGGAAGTGCCAATTTGTAAGCTACCTTCCCAACACGATCCAGTATTTCCAAAGGACCCATATACCTAGGGCTCAGCATTACCTTATTTCCAAATCTCATTACTCTCTTCCATGGAGATATTCATAAGATGACTTTATCACCCACTTCAAACACTAGGCCTTTGTTTGATTGTCGGCATAAATTTTTTGTCGACTCTGAGATGCTCTTATTTGTTGTTGAATAGATCTGACATTTTCTTCCATATCATCAACAATATCAAGTCCTAATAGCTTTCTTTCCCCAAATTCATCCCAGTAAGTTGGAGTCCTCCATTTCTTTCCATAGAGAGATTCATAAGGATCCATCTGAATACTGGAGTGAAAGCTATTATTATAAGAAAATTCCCCCAAATGTAGGTGTTGATTCCAAAAACCTTTGAAATACATAGAGCAAGCTCTTAACAAATCTTCTAGAGTTTGAATTGTTCTCTCAGACTGACCGTCTATCTGAGGATGATAAGCAGTGATGAAACTTAACTCTGTATCTAAAGTATGGTGAAGACTTTGCCAGAACTTTGCGGTAAACATCGTATCCCGATCAGATATAATCGAAAGTGGTACTCCATGTAATCTTACCACTTCCTTCACATATATCCTGGCAAGCTGATCCATAGAGAAATATTCTCTAATAGCAATGAAGTGTGCCGACTTCGAAATGCGATCAACTATAACCCAGATAACATTATTGCCTTTGGATATTTTTGGAAGTCCAGTGACAAAGTCCATAGTGATGCTTTCTCATTTCCATTCTAGTATGGGTAATGGTTATAACATCCACTTAGACTTCTATCTCTCAGCTTTAACTTACTAACAAAACAAGAATCGAGATACATATTCAACAACATCCCTTTTCATGACATCCCACCAGAAGTACTATTTCAGGTCCTTATACATCTTCGTGCTTCCAGGATGAATAGAGAATTAAGAACTATGGGTCTCATCCAGTAGCTCCATCTTTAATTCTAGGATGGAAGGAACACAAACCTGATTCCTAAACCTTATTATCATATCACAATGAAGGATGAATTCAGGAAAATTTCTCACCTTCTTTTGTAACTCTACATCTTATTTTTGTGCCTCTTTAATCTTCGCATTTATAGATGGTTGAACATTCATTTGAGAAAGATAAGATTATCCCCTTCCATTATAATTCCAAGATCCATTCCCTTTAAATTGATAAATATTGGATCTTTTGTGATCCTCATCATTGATAAGCTAGCATTGTATTTTCGACTTAAGGCTTCTACCACCATGTTTTCTTTCCCAGGGTGATAATGAATTGAGCAGTCATAATCCTTAATCAGCTCCAACCATTTGCTTTGATGCATATTCAGCTCATTTTGTGTGAAAATATACTTTAAACTTTTATGATCTGTATAAATATCACACCTTTCACCATAAATATAATGCCTCCAAATCTTTAATGCAAAGATTACCGCAGCTAACTCCAAATCATGTGTTGGATAATTTTACTCATGAATTTTCAACTGTTGTGAGGCCTAAGCTTTCACAATATCATTTTCCATAGAACACACCCCAATCCCATCTTGGATGCATCACTATAGATCACAAACCTTTCTCCACTACAAGGCAATGTGAGAACATGTGCACTGGATACCATTCTTTTTAACTCCTTGAAATTCTCTTCACACTCCTACATCCAAACAAACTTAACTCCATTTCGAGTCAACCTGGTGAGTGGATTAGATAATAGTAAAAAATCTTTCACAAAATGTTGATAATATCCATCCCAACCATAAAAACATCAGATCATAGTTACTGGTGTTGGTCTAGAGCATCTTTCGATAACCTCTGTCTTTGTTGAATCCACATATATCCCCTCTTTTGAGATTATGTGACCCAAAAATACAAATTTTTTAAGCCAAAATTCCCACTTGGTAAATTTGGCATAAATATTCTCCTTTCTCAGGGACTTCAATAAACTTCACAAGTGATCTTCCTGTTCTTCCTTGCTCTTTGAATAGACAAGAATATCGTCTATAAAGACTACTACAAACTGATCAAGGTATTCTCCAAAGACTCAATTCATCAGATCCTTGAAGATAGCAGGGGCATTAGTAAGACCAAATGGAATCACTATAAATTCATAGTGTCCATACCTTGTACAGAAAGTTGTCTTTGGTATATCCTCCCTTTTTGACCCTTAATTGATGATACCCTAAATGAAGATCAGTCTTGGAAAAGTATTGAGCTCCGCGTAGTTGTTCAAATAAGTCATCAATGTGCGTGAGAGGATATTTGTTCTTGATCACGATCTTGTTAAGTTATAAATAATCAATATAGAGTCACATTGATCCATCTTTCTTCTTAAGAAACAAAATAGGTTCTCCCTAAGGCGACACACTAGGGAATATGAATCCTTTATCAAGATTCTCTAGGAGTTGCTTCTTTAATTCCTGCAACTCAATTGGGGCCATTCTATAAGGTGTCTTTGAAATGGGAATAACACCTGGTATGAGTTCTATTGAAAAATCAATTTCACGATTTGGTGGAAGACCAAGAAATTCCCCCAGAAATACATCATAGAACTCCCATACAATGGGTTTATTCTTAATCATGAGTTTCTCTCAAACCATTTGAGATAAATAACCTTCATTTAGTGGAATAAAGATCCAGAAGATGGAAGAAATTTCCACTGGAAGGTTATGTTCATCCCTGCATCGATAGACGATCATAGATTTTTCTGGAATATTAAACGTGACTTCCCTTCTTTGTCAATTGATATAATCTCCATATAAAGAAAGTCAATACATGCCAAGAATCACATCAAATTACACTATAAGAAGGATCACAAGATTTGCAAGAAGCACTTTCCCAAAAACTTCAATCAGCGAAGAATTATAAACTTTTGATGCAACTGTTATGCCACTAGGTGTTGTCACAGCTTACTCAACATCTAATTGTTGAGGTAATATAGCTATACCCTTAGAAAATTCTTAAGAAATAAAATATTTGGTGGATCCAAAATCAAATAAAACATTTGATACTTTAGTGTGGATGGTACGTGTACCTTTCACCACTTTGTTATCTTCCTCCACATTGCTGATAGAAATTGCATGTGACATTCCTTTGTCTTTATCCTTAATATTATGTTGGCGTTGATCATCATCAACAACCCTTGGATTAGGGAATTGATTAATATAATTATCCATTTCATTTCACTTGTAACATTGAAGTGTAGGAGGTGCACTATGTGTAGACTTTTCATTGTTCGCATCACTAGACATCTTCTTCCCATCATTACAGCATTCAAATGCCCGATGAACTTATTTTCCACATTTGAAACACTTACTTGTCCATTTTAGGAAACTCCATCCATGTTTCTTTCAACACTTTAAGCATAAGGGGAAACTCATCTTCTTTTCAGTGTTCTCTTTATATTTTCCTTTGAATTCCATTTTCCTCTTCTTATCAAATGCATATGACTGATGGGTTACTCCAATCTCCATCTCATCCTTAAGAGAACATAGAAATATTTCCTCGTAACTATTGAAGTCCCTTATGGATAACGCCCTTTGAAGGATTGGTTTTAAGCCATTAATGAATCAATCGATCTTACTCTCATGTTGAATAATAATCCCAGAAGTGTACCTTGCATGACTTGTAAAAATTGCGTCATAGGTACCAACAAATTCATCATCCTTTTTCTTTATTTCATGAAACTCCGTCTCCATATTTGTTTGAAGAATACGAGGGAAGTACTTATTGAAAAATAAGTTCTTGAACTCATCCCATTCCATGGACTCAATTTCATCTGTTGGCCTTGTATTTTTGATAAGATTCCAGCATTGATCAGCATCACTTTCCAAACGATATACTGCTAAGATGAATTTATAATGTTCAAATCATTGAAGAACTGAAAATATCTTTTCAGTGGTACTGATCCATTGTTCGGCCACTAATGGATCAACAGACCTGCTAAATGAGGGTGGTTGCTGCCTCCTGAAGGATTCAACAGAATGTTTCTCCTTCTTTTGCTCGTTTGGAAGTCATGCATGATTCATAGCTTGAGAAAGTTGTGTGAGCATGGTTATAGATTTTTCATTCCATCTCCCATAACCTTTGATTGCTCAGGGGGACAATCATTGCAATTCCCGTCGCATTCAGAATTAACATTGTTCCTTCGTGCTCCATCCATTGACTAAAACCAATAAGAATAGTGTGAGAAACACTAATTATAATAGTAAAACAACATAATAAAGAATAAAATTCCATGCTTTAGGACTTATCATAGGTTATTCATTAACATTTCTAAAACACTAAGATTTTTTTCTATGGTTACACTTATCCTTAGGGTTCTTACCATGGCTTTAACATCCTAGTTTCCAAAGGTTTACTATAAATTTCCTCTGATACCAACTATAACGATCCATACTTTACATACATTGATATTAATTCTGAATTGAATCATACTTATTATAACATATAACAAAACCATGGTAGGACCGTATAGTTATAATGTCTTTAAAAACTGGGAAACCTAAACAACTAGTTCATAAACATCTACATTTTCTCCCATTTATTTCATCATATATAGAGTCCCTTTTGGAATACCCTACTTAATAACCTTCTTCCTATCCTAGGGAAAGAAAACATACAAAAGGGTGAGCTCAAATTCTCAGTAAGGGTAAAAAAGAAATATCATATTCATAAGAACATAGCATTTCGAAAATATTAATCTTCAAAAGAGATCATAATATCATAACATGGGATAAGTCATAGTAGTGAAATGTAATACCAATAATCATAACATAAAACATGAATCTTTTTGGAATAAACACATAATCATAGAGAATCATTTCATAGTAGTCAGGACTCATTTCCAAGACTATCTTAGCGGACAAAGTCCATTTCTGAACCGAGTTCACTCCTCGTTTCAGTCCTATTTCACGGAACCAGATTAACCTGATGTTCCATACTTGACTATATCATGAGATATAAATCATTACCCAATGCACTGGAGGGAGATATAGGTCCCACCCATCTCATAATGAAACCATTATTATGTGTGCCACTAAATCAGAAATCATACATCATATCATAACCTATGAAATAAAAATGGGATTTTTAAACATCATTCCATCATAACATAATCCATATAAGATTAAAGGACTTCATAAAAATAATTCAATCATAACATAATCAAATCAATGTAAAAATAGGGATAGAAACACAACCCTATATTATCTTAGATGGAAAATAATTTTGATAAAATCCTTGAACTTCATTCATGAGGAAAATATCCTTTCAACTTCAAAAACATTTTTCCTTTCTTAAAATGTCATATAATTTTAAACTAAAATGAGTTGATTAAAAATAAAACTGAAAACTTGAAAAGTAAGATCATGGAAATAATGTTCTTAAATTCCATTCAAGCTATGTAAGTTAAAAAAACATTCTTCTCATTCTTTTGCTGGAAAAGTCAAAAATTACCTATTACTAAAAATGACAAAAGATTCTCTAGATATCTTTTTCTAAAAACTCATCAAAGAGTAAAATTGGAATTAAAAAATTTTAGGTGGATGGAAATAATATTACATATTGAGGAAACATGGATGTGGAAGATAAATATGCCACATTAAATTCTGAAGTATAAACAATCTCGGATAAAAATGTGATTGTGAGATTTTCCCTTACCTTAGGTCCGATTTGCTTCGTACGTGTCCAAACCTCCTTTATAATGATTTAAATAATGTCATTTGACTTATTAAAGAATCATATTAATTGTTATGATATCATGTATGGTCATATTGTTAGCTTTTTATTAGTAATATTTCATTGCTACTTGTTATTTGGGTGTTTATTGCTTTTTTTTCTTATGCCTATTTTGTCAAATAAATTATTATTATTCTTTTTAGGTTATAGATATCTCATTTATAGAATTTAATTAGTGTAATATATATCATAATTATTCATTAAATTCATTTATATAATCATTATGAAATGAATATCATGTAGAACAAGTCGTATCACATCGTGAAGACGATAGGCCGTACGTATGCACGAGCGATGATATCGTTCCCATGATCATGGAATTTTATTGGAGTGTATGTATACTATTTCAGAATAATTATCACTTTACAATAATCATATATAGTTATTCTTTACAACATTATACCTATCCAATTTTGGTGGTGGTGGAAAACAGATTACACCACGACGTGGAGATGGTATTACGTACGTACACACGCGTAGTGATTTCATTTTCCGTATGATAGATAGAAGGTGAAATAGGGTTATTTCATATTTATAATAACATATCATTATATTAGTGATAATTATTTTATTACTTCATACTGAAAAATCTAAATAATAGGATGTAGAAGAAGAAATAAATTTGAAAGAATCGGTAACAGACATTATCTCTTCTTTTAAGTTCCTCATCTTAACCATCTCCTAGGGCACTAAATATGGTCTTTGAGGAATCCCAGGACCTATAGGATGTTTCTATGGAAGTGGAGAAGAGAAAATGGCATGGTTTGGTTGAGATTGAGGGGTCAAAGTGGTGTGAGGAGGAGAGGGAGGAGGTGCCCTTTTATAAGGGAGGAGAGGGGCACCTTAGGAAAAACAGAAAATATTATTTTATTATAAAGTCATATTCGGTTTTTAATAGCTCCAAATTGATTTATTTCTAAGCTAAGGTGGTGATAGGTAGAAATACTCTCAACTAATAGATTTAGGAAAAGTTTAGTTTACTATTATAACCTTATCATTTAGATTTAATTATAAGTTAAATAATTTAGCTTTAATTGTGTCTTATTGTTTTCTTACATTATATGGTTAATAAACTTACTATAACAAGAGAAAAGAATCCCAAGTTGTTAATTATTAATAAATATAACCTTATCTAAGTCATTTTTCAGAACTGTATATTTTTAGGAATAAAATAACAATTAATAATATAATATTTGTTTTAAAAACTATTTAATGTCAATTTTGACACTATTTGGTAATTGTTTTTTTTTGTGAAAATAATAATAGAATTATTAGTTCAAAAAAGTTAACTAAATCATTACTAATATGTCAAAGTATCCTATAAAATTAGTTTAATTCATAGAAATTATCAAATTAAATTTATTTGGGTATTTATAACATCAATTACGTTAATATTTACTACATCATCATTGTGTCAAAAATAAATTAAATTATTTAATGTCTAAAAATTATAAATAAAATACCATTAGTTAGGAAATAATTTTATATTTCTAATTAATATCTATAGTCAAATTTATCTTATGTATAACCCTACATTAGAAATGTTTTTATTTATTAAAATTTGATTTTAACTATTTTAGCACTTCTTTAAATAAAATAATAATAAGTGTCCTAATCTAATCCAAGTGGACCTAAAGGGTAATATTTTATTCCTAAGGTTGTTTTTGGTAGAATTATACTTATCCAATAGAATTAGGACATGTGTTAGGGTTATAATAAAATCATTTTATCCTTAATTACCCTATTTACTTTTAACCGAGGTAACAAAAAGTAATAAGTTACAATTTACCAAAAAATATTTTTATCTTATTGAACCACATTTTACTCGTTGATATTAACCATCTCACTCATATTTTCTAAATTCCACTCACAGAGGTGGTAAAATTATGTTTTATGTAAATTTTCAAATTCTCCTGGGAGTTGGGTAAAAGACGGTGAAAAGTATCAATAATATTTTTATATATCTAAAATTATTATAAAATGACTCCAATGAATTAAATTGAAATTATATAGGTATTATTTATCAATTTTGACATAGGATAAATTTATATAAGATAAATAATAATTTAAATAGAAGTCGGTTTTTAAATAGTAACCCTGTGTTTTCACTATTCATCAAAATTTAAATGTTTTTAGAAAAATACCAAAAAATCACCCAAAGCTAATTTTGATATTCAGAATCCAAAAATGAAGTCCATATTGAAAGATAAAATTTATAAAATTTCAAAAATTTTGTATTATTATTCATAACGGCTAGTTTATATAATTTTTTAATAACATATCGTTGTTTAGTGAAACTCGACATTGTGTACAATGCAAGATATTGAGGAAGGTTTCTCTTGCGTGTAATGCAAGCCAAGGAACTATTGTGTGTAGTGAAATATTCCTTTATATAACATTATACATAAAAACAAAAAATTTCTAATAAAATCTCGGGTGTTACAATCTCTAAATTTTATGGATCACTATAAATAAATTTATAATTAATATATATTATATTTTTATCAGGACTGAAATTATTGATATTAGGTAACCACAATAAATGTAATAGTACCGAAAATAAAAAATCAAAATATCAAGAAAAAAAGTAATTATTTCCCTGAGTATGAACTTATGTTGAATTAATGATAATCTGGTAACAAAAAGTCATAAGTAAATAATATATGGTATGAAATATATAGTTATGGTTATTTAATAAATTTATAATAAAATTATGTTTATTATATAAGATATTCTAATGTGTATAATGGATGTCAAGAATCATTGTTAGAGATTTCACTCTCGCTTTTATTTCTATGAGACTTAATCCTTATTCAACAAATGTTTTTTAAGGTTTTTCTATATACTACCATTGATTTTCATTTAGGATTATTATAATTATTTTTTTATTTAAATGTCCAATTTATTATTATTTTTTCACAGGGTTTACATCTCAAAATATACCCAAGTTGTAGGTGATTTTTGTCTTAATTTTCCCTTCTATGGATGTAAGTTTTGTTATGCACCCATATTATTATATAAGGTGTATATGAATCCAATTTTACATGATATAACACGATTATAATTCTTTTAGTGATATTAATATTTTAATTTTATTGTATTCTTTTATAGGTCCCATGATTCTGATGACACCAATGTTGTAAGGGCTTGATTTTACAATATTAACTTTTATCACGATTGTTTATGGTTGGGATTAAAATGATTAAATATTATGATCTATATCTTAAAAGCTAATAGATTTCATTCTAATACAGTTATTTTATGAAAATTCACCTTTCTCCACTCATTTTCATCTCCTTATATACTCAAGATTTAAAAATAATTTTTTCAAGAATATTCATCTTTATTTCTCTCTATGGTTGAAAACCCTTTCTCTTCCAAACAATTTTTCCCTAAAAATGTTTTGAAAAATAATTTTTCATTATTAAAATGATTCATTAATTAAATTTTTAACCATTATTGAATTTATTATTTTTTGAATGGAGTTTTCATGTCTTTTTTCCACTAATTCAGATTTTGATTTTACTGAAAATAGGAATGGAATATTTATTTTAATATGTTTGTATTAAACTGAATTTACCACCTTCATGAACATTGTGTTCTTAGAATATTATATTATCAGTTTCATTTTCTATAATCTAGGATATTTACATCCTAAATGTTTTATTAATTTTTTAATTTAAAAATTTATTTTAAAATAAAACACATTTTCATCAAAAAAATATTTTAAATTAATTTTAAATATTCCTCAACATATTTAAAATTATAAATAAAAATAAAACTATTTTAATAATGTTTTATATTTTAATAAGTGTTTTTTAAATTGGAAAGGATAATTTCCTCATGTAATTTTTTAAATTATTATTAAATATTCTTATATAATTACTCAATTATATTATCAATAGAAAGGATTTTAAAAATGATTTCTGTTTTAAAAAATTATTTTTCAATCAAAAATATATTTTTTCATCAATATATGTTTTAAATTATTTTTAAGGATTCATTTATAAGTTTTCATGTTTATTTTCAATGAATAGGATTTACAAATTTAATATGTTTTTTAATTTTTAAAAATTGATTTTTAAGGAAATGTAATTTTCCTCAAGAAACGTCCCAAGTGTCAATTAAAAATCATTTTCCATCAATGATGACTTCTATTTATGTTTCATATGACTTAATAGGGATATTACCTATGGATACCATTCTTATTATTTATTGGAATGTTTTTTTTGTTGGAATGATGTTTTCGAAACATTTTTCTCTTCAACAGGTTATACAATCAGGAAATGATTATTAAACCCACTGTTATTCATGTTTTATACTATAATGGAATGATGAAATGATTATGAAACATGTATTTTGTGTATAGGTTATGATATAATGATATTTTTATGAAACCCATTTCATTTCATGGATTATGATATTAGGAATGTTTTATGATCTTGTAGAACACATACATATGATATTAATTACAAGATGGGTGGTACCTATATGTCCATTTAACATATTGGGTAATTATTTATTTTTTATGAGATATATTGGACTATAATTCAGATTAAACTTGGTCTATTAAGGGACTTTTTATACTGTGATGGACTTGGGAGTGAACCTTCACTACTATGATGGTTTTCGGAGTGAACCCATTCCACTATGACATCGTTGGAAGTAGTAATTGACTAATATTGATATGATTTTATATTTTTAGGATTATTCAAAAATTCTATATCATATTCCAATGTTATTTACTAATGGATTATTTTATTTGATTTCATCATGATTTATATCTTATGATCTTCCAATATTTATACTATTACTCAAGATTTTTATTTTTAATAAGTCGGGTACAGTTTTAAGAATTTAATCTCATATTTTTATACACTTTTAAACATGGTATTCTTTCATATCTCCCTTATTTAATCATACTAAGTATATGATCTCACCGTTTTTTATGTTTCCTTTCCCTAGTATACAAATAAATATGTTATGCATTATATGTCTAATAATGTTTATATTCCTGAAGAAATTAGGGTTAGATGATGTAGTTCACATATGAACTAGTTGTTTGTGATTACTTATATTAAAATTAACTATACATTTATGATACTCCTACATGTTTTTGTGCAATGTAATTAATATTCATATAAAAATATGTATTATATATATAAGAAAATCCTAGGATTCTATAGTTTTTATTAGACGAAGTTTTCAGTTATCCATTATAAATTAGTATAAGAAAATATTAGTGAAATTCCTTGGGATTTTAAAAGGATATATATATATATATATATATAAGGATAGGTTTAAGGATGAATCAAAGTGTAGGAAGATATCCTAGAATTTTTGTAATGGATAGAGTAATTGGTTTATAGGAAATTACACCCTTGTCTAGAAACTACAAGTGGAAGTGGCTCAGGTATTTAGCAACATAGGGGAAATAAATACAAAATGGGTGCATTGAGAAAGAATCGATTATCACCTTGTGCATAAAAATAGGTCTTGATACACACCAAAGTTAACAATCTTCAAGGATATTCATTGGAAATTCACAAACTCATTATGAAGAATCATGAAGTATTTAAATAATATTCATTAACGGCCTAGCATAAAACAATTTTGTGATTTATTGAAATAAAAGTGTCAGGATTTATAAATATAATAATTTTTGTTTTTGATTATGTGGTTAACTATAATTATTTTTTTTCCCAATCTATAATTTTTATTTTTTGAAAATTGTTGTAACAAGAAGGAACTGAATCAATGTTGAATATGATAGAATTTTTTTTAGAAACCAAATGGAATGATAAAATCAGTTAATAATATTGTGATTATTCCTAATAACTTTTCAAGATATATGATTAATAACATTATCCTTATATAACCCACAGAATCATCAATGAAGAGAAGGATATAGTTTTTTGGGATTTTTTGAGGTGGATACCATAGAGGAAAGAATAATTTGTTTCATATATGTCATGAATATGGGAATAATAAACCATGTGTATATACTAGAAGAAAATGACTATGTGTATAAAAGAAAAAAATAAATAATGTAATTAACAAGGAAAAATGAAAATTTTGGTTAACAAGATGGATAAGAATAATTGTTACACTAAGATATCATTGGTAGGTGAATAATTTAATTATAGAAAGTAATGTTTCTATATAAATCCATTTCCCAAGGGGAAGCATCATAAAATTAATTAGAAATGTGGAATGAGTAATGGTTACATTATTAATAACAAAGAGACTGCACATGACATATGAATGGTATCAGTTATTTTAATAATATTGTTTTTTTAAATGTGAGAATAAATATTAAATTGAGGTTGATGAATGTTAAGAAAGGATTCATAATTTATATTATAGGAATATGGTGTTAAGGAATAATATGATGAAGCATAGTTAATGTTTTGAGAATAAAGTGGTATGATTTATGTTTTAATATAATATAATTGAATAATTATGTTATATGAATCATAAAATATATATGGATTATTCAGTAATTTTTTTTGATATGAATTTTTAAAAATATGTTGAATCATGATGATGGAGTAGAAAAGCTATTTTCTTTAATTTTTTATTTTTATTATGGGAATATAAACATTAATATGATCCTAATGTTTATCAAATGTCGTTTAGTTTACCTAAATTGATTATTTATTTGAATAATTAAAGTTTTATAGCAATGATGACTTTGGAACTGATTAATTATTTTTTTGATAAAGTTGTTTATGTTATCATTTATACGGTTTAATACATTATTTGATTTATGTAATATATTCAATTATATTTAGTTTTATTCATAGAATGGGAATATATTTAAGTTATAATTATTTTATTATACTAATTATGGTTGTTACCATGATTCATGATAATATATTACTTAGTTATTCACATAATTTGTATGTGTTAATAAAGTGATACTTTATCATATTTGGAAGGATAATGTTATTTTATTTTGAAACAAATTAGTGATCTTATTTATAATTAAAAAATTTTGTAAGTGTTATAAGGATTAACATTTATATAATGGATTTATTTGATTTTTTGTTGTGGTTTTAGTGATTAATTTATTATTTCAAAATATGATGATATATGCATAAATTTTGAAAACCATTTTGTTTTTGAAAATAAATTAAAAAAATATTAATTAATTATCATTAATTTTTGGAAGTTTTTTCAGTATTTTAGACATGAAAAATTCATCTCTTAGACTATGATATGAGGTGTAAATTGGTCAAGGTAGAAACAAGTATGGGATTATCCATATGAAATGTAATGAAATAAATTTAATATATATTCTCATGAAAATTACCCAAAAATAGGAAAATAATATTGATTTTTTTCAAAATTATCATCATTTTTATTGATATTGATGAATTTTTTCACACCTCTTTTGTTTAAATATTTTTGGTTTCAAACATTCTTTTGAACATGTTCTCTACCACTCTCCATCATTATTTGGGTGTTAGTTTTCTATTTTGTGTCCATGTTTTCACTTCCAACATATGATATACTATTTAAAAATCTAATATCTGTAATTCCATTTGAACATCATACATCCCATTCTCATAATTCATTAGGAATTTTTATTTAAAAAATTTATGAATTGGGTTTTCCAATGTGTGATTTCAAATGTTAAACCCCTTAATTACAGAGAACAAGTTCAAATTGGGGGGATGGAATATATTTAAGTGGGGTATAATGTAACACCATAAGATTTATTAAATTATATTTTTTCAAATAAATTTAATCTTTATAATATTTATCAACACATAGAACATTGAATATATATTTCATTTGGAGAAACACTGAGTTTAAACAAACATGACATACAATTAACATACTATTTATTAACATGATAGATGTCGCATAGCCATTGGAATGGTATGTATAAATAGTATTAAATAAATTATGAAAATTATATGGTTTACAGGTATATATAAAATGAATTCTATTGTGATTTATTTATTAGAGATGTAATTAAATTCTATTTGAAAATAAAAGAAATATTTTATTTGGAAAACTATTTTTTATGAAAACAAATGTGTTTTACCTCAATAAATAAACAAAACAACTTTTCAGGATTTTTGAATTGAATTTATATATTGTATATTTAATAAAATATTTAATATACATATTATGTATATTCTATACAAGGGATAAAAATATAACTAATTTTGTGCTTTAAAATTGTGTTTTTCCAAAAACTTGTATTGTCAATTTTTTTAAACCTATTTTAAAAATATTTATTGAAATTTTTAAAAAATTATTTGAAAAAATATCATTCATTTTTGGAATATTTAGGTAAAAATCATCTTATGTAGTATTTTGGATAATTTTATGAGAAGATAATGTTTTTGATGAATATTGAAAAATACTAGTTTTTATTAAGAATTGTAATTTATTTTAAAGATTTAAGACCATAAAAACTATTTGAATATATTTTTTAATGCATAATTATTTTAATTATATATATTTAAAATCAAATTAATGACATTTGAATCAATCTCATATTCAACTTTGATATAAATGTTTTTAATCTTTTGAACCTTTTCTCATTGGAAACCCACTTTCTCGTCATATTTATGGGATTAGTTTAAAATTAAAATTTACGACATACTTGAATTGAATTTGGTAAAATTTAGAATATATTTTTAATTATAATAATTTATAATATCAAATAATGTGAACTTAAATTTTTATTGTAATGAATAATAAAAAAAGTAAAAATTAATTACTATGGCTAAGGTAAAAATGGGTTTACCAGGGGTTAAAAAAATATGGGTTAAAAATGACCAAACACTTATCCAAAATAAATTTTATATAAATATATCTACATAATATATTATTGGAGTACTAATGTACCATTTTAATCCCTTTTAAATAGAAAAAATTTAGGTTCACCATCTATCCTTCCAAAAATTATTAATGTGCCACTGACCTCACTTATAAAAATACACTAACTCTCTTCACATATAATCATATAAAAAATTTTTATTAAAAAATTACTATAAAAAAACTTTATTAATTCCATTATATCATCATATATTCCTCAGGGTTTTCATAAGTTCAACATATGAATTATTTTGGTGAAAACCAAAAGATTTTTTCTAAAGAAGAGGAAATGTCTTAGTCAAGTGTTTCATTTTATTTCATCCCCACCTACATAAATCATTATTAAACTACAATTATATTATCAAATTATTATATTAAATATAAGTATATGTTTTTATGTTAATTTAATAACCAGGATAGTTATCACCTTCCATCAAATGGGATACAAAATCATAATTCATGTCTGTGATAGAATACAACGTCATGAACAGAGGTTATCTATTTTACATAACAACCTCTCAAGGATGTAAATAATGGTGGATTTATTATTTATATATAATATTTATGATAATATAATACGTTTTAAATAAATATATCACATGTTACTTCTTACTTTCCATTCTACATTAATACGATAATGTTATTCATGTGTACCACATAAAACTGCCTCACGAAACGATGTGATTCATTCATGCCTTAGACGAAAGGTAAAAAATATGGGTTTAATAATAATATTTGATATATATGAAATAAAAATTATTATTTAATATTAATATATTATTTACCTTTATTTATGTATTTCTTTTGGGAAAATGGAACAATGTTCATGCACACGTAGGACCTACTATTTCAATAAATGATGTGTTTCATTATCTATATCTAACCTTTATGGATAATTATAAATACATGAGTATTTAATATATATAATATTTCTATCATGTTTATAATTATTTATATGATTAATTGATGATAATATTAATAAGAACAACAATAAAACATCAAAACATACACCAAAAATAGTTATTGCCCGAAACGTGACACTAATAAAGAATTGTTAATAGATGGGAAATAAAAGTTCATAAGTAAATAATATATGGTATTATATATATAAATAGGGTTATTTAATAGATTTATAATAAAATAATTGTTTTAATTTTGGAGGGTTTTATGTGTATGAATGAATTCGTGACTTATAGTAAGGGATTAACATCTAACTATTATTCTCTGTGATACATAAGCCTTATTAACCACATGTTTCTTTTATGTGGTCTGTATAATGTCCATGAATGTATTATATGATTATAATAAATATAATTTTCGGGGATTTACATGTCAAATGGAAAATATACCCTACACGAGGTTTACAGATTGAAATTTATGAAATTGGTAAGTGATTTTTTATCTCAATTAAATTTCTTTGGGGCATAAGTTATTTTATACAATAATCTTTTTATATGAACTATATATATATCCCCATTTTAATTTTATATAATTAATCCAATTATTTTATTGATATTTAGTGTTTCATTTGATTCTATTATTTTATAGGTCCTATGAATCAAAATATACCAAAGTGGTAATGGTTTTATAAACTCATCATTTATCAAGATTGATTATGATTATGCTTCAACTGATGAAATATTATGATCTATCTCTAAATGAACTCATGTTTTTTCTTATCATATTTTTATTTCATGGTAATAAAAGTTGTCTCTTCATTTTAATCCCTTCATGTACTCAATATTTCAAAAATATTTTTTTAGAAAAGCATCTTTATTAGCTTCTTCATCCAAAAACCTTTTTTCTACCAAAACCATCTTATAAAAAAAAATTATTCTGAAATTCATATAATTATTTATTAAATACATTTTTACCCATGTTTCGGTTTTTTAAATTTTTTTTAAAGGAATCATCATTTTATTTTATAAACAATTCTGAATTTTCATTTATAGAAAATTTGAAAATAATATTTGTTTTAATGTGTAGTATATGAAAATTTTCCCACCCCCAAACCATTATTTTCATGGAATATTCAATTATAAGTTTTATTTTTGATTTATTAAAAAATATATTTTCAAAATATTTTCAAAATATTTATATATTTTTAGTATTCAATTTCAATTAAACTTTATTTTTTTGAAGACATGTTTTACAATATTTTTAATGATTATTTAAAACTTTTAATAGTTATTTTAAAGTAAAAATTATTTTAATTTTTTTTGTTTAAAAAATTATTCTTCAAAGTGGAAATGATGTATTTCTTATAAAATTTTTTCAAGGATTTGTAAAAATTCCTTTAAAATTTTCAATGTATTTTTTATTGAAATATATATTCAATTTTTTTTTTGTTTTTTTAGTTAAAAAATGTGACTTTAGAAGAAAAGTTATTTTCCTCAAGAAACAGTTCAAGTGCATTTTCAAAGTAATTTTTCAATATAAAATGAAATCCATTAGTGTTAACTATTTCGTACTAAGTATATAATCCAAGTTACCATTCTTATTGTTAATCTTAATGGTTTATTGTTATGATGGTATTATATTTAAGGAACATATTTATATTAAAGGGGTTATATCATAATGAAATTTTTATAAAACATGCTTTTTCAAATTATTTTTTAGGACATAATGATGAAATTATTATGAAACCAATCACATTTACATAGGTTATGATATGATGACAAATTTATAAAACTCACTTGATTACACAAGTTTTGATATGATGAATGTTTTATAATATTGTGTAACAAATACATATTATTTTTATTATTTGATGGGTGATACATATATCTTCCCCCAATTTATTTGGTAAATAATTACATCTCATGAAATAGATAGGACTGGAATGTGAAGTCATAATTGTTTATTAAGGATCTGTTTACACTATAATTTTATTGGGAGTGATCCTTATCAAATTAAATGGTTTATTAATTTAACCTATTCCACTATGATTTCAATTTAAGTAGTCCGTAACAACTATGGAAATTATTTTATATTATTATATGTATGAAACAATTAAATGTCATATTCTAATGTTATGATCTCATGGAAAATGTTATTTGACTTCCTCATTATTCATTCCTTATAAACTATCATTCACTATTCTTTAAATTATGATTTTGTTCATTGATATATAAGGTATGATTTTAAAATTGTAGTATCATATTATCATACCCCTATTTTCATGTTATGCTTATGTATCTACCCTGTTTACCCTAACTGAGAATCTACGCTCACGCTTTATTATGATTCCATTCTGTGGAGCATAGAAAAATGTATTATCCATGATAGTTATTAGAAGGGTTTTAGTGATAAATAATATAGGGGGAGATAAATTAGTTCACATATGAAAAAATTTATTATGTTTTCAAGATTCCAAAGTCACTATACCTTTATGATACTTAAGAATGTCTTTTTTCAATGTAAATAATATTTAAATAAGAGTTTGTAACATCTATTTATGAATTTATAGGGCCTCTACACATTATATACTGTACTTATTGGCCAAAATCTAGGGATCTCCTCCCATTAAAGTCAATAGGGTATGCCCTCAGTAATATATTAAATTAATCATTTGAATTCATAAAAAATAGATATTAATAAAATATAAGGGGGAGACAACATATTCTATTCATTGTAATTAATTTTTTTATAATCCACTATCTTACTCACAACACTATATATCATTGGACTCCATTGAATCCAAAGGTTTCGTCACACCCAAGAATTCAGATGTTTCCCCTAATGGAATTCTAGACTCATCAATGGAATACCCCAACCATACAAATCATGGGAATCCAAGGAGGTCTTTCATTGTGTTCCTTACCCATATCAATTTCATAGATCTCAACCTACCATTATTCAATAATTTAAATAATAAAAACATTTATAATTTAATCAAATATCACGATTTATCACTATGTAATATTTTCATTTATGTATTTCTTGACCATATGTAATAAGGTGATCTTATATGTCATCCTAAGCATCCAATTTTCCTTGTTAAACCATTATTTCACTATGGAAGCCCTAACTATGCCATTAGTTCACCTATAATAAAATAAAAACCTAAAATTACATCTTAAAATTGTTCAAATTGGTCTAACCAAACCATTACACCTTTTTAGGTCCAAGTGATTCAATTACATAATTGAAGTAGCTAATCCTTACAATTTAATCATTTAAGTAATGAATTGGTAGATTTTTTGTGACTGAACTTTCAAACAATCCAATACTAGGGCTAGAAATTAAGAGATATCATTTATTCCACCAACCTTTGAGTAAGAATCTGTATTTCCCAAGGTCCAAAATCATTACATGGCCTACCTAGGTACAATTTCATCAACTAAGTATTTAACACCCTGATATTTTATGAAAAATATTCTTTTAATTTCATTGATGTATTCTATTATACACTACACCAAGTTTAGATTTTACTATACGCAACACCGCATTAGCTTGTAGTATACACAACGCTATTCTTGGATGGTGTTACACACAATTTCATGTTCGTTTTATAATAGTCATTCTACGCAACATTGAGTGTATATATATATATATATTCAATTTAAAAAAGAAATATGGTTGGATTCTGTTATACGAAACAACGAAGAATTATTGCACAACACGCAACCCTGACTTGGCTAGCATTACACGCAATCACGACCTTCCTCAATAGCGTGTGTTGTACGCAATACAGGGTTTTACTAAACAATGATATATTATTATAATATTATTATGAACTAGCCATTATAAATAGTATTAACTAAAATTTGAATTTTATAACATTATTATTCATCTTATACATTTTCTAGAATATGTTAAAAGAACAAAATAAATTTTTCGGGTAAAATAAGTATTTTTCAAAAAATGCAGTTTTACCGCCTTTTAATGGTGCACCCACATTAAATCTAGTTTTTGAGAAGTTTATAAGTTCAATTTTAAAAAATAAAATTCTTCTTTAGAATCAAGATATAAAAATTTACTTTGGATAAGTTTTTCATATTATTCTAATAACTTTCATTTTTTAATGAATAGTAAAAACACGCTATATTTTAATTAAAAACAACTTTTTTCATCGCAATAATTTATATGGTTAAATTATAATATTGAATGGTTTTTAAGTATAAATATAATATACTTTTACCATTTAATATAATTTATGTCATTAGCATTGATTCTACCTTGAATTCGTAGGTTAAATAAATTCAATCGTTGGCAATGTTTTAACTTTTAAAACCTGTTTGCTTAACAACGAGATTAATTTTAATTTAATTTCTGCATCTTTTGTGTATTAAATTTGAAAAAATGGATTCCATATTTGGAATAAGTGGGTACAAATTATGTTAATAAGCTAATTTTTATTTTTGGGCATTATGAATAGTAACTACGGTAATTTTTATTTGCTGCGGTTAAAGGTAAATAGACAAATTCAAGGTTAAAATAATATTATAATAATTCATAATTACCTTGAAACTAGTCCTAACCTTATTGTATGAGTAGTGGCCGACCATGGGCATCCTTGGGCCGATTTGGGGACCCCAATGAGCCACTTGGTAGTGAAAATGACAATTTCTATTACATAATTTAATGTAAAGACAAAATTGACTTTAACAAAACTCTTTTAGTAATTAATTTTTATAAGGGGATATATAAGTTATATTTTCGACTATAAATATTATTTTTAATGAAAAAAATATTCCCTACATCATGGTATTTTTTTTCATAATTTTTAGACATCAAATGAATTAAATTATTTATGACACAATAATGATGTCATTTTTACCTCATTAATAAATGATTTAAATAAATAAGATTAAAATGATTAAAATATCATCCAAATCCTGTCCAATTCGTATTTGATGATTTTATATAGAATACGAGTCATCTTATCTTCGACATTAAAGTGTTTTGGACCTCTTGAAACCGAAGATAAGTTTATAATAAAATAATGATTTCACACTTTCCTAAAGAGCCCCTCCACTCCCTTATAAAAGGAGACCACTTCTATGCAATTCCTCACACCTCTCAAGACTTTTGGCTCGTCAAAAATCTGCCCAACTAAGTTCCCTACATCCCTCTCCTTCCCCTTGAAGCCTTACTTTAGGAAGAAGACTCTCCAAGTAGTCCTTTTGGTTCAAACCAAAGAAAGTTACCAAAATTAAAGGTAACAGTTTCTCTTAAGTTGTTTTCTTTTATTCTACTTATCCAACCCCTAAACTATTTTTAATCCTTTATTTTGTAACAAAACAAATATCCTAAATATACTAGGTTGTTTTTGTGAGAATTATTAGAACTAAACTTACACACACCTCCATCTAATGGATGAAGAACATAATGTTTCTGTGATGGCAAACTAACGCCCCACGAAACGATAATTGTTCGATTTTCTCCTACCACCTCTCATGGTGGCCAGTATGATGGAACTATATATATATATAATATATATTATGTTTATGATTTCCTTATTCTTCTTTACTTCCCAATTATATCAAGCCTTTATGGTTTCCATAGTCGGTAAATATGATAATCTCATTTGAGGAAGTGCGGACTACCGCCCCCTCAAAGTGATGTGATTCTTTAATACCTTATGTTGGATGTATAAAGGATGTGGATAATAATATTATATATGATATTATACTGTAATTATAATATACCTATTTAATATTATGTTTTAATTCCATTAAAATAAGAAATAGAAATGAAAGTAGCATTCATGCGTACGTACGACTTACCGTCTCCATGAACGGTGCGCTTCATTTCTTACCTCCATATGTTATGTTCTATTATAAATGATTGTATATACTGGATATATAATGAATATATATGATATATAAATCATGATTTATATTTTGGAAGTAAGTAAATAATGATATAAGTAATAATAACATCAATAACAACAAGTCCAAACACGTACGATAAATAAGACAATTTTACCCAAAACGTTGCTTTACCATGGGATTTACAGAAGAACGGATAATATAAATTCATAATTGAACCATATATGATATAATAACAATTATTATGGTTCTGGAATAAGTCAATGAAGTTATTTAAATCATTATACATGAGGAGCGGACACTTACGAAGAAAATCGGACCTAAGGTAAGGGAAATATCACAATCTCATTTTTATCCGAGATTGTTTATACTTTGGTATTTACTTGGATGTATTTTATCATCCACATCCATGTTTCCTCAATATGTAATATTATTTCCATCCACCTACAATTTTTTAAATCCAATTTTACCCTTCAGTGTTTTTTTAGTAAAATATATGAAAGGAATCTTTTGTCGTTTTTCGTATGACGTATTTTTTGACTTTTCCGACAAAAGTACGAGAGAAATCATTTTTTAACTTATACGTCATGAATGGATTTTTAAAACAATATTTCCAAGAATATTCCTTTAAAAGTTTTTAAGTTTATTTTTAATCCACTTATTTTAGTTTAAAATTGTATGACATGTTAAGAAAGGAAAAGTGTTTTTGAAGTAGAAAAGATATTTTCTTCAAGAATGGAGTTCAAGTGTTTTTTCAAAATTATTTTCCATCTAAGATAATATAGGGTTCTGTTTCTATCCCTATCATTACATTGATTTGATTATGATGTGATGGAATTATTTTTATTAATTCCTTTATCTTATATGAATTGTTTTAAGATGTCACAATGTTTAAGATTCCCATTTTTATTACATGGGTTATGCAATGATGTATGATTTAATATTTTGTGGCACACATAAGAATGGTATCATTATGAGATGGGTGGGACCTATATCTCCCACCAATGAATTGGGTAAAGATTTTATATCTCATGAGATAGACATGGCTGGAACTGTAGGTTATACCGGTTTAGTGAAACAGGACTGAAACGAGGAGTGAACTCAGTTCAGAAAGGGAATTTTTCCACTAAGATATTCATGGAAATGAGTCTTGACTAATAAGAAATTATTCTCTATGATTATGTGTGTATTACACAAAGTTTCATGTTTTAAGTTATAATTATTGGGATTACATTTCACTAGTACGATTTATCCCATGTTATGAAATTATGATCTCTTTTGCAGGTTAAGATTTCCAAAAGATATGTTCTTATGAATATGACATGATTGATATTTATTTTATTTACCCTTACTTAGAATTTAATCTCACCCTTTTATGTTTTTTCCCCAGGACATAAAGAAATGAATTAGGTTTAAAAAAAGGAGATCTTTATGGGAGATGTTGAAGATCTTTCACCACGATTAGAAGATTATATTCTGAGTTTCGAAAGACACTAAACTATTACGGTCCTTGTGTGTGTGTTTTTTTTATGTACTAAGAATTCCGCAAAAGTAATGTAATTTCAATGTACGTTATGCTTCAGGTGTCTATAGTTGGTATCAGAGGATAGGTTTAGTCAACCTTTAGAAACTAGGATGCGAAAACGTTAGTGAGATCTCTAGAGATATTTCTAAGGTATGTCTAGTGATGTCCCTAAGGATAAGTATACGTATAGGATACAGTCCTAGAACTATGGTAACGATCATAAAATTTAACCTAAGATGTTAGATATTGAAGATACTCCCCCTTTATTATATTGTTTTTCCTAGTGTAATTTTTCCTCTCACACTATTCTTTTTGGGTTTTAGACGATGGCTGGAACCCGAAGGAACCGTGTTGATCAATGTAATGGACAATGCAATGATTTTCCTCCTGAAAAAACAAATGTTATGGGAGATGGAGTGAAAAATCTTATTACTATACTTACACAAGCTATGAATCATTCTGGACTTCCAAATGAGCAGAGATGGGAACAACATTCTATTGAGTCCTTTATAAGGCAACGTCCACCTTCTTTCAGTGGGTCTTCTGATCCACTTGTTGCTGAACAATGGATCAGTACCACTGAAAAGATATTTTCAGTTCTTCAATGATCTAAACATGATAAAGTCATCTTAGCAGTATATCGTTTGGAAGGTGAAGCTGATCAATGGTGGAATCTTATCAAGAATACGAGGCAAAGAGATGAAATTGAGTCCATGGAATGGGACGAGTTCAAGAATTTATTTTTCAATAAGTACATACCTCGTATTATTCGAACAAAGATGGAGAAGGAGTTTCTTGAACTAAAGCAAAAGGATGATGAATCTGTTGGAATATACGAAGAAAATTTTACAAGGCTTGCAAGGTATGCATCTGGATTTATCATCCAACCTGAAAGTAATGCTGATCGATTCTTCAGTGTCTTAAAAACAAATATTCAAAGGGAATTAGCTATAAGAGACTTCAGTAGCTATGAAGAAATTGTGCGTTGTGCTATCAAGGTAGAAATAGAAGTTAGTGTTACTTATCCATCTCATAGTTTTGATAAGAAACGAAGGATGGAGTTCAATGAGAAATCTCAGAATAATGGTGAAAAGAAGATGAATGTTTCCTTATTCTCAAAGTGTGGAAAGAAGCATGGCGGAGATTGTCTTAAAGGGGTAAGAAAATGTTTAAAATGTGGAAAGGAAGGTCATCGGGCATTTGAATGCCGCAATGATGGGAAGAAGATGCCTAATGATGAAAACAAAGGAAGGGATACACAGAATGAAACTACAACACTTCAATGCTTCAAGTGCAAGGAAATGGGGCATTATGCTAATAAATGCCCTAATCCAAGGGTTAGTGATGATCGACATGAGCAACCACATAAGGAAAAGGACAAAGGGAAGTCACATGCGATCACTATTGGCGATGTTGAATATGACAACAATGTGGTGGAATGATTAAGTGTTTATATAATGGGATTCCAAAATAATGTTTTATATAGTATCGTGGAATATTGGAATATTTATGTATTGGTCTATTGTGGTGTTCAACGGTACCGGTAACCATAGAATGTGATTGAGATATTTTTGGAAAAAAAAGATGATATGCGCATAATGAAAGGAAAACGAGAAAATGAAATGTTTGACCGTATTCATGAGCTCATGACTGATATAAAGAGAAGGTTATATCAGGGTTTGAGTATATAGAATTTTTGGATTTTGGTATGTGGAAAGAGTTAACTTTTGACTGCATTCATGTTTTCACTAAGGTTCAATGGGTATTCATTCTTCAAGAGAATACATGATTAAGGTATTCAACAAGATATATCTTATGATATATGGGGGATAAATGATGGCAATCACGTGATTATTTTCTTTATACTATGAGCTTGGACCGAAGTATTTTAGATAAGCCTAAAGATTGGAATGAATTATGTTGTACATAAGTTAGTATTGTTTAAGGATAGAACTTTTGTTTTTGATATTATTGATGGGATGTTATAGTAATGTAGTTTTATAAAAAGGAAAACCTGTAGGACGGGCGACAAACCATCACGTCGGACAAGGCTGTGGGAATCGAACCCACAACCGAAGTGCGACTGACCTTTAACGCCTACCACTAGCCTACAGGAAGCCGCTGGTTAGTAGAAAGCAGTTTTACTTTATTAAGCAGTATGATAAATAAAGTATAAGTCCATTTTTTGGAACCATATACGATTAATCTCACAATAAGATGGACTAATAACTTTTGCTTGAAACAGATGGAATGACCCATCATTCTATCACATGATCTAGTAATGCTTCACAAATAACAAATTCAACTTCATTTATTTATGATATGAAGTGGAAATTGTTCAATTCACGAACAACAGTGAGATTGTACCAAAATCATGTAAGTATTTCTTTTAATTCATCATCTTTAGGGAAATGATCTTAAAACCCAAAAATATTGTCCTAGTGCTCTTATATCTGATGAACCAGATGGTACCCTAGATCATCACAAATTTATGGCTTTGTGATTGTTAGCTTTTTCATAGCCATGTTCTCTACCACTCTCCATCATAACTTGATGGTTAGATTTTTCTTCCATATCCATATTTTCACCTATGTTCTCCTACGTGGAAACCCAGTGATGAGTTAATTTGGGTAACCGTTACATTTCATACATTAGTTTTTAAAGCCATGATTTGGTATTCCTTTTTACGATGTGGGTTTCTATTAAAGAAATTTTAAAGTAATAAACCATTTATAACCCCGACGAATTTTGAGGGTGAAATTCAATTTAAGGGGGGTAGAATGTAACACCCCGATATTTTATGAAAACTATTCTTTTAATTTAATTGATGTATTATATTATACACCACACCATTTTTATATTTTACTATAAGCAACACCGTATTAGCTTGTAGTATACGGAACACTATTCTTGGATCGTGTTACACACAATTTCAGGTTCATTTTATAATAGTCATTCTACGCAACATTGAGTGTGTTTATATATATATATATATATATTCAATGTAGAAAAGAAATATGGTTGGATTCTGTTATACTAAACAACAAAGGATTCTTGCACAACACACAACCCTGACTTGGCTTGCATTACACGCAATCGCGGCCTTCCTCGATAGCGTGTGTTGTAAGCAATACCGGGTTTTACTAAACAACGATATATTATTTTAACATTATTATGAACTAGATGTTATCAAAAGTATTAACTAAAATTTAATTTTATAACAATATTATTCATCTTATACATTTTCTAGAACGTGTTAAGAGAACAAAATAAAATTTTCGGGTAAAATAAGTATTTTTAAAAAAATGCAGTTTTACCACCTTTTAATGGTGTACCCACATTAAAGCTAGTTTTTAACAAGTTTATAATTTCAATTTGACAAAATAAAATTCTTATTTAGAATTAAGATATAAAAATTTACTTTGGATAAGTTTTTCATATTATTCTGATAACTTTAATATTTTAATGAATAGTAAAAACACGCTATATTTTATTTAAAAACAACTTTTTTCATCGCAAATAATTTATATGGTTAAATTATAATATTGAATGGTTTTAAAGTATAAATATAATATACTTTTACCATTTAATATAATTAATGTCATTAGCATTGATTCTACCATGAATTCGTAGGTTAAATAAATTCAATCTTTTGCAATGTTTTAACTTTTAAAACCTGTTTGCTTAACATATGGATTAATTTTAATTTAATTTCTGCAACTTTGGTGTATTGAATTTGAAAAAATGGATTCCATATCTGGAATCAGTGGGTCCAAATTATGTTAATAAGCTACTTTTCATTTTTGGGCATTATGAATAGTAACTACGGTAATTTTTATGTACTGCGGTTAAAGGTAAATAGGGCAATTCAAGGTTAAAATAATATTATAACAATTCACAATTACCTTGAAACTTGTCCTAACCTTATTGGATGAGTAGTGGCCGACCATGGGCATCCTTGGGCCGATTTTTGGACCCCAATGAGCCGTTTGGTAGTGAAAATGAAAATTTCTATTAATTAATTTAATGTAAAGACAAAATTGGCTTTAACAAAACTCTTTTAGTAATTAATTTTTATAAGGGGATATATAAGTTATATTTTCGACTATAAATATTCTTTGGAAAGCTAAAACGATTCCCTACATCATGGTATTTTTTTCATAATTTTTAGACATCAAATGAATTATATTATTTATGACACAATAATGATGTAATGTTTACCTGCTTAATAAATAATTTAAATAAATAAGATTAAAATGATTAAAATATCATCCAAACCATGTCCAATTCCTATTGGATGATTTTTTTAGAATATGAGTTATCTTAGATTCGACATTAATGTGTTTTTGACCTCTTGAAACCGAAGATAAGTTTATAATAAAATAAATATTTCACACTTTCCTAAAGAGTCCCTCCTCTCCCTTATAAAAGGAGACCACTTCTATGCAATTACTCACACCTCTCAAGCCTTTTGGCTCGTCCAAACTCAGCCCAAATAAGTTCCCTACATCCCTAGACTTCCTATTGAAGCCTTACATTAAGCAGAAGACTCTCCAAGTAGTTCTTGTGGTTCAAACCAATGAAAGTTACGAAAATTAAAGGTAACAGTTTCTCTTAAGTTGTTTTCTTTTATTCTACTTCTCCAACCCCTAAACTCTTTTTAATACATTATTTTGTAACAAAAACAATATAATAAATATACTATTATGTTGTTATGAGAATTATTAGAACTACACTTACACACACCTCCATCTAATGGATGAAGAACATAATGTTTCTGTGATGGAAAACTAACGCCCCACGAAACGATGATTGTTCGATTTTCTCCTACCACCTCTCATGGTGGCCATTATGATGGCACTCTATTTATATATAATATATATTATTTTTATTATTTCCTTATGCTTCTTTAATTGCAAATTATATCAAGCCTTTATGGTTTCCATAGTCGGTAAATACGATAATCTCATTTGAGGAAGTGCGGACTACCGCCCCCTCAAAGTGATGTGATTCGTTAATACCTTATGTGGGATATATAAAGGATGTGGTTAATAATATTATATATGATATTATACTGTAATTATAATATAACTATTTATAATTATGTTTTAATTCCATTAAAATAATAAATAGAAATGAAAGTAGCGTTCATGCGTACGTACGACTTACCGTCTCCATTAACGGTGCACTTCATTTCTTATCTCCATATGTTATGTACTATTATAAATGCTTGTATATTCTGGATATATAATGAATATATATGATATATAAATCATGATTTACATTTTTTAAGTAAGTAAATCATGATATAAGTAATAATAACATCAATAACAACAAGTCCAAACATGTAAGATAAATAAGATAATTTTACCCAAAACGTTTCTTTAACATGAGATTTACAAAAGAACGGGTAATATAAATTCATAAGTGAACCATATATGATATCATAACAATGAGTATGATTCTGTAATAAGCCAATGACATTATTTAAATCATTATACAGGAGGTTCGGACACTTATGAATCAAATCAGACCTAAGGTGAGGGAAATATCACAATCTCGTTTTTATCTGAGATTGTTTATACTTTGGTATTTACTGGGATGTATTTTATCATACACGTACATGATTCCTCAATATGTAATATTATTTCCATCCACCTACAATTTTATAAATCCAATTTTACCCTTCAGTGAGTTTTTAGTAAAATATATGAAAGGAATATTTTGTCATTTTTCGTACGATGTATTTTTTGACTTTTTCGACAAAAGTACGAGAGAAATGTTTTTTTAACTTATATGGCATGAATGGATTTTTAAAACAACATTTCCAAGAATATTCCTTTACAAGTTTTCATGTTTATTTTTAATATAATTCTTTTTGTTTAAAATTGTATGACATGTTAAGAAAGGAAACGTTTTTTTGAAGTAGAATGGATATTTTCCTCAAGAATGGAGTTCAAGTGTTTTATCAAAATTATTTTCCATCTAAGATAATATAGGGTTCTGTTTTTATCCCTATCATTACATGTATTTGATTATGTTGTGATGGAATTATTTTTATGAATTCCTTTATCTTATATGAATTGTTTTATGATGTCATGATGTTTAAGATTCCCATTTTTATTACATGGGTTATTTAATGATGTATGATTTAATATTTTGTGGCACACATAAGAATGGTATCATTATGATATGGGTGTGACCTATATCTCACTCTAATGAATTGGGTAAAGATTTTATATCTCATGAGATAGACATGGTTGGAATGGTAGGTTATACCGGTTCAGTGAAACAGGACTGAAACGAGGAGTGAACTCGGTTCAAAAATGGACTTTGTCTACTAAGACAGTCTTGGCAATGAGTCTTGACTAATAAGAAATGATTCTCTATGATTATGTGTGTATGACACAAAGTTTCATGTTTTCCTTTATAATTATTGGATTTCACTAATATGATTTATCCCATGTTATGAAATTATGATCTCTTTTGCAGGTTAAGATTTCCAAAAGATATGTTCTTATGAATATGACGTGATTGATATTTCTTTTGTTTACCCTTACTGAGCATTTGAGCTCACCCTTTTATGTTTTTCCCCAGGAAATAAAGAAAGGAATTAGGTTTTAAAAAAGGATATCTTTATTGGAGATGTTGAAGAAATTTCACCACGATTAGAAGATTATATTCCGAGTTTCCAAAGACACTAAACTATTACGGTCCTTGTGTGTGTGTTTCTGTTATGTACTAAGTATTCCGCAAAAGTAATGTAATGTCAATGTACGTCCTGCTTCAGGTCTCTACAAAGTACCTAAAAAAATCCATGATAGGATGAAAATTAATTATAAACACCTACAATTTATTTAATTAATACAAATAAACAATGGTAATTTTTTATAAAAATGAACCAAAAAGAAATAAACACCCACTTGAACTACTAGCTACATTGGAACTATATCCAACCACATTCCAAATACCCAAATTATACTCCAACCACAAACATAGATAATTCCCTTGTTAATCAAAAATTGTATTTGAATAAAATCCAAGGAGAACTCACCCCAATTCAACAAGTCAGAAAAATAAAATTACAACACTATTGAACACCTCCATGATATATCCTCGATCTATTATGAATGGAATCCTTTGAGAACATGGTGATGATACCATGATCCAATGGATTTTAAATATAAAACATTACAAAAATAAAATAAAAAATAATGATAATGAATAATAAAACAAAAATAGAGTGGGAGTTGGTGGTACTAACCTCAAATCACTGATGAGATTCAAAAAAATTCACCCCAACCTAAGTGTAATTCAAGGGAGCGAATGAGGGGACCCTTTGAAGAAGCACACCCCAAAAAGGGAATAGGTGGGACTACCTATCAAAAATATAAAATGAATTTTTTTTCATTTTTACAATTTAAGAATCCGACCATTCGACCATCCTACCTATGGATTCCACTGGAAAAAAATGGCTTCAGTTAGTGGATACTAACACTACAAGACACCAATAGTTGTTCATTAGTCTGTTGTAACTTACATTAGCCGCCCATCCACTTCTTGATTCTTCTTCAAGCTTTAGACTTGGACTCAAGAAATTATCCAAGACCAAAATATTTCTATCAAGGTTTTCAAAATATCTAAACTTTATTCTATGGTTTGAATCAAAATCTTACCCATACACCATTTGAAAACTCAATAACCATCTTAATAACAAAGTGCTTGAATGAATGAGAGGCACTATAAATTCTAGACTATAATACTTCCCATCATCAATAAGTCCTAGTGTTCCTCCATCCAACTCCCGTGACCTATGTTAGTCACTACTTCCTAGTTAATTGGACTATTTATATATCTGAATTCTTAAACCACGACCAATTCACAACATTATGTTCGTAAGGATCAGACCGAAAAACTGATCCAACACCAATTTTTAGCATCAAAACAATGATATATTGCATACCCAAGACTATATAATATGAAAATAAATTATTTCACCATCCAATAACATAACAGGATTTTTGTGACCCAAAAATATTTATATTATATCCAAAAATATTCAATTCCATTTGAATTGATGAAAATTTTGACACTGAAAACCAACCTCATGGTTGATGTTGTTCCCAACTAACCACATCTAAATGAAACCAAATATTTTCAATTAAATCATTTTCATGTATCCTTTTTATTGAGAATAAAACAAGATTTAGAACATAAAAATGACCCATGTGTGATATAGTAAGATAATAGTTCTCCCTCAAATATCTGAATTCAATTCGTGGAAAAAAATAAATAATCCCTAAAAAGGAATTCTTGAAGAGGTTCACAAACATCTACATCCCAATTTACACATGAACACAAGATAAACAACACTTTATTAGATTCTATCAAAAACACTTATCTCTAATAGCTAATCATCAAGAAAAGACAATATTATGATTTCTTCATGTTCAGAGGAATATGACTTCCATCGACCCATAAAATCATCATCTTGGATAAACACAATAATTTGTTAAACCAAAATCTGATCCCACCACAATGTAACCCTTCACTATAGGAAAACCTAGAAATACCCAACCAGAGGACATGAGCCTCCATTCCCACAAGAATATCATTAATTCTCATCCACCTCAAACAAAGAGAGACCTCTTAATCTATACCATCAGTTTCCCATGAAGCCTTTACAAGCAGTCATGAACTGATATACCTAACGGAAATACCACCAATGTGTTTTAGATGTATCTTTGAGACCTAAAATATTCCTTCATAGGAATTTATAAGGTTTATTTTACAAAAAAACATATAAGGGCCTTCTTGTATCCCATACCCAACACATTTTTCTATTAGATTGAAATTTTTTATTGCTCCCAATACACTTGATTTCATAACCCCAATGACATCATGTTTATTTGGAATGTTCTTTACACATAAATCTAAACAAACCTCAAATAAAATGTTCCCATGTGACCTTTACCAACCTAATGAATGATTTAATGAGCCATGAATAAATAATTCTATGTCCAAAAACTGACACAATATTTTTACCGTGCCTCTTATATTGTTAGCCTCATTGGGATTGAGGAAACCTTGACATCTCAAACAACATGTCTCATATGAGAACTCCTATTACCAGGGTGTCACTACTTTTAAGAGAATATCACTACCCTTTCATCACAAACTCATAATACAAGAATCTAAATATCTAGGAATATCACTCATCCCACCCTCCCAAATAACCTATACTCCATAATAACTAGCACTAAGGGGGTACTAAACCCCCAAAAGACAAGGTAGATCACATTTAATTTTGAAACCCTTAATGTGTCTCCAAATGAACCATCATGACTCAAACCAAAACACCTTATCAAAACCAAACCACCTGATCTATTAATTTTTAAGACATATCCATGAACGACAACATGCCTCAAAGAACTTGTCATGCATTAAATCTAACATAGAACATTTTATCTTACTTCACCAATCCGAGACCATCCTATCTAAAATAATTTGTGGTCACACCATGAAAATATTCCATAATATAAATGGATAGGAATCTTAATGACCCAGAAAAGTAAAAATAAACCTTAAATCCAAAGAAAAATAATACAAAATCTTAGATTAATAATCTATGGAATCAAATATTCGTAAGCTACTCCCTCTGTAGTACCATCGGAAACTGATTATACTAATCCAAAACAGACATCCATGATTCATGGATATAAAGAATCCAAGAACTAGGTCAATAAATTTTATGGATACTTTCTAGAGAAATAGTTGAACTGATTAACTTCATGTCACACCATAAACAGAAATCTCTACCACCTATGCAAGGCCCATAACAAATAGTGATAAATAGGTTCCTCAACAATACCATGGTTGCATATCAAGGTCATAGGGAAAATGGATTGTTTTCACCCACTTCCCATCCTAAGGGTCGACATGACCTGTAAATACAAAACTCTAAATTTGGTCATATATTAAAAAAACATCTCGATAATTAACACAACAAATATAACCATTGTATCACAAACCAGGATCTGACTCTAATATCAAAACCTAAAAACAAGTCTCACAACCATGGAATACACTTGTATATGATTTAACTCAATGACTCAACCAGCCATACAAATTTCAATAACACAAGAAAATAGATTATGAAATGGGACATCCATTAATTCCTTCTAACTACTAATGGATAATTTAATTTACTATCAAATATGAGATTCAAATGAAAGGTAGGACATGGTTCTATTCACAATATATGAGGGAAAAAACCTTATAGGATTCATACTGATCCATTACAGAATCAACACCATTATTTAATTTCTATATATCTCCATCATCATGCACATTTAAAGAAATACTCATTTCCTAGATCATCACCCTTATGAAATGATATGAAGAGTAAAACACATGTTATAGAAGAAAATTCTATTCATGTTTTTTTAAACTCCATTTATCTGAAAATTATATAAATTAAAAATCAATAAGCTATATACCTTAATTCATAGGATTTTACATTTTATGCATATTTAATTTACACTAAGATCAACAATTACCTTCCTTGTAAACATTGTTATCCCCCAGCACGTGGGTATGAACACCTAGAAATGAGATCATTACTAAGACTAGATATCATCATAGTCCCTTATATACAATATTAAAATATTATTTCAATAGAAAAAGACACTCTAATACCATTTTCTAATGCCCCAACCTAAAATCCATTCAACCAGTTTCGAAAACCGGGAAACCACCTGACCTCATGTGCACTTCCCCATATGCTAGATACAGTCAATTAGTAGTGATGACCTATTAGTGGTATGATCAGATAATATAACCTCTATTTTAGAGTGAAAAAAACAAATTTAAATAAGAAAATAGTATAAACATTACTTCTAGACTAAAATTTGAAGGAGCTAAAACCACCATGGAATAACCGATGCAATAATGCTCTGATTCTATAGAAAATAAGAATGGGGATTCACAGAAGATCAAGTACTACATCCCAAAATTAAATAAAATGAAAAAAAATATTTTTCATCACTATGGATTTTCTCGAGCTCTAGACCATATATATAGTCCAAATTTTATCCTATCGGAATGATAACAATCCTTTAAAGTCATCCCTTGAATCTGCAACCAACGATAATGGTTTATCTACTCATGTTTACAAGTTCCATGGTATCTTGAACAGGGTGTGATTAAAACATAGTAGTCTACCATAAAAATTTTATAATGTGAATATATTCTTCACCTTTAAATCATTTTTATTTTCACTATATAAATAATGAATTAAAACTTTTAATAGGTTATAAAAAAACAGAACTGAGTCAAGAAATGGGTCGTAGAATGATAGTTCCAGATAATGAAACCTTATTTGGACATCATCAATAAATACATTCATAATGAAAATATTGTTTTAAAATAATTTTATAAGGTGAAAAACCAAATAACCCATGATGAAATGGTCCAAGAAGAATCTACATAGATCAAATTGGAATTTACTTCCATTATTACCTTGTAATAATCATTTGACTAGTCTTATCTCAAGGGACCATCATTGACATTCAGGAGAATTTATATATTGGAATCTTGACTCACACCCTGGGTATTCATTATAAAATCTAATTGAGATGATTCAAGGGTTTTCATCACAAGATATTATATAAGGATCCCCTGAAGAATCCATGAAATTAATATGCAGCGTTCATCAAATATTGGCTTTAACTATATTCATGGTTGACTTCTTTATAGAATTAATAGAATTGATTCTTTATATAATCCACTAACCTACACAATGGATTCCATAGAATAAATCCTTATTGAATCGAAAGATGACTTCTAATGTTGAAAGTAACACAAATACACTAATGTAATCATAGTATCATCTATGGAATTCCATGACCATATGATTCATGGGAATCTATGGAGGTCTTATAAGGAATTTCGTACCAATAATTATTTTCAAAGTATTCAAACTACCATATTCCATAATTTAAATAATTAATTATTATATAATTAAACATGGATCACCACTCTTGTTTTATCACATTTCCATATATTTTTCATGATAAAAATCATTACGGGGGTCCTAATGGAAATCCTAGGAATTCCATTTCCTAGTTAAACTATTCGGTCACTAGGGTAGCACCGAATACTACAGTAGCTCCCCCAAAATCAAGGAACAACATAAAAAAACTCTTAAAATAGTTTAAAAAGATCTAACCCAAACTAACATATATTATTAAGTCCAAGGGTTTTTATTTCATCAATAATGTTGCTAATCCATTACATAGAATCATTTAGGTCAACCATTAAAGGATTCGACATGATCATTTATTCCAACTATACAATACATGAGAAAGAATTTTAGGTAATGAATTTATACCACAGAACAAACAATTATATTTAACATTTCCAAGGGTTGGAGGATTGACAACATATTCTTAAGGCTCACGTGATCAAATAGGTATGTAAATGAGGCCACGATAACAAAACAATTTATTAAAAAAATATAACCATTTGAACAACTAACGATAAATAATTACATCTAATTATAGATAATCTCTAAAAATGAATAAGTAGTGAAGAACCTACCATAACTTCTCACTAAATGAAACCATATACAATCACTTGATAACAACACATTGCATACCCCTAGCTATAAACCGGGCCAAAGGAATAAGAGGGAACAACATAAAAATGGTCAATTTAAATATAATTTCAATAAAAACAAAGGAAAACAATCCATGATGCTATATGTAATACCTAGAATGATAAAGGGTTAAATGAAAAAATGACATTCCTCCTGTAAATAAAGAAAAACATTCATTTTGAGAGCCTATCTGATTAGAACACCATAGTTAATCAGGCATTTCCTGAAGTAGTGATCATTATGGGGGACCTCTTTGGAAGTTACATAGGGTGTGTGTGAGTGTGGAAAAAACACAATGAACTAACATATGTTGGCCTATGGGGATATTTCTTACTTTGACAACATTTATGGTCCATGTGATCTTAGTAGGGATCTGTTGATACATTAGTATCGAATGGGAACATAACCTTAATTGTTGTGGCACTTCATGGGTTGAGAAATAGGGCTCATAATGAGGATGTTGTTCTCTAGGGGCGGGGTAAATGTAAGATCCCAGAATGATAAAGGGTTAAATGTCTTAATGATATGATACATTTCAACATGGTTTACATTATTTTCATGAGCATATCATTTTAGAACTCTATAGTTAAGCATTCTTATTCTCGATTAGTTATTAGGATTGTTAACCTCTATGGGTGTTTCCTATGGAAATTTTGAGCGAAGGAAAAATGTAATAAAATGACATGTGTTTGATTTTGGTGACAATTATTATTTTGATGACATGTTTGGGCATGTGAGTGGGATATATGGAGGGGACCATGTGTCTAAGGGGAAATTGGTGTCATCGGTCTAGCCAGGACCCAAAAACAATGTTACTTAACGGTACATATGCTTTTAGTGGGCCATGGTTGTTACACTATGCCTCAATGAATCTTTATGTTATCATAGGTAAACACAACACTAGTACCTCCACAACTAAGGATGAAGGGAAGCACCATGAGAACTAGGCAATTCCTTTACGATATTGCAAATTTACCATTAAAAACCAAAACCTGAAAACATATCATTAATAATAATTTTATAGAATACCAAATAATGATATTGGAGGTTGATACTAACCTTAAATTACACAATAGACACAAAGAACCTCACCCCAACCCTAGTAGAATTCAAGGGAAGAAGGGAGGGGACTACTGGAGGCAGTATGCACACAAAATGTGGTAGATGGAGGCTACCTCAAAAATTTAATGTGGAAATTTGGTAACTACCTCAATTTAACAAGACCCCTGGATAACTGGTGGTGGACCCCATCTTTCTGATGGTATGTTGAAACTGGCAACATCCACCCCTAAACACTTTCTATTGTTACAATTATCTTACAACTACCATATAATCCCTTCTAAAATACCAAATTTCCTACCTTGAGGTCCTCAGGATCATTGAAATTCATTCTAATATCCAACTCAAATCTCATCCATAATTTAAAAAGATCTAAAAACATATTATTAATCAAGTTATATAATGTATTTGAGGCGCTACACATCACATTATATGATCGTACAAATCAACCCTTATCCTTATTGGTGTTGGTATAATTGTTTTATCTACCCTCATGATTGGGATAAAACATTCCATGTAACCAATATGGCATGGAATAAATCATCTTATATACCCTTTTTATCGGGAGAAGACCTCCTATATACCCTTTGGATTTGGATAAATCTTCCCATATACCCCTTTTCATGGGATAAACTATACTATTTAATCTTAATCGTGGGATAATTACTTCCATTTACGATTTATCTTGGGATAAATTATCTTGTATATCATTTATCAAGGGATAAATCATCCAATGTACCATTTGGTAGTAGATAACAAAATTTATGTACCCTTTTCAGGTCTTTGGTGATAAACATTACTAATTCATTAAAAGATTATATAAGGCTTATAAATCATCTTCCTTACATATGTATTGTATAAGAAATCGATCAATTATCATAAAAACCCCTAGAAAGGCAATGAAAATCACATCCCTTTAGAATGGAATCATCTATAGAAAAAAAACTCACAATTCCCTCAGTAAATATTATAAACTAATGGATTATAAATAGGTTTCCAAGGACACTATGTATCTAATAATCTAAATAACTATCACATAAGACAACACAAGGTATTTACACCATTTAGATAAAGGGTATATAGTTTGGTTAAAAATTCCCTTACCAATGATGGTATGAGAAACTAGCCTATACTACTTCAACTGAAGGAATCAAAAATAGAGTACTCCCAAAGAAAATGCATTGGAAGAAAATTTTAGTTATATACTGAATATTATCTGGTAAGAAAAATAAAGTGGTATATCATTACTATTATAAAGTTTTCAAGTTTACCATTTGTGAAAAAATATATAAATAACCAATGGGCAGTCAAAATAAACTTTTATAAGAATACATTAATATTCGTTTGAATAACATGATAAAAATAAAAGTATTTATTTGAGAACTATTTTAAATAAAACTCCTATAATAATGTAAAAATAATTTGAACCATAAACCCATGAAGCATGTTATTTTAAAAAAAATTGCAATAAATTTTCATGAAAATATTTTAAAAGTATGTTTGTTTTCTTATTTTTTAAATAACTTCTAGGAGAGAATGTCATTAGTTTCTTCTGAAAAGTAATTTTATAAAATTTTAGAAATAAAAAATTAGCAATAATTTAAAACATTAATTTTTATTAAATCTCAAATAATGGAGTCTGGAAAAAGACATAAGTGTTATATATGGTAAATATGGGGTGGAATATAAAAATATTATTTTGAATGAATGGAATATTTTTTTAATATTTTTATATAACATTGATGAAAATTGTAACAACCCCATTTTTTTAATAAATATATCTCAAAATAAATTTTATTTCCTCAAAATCTTGTAATACACAAAACCTCTAATCTTAATGAATTTTAAAATTTTATATAGTTAAAATATAGCTATTAAAATTAGAGGTATGAATAAGAATAATCGTATAATGACAAATATTTCTAAATATTATATTTTATATTTATTAATTAATAAATTAATATGAAATAATTACTAAATTTACACAAAATTCATTTAATGCTTCAATAATATGTTTTCTTCAGAAATGATATTTATTGTTTTTTTTTGTGTTAAAATATTGTAATTAATTTATAAATTTTTTATTAATTGTATTTCATAAATATGATGTCATATTTTAAATAAAAATATCTAAAAAATATTAGGATTAATTTTTGATAATTTTATGAAAAGATTAATTTTTCTTTGAATATTGAAAAATATATATTTTTATTAGAAAATATGTTTTATTTTGAAGTATTTAAAAAGGAAAGTAAAATTGTGGATTACTTTTAAATTTTTATTAGTTTATTTAAATTAAAAATAATATAATATATGGTATTGGAATCAATGTTATACTTGAATTTGGTGCTAAAATATTTTTATACTTGAAATATTTTTTTTTAAAAACTACTTTTAATAACATTTTTTGTGATTAAATTTCAATTAGATTATGCAACTTATTTGAATTTAATTTGATAAAATGTAATCCATATTTTGAATAAATAGAATCATAGTTGATAAAAATGTCCCATTTTGTTTTCATTATTGTGAATAGTAACTGTAGTAAATATTTTTTAGTTTAGTAATAGTAAATCCAGTAATTATGGTTAAAAACTAATTTGATAAGGAATAAAATTACATCAAGATCTTGAATTTATTTTATTTTATGAGTATATTTCATCCATAATCCTCAAAACATATAAAATATGACCTTTTGTTCCCATTTATTTTTGATTTTGATCCTTATAATATTTACATAATTAATAAAGTCAAAAATGTCACTCTCTTACATTTAATATATAAAATATATCATGATAGTTATAAAAAACTAAAGTTTAGTTCAAAATGTTTCTTTAAAAATAAATTATGTTTTATTGTGGTAATTTATTTTTTATTTTGTATTGTATGAATAATTATCTTCAATTCTTACACAATTTCGATAAAATATCTATTTAATTAAGGGAAAAATAAAATAATTGATTATAAAAATATTAAAATTAATAAAATTTGGGTGAATTATTGTGTTCCGTGAATTTGGTAGACAAATAAAACATAATATTAATTTTTTAAATATTTATATTCAAATAAAATCTTTTTTCAACATCTTTAATTGTCCAATTAAATGAATAGTATCAAAATGACCTTAGTGATATTTTATGAAATATAATATTTTATTAAATTATTAAATATTTATAAAAATACTATCATTGGATAAGTGAATCTGATATGGGTGAATATATAATAAATGTAACATTTATATGTAAAGTTTCATTTTATAGTTACATGCATGACCCATAAAAAGTAAATCAACGTTGATATTGTGGTAATTTTAAAGGGTTAACAGGGGTTAAAACCATGTGTTAGGAGTTAAAACACAACCAAAACCTTTATAAATATTATTAGATGATATAGTTGAGACTTATATTTATCAAATTTTCTAAATATATGAGTTTATATCCACTTTAATAAGAAAATTAATTTATATTAATTTTATACTTTTATGTATTATCAAGAGTACCCCTACCCTCAATTATAAAAGGGAACCTCTTCTCCTCTCTTTCTCACACCTTTAGAGCCATATAGGTCAACCTAGTACTACCATAATTCATTCTTATATTACATAAAAAATCATACAACTTCATATTCTACCAAAATACTATATATTAAATGAATTAAGGTGTAATAAAAATGTGATTTCATAAAGAATAGGAGGTTAAAATCACTTAAGATGCACATTGAGGTTTAACTAAGGGGTTTATAATGAAATATAATTTTATTTTGGGTTTGATTATGTAAAAAAACAAATATTCATTAATGTAAATTCATCTTGATCTAATTAATTGTATCATTATGTAAAATCTATATGTAAAATATGAACAACAATGGTTTTATGTTTTGGGATTTTAAAATACTGTTAAAAATTGTGACCATTTCTAATATAGTAGCTGAACAGTGATCACATGATTAGTATAAATATTTCACTTTAACAAATCCAATTTACTTAAACTAAGGAAGCGATGACCTCATATAGTAGACTTTCTTCACACAAAGCCCATTTTTTAGAGTTCGGAAAGGAGGTTGCGTCTTTGGGAATCAATCTTGACCAAGCCCAAGTGGAGCTTGAATACGTTAAGCTTGAGAGGAACTGCCTATCAGAGATGTGAAAGTTGATAGAGATTACCATCAAAGCAATGTTATTCGAACCACCCCAAGAGTCGGTCACCATCACACACCTTACTCTTCAGTCTTATGCGAGTTTTTTAAGGGGTTATGTAACAAGACCTTATCACTGTGATTATGTGCATTATTATGTATATAGTAATGAATATACATTCATTTTATTATTGTTACTTTGTAATTATTTTTTAAATCACAAATAGTGTTTTTAGTTAATATTCAACTAAGAAATATATTTTGATGAATTAATTTATTTTTGAATTAAATAATATTTTATTACAATATTATTATTATTATTAAATTATATTTTATTAAATACAAATGATCTTATAATTTTGTGAATGCAATTGTAATTTTTATTATGTTTTGAATGCTGTTTTTGTCAGAACCCATGAATTTTTCATAAATTTAGGTTTTTATTTTAAAAGTAAGAATTCACATATTTAGAAAATTATTTAGATAAAATGAATATTATTTTTGGAATCAGGACGTCAAAATTATCCAATGGTTAATTTTTCATAATTTTCTGAGACAGTCAAAATCATGGTTAAAAATTATATACCGTTTAAATATATAATGTGTTTTATAAAATCATAATGACCCAATAGTGATGTAATAAAAAACATTAAACATTATGTTCTGCCAATATATTATTTACCATTAAAATAATGTTATTTTGGTTTTTTTATCTATTTTACAAAGCTTTAGTGGACTCTCCAAGATTTGTAAAACATTTTAACTTTTTAAATGACTTTCCTTGAGAGTGTGACTCAACTCCCCATAAGAAACACTATTATTTTAATAATTTCGGCCATTTCCCTTATAAAATATTTTTTTCCACTCCCCTTTGGAAAAAACCATGGGAAAAATCTTGGGTCTATTTTGTGGTTTTGATTTGTTTAATGTGAGGAGTTGCAAACCTAAATAATAAAGAATTCTTTCTACTTTCCTATATAAACCCACCCAAGATCCCACTTACTCTTCACTAAAAGACTTTTGTGTTCATCAAACCTCTTCTCTCCTCTCTATAAAATCCTCCCAAGGCACCCCAAGCTCCCAAAAATCCTCTCTCATGCCTCTCTCAAGCCTTTGGAAGCACACTTCCATGTATGGGATTATCACTTTTCTTATTCACATCCAAGTTGTCTTATTTTGTTATTCCCTTTTATTTTCAATTATAAATGAGGGTGTATGATTTATCACCTCACCCATACATACCTATTCATGTTTTATTAATGATATTTCCATTTTATCTCTCATTAATTCTTCCCATGTACACCCGTTACCCTGCCGAAATTCACTAAGAAAATTTTCAATCCTCATTTACATTCAACCAATTATTGTGTATTACGTATCTAAATTCCATTAAGTTTGTTGGAACATGTATATATATGACCCCCTTATGACCCATTTCATGTACATATTATTAGTCTCCAATTTCTCTCTAATCAACCATTTTTATGAATCTTTATGTCATGATTTTATGCTGCTGAAATTGTACAACATTAGTCCCAGCAATGATCATTGTGTAGTGAATACCATACCTATGTCTCTATCAAAGGTATTAACCATTATGCACATTTAATTTTTATTATATAGTTTCATGTATAAATTACACAATCCTTAATCATGGAATAATTGATGAGGTTTAATGAATCCATATTTTAGGATCCATGTGGCACACTTATGCATGAAATGAAATGTTTAAGAAAGGTGTGCCCTGATAGCACTCCAATGCATTGGGTAAAGTACAGTATCATGAAATGTCATGTGAATTGAGTGTTGACTCATGATAAATTAAGTGCAATGAGGGTTTACTCGTGCTTCATGTGTAGTGAGGATTTACTCGTGCTCCCTATGCCATGAGCCTTAGATCATGCTAATTCCATGTGATGTGTTGTTGTTGTATCTTCATGGTATGATTATCATGATTTATCATGAATTTATGTTCATGTTTCTATTATTATCTATTGATATTACTATTGTCTAAAAGGTATGGTTTTCCACATGTTATTCCATGTTTACTCCCTTACTGGGCTTTATAGATCACTATTTTCTAATGCATGTTCCCAGGTTATCAAATGAAATGCTATGTACGCCGGAATGTAGTGGTCATTTAAAACAAGTTTTCAATAAAGATATTTTATTTCATGTTTTAAGTTGTTATGTAATGGTCTTAAGCCCCAAATAAAATATAACTCTCAATATTCTATGTTGTATCAAGTAATGTTTATGTAATAAATCAGGTTTCAGAGTGTAATAAAGAACATGGTTGTCATAGTTAGTATTAGAGGATAGGTTTAGTTGTTTTTCATTTTAGTATTAGAAAGACCTAGTAAAGCCTTAGAGGCAATATTAAGTAAAATAAAATCATCCCAATGTTTTGGTGAGTATTGAGTAAGTGGGTTTTCAAGAAAATACATCCCTATATAGATACGAGAAAGTAGATGTGCCTCTGACACAAATGTATCATAGGGGTAAAACCCGAAAAAACCACTTTGAGCTAGACTCGAACGGGAACTGGTGCCCGATAATAGGCCTTACTACACTCTTGGTTATGAAATTCCCATGGGATATGCATCAGTAAATTCACAAGATTATTATGAACCATTATTAAGGGATGTAAATAAAATTACCTAAGAATATATGTTAGCAAATAGATCATGGATAACATAGACTGAGTCCAATAGATTCATAAGATATGGAAATAAAAGATTTTTATAAGTCATCCATTCTTGGTATTTTGATTACACTTTATGAGTTACACCAAAAAATTCCATTTATTACATCCAATGGCAGGTAATTGGGGGACTCGACCTAACAAGCGATGTAAAGATCAATGCGATGATTATTCTAATGAGATCATTAATCTGATGGGAGAAAGAATCTAAAAAATTGTCACAATACTATCTCAATTAATTCAATCATTGAATAGAAACAAGGGTCTATAGGAATTTTCAAACCCCCCTAAGAAAGAACAAGTCACTATCAAGAGCATCATTAGACAATGGCCTCTAATTTTTAATGGAACATCTGATCCCCCAATCGTAGAACAATGGATCAACTCAATTGAAAAGATCTTCTCCATCCTTTCAATGTTCTGAACAAGAGAAGGTTCTCCTGGCTGCTTTTTGTATGGAGGGTGATGCTGATCAATGGGGGACGTTGATAAATAATATGAAGCATGAGGAGGAGATTGAGACATTGGAAAGAAAGGATTTCCAGATTTTTTTTTTCGATATAACTTTTCCTCGCACCGTCCAACTTAAGATGGAAAGGTGCATCCGTTCCATAAAGCAAAAAGAAAACGAATCTATCAGAGTGTACAAGGAAAAATTCACCAGGCTTGCACAATACGATTTAGGCTTTGTCGTTATCCTTGAATGCAAGGTTTAAAACTTTTTTGTAGGGCTGAAACCTAGCCTACAGAAAGGGCTAGTGATCTGTGACTTTGACACTTATGAAGAAATTGTCCCATGTGCCCTCAAGGTCTTAATGGAGATCGCATAAGAATTGTATGGTGGAATTCAATGACGGAGGTTCGATGGATAAATCTAATGGCGCTAAGAAGATCCATCACACCACTTGCCAAAGGTGCAGAAAGAAGCACCCTAGAAATTTCCTCAAGGGGACGAGGAAATACTTTTGGTGTGGAAGAGAAGGTTACCTGGCTATTAAATATCGACAAGAAAAACATGCAGCTGCAATAGAGGAGAGGAATGCTCCTTTTGACTCTCAATGCATTGTTCATTGCTACAACTGCAAAGAACTAAGGAATATTAAGAATCATTTTCATAAGCCAATGGTTTTCAAAGGCAACCAGAATCCTCCAAGGCAGCAAGGGAGAGATTTTTCCATCAGTACTACCCAAGTGAACCCTGACAACGAAGTAGTGATATGTACACTAGTTATTAATTAAAGAATAGAAAATGTAATTTTTAATTCTAGTTATCCACATTCTTTAATATATTGAATGTTTAGTAGAATAATTCCAACACCACCACAAATCATGGAATTGAAGAAGTTGGTGAGTATGGACAATGGGGAAATAATTTCATCCCATGAATATAACTCCTCCCCTATCATAATTTGTGGATTTAAATTCCCATAGAACCTCATCATACTCAATTTGGTGGAATTAGATGTAATTCTTGGCATGAATTGTTTTCTTTATATGGCGCCAACATAAATTTTCATGAGAGGCAAATCACTCTCTATGTGGAGAATCGACCCCTAATTCTATACAAGTGCAAGGAGGAAAGATAATATTATCTATATCCATAATCTAAAGAATTGATATTACTTCCCTAGGAGTATACATATCTTGATTAGATGATTGGGTCTAAGGAGGAAACCATTCTTGAAGACATGCCTATTAGGGGGGAATTCACTGATCTGTTTCCCGAGGAATTTCCGGGTCTTCCTCCTAGAAGAGATGATGAAATCTCAATTTATCTTATACGTAGGGCATTGTCAATATCCAAGAATCAATATAGAATGGCCGTTGTGGATCTTGAGGAGCTGAGGAAACAACTACAGGAGAATCTAGATAAAGGGTTTATACACTTAAGTGCTTCACCATGGGGTGCACCCATCCTCTTCATCAAGAAGAAATATGGGTCAATGCGCCTTTTCATCGATTATTTCATGCTTAAAAAAATCATGATAAAGAACAATTATCCTCTCCCAAGAATTGATGAATTTTTTGATCAGCTGTGTGGGGAAAAATACTTTTCCATGGAGGATTTTCAGTCCGGATATTATCAATTATGGGTGAAGAAGGAAGTTATCCCCAAGACTGGTTTTCATATAAGATTCGGGCACTATGAATTCATAGTAATGCCTTTAGGACTCCCTAATTATCTAGAAATATTCCTGAACTATATGAATTGAGCCCTTAGAGATTACCTCTACAAATTTGTGGTATTCTTTATCGATGATATTATGATATAATCCTACACCAAGGAGGATCATGAGGAGTATCTAAAAATTGTACTAGAGAACTTGTGGAAGGAGAATCTCTATGAAAAGTACAGAAATGGTGAGTTCTGGTAGAAGGAGTTCTCATTATTGGGCCATATCATCACAAGTAATGGGATATATAGGGATCCCTCAAAGACAACTAAAATAGAGGGATGGATGAGGCCAACATCAGTAACAGATATTCATAGCTTTTTGGGATTAGCTGGATATTATCGATGACTTGTGAGAAATTTCTCTTGATTGTCCAATACTCTTACCAAGCTAACTCAGAATTGAGTAAAGTTTTCTTGGATTGATGAGTGTGAAGAAAGCTTCAAGATGTTACAAAAGAGCCTTCTCACTATGCCCCAGCTCACATTACCCACAAGTAGAGATATTTTTGTGGTATTCAGTGATTCTTTGAGGAAGAGTCTAAGATGTGTGTTAATGCAAAATGACAAAGTCATTGCCTATTTTTCAAGGAAATTCAAAGTACATGAGTAGAATTATCAAACACATGATATGGAGTTGGTTGTAGCGATCTTCAATTTAAAATTTTGGCTGTAATATCTCTTTGGGGAGAAGTGTGAAATATATACAGACCACAAAAGCCTCATGTATATATTCACACAAAAAGAGTTGAACATGTGCCAATGAAGATGGTTAGATATGATCAAGGAGTATGTCTACTCAATCCATTATTAACCTAGGAAAGAGGAAAAGGTGGCAGACACTCCAAGTAGAAAGGACCCAGTGATTCTATTATTGATGAGAATTGATAAAGATATTATATTCATAGATTTGATTAATATGGAACTGGAAATCATAAAGAAGGTATCATCATCAATTTTTTCACAAATAATTTCTCAACTATCTCTTTTAGAAAGGTTAAAGGATGATTAAAAGGATGATGTTGGAATTTTGAAGAAAGTGGAAGCTATCAGAAGAGGGAAATCCTCAAGGTTCAATGTTAATGAAGAAGTATTGGTGATATTTGGGAAAATACTATGGGTTCCATGATGTTCATGGATGAATAAGGAACTTTTGGATGATTCACATAGTTCAAATTTATCTATTCATCAAGGAAACACAAATATGTATCATTATATCGAAGAGGATTATTGGTGGGATAAAATAAAGAAGGAGATCACTAAATATACATTAGTGTTCCTAGTGTGATAGAATGTGAAGGCTGAGAGACAAATATGTAAGGAGATGGTGCAACCATTACCCATAAAAGAATGGAAATGTGAGTACATCATCATGAAATTTTTCATCGGGATTCCAAAGACATCCAATGGAAACAATTCAATCCGGGTTGTTGTGGATAATCTTAAAAAGTCGACACACTTCATTTCAATTCAGGAGGATTTCTCATTGGATTAAGTGACAAAGATATATATCAGGGAAGTGGTATGGTTGAATGGAGTAAAACTATCTATTGTATCTGATTGAGATCCAAGATTCACCTCTATGTTTTGGAAGAGTATTCAACATGAATTGGATACTGAGCTGAACTTAAGTACAATTTATCATCCTCAAACTGATGGCCGGTCTGAGCAGACTATCCAAACAGTTGAGGATATGTTGAGAGAATTCTCAATAGACTTTAGAAGAACATGGGATCAACATATTTCTCTATTTGAGTTCTCTTATAAAAACAATTTCCACTTGGGAATCCGAATAGCACCATATGAAGCTCTATATGAAAATAGATGCACAACACTAGCATGTTGGGATGAAGTGGGTGAGTGTAAAATTCTAGGACCAAAAATGGTCAATGAAATGGTAGACAAGGTGATAACCATTCAGCAGTATATCAATGCAGCCCAAAGTTGACAGAAGAGTTATACAGATAACCATCGACGAGACCCTGAGATTAAAGTTGGAGACATAGTATTTCTACGCATATCCCCGTGGAAGAAGGGCGTGAGGTTTTGATAAAAGGGAAGTTAATTCCTAGATACATTAGCCCCTTTGAGATTCTTGATTGTGTTGAGGTTGTGGCCTATCAACTAGAACTTCCACCTATCTTGGCCAATGTACATGATGTCTTTCATTTATCCCTTTTAAGGAACTACATACCAGACCCTTCACATGTACTATCTTCAGAGGTGGTATAGTTAGAGGATTATCTTTCTTAAGGGAAGCAACCAGTGAAGATCTTAGGTCATAGAGAAAAAGTTCTATGAAATAAGATAATTCCCCTCATCATGGTGTTGCATAGAAACCAAAATATTGAATAAGTGAAGTGGGTATCAAAATAAATGATTTAGTAGAGTTACCCACATTTGTTTTAGTGTGGGAAAAGAAAATTTTGAGGATGAAATTTCTTAAGGCGGGAAGATTTTAACGACTAAAATATTCATTAATGGAAATTCTTCTTGATCAAATTAAATGTCTTATTATTTAAAATCATTATATAAAATTTTAAAAAAAATTGTTTTATGTACTTTGATTTTAAGACACCATTAAAAATTGTGACCATTTCTAATATAGCCATTAAATAAATATCACATGATTAGTATAAATATATGGCATTAAAAAATCCAATTTACTCAGACAAAGGAAGAGATGGCCTCATCCAGTAGACTTGCCCCATACGAAGCTGATTTGTCAGAGTTTAGAATGGTATTTGTGTCTTTGGGCATTGATCTTGAACAATCCCATGCCGAGCTTGAATACATTATGCTCGAGCGGAAACACCTATGAGAGAAGTGGATGTTGATAGAGATTACCACCCGAGTAATGTTATCCGAGCCACCCCAAGAGTCTGTCACCATCGCACACATTTTCTTCCGTCTTATGCGGGTATTATAAGGGGTTATGTTACAAGGCTTTATCATTACGATAATGTGCATTATATTTTATATAATAATTATTATACATTCATTTTGTTATTGTTACTTTGTAAATAGTTTTTAATGATGAAATGGTATTTTTAGTTAATATTCAACTAAGAAATATATTTGGAGGAATTAATGGATTTATTAATTAAATAATACTTTATTAAAATATTATTATTATTATTATTATTATTATTATTATTAAATTAATTTTTATTAAATATATATGATCGCATAATTATCTGAATGCAATTGTAATTTTTATTTTGGTTTGAATGCTGTTTTTGTCAAAACCCATGAATTTTGGATAAATGTCTATTTTTATTTTAAAAGTAAAAATTCAAATATTAGGAAAAATATTTATATAAAATTAATATTATTTTTGGAATCAGGATGTCGAAATTATCAGTAGTGAATTTTTCATAATTTTCTGAGACATTTGAATTTTTGGGTAAAAATTAAGTACCCATTAAATATATAATGGGTTTTATGACATCATAATGACATAATTGTGATTTAATAAAATAATATAAACATTATGTTCGCACAATATATTTTTTACCAATAAAATAATGTGAATTTGGGTTTGTTTGATTTATTTCACAAAGCTTTAGTGGACCCCCCAAGAGTTATAAAACATTTTCACTTTTTAAATGATTTTCCTTGATAGTGTGACTTTCCTCCATAAAGGAAACCCTATTATTTTAAGAATTTCTTCCATTTCCCATATAAAATATTTATTTCCACTACACTTTTAAAAAAACCAGCGGCAAAAACAATGGGCTGGTTTGTGGTTTTGATTAGTTTAATGTGAGGTGTCCCAAACCTAAATAATAAATAAATCCTTCTCCTTTCCTATATAAACCCATACAAGATCCCACTTTCTCTTCACTAAAAGCCTTTGGAGTTCGTCCAACCTCTGAACTCCTCTCTCTAGAATCCACCCATGGTTCACCTAGCTTCCAAGAGTCATCTCTCAAGCCTCTCTCATGCCTTTGGATGCACACTTCCATGTAATGGATTTTCCCTATCCTTATTCATCTATATGTTTTCTTATATTGTTATGCCCTTTTATTTTCAATTATAAATGATGGTGTATGATTTTTCACCTCTCCCATACCACCCTCTCCATGTTTGAATAATGAGAGATCCCATTTCTCTCTCAATAATGACTCCCATGTAAACCTGTTACCATGCCAAAATTCTATAAGGAATTTCTCTCTCCTCATTTACATTCAAGAAATTATTTTGTTTTACATATCTAAATTCAATTATGTTTGTTGTAAAAGTTACATATACGAGCCCCATAAAATCCATTTCATGTACATATGATGATACACCCATTTCTCTACCATCAACCATTTTAATGAATCCTTATGTCGTGTCGTTATGCTGCCAAAATTGCACAACATTTATCCAAGACAAGATCATTGTGTGATGAATTCCATACCCATGTCTCTATCAAGGGTATTAACCTTTATGCACATTTAATTATTGATTATAGAGTTTCATGTATGAATTAAAAATTCCTTTATCATGGAATAAATGATGATGTTTAATGAATCCAGGTTTAATGATCAATATGGCACACTTATACATGAAATGTAATGTTTAATAAGGGTGTGCCCAGATAGCACTCCAAATGCATTGGGTAAAGTATAGTATCAAGATACATCATGAGCACCGAGTGTTGACTCAGGACAATTCATGTGCAACTAGTGTTTACTTGTGCTTCATGTTTAATGAGGATTTACTCATGATCCCCGTGCCATGAGTCTTAGCTCATGGTAATTCCATGTTAAGTGTTGTCGCCACATATCCATGTTATGATTATCATGATTTATCAGGACTTTATGTTCATGTTTCTCATATTCTCTATTTATATGCCAATTGTCTAACATTTATGGTTTTTCTCATGTAATTCCATGCTTATTTCCTTACTGGGATTTATAGCTCACTCTTTGCTTATGCATGTCCCCAGGTTATCCCATGCAATGCTTAGTACGAGGGATTGTAGTGGTCATGTATGTGTAGTTTTCAATAAAGATGTTGTATTTCAAGTTTTATGTTTTTATGTAATGGTTCTAATCGCGAAAGAAACTAGACCACTCAATCCTCTATGTTGTATCATGTGAATTTTATGTAATAAATCATGTTTAATTGTGTAATAAAGAACATGGTTGTCATAGTTTAAGTTTAAATTTACATTTAAGGAAATTATGTCATAAAGATATGGTAAAACCATTCATTTTATTCTCCTCTAGTCATTCTTGGAATTTTTAGTTCATAGTACAATTATCCTCTCTTTGTTACTTAAAAATATCAAGAAAATGTTTTTAATAAAAGTGAATTTATTTAGTCTTTAGTCAATAATAGTTTACTTCCTTGTCCATGTTCTTATAAAATTTATTTCATGAATTTTATTAATATTCATTTATTATTTTTTATATACTTATTTACCACTGAATGTATTTTTAATATTTTGTTAAAGGGGGTTTTATATTCATTATTTGAGTGTGGTATTTTTGAATTGTTACCTAAAATGTAAAAGGAATATTTGTTTTAAGGTATAAGGATTGATCATAATTTCCCACTTTCATGAACTCTAAATTCATGTAATATTATTTTAAAATATTCCAATGTTCATTTCAAATATAACATTTTCTTTAATATTGGGGAAATTTATATATTTTAATAAGTGATTTCAAATAGATAAGTGTATTTTCCACAAGTAATATTCTTGTGATATTTTGAGGTACTTTCAACTAGAAAAATATAAATTTATACTACTAGGGATATTTCCAATGATTCCATATTTAGTATTAATTTTTTAATTTTTTATGATGATTATGTATTTATATTCCATATTATTGAATCAATACTCATAATTTTTTACTTATACATAATTTTAGAATGAATTATATTAATCGTAAAAAATATAAGAAATGACTAATATATTAACGTCATGGGGGTAGCTTGACTATAGATATAAAATAAATTCATCTAAAGCTCTCATGATATGAATCAAAAGTAATTCCATATTAAATGGGTATTTAGTTTAAACTGACCCATTTATTAAGAATGGCGTCTTGTTTGAGATTACCTGATGCTAAGATTCATGAAATCATGGTTGAGAGGCCTTTAGCAGAAATGTTTTTAATTATATATTTCCTTTATTAGTAATTTTGTTTTATTTACCAATTTACATTCTTTATTGACATTCACCGTGGATACTCAGTCTAATTGAATGTTGACTGAATTGAATGTGTTTTTATTATCCACTCTCCCACATTGATTATGCCTTATTTACTCATGATAACTTCCACTATATGTAACCATTTTTGAGAAATTGAACTCAAACTTTATTTTATTTCCTTTACTAATGATATTTTGATGGATATTATAAATAATATTAAATATGTTGTAATGTTTCATATGTTTTTCATTTTTTATTTCTAATATAATATAGGAATAGAGTTTGCATATAGTTTTTTTCTGAATACTAAATAGAATGATATTGTGTGGAAGAACACTTATATCTTGTACTAGTGTGATTAATTAAACATCGTCTCTTAGATATAAGAGTTAGGGTTTCTATAGTGGGTATCATAGAATAGTTTTAGGAACATTTGGAATGAAATTTTAATTAAAAATTTTCTAACCTGAGAATTTTGATAATACATTATAATAATTGAAAAATATTATAGTTATAAAGGATTTTTTTATAGATTATGATGATTACATTCTAACATAGTGTGATACATTATTCATTTATGGTTAAAAATGGAGGAATGGGAATATACACCCACAGACAATGTAGGGATTTTTTTTTCTAACCAAGACACTACATTTGGTGTTGGAATTGAGATGTTCATGTTATTATTAGGGTAGTTAGATCTAGTTATGATGAATAATGTTCCCACCTAGAAAAAACCCATAATTTTATAATGATATTGACCTATATTGGATCACTTTATGTGATAAAATTTTCTTTATTTAAGTGTAACTACTAGTCTATCTGTATCTGAAAAATGAATATTTGGTTTTTAATGTAAGTTATAAAAGGTTATTAAATTAAATGAACTATTTTAATGGATATAAAAATCATCCCTATTTATTAATCTATAACACTAAAGAGGATAATGAAGTAGAAATCATATAATTGGTAACATTTAAATTGTTACCATTCAATAAATAATTTACTCATGAATAGAAAGATTAAATGGAGAGAATGTTTTCCACTTAATAGAAAATAGAAGAAGAAGGTGTTAAAGTATGGGGATAAATTTTAAATATTTTCCATACATGTTTCATACTATATATTGAATCAGAAAATCATGAATAACCATTTCATTTGATGTATTAAACGAAGTCTCCATAGAGAACTAGTTTTTAAACCATTTACATAATATGATGACATAGTGTAACATTACATTAAGATAGGTAAATATTTGTCAAGGTATTATATATTAAATGGATGTTAATAAAATTTGAGGTCAACTGGTCAATAAAAAAAGGAATGTTTTAACGAAAAATAATGGTATTATAGTATTTCTATCATGTGATAATTGTGAAAAGAAACATCCATGTACTTTTTTAACGGGAATATTATTTTAAAAGTGTATAGAATGGGATTATAAGGCTCTTCAAATGAAATATAAAAAAATAAACTTATAATCTCTAGAGATTAAACTATAAATAGATCAAGAATTATTCAAATTTATGTCATAAGCTTTATATGAACTTTCTATAAATGAATCAAATGGGAGAAGGATAAGATTATATAATTACTACAACCGAAGAGTTTCTAATGACATATTAAAATGTAAACTTACTATCCACTATAAAAGTGATTTCTTTTATTTTTGATTTAGATTCTAACATTTCTTTTATATCTACAGAATGTACTAATAGTATCTCATCACCAGCTCAATGATTAGATACCCAGTTGTTAGTGAACAATCATAATGATAAGATCACATATCATGTTTTTAGGTCCTATCGAATAGAATATTTTGGAAACATTGTTCCTAAAAATCATTTTATTCTTCGTATAGTTGAATTTAATGTAATTATGGGCATGAATCAAATCACTCAATATAGACGTGATATCAATTTTTTAGGATGGTAGGTTTCATTAGATATTAATAATCAACCCATAATCATTTATCAATGTAAGGATTAACCTGAACACCCAATGGAAATTAATTTTATCATATGGGTTTTACTACCTATTCAAGTAGTATATTTTTCTTATATGGATGGGGATAAACAAAAAATTGAGGATATAACTAGGGTAAAAGAGTTCATTGATGTCTTTAAATAAGAGTATCATTTTCATACCCCAAATTGTAAAGTTTAGTTTTTAATAGAACTCATACCAAGTGTTATAATTATTTTAATGACTCGATATGAAATGGAACAGATTGAGTTTTAGTAATTAAATAAGGGAATCTAGAATAATATATATAAAGTGTTAATTTGGCCTTGTGCTTGTCCAGAGGGATTTTGTTCTCTTTTTTAAGAATAAATATGGGTTAGTGCATATTTCTATGGTTTATTAGGAACACGACAAGATCACTATCATTATAAAGTATCTTGTACCCAATATTTATGATATATTCCATCTATTATGATGAGAACAAATTTTTTCCATTATTTTTCTTTAAACGAGATATCATTATCTAAGGGAAAAGAAAGAGGATATACTCAAGAAATAATTTCGTTGGAGATATCGAAAATTTGAATTTATAGTAGTTACATTTAGTCTTACCAATTATCCCTATTATCTTACAAGATTTAATGATAGACTCTTTAAAGAGGACCATAATAATTTTTCCAATGTCTTTATAGATAATATTATTATATAATTTATTTGAAATATAGAGCATGAAGAACAATTTAGGATTGTGTTGGTATCCCTTAGGAAGTAGAATCTATATTAAAAATTTACTAGGGGTAAATTTGAACTCGAAAAAGTATCATTCTTAGGCTATATAATTTAAATAGAGGTTATATTTTTGGATCTTAAAAATAAGGAAGTAATTCATAAAGAGCCTAGAGCTACCATGATAATTGAGATATCTAGTTTTCAATGGATCATTGGATACTAAAAATATTTTGAAATGTATTTTTCACGAGTATCTAATTGGATATCAATATTTACTTAGAAAGGGGTTAAATTCTTGTGAAGATATATATTTAAGAATAATTTCAATGAACTAAGGAAAAGGATTGGAAACGTGCCTATTATTATACAACCCTCAAATAGAGAAGTTTTTGTGATATATAATGATGCATAAAATATGGAATTGGTATAAATCATCATGTAGAATGATACAGTGATAGATTATGCATCCGGTTAATTGAAATCCTAGCACCAAAATTACCTGAATCATGATCCGGATACACCCTAAGTAATATCTTAATTAAATATATTGAGTAATTATCAATATAAAAAATTTTGGGATATATATTATGATAATAAAATCTTGAAATATATATTTACATGGAAATTGTTTAATATGAAAGAGATAATATGATTAGAGTTTATCAAATATTATTACAACTCAATACATTACAACATTGGGATTGTGAACAAAGTGGATAATGTTATAAGTAAGATAGGTCATGCTATTTTATGAAGGATGAGGAGTGAATGAGATATAATATTCATGGGTTTTTAGGATCATCGAATTTTGAGAAAAGGGGATAGATCAAATCATTATTACATGATTGTTAAACCAACCATATATTGGAGGATTAAGATGGAGTATAAGAAAGATGTAGAATTAAAGAAGAAGGTAATGAATGTTCTTGAGTTAAATCATTATCATATATGGAAGAAATGGTATATGATTTGTGTACATTTCTGAAAAATACTAGGCTTGAAAATGATATTTTGGATAAATCCCATAGTTTATCAATATCTATTCATCCTAGAAGTAAGTGGATATATAGAGATATGAAAGAGTATTTTTGGTGGGATTACACGAAAAGGGATAATTATGAATATGTATCCTGCTACTTGGTGTGTCAAAAAGTAAATTTTCATAGATTTAATTCTAATGGGATGTTATATCCATTACCTATTGAATAATGGAAATGGTAAAAAGTATAATGGATTTCATCCTCAAACAACAAAAAATGTTTAAAGGTCATAATTTTATTAGGGTTAAATTCAATAAACTTATTAAATAAAAGAATTTTATTACTATGATAGAATATTTATATCTATACTATTTTAATTGGTTATTAACAGAGGAAGATTATACATTTCATGGAGTTCTACTCTATATCACATATGATCAGGATCTGAGGTTTACCACAAAGCTCTAGTGAGGACTTCAGAAGGATGTACGCACAATGTTGAGTATCAATACTACATATCATCCTCAAACAAATGATTTTTCTAAAAGGACCATTAATAATTTTTAAACCATAATGAGATAATGATATATGTATTCAAAATGATGATGGGGTAAACACTTTACTTTGGTGGATTTTTTATATAATGACAACTTTTAATGGAGCATTAAAATTAGTCATTATTAAGATCTATAAAATAGTAAGAATATTACTACATTGTATTTGGATAATAGATTATCACATGGTTCCAAAATTGAATTTATATCATGTTCATGATGTGTTCCCTATAGCTCTCATGGGGATGTATATACGTAATCCTTAAAATGTACTGAACAAATAGGTTATGGAAATGAAGAAAGATGTATCTTATGTGAAAAAAACTATGGATATTATGTATTGTATAGAGAAAGTTCTATAAAAAAAGACCACCAATTTGGTCCAAATTTTACATAAAATGCTAAATTTGAGGAAGGTACATGAGAAATTGAGGATGTGACGAGACATAAGTACCTTCAGTTGTTTATATTTGGGTGATTCAATTTCATGAATAAAATTTATAGAATATGTATAATTTAAACCCTAATATTTTATGATATAATGTTTTTAAGAATATTTAATTTCTTTGATATCTTGAGAAACACACAACCATGAGTCCAAATGAATAGTTATATAGAATACAATTATAACCGAACTATAAAATTTAGTGGTATGAGCATGAATATGCACATTAAAAAAATATTAATATAAAATTTTAAAAAATATTAATAAATTCTCTACAAATAAGAATACAATTTTTAGAAAATCCCACTTAATGCATCAATAATAAATTTTCTTCAAATTTTTTTTTACTACTTTTGTGAGAAAATATTATAAGTAATTTATTTAAATTTTATAAATATTATTTGATAAATATTATATAATTTCTAAAATTATCAAATCAAAATTATCATAGGATTATTTTCTTGTGAGTTTTTAGAGGATTTATTTTTCAATGAATAGCAGAAAATACTTCTTTTTATTGGAAATTTCATTTTCTTTTCATATATTTACAATGTTATATTATATTTTTAATGATTTCAATGATCTAATTTGTTCCTTCTGATTAAATTTAATTAGATAAATGTTATCATAATCAAAATTAAAAAATAATTTTGTATAAAACAATTTTAGACTTAATATATATTTTTATGGAAAATCACTTTCTACCACATTTAATGGATTAATTTTAAATTATATTTATTCACTTATACGAATTGAATTTGATAATACTAATTCAATATCTGGAATAGGGATGAAAAAATTTGGTAAATAGTTCCGTCTTATATTTTTACTTTATGAATAGTAACCTTAAAAGATATGTGTCACCTCAGTATGAGTAAATCAAGTAATTATGTTTAAAAAATAACGTAATAGGGATCAAATTAATTCAAACAAATAAATTTATTTTATTTCATGAGTCTATTACATCGATAATGATCTAAAATTATAAAATATAAATTTCACTCTCTAAATTTTAATATATTTAAAATTTTATGACAGATATAAAAAAGAATAATTTTTATTGTAAATTTTTATTTGAAAGATAATATTTTTTATCATGATAATTTTTATTTTAAATATTAATGGTTGAATAATTACCTTAAATGTTTTTTCAATGATAACAGAATATTTATTCAATTAATATGAATACAGAATAAATTATTTTAAAACTATTAAATGTAATACAATTTGGTCGAATTATTGAGTCTTGTGACTCTTTATGACTAAAATAACATAATCGTAATATTTTAAAAGTTTATATTTTAATTTCATCTTTGATTCAGTGTCTTTAATTTCAAATTAATTTAGTACTATAAAAATTAAATTAATGATAAGTTACAGAAAATAATATTTTATTAATTTATATTAAATTCATAAGAATTAAATCTTTGTCCAAGTGAATAGGATATTGTTGATAATATGATTTATGGTCCATTTATTTCTCCATTTTCCATTTATGGTAACATTATTTACCATTAAAGAGTAATTTTTTTGGATATTATGGTTTCTATTAAATGGGTTAAATGGAGGTTAAAACTAATAGTCAAGGGTTAAAATATCATCTAAACCTGTATAAATACTATTAAATAAGATTATTTTGACTTATATTCATTAAATATTAAAAATATATCAATTTTGATCCAGTTTATTAAGAAATGTTTTTATATTAATTGAACACGTTATGCGTTTCAAAGATTTTCCCTCCAATCAATTATAAATGAAACCTCATATCCTATTTTCCTCACACCTTTTAAGCATTCTAGATTATCCATGCCATAAAAAAATACCTTCATAGGTTCCTTCACCAAATCCCAGAGCTTCTATTATTTTCAAAAGACTATTTTTTAAAGGCTTAATGTGTAATATAAAATTTTTTCTCATCCAAGAGGAGGATAAAAGATCTAATGAGGCATGTCAATCTTGAGGAAAAAATTTCATTTACAATATCAATTTATTTCAGGATAATTTATGATTGGAATTAAATTATATAAAAATTATATGATTATTATATAATAAAACCATTAAGCCTTATTCTTCTCTTTTTATTCAGGTATTATTCATGTAGTGGTACTATTTTTCCCGCTTTGGTACTTAAAAATAATGAGATAATGTCTTTAAGAAAAAATGACTTTTTATATTCTATAGTTAAAAATAATTCCCATCCATGTGATTTTTTAAGAAAATTTTCAAGAAAATTTTCAATACTACCTTATAATTTTTTAATTTCATTTTACCCATGATTTAATTTTTATAAAAAAAACAAAATGTTATTTTTTTGGATGAGGTAATTTGGATTTTTACTGAAAAGATAAAAGTAATCTATATTTTAAAATAACGCACATGAGCACAATTTCATTCCACCATGACTTCTGAACTCTTTGAATCATCCATTTCACGTTTCAATATTTATTTATAAATAAAATTAATCCATTAATATTATTGAAATTTTTATATTTTATAAAGAAAAATTAATGTGGAAATGGTATTTTTACACGAGAAATGTTCCAGTAAAATTTTAGAGGTATCTTAAACTTTTACAATACCCATTAAAGTTACATGTTATATGCTCCAATGACACCATATGTTTTTTTATATATTATGATATTAATGTATCAATGTTCCACAATATTAATTCAATATAGATAATTATTAACCTATAATGAATTTTGGGAATACATTGTATTAACATTTCAAAATAGATAGAATATGTAAGATGTGAAAGTGACAATAGGGGTATGAATATAAATTTACATTCACTCCATTGATATGTATCTTGGGGAAATTTTTAGTTAATGACATATTATATGGTAATTGATTTAAATATACCACTGTATGAAGAATTATATTGTCGTTGGGTGGCTGTAACAGTAAGATTCATGAAATCCAGGTTGGGAGGTCTTGATCATGGATGTATAAATTTTTTATTTGCATTAATAAGAATATTTTTTCTTTATCCATGTGTCTTATATATTGATTTTATCATTGGGTATTCATTAAAATAAAATTTTTATTGAATGGACTGTGTTTTGATTATCCATTTTCTATGTTATTATGACTTATTTACTAATTATAAATTCCATTGTATGAAATCATTAATGATAATCTAATATCAAACTTTATTTTTCCCTTACCTATGATATGAAGAAGGATATTAAAAATAATATCATAGATACGAGAATATTTATTATTCTATGTATTTTATTTTTTTAAAGTACTATGGTAATCATGTGTATATCTATTTTTAGAAGACCATTGAACTGATTGATCCTATATTGTCATATCCAATGTATATTTTAACATAATAATAATTTAAAAACTGGCTCAAGATTACTGGATTTATGGTTTATACAAAAAAATATCATTAAAATGAATAATAAAACATTATTTTAAAAAGAGGAAATTTTATAGATGATGTTCAAATGAAATATAACAAAATCATGTTTCTATATAAAATAGATACCATTTATGAGAAATTAAAATATGGACAAGGAGGGGGAACATAAATTAAATATGGTGAAAATTATTCTTAATAGTGAAACAATTATTGGGGATAAAATTTATCAGGGTAAAATATTTAAATTTAAATTAATTATCTTTTATATATGAAGATAAATAAACGTGAAATAAAATATTTGGGTGGAAGGAATCTATCTTTGAAGAAATAAATTCAATAAGACACATTATAACTCAATGAATGGAGTTATATAACAAAAACCTTTACGATAATTGTAATATAGGAATCTAATAAAAGAAGGGGGATTAAAATAAATCCAAATTAAAATATAATAAAATGATTTATATTCATTATACTATAATGTAATGTTGTAGTTAATACACTACAAAATATAAATGGTGGTGAACAATACCAAACATGTCTCCTTGATTTTAAAATGAGACAAAGAAACCCCTATAACCTTGGAAACATTTCAATCAATACCCCTTGATGTATATGATTTATAATAACAGATAAAATACCATGAATAATGAGAGGATAATTATTCAAAATATTAAAGGGGAAGTATGTAAATTTTTCTAATGAATACATAGTGTACAATAATAAACATTTCTCAAGGGGTGGGAATTAGAGATAAGAAACCCTTATAGCTGTCTTTATTCATTTTTCACACATACCTAAATTCAAGAATAAAAAAATAAATTATTTGATTAATTTTTAGTAACCTTATTCATATTTATTTCAATTAATAATGTCCATTAGTTATAATATTCAACCATTTAATTATAAATATTTTGCTAATGTTATCATGAAAATCGAATCTCTGTCAGCTTATTTTGAAATTTTTAGTGATAAAAGATTATATTTTAGTACAATGTTTAATAATTAAAATTAAATTTCCTTATAGTCTAAAAAATAACTATTATATTACTAAATTTTAATAATTTTATTATTTATTTACCCATTTTCATCCATTATATAGTTTTATAACATTGTTCACATAGGTGACTTGACATACACAAACTTGAACCTATATTAATTCAATGGGGGTGTGTGATAATAAAATTGTTAATTTTGGTATATTATTATTATTATATTATAATAATTATAATTTTATTTATACTTGTTTAAGGTTTTATGTCATAATTTTACTGGTTGCTATAAAAAATTTATATCAAGATTAAAAAATAGTACTTCATGGAGTTAGTGGTTTATACAACACACAATCACCATTATTTTATTTTTCTAAGTGGTTGATAAGGAATAAATAACGGTTTTTAAAATAATATAATAAAATATCAGTATAATAATGATTTGAGGTTCTTAAATATCATTTATGATATTTTTTCAAGTTGAACACTAATAATAAAAATATAGTGATTAAGTAATTCTCACATTGGGATCATGAACATTATCTTGAAAGTATACTTTGAAATGAAGGGATTAGGGTGAAATATAGTGACAAGAGGAAAATTAAAATGATATATGATTATTTAGGAGAAATAATAGTATTTGGAATAAATTATATGTAATGGGTGTGTCATGAAGGGGCGAAGTGTCCCCTTTCTTAAGTGAAGAAAATTAGACATTTGTAAACACCAATTATTTTTCAATAATGAAATGATACTATTCATGAGCCATGTGTTTTAAAATCTTGAAATAATTTATTTTTTATTGAGATAAGTTTAGTAAATCCTACACCACTCATTTACAAGATATTTTAAACATGTTTCAATCATTTTACATCCTGATTTTTATGCTTTATCATTTTTATTTGTTTACATGGAAACAAGTTTTTACCCAAGTAGTGTATATTTTAAAAAAAAATTAATGTCATAATTATATCATAAATTTTATATTATAATACAAAAATTGGGCTCCATATTTTTGGTTTTTATTTCTAAATATAAAAAAATATCTTTTAAATGAAAATTTTAATATATTAAGAAACTTTTTTGTAGGAAACAGTTTTTTTCCATTATGTGTTCTTAATATTATTTAGTATTTATTTACAATTTAATGAAAAATAATGTAATTATATATATAATTTAAAATTATAATAGTATAATATCTGAGAAAATATTTCTTTATTTAACAAGATAAAAATTAAACAAGTCTATTAATACATTTATTTAAAAACCACAATTTTACCACAATCACAATTATTAAAATTATTTTCAATATTCATATATTTATGCCTCTAAATGTAATTGGAATTATTATATAATATTAAATTGTTGATATAAAATTTTATTTCAAAGTTATTAGATTTAATTCTAATAGTGTTTGAAAATTTATCTTAAAATTAAGCAAATAATGACAATTATTAAAGTAATTCATTACTTAATTTTTGAAAATGATAAAAATTTGTTTTAGTAATTAAAAATATTTTTTAAAGAGTTTTATTTGAAATTATAAACATATATTCTCAGAGTAAATGTTTTAATGAATTTTATGTTATTATTATATTATGGTATTGTCATAAAAGTGACGATTTTAGCAAAATCAATATTTTTCATTGTTCACCTAAAAATCATTTTTAATGAAAAATTTGAAAAATTGGTCATCAAATAATTTTTTACCTTGAATTAAAAAAGAAAATTTATTTTAAAAGATTAAAACAATAAAACTATTAAATATCCATTTTTATTAAAATTCAATAAGTATAATGAAAACTACTTTTATGAAAGGGTTATTTTTTAAAACTTCAAGTGTTTGCAATAATACATTTTATGAGTTTATAATTCATTTCAAATATTTTATTTACTTGTGTTTTTATTATTTTTAAATTTTCTTAATAATATTATTGCAATTTTTTTGGGATAACATTTTTGGTGTTGTCTATGAAACAAACTATAAAAAACTACATTAATTTAGAGAAAAATATATTCCATGATCTATTAGTGTTACATTATCCCAACTTAAATAAACGTTTTCACCAAAATTTTAATTACCGATTACATATGAAATAAGAAACGATATTTTATAGATATATGTGGACAGTGAAGAACTTAAGAACTTTATCTTAATCCATCATAGTAGATCAATCATAATATTGATATTTTTATCTCTTATTTTAGATAATCATCACTGATGATCAGTTTTAATAACTCATATAATATAAATAATTTCCAAGACATATTAAAATCAACATTTCACTAATTACTGATTAAATTATTTTCTAGAAAAAAGAAATTTTATTTCAATTTTTTTACTTTAGATATTATTTAAAGATATACAATAAATTTCTCAATTCACATTAACATCATCAAAAGGTTGGATAAAAGGACATTAGTAAATAATATTCCATATAACATAACAAGGATTAATATAATAATAAAAAAATTTCCTCTACAATATCAAATCATTAGGGGTTTTTATTTGATTATATCAAAAAGAATATTGGATATACTATGGTTGCTATAATTACAATCAAACATGACATCCACCAATATAAATTTAAGTATAAATATTAATTAATTATCACGATCCACTAAATTATCACAATCAACATTATTATTCCTAATTACATAGTCCTTTAATTGTTCTCTTATGTTAAATGGTTGTTGACATCGATTATTTCTTTCAACCCAGAGTTCATTGGACTTGTTTTTGTAATTATCATACTCCTAACAATTAAATAATTAGGCTAAGGGTTTCTCATTAAGTTGGTAATTACCTCCAACCATATCATTAGTTTTTATCCTCATATCTCATTGACATCCAGGTGCGTAATGAATTTTTCTTCCTCACCTAAGGCACCTACTTGTTCTTTAGAGACACACCCCTATGTTTCTTCCAACATTTCCTGAATTTAAAAAGTTAAATTTCATATCATATATGGTTTCTGTCACCTAAATTTACTGGAAAATACATTTTTATTTTATTTACCCCTAAAAATGAGAATAAAGAGAGTTTCTTGTCCATTTACACCTTAAGTTCACATTTAACGATCCATTTATATATTCAAAATTTCTCATATCCAATTATTTTTTAACACTCAACTTTAAACCCCAAAACAAATAATCAGCCATGTTTCATAGTAAATGATAAAACTATAGGTTTACCATGGAAGACGTATGATGTTTTACTCGAAGGTACTCATTTATTTATTTTTCATTTGTTTCAACTTAAATAATTCGAAATATATTTTTGAATGAATAGTTCGATACTAATATTTAATAAATAATTCCTCTTTAAACTATTCCTATATCATAGAGTCCATTTCATCAATTATCATAGTGATCTTCATTATTTTCCACAATTGATAGAATTCACTTTCTAAATGATATACATATAAAAAAATAGTTTCATGCTTTGATATTCTTATCATGGAAAATAAATTGTATAACATATTGATCAATTCATTTGAATTAGTGGATAAAGAAAATGACTAATGTTTTGTGGCCGTCGAAAAATGAAAAAATTGTTAGAAATATTCAACCTCTTTGTTGAGTTTGATTGGTCCACACATTTTTCAATATTGTTCATAAACTAATATAGCATTATCATCAAGTTTTCCACACCTTCTTATAGGCTGTTATCCTTCTTTTTGGTAAGATATTCACATTTTCCATTACACCCATTTTTGAATTGATTCCTATAGGTTCCCACAATTACATTAAATAAGGTAAAAATGTAAATGAGTAATTAGTAAATGCATAGATAGAAAATGACAATCTATGAAGAAATATAAAATAAATGATATATACATTATATCTTCTAAATATATAAGTTTTAATATAATCTATTAATGGTCATGACCATACTTATTTATTTAATTGATCTTTTTGGATATAATGGTAATCCATATTGGGACATAAAAATAATGGTGATTAACCAATACATTAAACCTAGGAGGGTTAAAATAGGAGTACAATTAGGAATATTTGTGATGCACTAGTTTACCAATGATTTAATACCCTACAATCCCCTTTCAGGGATACTACCACTTGGTACATCTATAGTATATATTGAATCCATGTGTAGTATCAAGACATGGATATAATTTCAAGGAAAAACCAAAATAACTACTTTTCCAATATTGTAGGATGACATAATATACCAAAATTTATCCATTTGACTTATCACTAGGGATTTCAATAGTGTTCTCTTATCATAATAAAATATTACTAAACTAATCCCATAAAAAAATATTTTGATACCAACTGAGGCACCCCAGTACTACACTCATATGTTTAGGGAAAAAATATTTAAAAATTAAATTTGATACAAAGTGAGACTAATCCTAGAATTTCCAAGAGATCTTAAGAAAATAAAATACTAGTATCAACCTACTGTCTGAAATACAGGCCACACCCCTATAAGTGTTGACATAATCTATAAATATAAATTCATTTTATTAGAATAATGGACTAGTAGCCAAAATTCCATGATAAGGTCTCATAAAATTTCTTGCATCACTCCCACATCACTAACCTCTGTCACCTCTGGAATCAATATCTAAATGAATTATAACATGTGATATCACCAAAATTATAAATCCTCAGAATGGGTCTATGAGAATTCAATACCTAGCCCATTGAATGTGTTTTCTAGAAGTGATTACCACTTTACTATGGATCAAGACACCATATTGAGTGTGATTATTAGTGAATCCTTGATAAAATTTCATAAGTGTTACATCTCACAATAATCTCATAGGACATAGATAAACTTTTAGTTTAGTGTATATGAGGACTAGATACATAAAAAATTTATTTTACAAAACTTTTAAACATTTATCCACATTAAAAATCTTCTGGACTCCGGTCTATACTCCCCACATGTTATACTTAGTAATTATAAATTAGGAACACAAGCATAATAAAGGGGTGGGGTTATATTATCAGTAAAGTAAAACATATAAACTTTTAATAAAATCTTTTATCATAAGATTAAGAGTTGCCATGATCATGAGAGAAATATATTATTAAAATAAAGCAAAAAAATAAGATTTTTTATAATCCGTGATAAAAGGACTTATAATCTCAGACGAACAAAAATATGACATGGAAAATGTGGGTGGAATCATGAGAATTTAAAAACTAGTAACATAGAATAATAACTGGAAAGTGATTATGATATAAGCCTATGGAATACACATATTCCTTGAAAACATATTTTAAGTCCACCCACAAATACTGTCATCATATATTAGGCTTCGTGTAACCACCCATTTACATAATTTGTCTTCGGATAATCCTCTAATATACTAATGGGTTTGAGATAAAACCTCTCACATACCCTCTTGTATTAGGATAAAAAAATAGTATACTATTTAGGTAGGGACAAATCCTCGCATTTTCTCTCTACCTTGGGATAATTCATCCAATGTACCATTTGGATTGCAATAAATCCTATTGTATAGCATTTTCTTGGGATAAATACTCAAATATACCATTTAGTTAGGGGGTAAATACACATTATAATATTTAGATATAATGAGATATAAAATTTACCAACTCATTAGAGGGAAATATATGGCTCCACCCAAAATCATTCTTACATAAATGTACCATAGTAAATTAATATTTTATCATAAAGATCCCTTTTTTAGAAAATGGGTTTCATATCTATTTCAAATGGAATAATATAAAGAAAAAATTTATAACTCTTTCAAAAAACATAATAAACTCTTTAATTTAAATTGATATTTAATTTCAATGTGATATCCTCAATGTAAACAACCTTTAAAGAAAACAACACATGAGATTTACACTATATAGATAAATAGAATTTGATTAGTCAATACATTTCAAATAAATCGATTTATGGGTAACTATGTGGAGACCATTAAATACATTTTAGAACAAATAGGGTATTCAATGTGGAAAGGGATTGGAATGAAAATAATTATAACACAATGTACATGATTAGGAAAAAAACACATTGATAGATCACTTATCTAGTAGAGATTTAATATTTCACATTTGTGAAAACAAAGGTAAAGAAGCAATAGTTATTTGAAGAATAATTTTAGAATAATAATATAATTTAATGTTCAAAATCAGGATTAAAATTAATAAATTTCAATGGAAGGCCTTTAATATAAAACTCACATGACAATAAAAAATAATTTACTTTATAAAACTCCAAAAATTTTTATTGAATTTTTAAAATAATAGGAAATCCATCCCCATGAAACTATTTTAGACATAAGTTTCATTTCATATTTTTATAAATATATTATTAGGGAAAAAGTAACAATTTTAATTATAAATAAAATCAATTGGGTACTTAATGCGCAATATAGGATAAATTATGGTTCAATATATGAAACATGTCTCATGAATTTGTAAATTATTCAAAGAAACCTTTACAACCAAATTCATACACAAATTTTATCCATTAAAATTTATTATTTAAAAAAACATTAAAACCTATTAATAATTATTGGACGGTGATTAAAAAATATAATATGGTAATTATATAATATATTATAAATAATACATGGTTTATTATAATAAATATGTCTCAAGGTTTGAAAAGTAGATATATGAAACCCATATTGTTGCGCTGATTCATTTTGTGCATCCATATAATTTTATAACTAATAAAATTATAATTGTTATAAAAATTATTAGAAAAAATATAGATATATTATTAATTTAATAATTAAAATTTATTATAACAATTTATATTTTTTACATATTTTTTCCTTCTGATTCTATGAATATGGAATAAGTGTCATTTTTTGTAAATTTAATCGATTGAATATGATATTTTAATTCTAAGTTAAACACTTAACAAAACCTCTATATAACCATATACCAATTATAGTTTTATTATTAAATGATTATAATGTTAGTATTTAACTTCCCATTATCATCCATGGCATAGTTTTATCACATTGTTCAAGTATATTGATAGACATACCCAAACATGAGAATACCATACTTTGATTGATGTGTATGGTTTAGAATTTTTTATTTTGAAATAATATAGTTATAAAAAAATTATTTAGATTATTTTATGGTTTTGAATAATATTTTAAATTTTTTGGATAATTAATGAATATAATGAATAAAAACATAACTTTGAAAAATCGGTAGTCCGCACAACACATAATCAAAGTTATTTTGTTTTTATAAATGTATTGGAAAGAATAAATAATGTTATGTAAAATAATATAATATAATTTAAGTATAATAATTATACTTAATTCATTATATAACTACGAATATGACAAGTTTTGATGTGAAATTATAAGAAGAAAAAAATAAGGGTAATGTAATACTCACGTTGAGACCTAAAAAATTCTCTAGAAGGATTCCTTGAAAATGAAGGAATTTGGAAAACATATGGGCAACTAAGTATAATAAATTTTAAATATGTTTATATGAGGATAAAAATTGTTTATTTTTAATTTTATGTTAAAATTAATGGGTGTGTGAGGAATGTGTGGATGTTCCCCCATTTATATATGACGAAAAGAGAAATTTGCGAAAACCCGTTATTTTTCAATAATGGAATGAAAATATTTAAATGTAAATGGTTAAAAAATATTTAAATATTGGAATTATGTGTGGGATATGGTCTATGAATCCTACACCAATCATTTCATTATATGTTATTAACAAGTTTTAAGCCTTTCACTACTTGTTTTTTATGTTATACCATTTTGCTTTTTACCTTGATAGCATGTTTTTCCCAAGAAGATTATATTCAATTAAAAATATATTGTATCCCTTAAATAAAATTTGAGTTAAAAACATTTTTTTCCATATTCAAATTTAAATTTATAAATAATATAAATTATCTTTTAAAATAAAAATTTAATTTATATTAAAAATATTTTTTAGAAAAATATTGTTTCTACCATTAAGTATACATAATCTTATTTATTATTAATTACCAATTTAATTAGTGTTAGTGTGTTTATATATATAATTAAAAATTATATTATACACCTTTTTATTAAATATTAATGTATTTTATTCGATAATAATAATACAATTTTAATAAAAAATTTAGTGAAAATAATGGTTTTTCCATTACGGAGGTTATTAATTTTATTACTAGTTATCATATTATCCCCTAACAATAAAAATTATTCTTCTTAAATAATATTTTAATTTTAATATATAAATTGCAATACAACTTTTAGATCTATTTTTTAAATGTTTTGAAAAATGAGTTCTAATACAAGAAAAGAAAATCTATTTTTAATGTAAATTATTTCTTTGGTTTCCACAAAATTAAGTATTTATTTCATAAATTAAATTGAGTGATTATACCTAATTTATTTTGAGTTATAAATATTTATTTTTATATAAACATTTTTTGAAGAATATTAATCCATTAATTTATTATGATAAATTCATAATAGTGATAGTATTAAGACAATTTGTATTTTTACTATTCAACTAAACGTTATCCATTTTAGAAAATATCGAAAACTAACCATATACCAATTATGATATATATGAATAATTAATGAATAAAATTTTAATAAATTCAATTGATAAAATATATAAAATTATATTTTAAATATCAATGTAATATATATAAAAAACTACTTTTATTGAAAATATGGCTTTTAAAACATTAAATGTTTTTAATAATATTTGTATGAATTGATAATTAATTTAAATTTGTTTATTTACTAGTCAGATTATTATGTTTAAATTTTTTGAACAATATTTCTGAAATTTGTTATTCCTTGTTTTAGTTCGTTGTTGTATATGAAATAAGATACTGAACATAATATTAATTTATGGGAAACTATATTCCAAAATTTGGTGGGTCACATACTAAAGAGGAAAACATCATGCATATCCTTAATGAGGTTGGTGTACATGTCCTACAAACGGTATCATATAAATATTTAATGGGTGTAAGTCTATTTAGAATTCATCAACGCGGATATTGTAGGGAACTTATGTTGGTCATTCCCAAAGTGATTGAAACATGTGTTAAATTACCCTCTAATAAACAACATGTGATACACATTTCCATCATGTCATGAGTCCCATATTAAAGAATGAAAGTATTTTAGTACTCATGATCATAACGGAATAAATACTTTCCCATACTTGAGGAATTTTCTTATGATATATATGAACCATAGAAAAAAAATCATGTGGTGGGTTTGAAGGAATATAGTATCATTCAGAGAACTAGTGAGGTAAAAATACTCATCCTATATATGTATGAAATGTTATTGAAGTTGATAAACATAACTACTTTAGCAACAGATTTCTTATATTCAATTGGAAATGAATTTTTATTTTTATGGAGATAATGTTATCTTATCTCCTCATAATAGGATTTATCTATTAGGGGTTTTTGATTCCAATGGAAACCATGACCTAGTTTATAATTGATAATAAAAATATTGATAGTGATGGAATGGCTATGATGGGTTTTTTATCTTTATTATATAAAATTGAATTGAAGAAATTCAAGTGTTATAAAAATTAATAAGATATCTTGACAAAAAATCATAGCATACTTAAAGGTGGCAAGAAAGTGAAGGAAAAAAATTCAAAACATATTAGAATCCTGTTTAAATATATAACACTGAACGAATATGAATATATTAATTATTTCACTACGAAAGTTAAATTTGTTTTATTTACCATTATATATTATATGGAAACTCTTGAAGACTCTATAATTGTTAATAATAACATTATATTTCTTATAGGAAAATATAATAGATTGATTCTTACACATGAAGATATATATCCTAAAAAAATCTACAATTAATTAACTTCAAAATACCAAGATTGGTTATGAGGAGTCAATAAAAAATCCCCTAAAAACATGGTTATAAAATATAATGAAATTTCAATTAAATCCACAAATAATTTTAATATTGAAGATTAACATAGTGATATTAATTAAAAAGAAAATATAGATGGTCTTGTAGAAATTATTCCCATAAAATCAGGAAGTTTTAATGATGGGAAAGTTATATATTATGGGAAACTTCCCTTTAAATATTTTAACTATGAATTTTAATTACATTTATCTTGCACATGTCGTAAGAAAATAATAAATTAAAATGAAGAAGATGAAATTATAAAAACACCCTCTATGAAATGGAATTCAATCAAGAGTAATCAATATCAATCGATTGGTAAATAAAAAAGGAATCCAAATTCTTGGAGTGGAATATTACACCTATTAAAGAGGGAGTTTTTAATAGTGTTGAAATCTTTGATGATTTGTAAACTCATAAAGATACACCTAAAAGGGTCTACAAGTCTCATGATGAAATTGAGATTGAGTCATAAGAAGATGAATAACAAATAATTAGTTATTTTATAACTAGGTAAGGTCATTCATCTATTGAGTACACCCTGAGAATAGAGATCAAGATGTTCTTGATGAAGATCGAAAGGAAAGGAAGTGAAAATTCACATTTGAAAAAGAACTCCGAAAAGAATAATAATATTTTTGATGAAGAAGAATGTATTATAAGAGAAGTTAGGAGGATAAAATTTGAGAATCATATAATGAATAATACTATTAATGGAATGAATTCCACTATCATCCTTAGGGGTGAAGTGGTTTACAATATAATGATAAAAATTATATATGTTTAAATGATAAAATAAAAAATTCATGTTTGATGAAAATTTTCAATTTATAAGAATCGATCATATTCCAAAGAAAATAAAAAAATAAACTTTCATGGAAATGGAGTTGTACAAAAAGAATGAAACCCTATTTTCATTGTATGTCAAACTATGATAATGTTTATAGAAGGATCTAGTTAGAAAAAAATAATTATATTTGGTATAAATCTTGAATAAATGTAAAAATCAACACATTCTTATAAGTAAAAAAATATTAAATTTCTACACTATCGCAAATTTCCCAATGAAAAGATCCACAATAGGATTCTACGAAATAAACTTGTTGGGGGTCTAAAAATAAAGTTAGATAATAACCCATTAAAGAACTCAATTTCTATCAATTATGGTGGTTTAAGGGAAACTTCTAGTTTTTTCTATGTTTAGACAAAAATCATATAATTTCTAGTACAATATGTCTATACATAGAAAAAATGAATCATTCACTAAGGTAGAGAAAAATATGAAAATATAATATTAATCTAGTTCAACAAAATGAGAAGTTAATTAACGTCATGGAATATATTTTAGAGCTTTAAGAAGGTATGTGGAAGGTGTGATCAAGAATTACACATCCCAAATGAGTACCTTATAATCCTAAAATCTAAATTAAATCCAATTTTTTGATAATAATGTTATAAAAGTATGTAATTTCTATGAAAATTAAAATAATGTTGAAGTTACATTCATGGAAGAAGATATTATAATTCATATAATATGTATAATGGTTTCTCTTCTCATATTACATTTGATTTTAAAAACTAGAAACATGTTATAGAATATAAAGGATAAATGAAATTTTATTGAATATTAGAGGTTTTTAAGTGGCTACAAATTGGAAGAATAAAAAAAACTCTCTATATTTCCAATTAGTTTATGGGATGAAGAATATGATTTTAAATTCCACAAAACATTTTGCTAAGGGTAATGAGGTTACATTAAAAATGAATGTTTGTTTAGTAATGATATTTTACAATGAAACCATATTAATAAGAGGGTTATGAAACTAAGGAAATTTGTATTAGGTTATAGAATCCTATAATATGAATTGTGAAACATCAAATTTGAAAATTTATTAACTTAATAACTAATGTAAAAGTGTTGGGAAGGGTCAAACCACATATGGAATGTGAATAGATACTAAGAATAATATCTGGAATGCAATGAGAATTATTTAAATTCCACATAAAAAAACATATTTATTAAATTATAATTTATTCAATATTTAATTTAAATACTATCATGTCTCATTATATGATGTTAAAATGTATTAAAAGTTTTATAAAAATCATACAACATTTCACACATTGATTGATGAATAATTTTCAAGTCATTACAGTAGAAAATCACTTTGTGAAAAGCAACAACCCATTTAGAAAATGTTGAAGTGTCTATTGGTGTTACGTTTTCTCACCTGAGATCATTTATTAGGTAAAACTCATGCATATTTTATGGCGAATGAAAACTAAAATATTAATTTCTTAATTAATATATTAATTTAATCATAATTCACTCACATGTGATTTATGATTATGTCATGTGTGTGATCAACTACTAGATAAATAAATTAACTGATAATATCCCGCACATGATCACTTATTAGGTATCACATAGATGAGTAACAAATCATGCGAATAGACTTAGTAAACAATAATGAAGATTCAAATATAATTAAATAAATAGACCTCAAATTTTAAAAATAATTCAAACAGAAATCATACATGGTTAATAAATAAAGGAATGTATAAACGATTTCATTTTTCACAACTCAAAAATAAATAAAAATTTCTTCCATCATGAATAAACAATATGAAAAATAAATAAATTAAGTCACTACGAACCCGTTGACACGAATATCAATGTAAGCCACTAGTTATGGTTACCCAACAATATCCATCTCCCCAACTGATCACCACGATGCCAAAGAGAACCAATCAACTACACATGTCGATGTCCCACACAACACTTAAATGATGAACCACCAACCAATACTAATGTATAGATAAAATACTACATCCCTTCATGGTATTATTCATACAATATCATGTATGATGGGAGTTTCAATAGGATAAGGAAAGTAGTGTTGCGTTGGGTTGGTATAGTGGAGTTCATTCCAATCTATTAGTTTATCTAGGAGGGGAGTGGGGTTTGTGAAATAGTGGTCAGGCCATGATATGCCCTGAGGGTGTCTCTATTTCCCTACGGGTCAAATCAAAATAAAAAATTTATAATAACTAAAACTATGAAACTTAATTAATTTAAATTTATTATTGGTATGTTTGAGGATGAAAACACAGATATGGTCAATTATTTTGATTAGGTTATCAAAAAATATAATTTTATCAGATTGAGGAAAGTAGTGAAAAAATATCAGTATGATTGATTTTAAGAAAATAAAAGACAATTGAAAGATGATTGGTTGTTTGATTTGAAATTAGATTTAAATAGTTTGTTAGAGACTTGTAATTTTATGGTTTCAATGTGATTTAATTTTAGAAAATAATTTTATTAATCCATTATTGGAGTTGGAGTCAAGATGATGGAGATCCAAAGGTCATGGTATCCTCTCCTTGATGTGGAAATATCATATTTCCATTGGTTCTATAATTGTAGGATATATTGAATCATGTTATATATATATAACTAATTAATCAATATCTGAAAAAGGTGATGCCTCATTTAGGGTTGGCATTTGCATAATTGTATGGATCCTATCAGATCGAAATACCAATGGTCATGCTAAAATTAAAAGAAAGGGGTTGGAAATATATTGAAGAATTATAGAAAACCAAATACATGAATAAAGAACAAGAAATAAATCCATTTATACGTTACCCCTTCTATCACAAAACCCCAGCACAAGGCGGCTTTACCCCGCATCCGAGTGATAAGATAATAAGATGAAAGGAAAGAAAAATAATATATCATGAAAAGAAAAAAGAAACTTGGGAAGACCATATAGAGTGAAACTTCTCGCCGTATTTTTTTGTCTCTAAGATCTCTTCTACAATAGTGGGCTAACCCTCCATTTATAAGTTTGATATGGGACTGGGTAATAGAAAATGACATAATGTATTGGTCAACATGTGGTCATGGGTTTTTCTTGGGTGTTAAAACATGATAACATTTGAAGATACACCAAATACAGATGATTAAATCAGATACCGAATTTTTTACATTATGTTTATTGATTACATATTGTGTAAATCTTACACCATGTGTACCTTATTCATATTATGTGGATTTATAGTCATAAATAACATCTATCATGACATATCATACATGTGTCGCAACATGATGGTTGTCTTCTTCACTTCTTGCTGACTTTCTCCAGTTCACTCTATGTGTTACTTTCAAGACTTGCACCTGTACAAGATATGAATTGATTACACAATGTGTAATGTTATTTTTCTACTATAGAAGCCACTTTTTTCTTGGGTTATTTTGTTTTTTTGGATTATAAGATCTCCATGATCATTCTATATAATCTAGTGTTACACTGTGAGTGAAGCTCATAGTGCAAAGTTCCATTTTTCTCATTTTTAAATTACATGTTGTACCCTTCAATAAAATAAAAAGTAATTCAAACCCTTCAAAATTTTGAAAGAATATTCATATAATTATAGTATTTAAAATGTTAAGACTCTATAAAATTCATTCATGAAATATAGATATCATGTCGGTTGGCCTTGCTAATGTGGGTAACACCTATAGTCAAGAATAAGCAAGACAAAGATGAGATACTTTGGATGAAAGAGGATTAAATATAACCCATCCTAGTTCAAGAAGGTCAGATCATGGAATGTATGGGATTTATAATGTAGTGATGTGATACATGATGGTGTGGTGATTCGATATGCCAGAGGTGGAGGTGCTATTGGTGATGCTTCCCGGTATAGAGGAGGAGACCAATGTGTTTCCCCGGGATGGAGGTGTATAGGGAGATGCCGGAGTGAGTGGTGTAGTGATGGTTGTGGATAGCGACCTAGGTTTCCAAAGAGATGGAGGACTATTCCAAGAGTGTAGGAGTCTTCCTGGAGCGATGAACATGGTGAGACTAAGAGAGGATACTACCGTGTGGTGCAATAGAGATGGATGGTAGGTATAGTGCTACTGAGGGAGGATGAGTCTCCTGGAGGATTGTGTTGTTGGGTTTTTGTTGAATTGTTGGAGTAAGAGACCAATCCCTTGTATCTGCATACCAAAAAATAAATTAAAAAAAACATAAAATTATAAATTTATAATAATAATAATAATAATAATAATAATGACATTATAATTACGTTAAAATAATATTAAAGTTTTATAAATAATAATAATAATTTCATTATGATATTTACATACATAAATAAATGTGACAATATCTTTAAATAGTAATATATATAATAGTACTAGTATAATATTATAAAAATAATAAACTATTAAAATAATACAATTTTTAGAACGATTTAAAAAATGTATAATATATAAAATTTAGTATAAAAAATTTGTTAAATTATGAAATTTTTTAGTAAACAAATAATAAAACTATTATTAGTTAAACAAATAATAATAATATAGTGATAAATATTATATAAAATCAATTTATCCAAATAATAATACTACATAACTAATAATAATATATAGTTAACTAAAACCATTAAAAAACAAAAAAAACAACAAAAATAACCTAAAAGCTATAAAAGTGCATAGAAACATATTATAACTAAATTATAAATTTTATAAACATGAATTTGGAATCCTTGTGTATCAAATCATCTAAAATTAAACAATTTAAATCATTGGAAAAACATTAGAAATAATACCCATGTGGACTCATAGAAAAATATAAATATCAAAATTTAATGTTTAAAATCATCCAATTCATTTCCCACAAAATACCATGCATAATTTAATTTTGAAATGTCAAAAATAGTATCCCTTAAATTAAAATTCATTTCAATAAAAATATCAACACTCGGGAAACATGTGGGTTTCCTCACCCTCACTTGCACCACCAAATAAATTTAATCCTGGATTTTCTCAATTCTCATACACATGCATGCTTACCATAGGATTTTCATAAAATTCACATCTAACCTAGTTAAAATCAAAATAAACCCCAGATCATGAGGAAATAATATTAGGTTATATTGTCTTGGATGTTGTGGTAAGGTGGGTTATTGAAAAAGTTTTCAATAAAGAAAAATCAGGGTTCAATCTAGAAATAAATTCATGGTTAGATTCTATCTAAATATATCCCTAAAAAAATATCTCCCTAAAACGTAAAATGTATATTTTCCTTAATCCTATGTTAATCCATGTTTTAGAAAAAATTCATTTACTTTTTTAGTAATAAAATGACTCCAATAAGTTTGGCATAATAAACTAGTGAGTATCAACTCCAAAACCCATGAAATAAATATAATACAATATCCCAAGAGAATGTAGAGAGGTTTAACATACTCATTAAAATCTCAGTGAAATTAGGTCATATTAAAAACTATATAGTTATTGGAGTAATTGTTTGTCACTTTAATAGGTATCCCTAATGGTGAGGGTTACCACATAATGACCACATACGTAATCATTATTGTATCCAATATGAATCTATATTCACATATGAAAATACATTCAATAAATGAAAAATATAATAGAGATCACACAAAACATGATGAGATAATGTAAATCTATGTGTATCAAGTGAATCATTATCCCTAACAAACCCTCATATGAATAAATATATCCCATATATCTAGAGTGAAAAATAGCATCCATATATTCATGAAATGGTAAGGTAAGGATATCATTTGTGGGATCATCATCTAATGTACTCTTTTTAGAATTTAGGGGATACATGATTGAGAAAACGTAAGGTTGGGTTAGTTGGTTAAATGTTCTAAATAAATCATACGAAATTCATCAGACATTTCAGTGTGAATTTAAAAGTTAATGTCACTTAGAAGGAAAAAAATGATGAGTTATAGAATACACAACATGATCTAGATTTACTTAATATAATGAGAAGAATGAGATGACGTAAACATGGGAATTGATAATTTGGTGTATTGAAATATAATGTTGGATAGAATAGATGATAATGAGTGAAAATAAGTGTCTAAAAAATAAAATAATTTTAGGAAAATTTTCTCATATAATATAATGATATCAACTGTTATATACATCAAGGTGTCAAGAATAAGATCATTTAAAATGTGAATCATGTTTTTGAACTACCTTGGGATATAAGTGGTATTCCTATAACTGTGTTACGAAAAAATGATATAGATTTCATGTGGTTTTAGTAATGGAAGGAATGGTAGATTTATTCATCAATTTTCAATAAGTTTTTTAGTTTTTAATTTTAAAATATGTTTTTGGAAGCATAAATTATGAAAAAATTAATCAATTCCATGACTAAGTGTATATAAATGTGAAAATGATGTATCTATCTTATGATGATTTAAAAATGATGTACCTATAAAATATAAAAATAGAAAATATATACAAAAAATATTTCACAAACATAACACCAAATACCACATAGATGAAAATAGATATGCGTGGGGATAAAAAGATCATAAAAAAGTTTCATGAGTATCTTAAAATGTTCAACACACATTAGGTTTTTACAAAAAAACCAAACTAGAATTAATAGAAAATGACAATAAATAATTAAACATGGGATTCCTCCCAATTAGTGCTAATTTATACATCCATATCTAGATGAGAAAATTATCATTTTAATGAAAACATCATAAATTAAGCCTATTATATATGAAATGTAACAAAGATTCAGTCATTTTCTCTTAATAATAAATAGATTCATTTTCCAATCAGATATTTTAATGGCACCATCTAGATTAACAATCATGATAGTGTAAGGACATAAATTATTTTATTTGAGATTTTGTGCAATGACCCAAGGTTTTGAGTTAAAGGTTATAACATTGTTTCCTGGTAAATTCTTTTTTATATCCATTTATCATTCCAAATTTGTGATTTCACTTTATAGATGAAATATTTTTCATATTATACAATCCTAAACTCATCTAATTCATTCATATATAGAAAATACATTTTATTATGTTGTTTTGAAATAAAAAATCTGTTTCCTAACATCCTAATAAGCATTGTGTTATAGTTATAAGGGGAAGTGGAAATTTTCTACAAAGAAAAACTATTATGGGGATATTTAGGTGGGTGTTTTATATATAGTACTGTAATCCCACTATGTGTTATCGTGTTTTTTTGCCCAATAATTCTAGGAAATACTCATTATTTTTTCCAAAATGACCTTAATATCATTTTTGGAACCCTATCATGGTAGTTGGTATTTATGTAGAATGTGGTACTCATGTTTTAGTAAAATCAATGTCAAGTCATTATAATTTTTTGTAGATAATTTTTTAATTGGGTAAATAGATTATTGATGACGAACCATGTAATTCAAAAACAATTAAAAATGCATTGCTTTAAATAGTTAATTACAACTCGAGCATTATTTTCGTAAATTATTTACGTTCATCCCACTTTGATACATAGTGAACAAATATAATGATGTATGATTTTAAAAATTATTTGGGAGAATTACCCATGAATTTGATTCCCCATATGTCAAAAATTACGATTCCCATGACATGATTTTTTGGAATCTCGTAATTCCATCTTATGACCCCAAATTCATTGGAATTTATCACAATTCATAAAAAATTGTGAATATCCTTATGCATGGTAGGACATCAAAAAACATATTATAACACTCTTTTAATGTATAACGAATTACATGGTGTCCTATAACATCTCCATAATGACAAAAATTTAAAACACTCTTAATTTCATCTTATCAGATATACATTTTATTCATTCAATTTTCATTGTCCATAAAAATAAATGGATTTTTATAATAATAACAGAATACTTAAATAAAAATTAATTTTCTCTACTCTCTTGATAAATCTAAATATACCACACAAAAATCTATGTAATTCCAGAAATATATACACCATGGTGTGATTGTCTCTATGGTATAAGCTTTTCAATTGGAAAATGTCTCATTAATTTAATTAACATTGATTTCACATGATTCATGATCAATGTGTGAAAAATGACCATCAATGACATTTTTACTAACCATTTTTTATTTAATTCAATGTTAACTTTATGATGTAAAGATATCCATCAAATTAGTCTAATATTTACATCATTCTTGGACATTAGATATGGAATGTAAGATTGATCCATATACACAATGAAATTAGAGAATAATAAGTTAAATCTGAATTTATAAAATGCCAAGACAACTATTAGTATCTCTATTTCAGTTGTTGTTTAACTGAGTTGAGCCCCATTTACTGTGATGGTTTCATAATATATTGGTCTAAAGATCCATTATTCCCTTTTTCCTAGTGCAACATCAACTACCCAGTCAATAAAATTACACATTAACACAAATGGTTGATCCCTGTCCAGTGAAATAACTATCAGGTCCCCAACCAAGTGTTTCCACAACATCATAGATGCACCTTGATATTCTATCCGAAATTTTAATATGAAATTTTATCTAATATGGTTCTAATGGGGATAGTAACAACAAAAAATACTTAAGGAAACATCTGTAGAATACAACATCCCTAAGAAAACCGTGAATTGAACGAACCAATGTAAGCATGGGAAGCTTAATTTTTTTACTAATCAAGGATTTATGAACATCATTTTCTTTATTTTTTATTTTATGAAATAAAACTATCTCACATTGCACTATGATGTGATATTTTTCCCAATTGATCCCCATATTATTTTCTTAACATCCCTCCAAAAGCTTATCCAAATGTTCCATATATTCCAAAAGTCAATTCTCATAAACATAGAGGTGATCCATTAATATTTCCATAAGCTTTTTAATCATGTCATGGGATATTTATTTCACGAATATAAGAAATGTGGATGGTGTATTACACATTTCAACAGGAATTTCTTGATAATGGAATGTACCATATAGACAAGAAAATGATCTTTTCTTATGATCTTATAGTGTAATAAAAATTTTAATTTAACCCAAGAATTTATAAAAATAGTAATATCTTCTTACCAGTTAGTCAAGGATTTGATAAATAAAGGGTAATGGGAAGTGATATTTTCTTTTGTAATCATTCAATTTTTGATAATAAATGGAAATTATCCATCAAGTACCTTTTATTGTGTTTATCAATTCTTATTTATCATTCTATGCTGCTATAGTCCCTCCCTATTGAGTCACTACTAGAAATGGGTTGACCCACTTACTCTCAGAGATATAAAATATTAAATTATCATTGATAATTTTAATGACCTATTTCTAGAATACTTATTTAATTATAGGTTTTATGTATCTTTGTGGTTTCATGAATGGTTTTGAATTATCTTCCATATGTATAATATGAGTCCAGATGGTGGGACCTATACCTTTTAAATCTGCAATCACACTACCTATAACTAGATTCTTTTATGACAAGACAATGAGAAATTTAATATAGTATTCACTGGAAATATTAATATTTATGATGATAAGAAATCTGTTTAAATATCCCATGTATCTATATATTTGGTTTAGTATATGGGTTTTGAGGTCAAGTGTGGAGGATTTTTAGGTGATGTAGTGAATGTTTTGAACTCTTTTCTACCCAAATGATTGAATATGTTTCTAATGAATTATACTTATTATATTGGTTTAGTGAACTAATAATATTCCTTATGTAATTCCTCAGGACTCAGTAAGTCCTTTTCAAATTTGTCCCACTCTTTAATTGTGTCTATGAAATGATAGTCCGCTATAGAGGGATATCCCATTACTATCATAACATAAAAGTTTATGATTTCTTCCACAAATATAAAAATTAATTCCCTCTCAAGCTTATCAACTAGTGATCTAAATGTTTCTAAGAAAAGTATCCAAATAATTAGTGGTATTTCATTATCTTCTTCCATTACAATGAAAATTAATTAACAAGGAAGTAAAATTTGTCAACAATGAATAATGTGTCCTCTATAAATCCTCAGGTATGCTTCACTTAGTAGTCCCCCATTCTCAAAGTGATGCTCATGAGATTTAAATATTTGGATTCTGATTTATTTAATAACTTCATATAGAATGAGTTTTACACTATCATATAATTCACATGATGATCGTAAAAATTAACATCCTTTAATATTACAAGATATTGAGAAACTTTATGGGATTTTAGTTTAAGAGGTATGGGTTTTGGTTTGACCTTCAAACATTCCTTATGCATTATTATTGTTCTCACATAATATTGATTTATTATTTTTAAAATAATATCTTATAGAAATTTATCATAGTAGGTAATTTTTTGGATGGATTCATCAAATGAAATATTTATATGATTCTTCTTGAACATCTTCATGAATTTAAAAAATTTACAATCCAACATCAATTTTTTTAGTAATTATGGAAATGGTGTTTGGGACATGTTTTCTTTTACACATTCATTAAGTGCATAATTTTCCATTTCTTTTATCACATTTTCAATTTTGATAAGATCATTTGGAACTTCCATAACATTACCTTTATCTTGAATCACATTGTTTATGGAATCACCATTCTCAAGGGATGGTGTAGGTGTCTCAATTGTTAGTTTAGAATATAGAACATGGTGCTCTAGAAATTATATGCCACAACATAATGTAACTTCCATTTACTCTTCATTTGGGTTAACTCTTTTGTTACATATTATAGTTCAATTTTTTTAGTTTTATATTTGTACATCTAACTTACCAACATGATGTCAAATGTTTTCCATAGATTCATGTATTTTTTTGGGATTCTATATATTCTGAGTCAAACCTTTATTGATAATAAATCACAAATTTTCCAATTTTTCCACAATATTGTAAATATTTAATTGTTTGAGGGTAAATAAAGACACCCCAACATTTTACACTTATCATTAAATGATTTTAAGCCCAATGAAACATCATATTACCTGCCAGGTATCATAATGTCAAGTTTGTTGGAAGACTAGGATCATAAAACTGAAAAAATGGGGCTAAATAAAAAATCACAATTTTTAATATTATTAAAGATATCCAAAATTATATTTTTCTCATAAATCATTATAGGATAACCGGTGTATAAGATGAAAAAGGTGATGGTATAGAAATCTGAGTAAGGGAATAATCACAAGAAAAATTCTTTAAAAAATTTGTCAGAAGGCTTGAAATAATGATATTAAAAGTCAAAAAAAGAACATATGGAAATAATAAATATAAACATGGGATCATATAAACATGTAATTATAGTAATGTGGAAGAAATATAAAAAACAAATTTAACACAGTCAAGGATCATTGTATATAGAGGAGAACGAGTTATGGTTAACCACTAAGACTGTTTCACATGTTAGAATGAGTCAATGCTAACTTCCAAGACTATTGTAGATAACTTCTCTTGGGAGTCAAATTTACCCAATGAATTGGACTGCTAACTAATAACACCCATAATAACATGTTCTTGAATATTTTTTTCATATATATAATCATACATAAAAATAAGTGTTGCTATGATAATAATTGGGTATCATAATCAAGTCATGAAGCATAACAAATGGAAATATCATAAAAATGAAAATGAAGGAAAGGAATTAGATCATTCATGAAAAATAATATGGTATAAGAGGTAAATATTTTGAAATAAGATTTCAACTTGAAGTATTAAATTGTATAATCATTACTTCAAAAACATTAGAATTAAAAAAATTAGTGTAGTTAAAGGAAAATATCAAAGGTTATTTAAAACATATAAGGGAATAATAATTTATATTAAAGCAAATGTGATCCAATAATGTTCTCATAATTAAAATATAGGTCTTATAAAAATAATGGTGTCTAAAAATAATTATATAGTGTATTTAAAAAATGGGTATGAATTCGAGAAGTTCCCTTAAAATGAGTTTGGTTTTTAGGAAGTATCGGGGAGGGAACCACTTAAAAAAATTTATATCAACAATGGAGAATGATGAATGGACCTTGATCGATGATTTTGGAGGATTTACAAAAAATTTATATTATTTAAATAAAATTAATAGATAACTTCATTTGGGAAAAAATATTAATAGGGCAACCATAAAGAATAATTAAAGTTTGGGTAGAATCTCTTACTGTGGCATTCTTCACATGATCTTAATGTCATGGATAACAAAATTAAATTCATTATTTAATATTTACAGAAAATCTTCTTTGTAAAATTTATTTATTATAACCTTATCAATTTCATTCATGACCTTTTTGATGAGTTATGAGGTTCTATTTTATTGTTTTGGAGCGTTTTTTTCTTAGGATTCCATGATTGGTTTAATTATATATATGCATGGATAAAACTGTAAGATGAGAATGGATGTCTAGAATTGAAGACATATGTTATTATTGAACATCAATAAAATTACATGGTTATAAAATTCTGTTGGTTATTTGGAGTGATGATGTATCATTATATAAAAAATTAATGATAACCGTTTTGGTTAATTGGTGGTTTATAATCACAATGAACACGTTTTTCATTATAAATTAATGTCACACGAACAGAAGATTCCATAAAATTATATTAGAAATAATAAATATATTATATTATGTTTCAATGATAAAAATAGTTTCATGATGAAAATTTAATATGGTTATAGAAATTGAAAACCCATCATCCTAGAATATGATAAATTAACACATCTCGGATGGTGTTTTCATTTCTATTATAATAGAAAGAGAAATGAGAGATTATGCTGAATTAATATATAACAATACCAAAATTCTAGTCTATGTATGGTACTGGAGTTATCATAAAATTTGTATGAAAGAGTTGATTAAATAAATTGAATGAACGGAACATGAATGGAAATAGAAGAAATCAAAAAAATAATTTACCTCTTGAATATATCTTCCTTGAAAACCTCTTTATGTAATAAGATTTGGTATTTTGAAGAGACCAATGTATGATAGACTTGGGATGTGGTCTTTGGGAGACATTTGAGATTAATTAATACTAGGTACAAGGATTGAGAGGTATGAGGATAGGAGGTAATGAGGGGTGGTATTTATAGTGGAGGAGAGAACATGTTTCCCATTATTTTAATCATTAGTTCCATATTTTTGTAGAAGAAAATGACTATTATTGAATATATTGACCCAAAATAGTATGCATGAATGTGATTTTGAGATAATGGCCTTACGTAATCCATACATCAGCACTTAATATCATAATTCATGTATATAGAATTTATCAGAAATTATCATCCTCACTATTCATGAAAAGTAGAATATTTCAAAAAAACCATAGAAATTGACCCTAGGGTTTTTTTGATGTGTTGAATTAAAAAATGAACACTGTTTTAAAAAATAATTTCCTAAATATTAAAAAATTTATTTTCATTAAAAATCATAATTTACATGAAAAATATAACTTTTTGAAATTAGCACTGCTTTTCTAACACTTTTAAAAATTAATTATAAACTCATAAATTAATATTATTACCATAAACCATAAAAATAATGATTTATGAATTCATTTTATGAAAGTAAATTTCCTTTTAATTTATTAATTTATCAAAAAATTATAATTAATTATACATGACTTTCTAAAACACCAACACTTAATCAATAAATTTAAAAATAATTATTTACTTATACTATGATATAATTACACCATATTATCACTTATATTATGGATAAATTTTATTTATCCTTTCATTAAAGAGTTTACTATTACACTTGCTGATTTACTATCCATAAGGGCCACATTACTATTCCAATAGACATGTTATTATTCCTTAGGTATATGTTCCTTAACATTAAGAGATACATTTTATTTCCCTAATTAATTATTTATAAGGTTTATATTGTGTTCCAAAAGTAATATTATTTTATTGTACTGTATGACGTAATTATAAAAAGGGAATTCCACTAATATAACAATGGGTCGTTACAGGAAATGTCTATTGTTTTATTTATCTCCCTATATTGTTGTTGTTCATGAAATGATGGTCGATGTTCTTATTGAGATATTTTTCCTTGATATTATATGGTGGGTCTAAAACAATATTGTGGAGCGATCCTAGATGGATAAATGTTCAAATTCATTAGTAGAGTAGCCACAACTTCCTTCCAACCATGATTATGTTTATTTTTTTAGTTTTTTAATTGTCTCTTTAATTTCCTTAGTTGTAACTATAAAAGTCAATTTTATAAATATTGTTGTTAGATTTTTTATATAGATACATGGGATAATAATTAATAATATTTTTTTTGGAAGTGTCCATCTTGAACTACATGGTTTGGATTAGGAGGAATTAGTGAAAATTTTTCAATCTTGTTATTTGTAGCTTCAAATTATGAAACCATGAATACATGAGAATCAAATTGATCTGATCATTCTTTTCATCTTGAAAATTATTCTATACACTAAAAAATATTTTATTCCATGTTCTTAATTAATGCGTATAGATCTAAAAAATCCATTTATATGAACATAATTCCCGTAGTTGTGTTGATTTTTCACTTACTCTCAAATATGAGTCAATAGTAGGAAGAATGTAATTAGGTCAATAAATATATTCAATAATGAAGAAAACACCTTGACATGGGAATAGATCTATCTTAATAGTCTCCTAGTGATTCATATTAGTTTTGGAAAAAGGAATTGAGGCATCCCTTATTTTTTTTAATTATTGTTTTTTATGTAATACTGATCAAGAAATATCATTCTTAACACTTCCCCAGTGAAGATAGTATCTCTGTCATAAATATCAAACAATTCCATAGATTTTCCTTATAATTAAAATGGAAATTTCCGTAGTATTAATGCATCATCATTCACCCCATTAAATTTAAACATGTCACAAACTTCAATAAATCAATCCACATGAATATAAGGGTATTTGTTACTCAATCCATGAAATCACACTTGTTCTTGGAGAAGGTTAATCATTAGTGTCCTGAGTTCAAAATTCTTCACCTGAATTATAGGTCTTGTTGTGACTCAATTAACTCCATCTATTTTGGGTCTTAATTCTTATTTCTATGTATTCTAAGGCATTTGATTATTAGTATGGTTTTGAAAAATGTGGTAGAATTATTAACTTGGAAGCATTGGAGTGTGAATCTCAATGATTTCTCCCTTTGTTAAATCCAATTTTTAAAAGAGATTCCAATTGAATAATTACATATTTTTTGTTATCTTGATTTATATCAATAGGTGGATCATTTTTTGATGGAACTGAATTATGAGTGTTCATAATATAGGAAAATGATTCGGAAATGATGGTTTTCTTGAGATTTTTTTAATTATAAAATTGTGTGTACTCTCTATAAATGGTTCTAAAATTTTGAACCTTTATCAAATCGCTTCAAATTTATAATTTTTAATAACCCAATAGCTACTACATATTTTGTATAGAATGGATGAACCATTGATATAATGTGCATAGACACTTGGAATATCATCTAGAATAAATGTTCTGGCTGACAAGTTTTTTAATATAACTGAAAACTAATAATTCTAAAAAATATAATAATTATTTTTTTAGTATTATTTAAATTGACAAAAACTATCTAATAATACTAAATAAATATATATTGAAAACATATGGATATTGATGTGTTAGAGTAGTGACGTCAATTTGGGTGCATGCAATGACAATTATTTAATTTACACATATTGATATTTTTATTAAATTATCACTAATTCTATATTTAATTAAAATACTATGAAGTCTCATTATCTAATTTTATGTATTATTACAATTTTCACACAAGTAATACATCATTTTTCTCTCTGATTTGATTAACAATTTAAACATTATTTTTTAATATAATCACTTTGTGAAACTCAATGACCCATTTTACAAAAAGTTTTGTCATCCATCTATGTCGATTTCAATCACATGAGATCACTTATTAGAAGAAAAATATTCATGTTTGAAGTGAAATTAACCAAAAAAAATCAATTTTTCAATAAATACATTTATTTAAGCATAATTTTCTCACATGGGATTTATGATTCACTAACACATGTGATCAAATTCCGAATAAATATATTTTTTAATGATCTTCTACCTGTGATCACTGATTAGGTATCACCAATATGAGTAATAAATGATGTGTGAAGGCATAGTAAAAATCATTGTAGATAAAATTATATTTATATAATATAACATCTAATAAAAACATAATTCAAAAGTAAATCATACATGGTTTAAAAAATGGCATGCATACACCATTACATTTATTTCAAATCTAAATTACATTTCCAACCATCACACAATCATGATAAGAAAAATAAATAAAATAGGTAACTATGTTTGTTTCATTGTGAATATCACCACAATACTCCATATATGATCACACATTCATAACAGTCTCCCTGTTGATCACTAAGATTCTAAAGTGAACCAATCTACCATGCAGGTTAATGTTGTATACAAACTATATAAACAAAACAAAACAAAATTCAGGAATATGGACAAAAAAGAAATTTCTTTATCGGTGTTATGATTAAGAGTTTATGTATTATTAGAGTTTTTTTGTGGAAGGAAATGCGTGCTTCATTGGGGTGGTGCTGATGAGGTCGACACTGACTACTGGTGTAACTAGGAGAGGTAAATCTTTAGTGTCATTAAGGTCGGTCTAGATAGTATCATAGGAATGATACAAACCTTTAGACCATAAGGATGATGATAGAGATATGATTTTTTAGCTGAGAGAAAATGTATCTAGCACAAGTCTTGGATCAAGTAGTTGGGAGTGTGGCATGGCTGGGAGTGCTGCTGTAGGGAGGTGGTGCAAGGTGGGGTGTTTAGTCTATAGGATAGAGTATAAGGAACTAATTGTGATTCTTTCCAATAGAGAGGAGGGTATTGGAATGTTTCACATGGATAGAGTGTTCCATGCTAAGGATAGTGTCATCGGTGGGATAATGGTGGAGTCTGATGGCCAAAATTGTAGTAGAGATGGAGGCTACTGCCTGTAGTAGAGAAGTCCCACTAGTGTGTTGGAGATGGTGAGGCTGAGAGGGGAGACATCTATGTGGTGAAATAGATTTTTATGAGAGGTGTGGCACAACTTATGGAGGAGGAATCTCTTGGTGGCACAAGTTGTAGGGTTTCTATTGAAGCATAGGAGCAGAAGGTCAATCCCCTGTATAAATACACCAAAAATAGAATTTTAAACTAAAATAAATATTTTAAACCAATATTATTTTCTAAATAATAGTAATAATAGCATTATACATATATAAATATAATATAATAAATACATAAATAATTTTAATAATACTTTGATAATGTTATATTGGTATATATTTATTCAAATAATTAGATATAATAAAATTTAGAATTAATTAGATAGAAATAACATCACTAATATAATTTTATAAAAATATTTAACAAATAATATAATAATAAAATTTAACATATTGCTAATATTTATAATATATAATATTAGTATAAAATATAATATAATTTTAATGAAATTATAAAATTTTTAAAAACGCATCTAGAATCTAGGTCCATCTAATATAAAATAGGTAGATACATGAGTATGAAAGTTGATAATAATTTGTACCACAAAATACATTGCCATCTTGGAAAAAAGTTAATGATGAAATTGGACAAAGAAATTAGTTATGAATAATGTTATTTTCTTGAAATAAGACCCTATAATTACTTTTTCAACATTTTAAATATATAATATAGTGAATAAAATTCACATGGGTTTTGAATTCCAATCTCCAAGACCATTGGAGCTGGAACACTCTAATATTTCTGGACCCATAACAAAGAAGCCGATAAGTATAGATAATTACTTCATCACATTTCTTAATAAAATACTAGAATAACAAGAATTTTATAAATGTCCCACAACTCCCTATATCTAAGCTTGGTAAGATTTTCCGAAGACTTGATGAAAAGAAAACTATTTTTTATTTGATGAGGATATGATAATAATATTGATGTTAGTGTTGAAATAAATTATTTTTAGGATACATTGATAATCATTGTATAAATTATTGCATTGCACCATAAAATACACAAATATGTAGTGAAAATGGAAGAAAATATATATGTCGTTTCAATATGTTTAGAACTGTTCTAAATGAGCATGAAAACTCCAAAAAATATCTATTTGAAATATACCATTACTGATGGAACTATTTAAATAAAGGAAAATATTTCAAATTTTTGTAACACCTAAGTAATTTTTTTTTAATTTTATCTAAATAAATGATCTCTAGTCTATAAATAATATATGGAAAGCTAATATATTTTATAATTTTTAGAAATTATATAAATAAATTTATTTATGACACCATGATGATGTAGTGATTATCTCATTAATGAATGATTTAAATAAAATGAAAATATAATGTAAAATCCAAGACATACACTTGTCATAAACCTATTGGATTATAGCATCCCGCCTTTTTATCACATAAACTTTCATTACATTTTACAAAACCGAGGATCTTTAAGGTTTAGTGTCTTGGAAACTAGGAACTTAAAACATGAAACAACAAAAAAAACATTCTTCTTAAACACTTGAAAGGATTCTCCTTATTTTCATACTAGGTTCATTATTGCATCTCAGAACCTGGGGACATACATTAAAGGAAAGGGTGAGCAGAAGGCCCAGTAAGGAAAACAAGAGAAAAATTTTACATGTGAACTTGAGATACTTCAATAAAGTCATGAAAATAACTTTAAGGCATGAGAATGCAATCATGAGGCATATCATAATAAAAATAACATTTTCATAACTTGAATATGTGGCTACATTATTTAACATAGGCAATCATGAACATATCACCAAGGTCCATCCCCAAGGTGTCATTTGAAAATTACCAAGGTTATTCACCAAGGTATCGTGAAAATTGTAATCTCTAGTGGTTACATCATTACCCAATGCATTGGAGCGCTATGAGGGCGCACCCTTAAATTTTCCTTTATTATCATGTGAGCCACATATATCATCATCAATCATTTCATAAATAACCCATATAGCATTAAATAAACTGGTTTCATTTTATAAACACAACGTTTTAAAAACTGCTTTAAAGACATGATCTTTACGTCACATTAAAACCCACAGAAAAGGAAGGTGGGTCTCATGTATGTAAATACAAGAATTTAAAATAGAACATTTTTGTATATATGTGAATACCCCTTTAGAAGAAAGAGATTTGAGTATTCACTTAATAATATAAAAGAACTTTAGAAAAGAGAGAGACATTTTGAGACGGAAATTCTGCAGCATAACAGCTATGTTACGAGGTTTTAGAAGACATTAAAAAGAGAGGGAAAATGGGTCAAACATTCATAAATGACCCATAAAACAGTAGATGGACAGAATAAGAAGGATAAATGATCATGGTAATTAAATTTCAAGGACATACCATTTGAAATGAAATACATGGAAGGAATGCAAAAACTAGATTTCTCTTATGAAAGTTCGGCAGCCTAACGACGTTACTTAATCTTCAACAAAAATGATTTGAAGAGATCAAATAGGGTCTCTCATCATGTGAACATAAGAGTTCGGTATGATAGATATAGAGATAATTCCCCAACATAATTAAAAAGGTACTTGAAAGACTTGACATGAAAGTAGAACTTTGAAACGAATGAGAAGGGTGAAAGAATCCCCTAAAAAATTCGGCAGCCTAACGGCGCCACTTAAAACATCAAAATACTGAATTGAAGAGATCAAATGGGGTCTCTCATCATATGAACATAAGACTCCAGTATGATATATATAGAGATCATAACCCAAAATAACAAGAAGTAACTTGAAAGAATTGACATGAATGTTGAACTTTAAAATGAGAAGGGTGAAGAACCACTTAAAAATTCGGCAACCTAACGGCGCCACTTAAAACATCAAAATACTGAATTGAAGAGATCAAATGGGGTCTCTCATCATATGATCATAAAATATCAGTATGATAAATTTAGAGATCATACCCCAACATAATAAAAAAGGAACTTGAAAGAATTGACATGAAAGTAGAACTTCAAAACGAGAAGGGTGAAGAACCACTTAAAAATTCAGTAGCCTAACGACGCTACTTAAAACTTCAAAATACTGAATTGAAGAGATAAAATGGGGTCTCTCATCACGTGATCAGATAATATAAGTATGATAAATTTAGAGATCATACCCCATCATAATAAAAATGAACTTGAAATACTTTACATGAAAATAGATCATGAAAAATGAGAAGGGAGAATGAATCCGTTACAAAAATTTTGGCAGCCTAACGGCGCCACTTAAAAATTCATAAAACGAAATAATGAGAGTAAGAGGGGATCTCTCATTATATTAACATGAAAAGGGCAGTAAGAGGAGTATAGAATAACATACTCCAACATAAGAACATGGAGCATAAAAGGAATGGCATAAAAGAGATTACTTGAAATAAAAGAGAGAGGTCGGATCCCTTACCTTAAAATGTAACTCTTAAACCTCAAAGGATGGGACCTTGAGGGCTTGGGGGCACCTTGGGATGACTACTTGGGAGGTAATGAGACCAGAAATTCGTTTTGAAAGAGTGGTGAGTCGAATGGATGAGAGGAGGGCTTGTTATTTATAGGGAAAGTGAGGGGACAAGGCATTAATGGCCAAGGGACACCTCAAAAGTGGTTTTCTCAAAAGCATGGGCCCTCCCATGGTACTTCCCATAAAGTTAGGCCACATGGGGACCCCCACACAATAATTCATCACCCATGGCCTTCCAACCCTTAAAAAATATCATGACATCATCATGACACAGTTATGATGTAATTAAACATACAGAAACCCTAAAATTGTATTTTCACTATTCAATGAAAATTCAACTTTCTCAGAAAGATCCCAAAATTTCACCTTAATCAAATATCAACGCTCTGATTACAAATATGATCTCCATTTTATAAAAATAATTTTCTAAATATTTTTAATTTAATTTTTAAATAAAAACACTATTCACCGAAAATTCATATTTTTCAGAAAAAACCCCAAAAGTAACGATAGCATAATATCGGTGCTCTGAGTTCAAAAATGAAATCCGTTTTATAAAAATAATTTTCTAAATATTTTTAATTAAATTTTTAATTAAAAAACTCTATTCACCCGCAAAACTAATACTTGAATAATAATTTATGAAACCGTTATTTAACCATTTTATTGAATCACATTACTTAATCAAGGTGCCTATATTATTTTAAAACTTTCTTTAAGTGAGATTACTAATTCATTTTGTCATGTTACTAATCCTAATCATAAAATCACTATTCATAATTTACTATTCATCAAAAATCAAGTTGATCTTATTAGACTCCAAATTTTGTACTGAACATAATTGTAGAAGACCATTTTTTTGAAAATCATTACACATTTTTAATTATTTAAGGTTTACATAAACATTTTTAAAATAACCTTTTTCTAAAATTCATCAAAAATATGCATACTATATTTATCCGGTCATTTGAAAATTCATAAACTTCATCATAAGAAGAAATCCCAATTTTTATTTAAAACAAAGTATTACACAAGGCAGTTACGGTCTCCTTACATAGCCCCTTATCACACCAGCATATGACCTAAGTGTAAGGTGTGCTAAGGTGAGAGAATCTGAGAGAGGCTCGGCTAACATCGCACGAGTAGTAATTTCTATTAGTTTTAACTTCTCGCAAAGGCGATTCCGTTCTAGCTTCACACGATGATGTTCGGCTTGGGTTTGGTCCAGAGCAAAGCCCAGTGGTGCTACCTCCTTCCCAAGTTCTGTTAGATGGGCTTCGATCGGTCCAAGACTACTGGGTGAGGCCATCGAATCTTCTTTCTATAATAATAAACCAATGTTACTTGTATTTAGAGACAATAATCAAAACATTTTGTTCACAGTGGTCATATTGACCGATGGTCATATAACAGTCAGAACCCAATGGTCTCATTTTAATTATAATCATGTTTATCAAAAAAACATTTTTGTTGAGTATAAAAATAAAATAACACATGAAATTAGGAAACAATATTTATTCAAAATTTCGGGCCGTTACAATCTTCCCCCCTTATGAAATTGCGTCCTCGCAATTTTAAAAAAAAATTGGGTTTTGAAATTTCATTGAAAGGCCCACATCGGAAAAAGAGTATGTGACACCATTACTTTAAAAGAAAGAAAAGGAAGTACAAAGGCCACCCGAGTTTACTCATACTAGGATTCCATGTAGGAAACATGGACATGGAGGAGAAAACAATGGGTCACGTCCTAAAGGAGAGTGATAGAAAACATGATTAGGAGGAAGTTAACCACCAGAAAATCCCAAAATTATGCTGTGTGCAAGCGGTCTTTGATTACCTAGTAGGAAACGTAAACCAACAATGTTTTTGTTTTACGTTCCTTTTCATAACATTGAAGAATTCATTTACAACATAAAACAAAAACATAAGGAAATATATCTACCTTCATGTAGAGTTTCATCCGTTAATAAGTTTCTACCCAAAACTAATATTTTCTCTAAACTATGAGCATTCAAAACTACTTGGTCTCATCAAAACACAAGAATCATCTTCTAGAGAATCACATAATCCACAAAAGATTAACTATCTATTTCCTTTATCTTTAAACATTATCCCAAAAACCAAAAGGGTAAGGTAAAACAACTCTTCAAAAAGAAAGAATCCCATTGGAATGGAAACTACTTTTAAATCTTCAAAGTTCCATGGTACTACCCAAAGTTCATCATAGTCCATTCCATAAATAACGGTCCATAAAATTCCTGAAAATAAACCAAACTAATATTGAAACCCAAATACAAGAAGGATTTGATAACATAGTCTTCCCAAATAAACTTCATTGTTCATCTCCAAACAACATCAACCACTCTTAACATCTTATAACAAAAGTATCTAACCTAAACATATTTAACCCAAGATAGGTTAATCATTCCCATAAGTAACCTAAATTACTATAAGCCCACCTTAAATTCATCAATTCTTCAAATATAAGTCAACCTTACTCCTTAATGAAAATACCGTTGTAATCTATTTACCTCTATCATATAGGGTCCCCAAAATAGTGAACATATTCCAAAATAAAAATCATATTTTAATCCCCTAATCATCTCTGTCATATTAATACGGCAATCGTAGCATTTCATATCACATTGGTTGTTGAGACATGTTCTTCCATTTCCCGCCATTAACTAAGAAAAGAACTATAATTAGGGGCTTAAATACTTATCCAATAATCATGAAAATAAACTTAAAGCCTATAAGGATAACTTGTAGTTGAAAAGTATACCCTAACATGTGATCCCCTAGGCTCCCATCTAGGTTATCCATGATCATATATTCTTATGTGAATCTTCATTTTATTTTATTTTTGTTACTTTAACAATGGTTCATACTAAGCTTATGAATTTACCAAAGCATATCCCCCGGGAGTTTCGTAACCAAGAGTGCAGCAAGGCCCGTTGTCGTGTACCAGTTCCCGTTCGAGTCTAGCTCAAAGAGGTGTTTTCAGGTTTTACCCCTATGTACATCTGTGCCAGAGCCACCTCTACCTGCTCGTATCCAGACAGGGATGTATTTGCTTGGCAACCCCTTACTCAATACTCAACAAAATACCAGGAAGATTTCCTATATTTTAACTTTTCTATAGGATTCTTCCTAAAGTTTTCATATCCTAATTTCCACAAATAACTAAACCATCCTTTGATACCAACTATATCATCCCACCTTTTTATCACATTAACTTTCATTACATTTGACAAAACAGAGGATCTTTAATGTTTAGTGTCTTGGAAACCAGGAACTTAAAACATGAAACAACAAAAAAAAACTTTCTTCTTAAACACTTGAAAGGATTCTCCTTATTTTCATCCTAGGTTCATTACTGCATCTCAGAACCTGGGTACATACGTCAAAGGAAAGGGTGAGTAGAAGGCCTAGTAAGGAAAACAAGAGAAAAATTTTACATGTGAACTTGAGATACTTCAATAAAGTCATGAAAAGAACTTTAAGGAATGAGAATGCAATCATGAGGCATATCATAATAAAAATAACATTTTCATAACTTGAATATGTGGCTACATAATTTAACATATACAATCATGAACATATCACCAAGGTCCATCCCCAAGGTGTCATTTGAAAATTACCAAGGTTATTCACCAAGGTATCGTGAAAATTGTAATATCTAGTGGTTACATCATTACCCAATGCATTGGAGCGCTATCAAGGCGCACCCTTAAATTTGACTTTATTATCATGTGATCCACATATATCATCATCAAACATTTCATAAATAACCCATATAACATAAAATAAATTGGTTTCATTTCATAATCACAACGTTTTAAAAACTGCTTTAAAGACATGATCTTTACGTCACTTTAAAACCCACAGAAAAAGAAGGTGGGTCTCAAGTATGTAAATCCAAGAATTTAAAATAGAAAATTTTGGTATATATGTGAATACCCCTTTAGAATAAAGATCTTTGAGTATTCACTTAATAATATAAAAGAACTTTAGAAAAAGAGAGAGACATTTTGAGACAGAAATTCTGCAGCATAACAGCTATGTTACGAGGTTTTAGAAGACATTAAAAAGAGAGGGAAAATGGGTAAAACATTTATAAATGACCCATAAAACAGTATATGGACAGAATAAGAAGGATACATGGTCATGGTAATGAAATTTCAAGGACATACAATTTGAAATGAAAAACATGGAAGGAAAGCAAAAACTAGATTTCTCTTATGAAAGTTCGGCAGCCTAACGACGTTACTTAATCTTCAACAAAAATGATTTGAAAAGATAAAATAGGGTCTCTCATCATGTGAACATAAGAGTTAAGTATGATAGATATAGAGATAATTCCCCAACATAATTAAAAAGGAACTTGAAAGACTTGACATGAAAGTAGAACTTTGAAAAGAATGAGAAGGGTGAAAGAATCCCCTAAAAAATTCGGCAGCCTAACGGCGCCACTTAAAACTTCAAAATACTGAATTGAAGAGATCAAATGGGGTCTCTCATCATACGAACATAAGACTCCAGTATGATAGATATAGAGATCATAACCCAAAATAACAAAAAGTAACTTGAAATAATTGACAGGAAAGTTGAACTTTAAAACGAGAAGGGTGAAGAACCAATTAAAAATTCGGCAGCCTAACGACACCACATAAAACTTAAAAATACTGAATTGAAGAGATAAAATTGGGTATCTCATCATATGATCATAAAATATCAGTATGATAAATTTAGAGATCATACCCCAACATAATAAAAAAGGAAATTGAAAGAATTGACATGAAAGTAGAACTTCAAAACGAGAAGGGTGAAGAACCACTTAAAAATTCGGCAGCCTAACGACGCCACTTAAAACTTCGAAATACTGAATTGAAGAGATAAAATGGGGTCTCTCATCACATGATCAGAAAATATCAGTATGATAAATTTAGAGATCATACCCCAACATAATAAAAATGAACTTGAAATACTTTACATGAAAATAGATCATGAAAAATGAGAAGGGAGAATGAATCCGTTACAAAAATTTCGGCAGCCTAACGGTGCCACTTAAAAATTCATAAAACGAAATAATGAGAGTAAGAGGGGATCTCCCATTATATGAACATGAAAATGGATGTAAGAGGAGTATAGAAGAACGTACTCCAACATAAGAACATGGAGCATAAAAGGAATGGCATAAAAGAGATTACTTGAAATAAAAGAGAGAGGTTGGATCCCTTACCTTAAAATGTAACACTTAAACCTCAATGGATGGGACCTTGAGGGCTTGGGCGCACCTTGGGAGGACTCCTTGGGAGTTAATGGGACCAGAAATTCGTTGTGAAAGAGTTGGGAGTCGAATGGATGAGAGGAGGGCTTGTTATTTATAGGGAAAGTGAGGGGACAAGGCATTAATGGCCAAGGGACACCTCAAAAGTGGTTTTCTCAAAAGCATGGGCCCTCCCATAGTACTTCCCATAAATTTAGGCCACATGGGGACCCCCACACAATAATTCATCACCCATGGCCGGCCAACCCTTAAAAAACTCATGACATCATCATGACACAGTTATGATGTCATTAAACATACCGAAACCCTAAAATTGTATTTTCACTATTCACTGAAATTTCAACTTTCTCAGAAAGATCCCAAAATTTCACCTTAATCAAATATCAACGCTCTGATTACAAATATGAACTACATTTTATAAAAATAATTTTCTAAATATTTTTAATTTAATTTTTAAATAAAAAAACTATTCACCGAAAATTCAATTTTTTTAGAAAAAACCCCAAAAATTACCATAGCATAATATCCGTGCTCTGAGTTCAAAAATGAAATCCGTTTTATAAAAATAATTTTCTAAATATTTTTAATTAAATTTTTAATTAAAAAACACTATTCACCCGCAAAACTAATACTTGAATAATAATTTATGAAACCATTATTTAACCATTTTATTGAATCACATTACTTAATCAAGGTGCCTATATTATTTTAAAACTTTTTTTAAGTGAGATTACTAATCCATTTTGTCATGTTACTAATACTAATCATAAAATCACTATTCCTAATTTACTATTCCTCAAAAATTAAGTTGATCTTATTAGACTCCAAATTTTGTACTGAACATAATTGTAGAAGACCATTTTTTTGAAAATCATTACACATTTTTAATTATCTAAGGTTTACATAAACATTTTTAAAATAACCTTTTTCTAAAATTCATCAAAAATATGCATACTATATTTATCCGGTCATTTGAAAATTCATAAACATCATCATAAGAAGAAATCCCAATTTTTATTTAAAACAAAGTATTACACAAGGCAGTTACGGTCTCCTTACATAGCCCCTTATCACACCAGCATATGACCTAAGTGTAAGGTGTGCTAAGGTGAGAGAATCTGAGGGAGGCTCGGCTAACATCGCACGAGTAGTAATTTCTATTAGTTTGAAATTCTCGCAAAGGCGATTCCGTTCTAGCTTCACACGATGAAGTTCGGATTGGGTTTGGTCCAGAGCAAAGCCCAGTGGTGCTACCTCCTACCCAAGTTCTGTTAGATGGGCTTCGATCGGTCCAAGACTACTGGGTGAGGCCATCGAATCTTATTTCTATAATAATTAACCAATATTACTTGAATTTAGAGACAATAATCAAAACATTTTGTTCACAGCGGTCATATTGACCGATGGTCATATAACAGTCAGAACCCAATGGTCTCATTTTAATTATAATCATGTTTATCAAAAAAAAAACATTTTTGTTGAGTATAAAAATAAAATAACACATGAAATTAGGAAACAATATTTATTCAAAATTTCGGGCCGTTACATGGATGGGTAGATTTCGAACCCTTATCACCTTATCCTCAAAATATTTCAATGTGGGACCTTAAAATCTGAAAATTATTTTATAATAATGTAATATTTCAAGACATTCCAAGAGTGCCCGTCCTTCCACTTATAAAGGCCCAAACCTATACCCCCCTTACCCACACCACTCAAGCCATTTTCTTGACCAAATTGTGCTCAATTTTTCTCTCCACATACCTATCTTCATCATAGAAGCCTCACCTTTGGTAGAAAGCTCTTCAAGAAACCCTTTTGGTTCAAACCAAGAAGAATTACCCGATTTAAAGGTAATGTCTTCTCTTATGTTCCTTTGTTTTCTTTTTCGTCTCCAGCCCCCTAAACTATTTTTATTTCTTTATTTTGTAACAACACAAGTATCTTCAATATACTATGATATTGTTTCTGTGGGTGGGAAATTACTGCCTCACGAAACGATGATTTTCAATCTTCTTTTAACACCTATCATGG